>OX638265.1:6201350-7450201 GCA_951806755.1 Brenthis hecate | reverse complement strand
TTAGTATAAATGAGATGTTTGCATTTACCAAAAAAGTTAATTAAGAAAATACGTCCACATGCTTCCACTAGATGACAAACCATCGATTTTACTTTACTTTCTATACTTATTTCTATTGGTGTAATCCTTAGTAGCCCCAGTGGTAAACGCTTTTTTTGAAAACCGAGTGAAACGGGTTCAAATTTCGGGTCTCACACCTATGATATTTTTATGT
Source organism: Brenthis hecate (assembly GCA_951806755.1). Taxonomy (NCBI): domain Eukaryota; kingdom Metazoa; phylum Arthropoda; class Insecta; order Lepidoptera; family Nymphalidae; genus Brenthis; species Brenthis hecate. The sequence goes on along the minus strand of OX638265.1, from coordinate 7,449,987 downwards.
GCGAATCATTTACAACATAATTACCACATGTCTTATGGTGAAGGAAAATATCGTGACGAAACCTGCATCTCTGGGAGAACCTTGCAAGTTTTCGAAAGACGTGTGAAGTCCGCCCGCTCTTGGCCAGTGTGGTGAAATATGGTATGGTCCCCCCGCCCTCGTATTGAAGGGAAGGCCGTGCCCAGCAGTGGGACGTTAAAAAGGGATGTATACAATACTAATATGTGAAAGTAACTCTTAACTCTTCACGCTTAAACCACTGAACAGTTCAATCCCAACAATCAGTAGTAACGCGAGAGGAGACGAGAGCAGAAAATAATATAAATGTTTTTTATTTATTTATTTTATTTTTATTTTTATAAAATATTAAATAAAATAAAAAAATAAAAAGTAAATGAAGTAAAAAAAAATATACTAGCTGTATTATATTCATATTATATTCACATAATTAAAATGTATTAAATAAAACTATCTTTTTTTTTTATTGGGGAAACAAACAGTGCTTACAAGTATTTATATAATAGCTTATATAAATGGTTCATAGAAATCGGTCTTAAAAGTTAAAAGACATCGGTCTAAAGTTTCCATTGATAAGTTAATCATATCGAGCGGTGAAGTTAAACAGTTACAAAAGAAATTACATATTACACTTAACAAAAACAAAAAAAAAAGAAACAAAAAATAAAACTATATGACTCAAAACATAATAAAATTTAACTACAAAAAAATAACTACTAAATAAATAAAATATATTACATTATTTCTCTAATTAATTTTTTTCATTTAATAATAATCTTTTCGGATTTTCAACCGACTTCAAAAAGGAGGAGGTTCTCAATTCGACTGTATGTTTTTTTTTTTTTTTATGTTTGTTACCTCAGAACTCCGTCATTTATTAACCGATTTGGACAATTTTTGTTTTGTTTGAAAGGGTATACTTCCAGATTGGTCCCATTTAAATTTCAAAAAAAAAAATACCACCCCTAAGGGTGGAAAAACAACTAATGATGAATTTAACCTACTTCTAATTGTCATATTGACTTGAAACTTTGCAAGTATTTCTATTTCCGTTGATAGTACAGTGGTTCGGTGTTGTTGACCTTATCTGATGGCAAGGCGAGAAGGTGGATAGGTGGAACTCTTCAACGGCTAATAGTAGAAACTTTGAGTTTGGGCTTATTTTGTTTGATTTGACAAGCCTAACACGTTAGAATCCTTACTTTGCTACTACTGTCTACACTAAAAAGGGAAAAATAAAAACTTTTTAACAAAAAAATAAAAGTATAAAAAAAATAAAAAATAAAAGTCGGTGTGCTTTGCTTTGTATGGGCTGGCACCGATTTCGAAAATATTTGATTAGGTATGTATTTAATAGGTAGGCTTTAATTACTTAGCCAAAGCACACCGACTTCGAAAATATTTGATTAGGTATGTATAGTAAATGAAAACTACCAATCAGTTATTTTTCACTTTTTAGTGCTTTTGTTTGAAGTCGGTTTTTATTTTTTTGTTAAAAAGTTTTTATTTCGAATTTATTTAGATTTTTTATTCCCGACGTTTCGAATGCTTTACAGCAATCATAGCCACGAAAAAGACAAGATTTTATATATCTCAAAAACATTGTAACAAAAAAGTTTATCAACAGTAAAACTATTCATTTTCACATTATGCAACTACATACCTACTTACAAACCAGAAAATTCTATACCATAATGATAATACTCGTATCAGAGCTCGTTATAATAAAAAGTGGACATTTTATATTCTTTGAAAATTTATTAGTATGATAATAAAAAGTATAAATAGTTACAGATAAAATAACAAAAAGACCGTAATTTCATATACCAAGTGTTAATTCTAAAGCCCACGGTTGAAGCGCTAAAAATAATCAAGCAATATGACCCAACGCTATTGGAGTGAAAAGGAATAGTAAAAGTAAAGAGAAAATATATCGTTCAACGGACTCGTGAATAATCTTAGAACCGAGATAAACTTTACTGAGACATATAAAATCCATTGGACGTAGGAAGCGGTAGGGCGACATATTCTTGGAGGAGGCGTAGACAGTTTTCGTAAAAAATAACAAAAAATAATAAATTAACAACGAGTTAACAATTTTAATGCGTAAAATATAACATATTATAAGTATAATATAATAAAGGTGTAACTGATCGCTGTCTGTACATGGAAGATATTTGAGAAAAACTGTTATTGCCCCCAATAACAGTTTTTCTTTATTAAAGCAATAAAACCCAAAAGGTATAATTTTTAATTTTTTTGGTTATTAGTCTATGTGTTTGTGCGCGCTAATCTCAAAACTGGCTTAACCGATTCGGGTACACTTTTCACTAATGTATTGTGTTAAGCTTCACTTAACATTTAGTACTTAAGTATTATTTAGTACTTATGTCTTATTTAGTACTTATGTCAATTTAACTAGGGACGAACCAAGCGAAGCGAGGATGAGTCGCTAGTCCTTAATAATAAGAAAAAGTATTTCTTTTAAATTTATAATAAAATTAAAGTTTATTTCTATATAATTAATTAAAGTTCACATCAAAGACATAATTGCATGTAAAGTTACTGTATTTTACGAGATTTTAAAACACGATTAAAACAAAAAAAAAACTTTTATTAAAAAAAGACAAGAGCCATGTAGAGCATTTTCCATTATTATAGGAAAGTATAAGTGTATATTTGTAAGCATTATAAAAAACAACAATATCACATACTATGTAACTGTGCTCAAAATGCCGCATCCAATACATTTTCCACGATCCCTGCCATCGAGTGCATCCCACCCACACTCATTTAGTATTATTTTCGTTGGAGACGGCATTGCCACATCGTGAAATATGCTCTCTACTTACCGCTGTTTCTCGAATTTATAAAGATTACGTATAGTTTCTTGTTTAATATAATAAACATGTACTAAGTGAAAACAGTTGTTCAATTTATTTGATCTGATAAATATCTCTTCAGTATTGTATGGATATAATACAGATTGACAAGCTATGAGCTATCAATTCAATTCAATTATCTTGTTAATTGAATTGAATTGAGAACTCATAGATTTATTTCACCCGCCATAGTCTTACTTATAACCTATCCCCAGAATTTGAAAAAAAATCTCATAAAAATGCTTCTTGTTGCTCTTGTAAGGAAATTGTTACTAAGTATATTTAACAGGTGTTTTTCAACGTTTTTTGTACGTATTAGGTACTTAAAAATAAATATAGATCTTCGTTAACTTAATACACATCTATACATTTTATAAAACAAAGTCCCCCACCGCGTCTGTATGTTTATCTAAACGCGATAAACTCAAAAACTACCAAACAAATTTTCGTACGGTTTTCACTAATAGATGGAGTGATTTTTGAGGACGGTTTAAGTGTATAATTCATGAAAGTTTTGTGTATATTGGCTGAAATATGACGATGATTGTTGAAGATGTCGGAAAACATAACGAATTGGAGTCTTACTGGCGTAAGCCGCGAAAACCAATAAAGTTATATGAAGACAATGGATTATTCCTATTAAAATATGTATTTAACTATCAACGCTATACGTACGTACCTAGGGACACATCCAAGCGATGCAGGGGTAAATCACTAGTTTTCTCATATAAATTAAAAGAGCAAATTGAATGTCGTTTTTTGATCGTAATAGAGAAAGTAATGAGGGTTTTGGATCAAAACATCTCTTTCCTTTCCTAATCTTTAATACTATTTTCACGACGACACACTTGACAAAAAAACAGCCACGCGCTAACAGCGGAAGCGTGTAATGGCCCTACTTGGCGCACCGGCTATTTTAATTCTTGACATACCTAAGAGGTACTTTGTAGACTATATAGAATATAGATGGTACAAAAACATAGGCGTATAATATTGAGGAATTGTTAAAATAACACAAAATTTACTTTAAAATTAGGATTCAAACTCGCGTATTTTTTTTTACAAAAGCTCCATCCATACTTAATATTATAAATGTGACAGTGTGTTTGTATGTTTGTCCTTCTTTTACGTCGAAATGGAGACAGATTGACGTGTTTTTTTGTGTGGAGATAATTGGAGGGCTAGAGAGTGACGCAGGCTACTTTGTACCGCGAAAGGTTATCTTGTTCCCACGGGAAAAAACGTTATAATACAATCTGAAAAAATATTTATGATCAGAATTACTTGAAACTTGGTATAAATGCTCTTAAAGACAATAAATAAATACATGTCTCAGCATTTATCGAAATTTATCCCATAAGGGGGTAAAATCGGGGATGAAAGTTTGTATGAAACCTACCTTTTTAGTTTTTTTTGTAGTTTTAGCGCGAGCAAAGCCGCGGGTTCTGCTAGTGTTATTATATTTTTCACTATATTATGCCTTTATTAAAGAAGTAAACTGAGACAACGTAGAGTCACTTGGTCTCTATATAGTCAATACAAACATTAACTTAGTGGGAGTATTAATACGCTTCGATCGCTGGCGCAGCGTATGATCATGCTTTCTGCCATTAAAAACAATCATATGTAAATTATATATATAAACAGTTTCTTTTCAGTACCTAGTAAATGTACGAAATTAATAATATCTCACGAGAATACACTATAATATTAATATAATAATCTCTCTTAAGTACAAAATCAAATGAGCCCAAATTGGAAGATTTTACTACTAGAACTAGTACTGAATCTTTCCTCTATCGTCCACTTGATTCCATCACGAGATGAACTCGATTTATTGTCATCTAAATATCATTTACTTACAAAGTTTCAAATTATTAATATAAAATATTATAAAATATAACCACTACAATAACAAATGCATCTAATGACTCTTTCATTGCTTAAAATATCCAATTTCTCAACCCAGCCTAAAAACATATGAAAAACATGAAAATGTGATCTTCAAAAACTCATGCGTCTATGCTACATTGTGGTCTAAAAGATCAAATCAGAGAAGAGAAGAGAAGAAAACAAATCAGTAAATTCCTCAACCAATAAGCACGCCTTTGTATCTAAAATATTAATTAGAATTTATACTAAAAACAAATAGTTATAAACTGACGAGTGTCACGTGGCAACACCGCGTGTATGGTCCCCATCCACACCAATGGTTCAGTGCAACGGCTATTTCTAGTATCTGAGACACTATGTAGTTACTTCGTAGAGATTTGGTCGATACAGACGTAGAAAAGTATAGAAGTAGCATTTATTAAATTTATATTTCTTTTAAAAATGTTTTTTTTTCTTATGACCGAGTTCTTTGAACAATAAGTCAAATATGACAAAACTCATAAAAAATAGTAGTTTAGAGCTCTAGTTTTTTATCAGAGAATTAGAGATGAAACTCACAATCACATTTTTATATTACCAAAAATATAAGTAAATACTAAATACAAATATTTCGTAGATTGAATTCAAATATGTACATACATACCTATAGGTACATTATAAAGCTCAACAATGCATGTTATTATTTTCATTTAAAATAAATATTTGTGAATAACCTTGTTTATTTATTGGATACTTGGTTTATTGGGTGACACGCGGTTTATTTTAGAAACAGACTAAGATCTAGAAAGCTTTTAATATAAGGTGGTAAAAAGTAATTTATAAAAGGAGGATTTTGTTAATTCTCAAGGATAAAATCATATCTGGTACATATTCAAATATACATAATTATGAAATCAATTTCCCCTTACATGCATGAAAGGTGGACTAACAAATAAAAAAAATATTTCACTCATATAGAATATTTGAATAATTATTGTTATACTTGAGAATAAAAATAAAATGTACCCTCTAAACTTTTTAAGCTTACAACGGCATGCGCGAGAGTCGCGACGCATCCGGTGCAAAGCGTTGCTCCTGACTCATTATCTTTATTATACACATTTAAATATACACACTTGCTAGTTCTGCATAATTTGCGAGAATTTCATTTTTTTCGAAATAATTAATTAATTTTTTTCCTTTTTTTTAACATCCCACTGCTGGGCATCGGCTCTCCTCATTGTCAAGGGACACAAGGGCTTAGTCCACACTAGGGCTTTAGATGTCTTCCGGAAACTCGTAACATTCTCTTAGACAAATAGATTTCTTCAAGACGTTTTCATTTCCGAAAAACAAATTGTCATCATATAAATTATTTCATATGAAAATATACGAGACTTGCGGTTAGAAATCATTTTATGCTTTAAAACAGTAAATGTTCTAGATTTTTTTTTAATTAAGAGCTATGACGTATATTTATTTTAGTTAAGTACATACTAGTATAATTCAAACTTGGGTCGTATATCATTAAATACGAGCTATATTATATAGTCCATTATTCTAACTATTCACCCTCGCTCCGCTTGGCTTCATACCTATTTACGTTTAAAAGTTTAGTATAGATTTCTCAGAGATAAGATATTTTCCCGTAGTAAAAAGTATCTCATTTGCTGACCCGTATAACCAGCTATCATCATAGCAAATTTCATCAAAATCTGTCCAGTGGTTTTCTCGTGATGCTGATGCGTTCTCAGACAAATAGATAGACAGACTAAAATTCTAAAAACTATATATTCGACTTCTGTATCGATAATAATGACTATTTCAACAAGATTTTCCAAAAAATATTTAATGTACAGATTCGACTCAGAATTTTATTATATGTACAGATATAAGTTGCAATTAAATAGAAAAAACTAGTAGACTTATTACAAAATCATAACCATCGATCACCAAAACATTAAGATTGGATGTTAAGAAGTTTTCGTAATAAAAAATTACGTATCCAGCAACGATGGCGACGTAACGGGGAAACGAAATGAAATGATCAGCTCATCTTATTTATGATGAGGTCGTTGAAACATTACGATATCTACACGGTATTATCTTTCAAATAACGGGCGTTAGCCGTAATGTCGTACGTTTAATTTATAATAAATATTTATTTTTCACCTGTTTTTTAACCTCAATCGCTAATAGACACTGAAGTCAGATTGTTAGTTGGTTTGGTAATTATAAATTTAAATGATAATGTTTCTCTTGATAACCATGTTTGCTGTAAAGCATTCGAAACGTTGGGAACCGAAAATCTAAATAAAATAGCCAAAAATCCGAAAAAATAGTTTTATTTTAACTTTTTTCTCATTACAACCCCTTTTTTTGAATCTGATAACAAAAATTTTTTTTTCGTCTTTCATTAGTTGGTAGGTAACTATTGGTACCGCCCAATACTGCAACTTTTGTTGTATTTATTTCTGACGTGCAAGCTGTAAATTGTAGCGGAGTCTAATATATTGATCATTTCTTTATAAATTTATTTAATCTATACATATAATAAAATTGTAACCAAGCCGAATCTGTACATTAAATATTTTTTTGGAAAATCTTATTGAAATAAACTTTATTATCGATACAGAGGCCGAATCTATAGTTTTTAGATTTTTTGTCTGTCTGTCTGTTACCGTGTCATGAGAAAACTACTGGACAGATTTTGATGAAATTTGGTATGGCGATAGCTGCATATCCGGGTCAACATGTAGAATAATTTTTACTGCGGAAAAATATTTCATCTTTGAGAAATCTATACAAAACGTTTAAACGTAAAGCGAAGCAAGGGTGAGTCGCTAGTAAGATATATATATATATATATATATATATATATATATATATATATATATATATATATATATATATATATATATATATATTGATCATTTCTTGATTATAAATAATTTAAAAACCGGTAAAATATAGAATAGTTTTAACTTTGTCACTCAATCTAGACGTCGTCAGTCTATAATTGTATTTAAAGTATTCTACAGGTTATAACTCGCAAGATAATTAAAAGCTTGCTAAGCTTTAGCACCTCGTTCGCTTTTACACGAAACGGAGTACAATACATATTATTTATCTATGTATATGTAAAAAAACACAAATAGTACTAAAAATGTTCAAGTATTGACTGTACGCTGTAGTAAATAAAAAAAATGACTGAATATAAAATCTATGTACTTTCTCACTATAATTTTTAATAGCTATACAAAACCATACTATTGGTTGCTAGTACTTTGAAACGTTTTGTAAATTAAAATAAAACCGGTAATGTAACTCGACAATTGTATCCGGATGCCACATTACCCAGTCACTGTACGAGTATACGAGTAAGTCAACTCTCACGGCCTCTAAGCCATAAAATAAATTATTTGCCTATAAACGTAATTGTATTCATAATTCTGGCATTTGACTCTTCATTTATGCGACGTATTTATTTCTTTGTACCGTTAGATTTCGCTTAATTTCTCATTATAGAGAATTTGAGAAGACCAGGTAATGTCGCATTTGTTATGACTACCATGTGGCATAGTGGTGCTTAGATTCGCTTTTGAATAAAGGTTAGTGTATACGAATCTTGTCATATACGAATGTAGCTTTTCTTAATTTTTTGATTCTTTCCTCAAATTTCATTCATAAAATTCGATATAATATAATACAACAATATTTCTTTGTAAATTAATTCAGTAAGATACCGTTTAAACGTTAATCGGTGATCTATGAACAAAATGACTAAAAAGCCCCACTTTTACATATAGGCTGTGACTTTGAAAAAGCTCATCGGTCGTGTTTAGCGTTAAAATGCTATTACACTAACATATTTCGAGCATATATTAATCCTCTTTCCATCGTAAAGCTAGTTTTCGTAAAAACAGTTAACCCACTTGATATACACGTAAAGTAATTTTGTTAATTATTTATCATCTAATTAAGTCGAGTCAATATATCACAGAGGGAAGTCATAAGACACCACCCACGAGAATAATTCAGGCTCGTGAAGCCTACCGACCAGTTTTAATTAAAATAAATTATCCCAATCAAACTATATGTCCAGCGGCGGGCGGTTGACATGATCTGTCGATACGATTCCGAGATAATCGGTATGATTTATATTTATATACAACCTTATGCGACTGGATTTGTCTATGCTAAAGTCTATTTATTTCTTAGTTTTAAACACTAAATATGTCAATTTCAAGGGAAACCTTATATAAAAAACGGTATCTGGTTAAAATGTCTATACTATGTCCATGGGATTTGAATCCTAATAAATAGTCTTTTATATAGACAACAATAAAAAAAATAGATTTTATAATGTGGTTCTATCTATTCTCATTTAATCTCACTGAGGCCTCACTCGGATTGGAGATTGTGAGGGATCAGGCCATATCCCACCACGCTGGCCAAGTGCGTGTTCACATGTACTTCGAAAACTAGTTAGGTACTCTCAGACATGCAGGTTTTCTCACGATGTTTTCCTTTACCGTAAGACAAGTGGTAATTGTATTTAATATAACGTATTTATTAATGCATTTCTACATTAGTACAATAATTTGATACCATCATATAAAACTCATAAAGGAGCTTGAAGTTAGATAGAGGAATTCTTCAAAGACTTGTAGTAAAACTTTCGAATTTGGGGTCCTTTGCTTCGTTTTGATTTATCTTATGTGTTACAGTTGATAAAAGTTTATTTTTTTTGTTTTTTTAAAACTATGATATAGATATTTGTGATGGTTAGTTGAATTTTATTTACAGTGTTTTGAGTTTATCATTTTTAAAGGGCAACTCTAAAACAAAAACAATTAAGTTTTTTTTTAATATATAAATTTTAAAACGTTCTCTCAGATACTCTTAAGACATTAGAAGAATACTTTCGGTTCCCAGGAAGCGATGAATGAAAACGATTTGTTTTATATTTTGTGAAAAAATTTCAATTTAAATATAAATTTCATAAATAAGTATACTATAAATTATTAAGAAAGTACATAACACTTGAATAATATTGAGAAATTGAATAATAATATACATACATGGCATGTTACAGTCAAAACTACTTTTAACTAAAGAGGTTGGTCAAAAGTAGTTTTGACTGCAGGCCTTGGTCAATAGCAACTTCAACTGTCATATTGGTAAAACTCTTTAAAAGTTAAGGAGGTATGTAGGATGAAGGTCACTCGGAAGAACCCCTCCTTTCTTTCTAAGTAAGGTTAGAATAGTGACAACGCATGAGCTTAGCGAGCGAAGCGATAGCGAAGCGTGCCCCGGTATCGGCCGGCGAGTACCATAAGTGACTAGAACTTTTAGAAAAAAAAATGCCTGCAGTCAAAACTACATTTGACCATTCTCTTTAGTCAAATGTAGTTTTGACTGAAAAATAGTTTTGACTGTAACATATATAATTATACATGGTATGGACACCCAAGGTCTGATATGGTCTTCACAATATAGTATGTTCATAATTTTGTTTACTTACCTTAGCTATAAGTGCCAAGTTGTGGGAAGACTCCTGTGAAACAAAAGACAAATGCCCTGCTCAATTTTTCTTTGGTATAATATCTGCCAATATAATAATATATTATGTAAATCCATGTAGAATGCTGGAGTTTGCATTTATACTGTGGAAATGAAAAAAGCCAGAATTTTGGTTGTAATAAACTTTTATTTTACTAGTGCGAGGATTTAGATAACTTATAATTTGATAAAAAGTTTGTAAGTACCATTTTTTCAAGCTTTTTATTAACTTGCAATGTTCGTATGTAAATCGCCCGCTTGAAAATTTGCAAACCATTTTTAACCACTTCTTTGCATTCAATTCAGCTATAATTTGGTATACTTATTTAATATAATGTAGGATGAAGATAATCTGTTTGTTTGTTTTTAAATACATATGCGTGTAAGAATCAAAGGCGACTGTCTATATTTGAGCTTTCACTAATAAAAAACCGAATCAAAATGTACAGATTATATATGTATATTTCGCATATTTGGTTCTAATTCATACTGAACTAGTTTTAGCTCACGGCTCCACTCGCGTTGTCAATAATATGCAATAATGTACAACCTTCCTCAGTAAATACTTATTGTTCAAATCTGACTCGTAATTCCAAAGACTGACAAAAAACAACAACAAAAACACCCAGAGTGTGTTAAAAACAACAAAAAAATAAACCAACAATCTTTTAGCCTTATATATAGAAATAGATATACATATAATATATACAAAAGTATATATTTAATTAAAAAAAAAAACATTTTTTAATTTGTTTTTAGGGTGAGGTGCGATGATTTTGGTCTGATGTCTATTCACATAATTCAAGAACGTATTTCAATAAGATATTTATTGTATTATATTTATTTTGCTGTAATAATTATGTAACTTGGTAATAGAAAAAAAAAACACAATAAACTTAACAATCAAAGTGTATCCCATATAAAATAAGAGTAAAATATAGTTTTTAAATCTCCAAAAGAAGCCATATTCAGTCCTTTTAACGTCCCTCTGCTGGGCACGGGCCTCCCAATACGAGGGGGATCAGGCCATAGTCCACCACGCTGGCCAAGTGCGGGTTGGCGGACTTCACATGTCTTTTGAAAACTTACGAAGTTCTCTCAGACATGCAGGTTTCCTCAAGATAAGACATAATTCATAATTACTTTCCTTCATCGTAAGACATGTGGTAATAATATTGGAAATGATTCGCACATGAAAATATCAGAGATGCAAGACACGGGATTTGAACCCGCTTCACTCGGTTTCCCAAGCGAACGTGTTACCACTGGGCTACCACTGACTATATTATAAGATGGCATATATACAATCTTAACTATATGCTTTGTCTAAATTGGTCCAGTGACGCTGTGAAGCTTAGTCAAGCAAACAGTACGATGTCTGTCATATTGTACTAAATAGAACTTACAAACGTGAACAAAGCTCTTAGTAACAACCAGTTAGAAAATAAGCTACTGATATACAAAGCTTAGTAGATACGACTTCAATACTAATATAAGTTCTACAAATGCAATATCTTAGATTCAAAATGATAACCGAGTATGACTCACATTTAATATGCCATATTGTATTTATCCGAAGTAATGCGAACTGTAATTTAAGCTCGTAAGTGACTCACTAAAGCTCTAGTCGAAGAAGCTTCCAGGAATAATGTATGGCGGAAAGTTCTTTATACTTTACACGTCATCAGATTGCGAGAATTTTTATTTTATTTCATTAAAACGTATACTATTATGATTTAATGGGTAAATTCGAAACATATTCAAATTTTAGATGCTACTAATCATATTTCACTCGTTATTATGGTAGTAAAAATGTTATTTTGAAACATCTGTATTAAAGGAGACCTATCTAATGAGATCATACGAGTTTATATGTGATTTTTTTCATCCCTTTGTTACATGGTCAGAGAATCATTGTAAAATATTTGTGACGTACGGACGGACAAGTAGGACAGGCTTACTCATAATTTGGCTACAAATCCTAAACAACCATTATTATACTAATGCCAACTAGATCGAAATAACATAGTGATCCCTCGTCCTAGTATACAAACTAGTTATAGATCATATAACAGCAAATATCTCTATTAACTTAACATAGTATTAAAGCATAAAAATTTCCTTTATGTTAGTAAACATTGGAATTTCCTATATGCTATATATCAAAACATCTCAACACTAATATTAAATCAATTAATTCAACAAAAAATATCTTATAGTGCAAAAAATAATAATAAAATAACAACATAATATTAAAGTACACTCAAAATCTTCAATTAAACAACCTAGTGTTAAATATTCGCAAAAACAATAAATAACGTAGAAGGCTAACGCCGTGTAACCTGTACTTTATAGTTATGAGAATATTTTACGACCGGCCGGGCGGAAGATCACTCCGGCATATAATTACACACCACATATGAATAATCAGTGGTACAAAACAAAAAGATCCATTACAAATCGACCGACAACAAAAACGTGGCGCAATTATCCATACCGAGTATTTAGCATTAGGAACAATTGCCTTTACTACTATTAAAATTTAGCAATTATTATTCAAAAACATCGCAAAAAGCCGCGCCGCCAAAACACGAAGTCTTCCTTTCTTAAATTATCCTGTCACGCTCAACTATAAAATGCAATTGGTTCTTAAAAAATTCGAACTCGTTAACTTAGAAACGTATCATATTGAGCCTTGTGTCGTGGTGATAGAGGGTAAGTGATGGTGTTTTTATGGTTATATCAGTGTCAGGTTGCACAATAGACGCATTACCTGCGCACGCGCAAGGTGACCCGTCGAAGGGCAGTCCTTCCCTTTCCCCCTTGCTACAGACACGCCATTGCTGAAATGGCTATTTATAGTGACGTCACTAATAGAAATGAACATGTCGATAGTTTCACCAATACCGATACGATAAAGACGCGTGCATAGTGATTAGTAAACCACGCAAACATTTTTAAACTGTACATAGGTAATAATAGGTAAGTATCGAATAAATTTGGAATAAAAAATTAAATGTTGTGTTACAATCGATATATCGAGGGTTTTTATAGCACGAGCCTAATTATTAGTTGTAAACAAAATCGCGTCTGACAGCAGAGCTCGCAGGGACAGGTGCTAATATTTGCCGACCTTTACCTCGCTGGTTGACTCACATTCATTGGAAGTATATTATATTTATTAATGTAATCTTCGAGTAAGATTAAATATCTTAATTAAATTGAAAATATACGATTATACTAAACTAAACAATATCTGTGTAATCAATATATTAAAAAAAATATGTTAATACAGACGAAAAAAAGGAAAAGGTACAGAACCATACCTCCTCCTATTTGGAAGTTGGTTAAAAACGAGCTAATTCCGAGGAGTCCAACCTGTATTTTTAAATTTACTCGTCCAGTTGGAAATTAGAAACTAGAATAAAACCTTGCTAGTTTTAATTCAAATTATTACGTACAAAATTACAAATTGTAGTACTTTGCTATATACTTTGTAAAATGCATTACTACAAAGTAGGTATATGTATTATATTATAATAGTGTTCGCACAGTGGTCGAAACAAACATAATCAGTTTTGTCTTTACCAATATATATAAAAGAACGTGTGTGTGTAATTATGTAAGCACGTAAGAAGATATACTCCTTTGGCGTAACAGAACAAAAACAGCTAAAGATTTCATCCCGTATGTCACAACTCTCTGTTTGTAAAAGGAATGATAAATAAATAAAATAATTAAGTAAGGCATATTAGGCATATTACAATCATATATTTATAGAATATCATTCAACGAAGAAATATAATATGTAATATTATATATCATTTGTCAGACAATAACACCGGTTACTATGACAAGAAACGGTTATCAACTCACTTCATCGTGTCGCTTTTTGGCTGTCGGTGCGCGCGCGCATCGTAACAATTTTACTCGCATATTTTTTCCCAGACGGCCCAAAAGAAGTATAACTTCAAAAACAAAACTGCTTCCAATTTTTTTTTGTTGATAACACTAAAACTTATCAATAGCTACTAAACAAAAAAAAAGTTCGGTTGACAAACAGAGGAAAAAATGTATTGTACTGTTTTTTTTACCTTTACCTAATTATATAATAAATATTTAATACCATACAATAAATATTTACCATATCTACCATATAATAAATATTTGTACAATCTGCGATTTTACGTTCAGCTACCTTTGATTCATGCGATAAAAGACATAATATGGTGCGTATTATTCGCTAAAACATGATTTTTTAATAGTTACAGCATAATTTCAATCTATACTAATAATATAAATGTGAAAGTTTGTGAGTATGGATGTATGTTTGTTACTCTTTCACGCCAGAACGGCTGAACAGATCTGGATGAAATTTAGCACAGAGATAGATTATAGTCTGTAATAGCACATGGTCTACTTTTTATCCCGGAAAAATATACGGTTCCCGAGGAAGAGATTTGTTTATTGTTTTTCTTGAGGCGAAGCCGAGCGAAGCAAGGATGAGCCGCAAGTCCTTATATAATTTTATAATATAGTACAATAACTTATAGGGTCGATAATATTTTAGTGTTAATTATTTCAAACAAGTTTATTAAAGGAAACGTTTGCGTCAGTCAATGTGAAAGCACCATAAAGTCATACAAAATTAGCTTGTAGTAAAAACCCAATTACAGTGCGATCATGTTTGAAACGATAATGAGTATGAAATGATCGATACAATTGCGATTTGGTGAAAAAAAACCGTCTTATTCACTATAGCGATGTATTGTGATGTAAAGGACTAACCACTTTACTTTGCATCATTTAGAGTGCACAAGTAAAATATTTTATCCAAGAAACTTACGAGTATAAAAACATGTCTGTTACCCTGTCATCGGCACTTAAATTATATTTAGCTTGTATTATATATACCAGATAGTTGATACACTACACATATATAGTTTTAAATATAAAAATCCATGACTTGAGTACAAGCATTCGTGGTCTTCACACAAATGAATGCCCCCAGCGGGACTCGAACCCGCGATTGCTGGCAGCAAGTAGGGTCCACTACAATCTGAGCCTAACGTGTCGTCAATTTATTTTAATTGAAATTTAAAAAAAAACATACTGAATATTTCAATTTTTACTGAGCATCATGGGTGTACCAACTAGACAGTAAAGGAAGAAAAACCCTCAGTACTAAAAAGAACCGCCGAAAGAAACCCAGCGGAACTCGAATTATTATTTTTTGCTTTTTTTAGAAATTAACTTACCTTACATAGTCGTTGAAGCATTCTTAATGATAATATAAATTGGAAAATATATTTGTTGGTTTTTTTCTTCCTTCAAATAGTAACAAAATAATATACAATAGATTTATAAAAACTTTTTAACAAAAAAATAAAAACCGACTTCAAACAAAAGCACTAAAAAGTAAAAAATAACTGATTGGTAGTTTTCATTTACTATACATACCTAATCAAATATTTTCGAAGTCGGTGTGCTTTGCTTTGTATGGGCTGGCACCGATTTCGAAAATATTTGATTAGGTATGTATTTAATAGGTAGGCTTTAATTACTTAGCCAAAGCACACCGACTTCGAAAATATTTTATTAGGTATGTATAGTAAATGAAAACTATCAATCAGTTATTTTTTACTTTTTAGTGCTTTTGTTTGAAGTCGGTTTTTATTTTTTTGTTAAAAAGTTTTTATTTTTCCCTTTTTAGTGTAGACAGTAGTAGCAAAGTAAGAATTCTAACGTGTTAGGCTTGTCAAATCAAACAAAATAAGCCCAAACTCAAATTATCTACTATTAGCCGTTGAAGAGTTCCACCTATCCACCTTCTGGCCTTACCATCAGATCAGTTCAACAATACTGAACCATAGTACTATCAACGGAAATAGAAACACATGCAAAGTTTCAACTCAATATGACAATTAGAAGTAGGTTAAATTCATCATTAGCTATTTTTCCACCCTTAGGGGTGGTATTTTTTTTTGAAATTTATATAGGACCAATTTGGAAGTATACACTTTCAAACAACACAAAAATTGTCCAAATCGGTTAATAAATGACGGAGTTCTGAGGTAACAAACATAAAAAAAAACAGTCGAATTGAGAACCTCCTCCATTTTGAAGTCGGTTGAAAATATAAGTGGTTCCTTACGGACCTGCATACTGAAATTAATTTTAAATTTTAGAAATATAAAAAGTGACGATTCAAATGTGTTTGTAAAAGTCTATTTGAATAAAGTATATTTTGATTTGATTGACAGATTGATGATGATAATTTTTCATAGAGATAAGTTAAGGATATAGAGTGAAATAGCTTACTCATTCGAGTATCGCATATGTATATCTAATATGTTTAAACGAGCAATATATATATATATATATATATATATATATATATATATATATATATATATATATATATATAATCTGAATCGCGGAAACGGCTCCAACGATTTTCATGAAATTTAGTTGACAGGGTGTTTCGGGGGCGATAAATCGATCTAGATTAGTCTAATGTCTGAGAAAACGCGTGTTTTCGAGTTTTCATGTAGTTTTCTTTTGCATTTTTCGACGCAAAATATGGTCGGTAATTTGCACGCTCGGGCATAAGCATCGTGGTCAAGCGGCCAAGGGTGCAAGATCAACAATCACAGTTGTCCAGGTTCGAACCTCTTCTTTTTATATTTATTCAAGTTTTTAGTTAAAAAAAAAAAAGAAAATTGTATTTCAGGCAAAAACTCCAGCAAAGCTCGGTAGCCCAGGTACTGTAGGTAAATGTATGTAATATGTATATCTAAGGCACGAACAAAGTAGCGGGTAACAGCTAGTGTAAAATAAATTAAATCTCATATTGAATATCAAATGGTATTTAGTTAATGGTCGGTTTGCAATGCTTTAGTTCGTTTCCGTTCTGCCACTTCTAATTAACGCCGACGGAAATAAGCTCCGCGGATTGCAGTTGTATATAAGTATATTAGAGATATGTATATACATACATACGTACATACGTATATGGTAATCATGTGACATGTCGAGACATGACGAGCAACCTCAGGTTAGTTTAACTTTCGAGTAATATTCGGCTAAAGATGTCTACATACATGTTATAACATGTAACTGTCTCGTTAGCCTAAGAGTAACATGTACGACTGCAGATTAGTAGGTCCTGGATTCGAGTCCTGCGTTGGACTGGACTGGTTTCATTCCAAAACCAAGGCCATTGAGTATTCCTGTTAAGAAATTCTTAATAGCAGGCCACAGTTGGGAAGATGACGATAGTATGTAAGGTAGTCACAATGAAACACATCAAATATCATCCAAACTTTACAAACTTACAATCGGACCACTTATTGTATGTATACATAATATGCAAAAAATTGTATCTGTGCATGTTTGTCTCTCCTACACGCTAAAACGGCTGGAGGGATAAGCATTAAATCTAGTACACAGATAGACCATAACCTGAAGTAATACATACGATACTGCTAGACGTACCCGAGATATGCGAGTTTGAATAGGTTATAAAATTTGATATATTTGGACATTTTAAATAAAACTATCTTTTCGGATTTTTTCGCGAATTTATTTTGATTTTTGGTTCCCGACGTTTCGAATGCTTTACAGCATCCATGGTCACGGGAGAGACTGAGGTGTTACATGTCTTGAAGGTATAGTTGTTACAGACAGCCTACCCACAACTACCCACAGACAGCCTACCCACAACAGTGCTGAAAAATCGGGAATTCGAGGAAAATCCCGTTTAGAGCATAAAAATATTTTTAGTGACCATGAAAATCTGAAATGTTAAAATTTCATATTATTCTTCTATTTTTAAATAAAACTATCTTTTCGGATTATTTCGCGGATTTATTTTGATTTTTGGTTCCCGACGTTTCGAATGCTTTACAGCAATCATGGTCACGGGAGAGACTGTCTCTCCCGTGACCATGGAAAAGATAGTTTTATTTAAAATGTCAAGTATTCGCGTAAATCTAAGAAAGTATTATATTTGGACATATAACTACTGATTGTTCATATAAAATATCATAACTGTTTAAAAAAAAATGAAGCAATTTAAAAATTCGATGGAAATTCGATTAAAAAAAAAGAAATGAAAACCTTAAATACAATTAGTATTCTCTTCAAATCCAGGTGATATTAAGGCTCGACGGCGACCCAGATCGAGCTTCCGGCGCTTTCAGTCAGAAACTGTGCCACCGGATGCAGCATCGCGCATTGTTTTTCAGAGATTTCAATGCGTTTATTTACTTGATCGCTTGAGAAGTATTTAAAAATACTTAAAAACGGCAAAATTATCTTCAATTAAAAAAACTTGAATAAATATCAATGCACAAAAGTAATATTAATAATTCATTCATGCATTTACTAATTTATGTCAATATGAAAATGGATGTAAGTGATTTTTTTTCATTCAGCAACATTGCAACTTATCGACGTACCACTTTTGCATGAAGATATTTTATTAACCCCCGACGCAAAAAGAGGGGTGTTATAAGTTTGACGTTGATCTCTGTCTGTCTGTGTGTGTGTCTGTCTGTGGCATCGTAGCTCTCACGCGGATGGACCGATTTCAATGCGGTTTTTTTCATTTGAAAGCCAGTTTCCTTGCGGTGGTTATTAGCTATATTTGGTTAATATGTGTCCAGCAGTGTAAGAGTATCAGCTCTTTTCCAAAATGATGTAAGGCATTTTGGCATATGATTATTCGATTATGTGCTTCACGCGTGCCAGTGTAATCGTTAAATGATAATTTGCGTAGGGTTTTTTTTTTAATTTTAATTTTATAATTATGTACTATACAGTGTTATATATCCAAAGCCTTTAAGAGCATTAAACATACTTACCTATCTTTAGAAAAGGACATGTAGTTAGCCGCTATTAAAATATTAAAATCCAAACCAAATATATTAAAATGACAAATCTAAATTTTAAAATTCCTTTGTATACCTACTGTGTCTAACAGGAACGCTAAGAAATAAATATTAAAAATAAAAAAGGCAATGAAACTACACATCAAAGGGACAGGTGCAGGTGATAAATCATTTTTTGCAACATGGCATTAGATTTGTTTCTAATACAGTAATAAATACTCAAGATGTTTCTTTTTTAAATAACCATTCTAAGATTTGAATTTCAGTCTCTACATTTTTGGGTTTCCATTTTTTTTGTATTTTGTATCGGTCGCAATTTAAAATTATGCTAGCGAATTACTCTCACTTCACTCGAGTGCGTTCCTAGGTACGTTTTAATTTTCATAGCAGAATCCCATCTCTTTTTCTAAAATAAAAGTAACCTAAGTTATTCCTTATAATATCAGCTATCTGCTAGTGAAAGTCCCGTCAAAATCAGTTTAGCTGTTTCGAAGATTAGCCGGAACAAACAGACTGACAGGCAAAATTTTTAAAAATTATTCTTTTCTTATAAGTATCGTACACAACTTCATATGCATTTAGTTTTTCAAATTTAAAATATTGTAAATCAAATTTAAATTATTTCATTTTTTTTTTTACTGAACGCGTTGAGTCTGCCACCAGTTAGGAAAGAAAACCTGAGAAGACCTGGCGAAAGAAACTCAACAGGATTTTTTTTACTCATAACCTTATTTGATTTAATAGTTTAAAAATATACCTTTTGTAATTTTATATAAAAATATTAAAATAATTAAATTGTTATATAAAAAAATATCTCGGTTTAGATTTAGCGATTATATCACGTATGTAACATACACACAAAAATTCATGAATTAATCACTACTTATTCAAGTCGGTCAAAAAATCATACCGATATCGTAGTATTATATGATCTGTGCCGATATGTTATTCTAATTCTTCATAATGGAAAGGATAAACCAACA
Source organism: Brenthis hecate (assembly GCA_951806755.1). Classification (NCBI taxonomy): domain Eukaryota; kingdom Metazoa; phylum Arthropoda; class Insecta; order Lepidoptera; family Nymphalidae; genus Brenthis; species Brenthis hecate. The sequence continues at coordinate 7,429,773 of OX638265.1, read as the reverse complement.
GACTTTCTTTCACTTTTTTAATATAAAAATAAGATTAAGCTGTTTTTTTGGGTTTTGCACCTTGACTTGAGTAGGCGTATGTCTGATGTAGGCATGTATAAATCATACTTTTACACATCCCGATTTAGGCTAATTTTGCAATATAGATACGTTAACTAGGTACGTTTTAAATTAGTTCGGTGGTGTAGTGGCTAGCATGTACGGCTGCACACTCGGAGGTCCTGGGTTCGAGTCCCGGGTCGGGCCAAGTTTAGTTATTGAGTCTTTCTGTATAGTAAGTCTCAGTAACAGCCCGGAGTTGGGAAGTTGGCGGTGTTTCACCCCCGTGCCTCGGAGAGCACGTAAAGCCGTCGGTCCTGCGCCTTAACTCTCACCGGTCGTGTTGAGTGGTCGTCCCACCGGAGTATGAGAGTGATAGGAATAGAGAGTGCACTTGTGTCTGCGCGTACACTTGAGCACTATAATATCTCCTGCGCAGTTGGCTAATCTCAATGAGATTGGCCGCCGTAGCCGGAATCGGCTAGGAGAACATCACGTTTTAAATTAAAATGGATATAGTAGTTATCCTTAAGAGATAGACATATGCCATCGCGGACTTTTCTGTAGACCTATATATGATACATAATTCCACCATACATTATTTTGTTATATCTCAAAGGGTTTAGGCAGCGTTTTCGTTCAAAGCTCCCAGACGGCTTATTTTTTTTACGACACCTCCAACAAATATTGTTATATTTTAGCCAATGTATACAAAAACTTATCAAATTATATACTAAAGCTTTCAGCGAAGCGACTTTGTTTTATACCACGAGTATGTAGTGACGATTATTATGAAGATTCAACTGGCGCGATACTATCACTGCTTAGTAGGTCTCACAATACAAGTTTGATTTCTGCTTGAGACAAGGTTTAATAGATTGTCTTAAAATACGTGTATATTGCGCATATCTTTGTAAAACATCAACCTAAACACAATTTCATTAACTCAACCATAAATCGATGTACGAGATTAAATTAAAAACATACAGACATAGGTAAAAGACGATTTATTTTATAAAGATGGACATTGATGGGATCAAAATTATGTTATCATCTTATCACAGTGAGGTAAGTTAATTAAAATACCGATTACATTTTAAACCTGTAAAGTTTAGATCATTAAATGAGTATAACGCCTCCTAATTCTGTACTCTCTCCCCTCTCCCCTACAAACCTCTTCGGTGTCAATCGTAAAACTTACCCCATTAAATGTTTACAGCCTTCTAAAACTGTGCCACAGAGTATATGGATATATTTTTCAATACGTGAAACTGGCAATAAAAAAAACTATAAAGAATTTACAAGTTTAATTTTTGTTTTATAGCGTTATGAAATAAAAGTATTATATATGCATGTTTTATTACATTTATGGGAAAATAAATACTATTTTTCTTATCTTCAACGAAAAGTCTATGGGAAATGATTAAGTTAAAGCCTGACTGAGTAATGGGATAATGATTTTTATCTACGTATGTGGTCTTACATTGTCTTGTTCGAAACAAGTTTTTCTATAGGTTATATTAATACTTTTTGCGTTCTGGTGGTAGCAGGCTGTACAGTTTAACTTTAAAAATACACTTTAACTGGTAGAATGTGATGTGTACCTATTTTTTCTAGAAAATAAAATATTTTTTTGAAAATAAAAACAAAACGCTTAATGAAATAAAACAAAATGTGTGAGCTCTAAAGATAAATAATCTGTGACACAAACAAAATTGGTAATAATAACAAATGCAGTCCTCTGTAGACGTTACGTATGCCATGCGTCCAAGAACAAAAGCTCCTAACTCAATTTTGGACCAAACTTATGTTAATAAGCAAATAATATGAAATAAACAAATAGAATGCAATTTATATGAAATAAATCGATCTTTATTGAAATAGACTTATACAAGCATTTTTGAAACGTCAATTTAATTTAAAGAGAGTATAATCAGTCCGTGAGGTAGCTACCACTGGCCCGGAAAGCAGTTCTGCTGAGAAGAGCCGGCGAGAAACTCAACCAACAGTTGTTTTTTTAATTTAAATAACAAGTTATAATAAGTTTTTTCGTTTATTTTTATTCTTCAGAACTATTTAATACTAAAGTATAAAAATACTTTATGGCAAAAATAAAAATGTTCGGTATGAATGAATTTTTTTCTTGAAATAAATAATACTATTAATACGTTAAAAACCGTTAACATAAATGACAAAATTTACCAAATGTGATAAATCTTCTCAAACCAATAAATTGTCTAACTAATTTTAAAAAGCCTACAATTAGGAATAGGTTTTGACCTGGCTATATTTGAAGGCAAATGTAGAGCATCGCCTAAACTAAAACTGGATTCAGACTTTATCGCGACGAAAGCAGAAGCAGCTATTTAAAAATTTAGTCATGAACCAATTTAAAGTGATATACTTACTATTTTTATTGAAATAACATTTTAAGAGTATACTTATATATATATATATATATATATATAAAGAACGAAAAAAAAAGACAGGTACTTCGAAACTTTGATATCTATTATAAAAAAATTCTTTATCGATTTACAGAGAGTATTGACAAAATAATGCTTTTTAAATTAAAACTTAGAATAAAAATTTTGAAATAAATGTAAATGGTGTTTAAAAATTCAAAAATCTGGGTTAGGTCGTTTTGTTCGTATCGATATATGCTATGCAGCTCGACGTCAAGGACGCCCGCTCTCAAAGTGACCCATTGTGCTACATTACGTCTGGATTAGGCTATGAAATAATTACATATTTACTTTTAATATTTTTATAGTACGCTATATATCTACTATCAAAATAGTTGTACTTTTATTATTGACTAGCACTGCCCGCGGCTCCGTCCACGTTCAGATGATCGAAAACCAAATTCTTAGGTTTTACATATTATTACTCTTACGATGCAGTTATTGTATTTTTTCTCAGAAATGAGATATTTTCCCGCGGTAAAAAGTATCCTATATGTTGACCCGAATAACCAACTATCACCATACCAAATTTCATTAAAATCCATCCAGTAGTTTTTCCGTGATGCGGTAACAGACAGACAAAAATTGTAAAAACAATAGATTCGGCCTGTGTATCTATAATAATGTTTGTTTTAAAAAATATTTTCCAAAAAATAATGTACAGATTCAGCTTAGTTACAATTTTATTATATGTATAGATTATGAATATAGTAACTTTATAAAACAGAATAGTATATATTTCACTGTTATATTTCAGATGTGTTGTATTTCAGAGTGTATATTTCAGAGTAAAAATGAAAAAGGAGAGAACAAAGATCTATCACCTTTTGAAGGTAATTTTGTAGTACATATTTTTCTACTTGGATAAAAATAAAGCTCTACGTTACATATCGACATTCTTTAATCACCTCGGAAGAGAACAAAAAAAATGCATGTATATATGAACATAATTTACTTTCATAGGCTAGTACAATATTAAATAAAACGACATAACCTTAGCAAGTGAAACAAAAGTATATCATGAAAACGTCAATAAACACCACGAAAATATATTTAAAAAGCGTGTTTTTTTATGATAATTTTGATGCAATTCTAAGCAAGTCCCGAGCAACGCCCGCGTCTTGCCACCCTACGCGGTATAAGCTATGGAGCGCGCCAAGGACGCCCGCTCTCAAAGTGACCCATTGTGCTACATTGCGTCTGGATTAGGCTGTTATGAGCAAATTACAATTGTTCCAAGAACCGCTACGCGGCTGGCGGTATTTCTTTGTTTATTTATGAGTTTTTAGACCGTTGCCCAAGGTTTGATACATTTTTGCCTTAAAAATAGATCATAATGTGTTTTTTTTTTCATAATTTAGTATTTGGTGTGGTGTGGTAGAGCCCATTCTATGTGTTCCTTTCATATTATTTTGGGTTTTTGAAATTATATTATATTATTATTGGAATAACTAACGTGCATACATTTGATTTTATGTTCATTTCATAATAAAATAAATGTATATATGTATATATTAAACACATACATATGTGATATACAATGTATTTATTTATGTACATAAAATATATCTTATACAAAATAAAGTAACAGAATGTCGACAAAGGATAAGTTATCTCTTTAAGAGATTTCTTCCAGAAACCCTTCGTAAGTAAGAAAATAAGTTTTAATTTAATGCGGCGTAGGTACAGTATAGCATTAAATGGTATTAACTTAATATTAAAATATATCAACTAAATATTATAATTAGACAAAAATATATATATTTATAAGCACATACAAACATATACCTACATATATACGTAAAATATGTATTATCAAGATAAGTAATGAATAACTAAGAATAATAACCATATAAAATTAGAAATATAACGAGAATACTATTTTTTCATCAAAACACATTAAAATGTATATAATAAGAATGAATAGCAACAAAAAACGAAGCGTCTCTACGTAGAGTCAAGTCAATTTAACACATGCTGTACAAAAAAATGCATTCGTTACAGAAAGCACAGAGCAATCTCATATCACCCATTAGTACTTTGCAAACGACCCTTATTAGACGCCGTCTTGCTCGCACGAGAACAAAAAACACGTACCTACACTCGCAATCCTGCATTCCACCTACAAATATTATATTATAGCGTTCTAAAATCAACCTATTCTCTGTGCGATTAGAATCAAAATGTGTTCATTAAAATCAAGTGCGAAGGGTCGGCAATTCGGCCAGTATATAAATAACAATAACATGTCGGCGCGGATAAAACCTTTTTAGAAACATTAAGGAGTTTTGACAGATGAGCTGGAGCTCGTTGTTTTCGTTCACTTTGGACGGTCGTAATATATTATACGGTTTTCAATAATTAAAGCTATTGTATGCAATGCTCTAATAAAATTTTATTATTTTCCCGATGGCTATAATTTGTATAGACTTTTTGCTGTGTAATCGTTAAATTATTTTCCACATATGATTAGAAATAGTTTTAATTATAACAATACCGGTTTGCTTTATTCTCTGTACTACCAATAATCAAAGTAACGAAAAAGTTATTTAAAAATAAATTAAGTTAGTAATTTATTTAGCCCTTTTTAACGTCTCACTGCTGGGCACAGGCCTTCTTTCAATACTAGGGGGATCAGGCCATGGACCATCACGCCGGCCAAGTGCGGGTTGGCGGACTTTGCACCGCACAGACACAGGTTTCCCAAGAAAGCTCGCTACCACAAGGCTACCACTGCCTAAATTAGTAATATTAGTTAAAAAAAAAGTATACATACATAAAATATGTATTTATTACACTTTAACTCATCTAAAGTCAATTATTCGAGAAGTTTAACATTAACTAATATAACATACTTCAACTAACATAATTTATTTATAGTTTCTGAGTATAAGTGCATTTATTACCTGCTTCATTAAAATTGTTTAAGAATTCCCACATACGTTACCGCTTACGAAATTCAAAGCCGGAATATATGTAAGTGAGCATAATCTCTAAAGCGGTATAAAAATTCGTTAAATAGATATTTAACGTATCTCCGCCCACGGTTTATTTTGTGAAGGTTGTTATTAGTCAATGGGAAAAATTGATATGGTAACGGAAAATATGATAAAATAGCTGCCGCCATTTTTTTTCCATTTCTAGATAGAGGAACCTATTTTCTTAGTAAGCATTGTACTAGCAGCTGTATATGTACATTATACATACATGTCTAGTGATTTATTGCACTATTTTTTGCCACCGTCTCGATATATCAACTTAGATGATAAACAAAAACAAAGTGTGTTTTAGCAAGATAATATATTATCTGTAGTCTGAAAAGATTTTTTTTTATATAAAAGGGGTATTACCCACCAAGCCATTTTACCTTAAGAAAAACAAAAAAAAATGATATGATGTACGTCAAGTAATTCCAGATCTATTTCTGTTAAATAAAACTTAAAAGAACAATGAAAGCACTCTATTAAAGCCGCAATTCTTCGCAACTCAGAGTAATTTTATGCCGAAATAAAGAAATTCGACGAAACGTTTGGCTCAGTTCGTAGTGACCCTACTTCCTGTGCCAGCTGTCGCGGGTTCGTGTCCCGCTGGGGGCATTCATTTGTGTGATAAGCACGAATATTGTACTCGAGTCATAAGTTATATCTAGACTTCGACACTTACTATTATAAAGAGGAAGGATTTGTATTTTTGTATGTTTATAACAAATAAACTAAAAAAATACTGAACTTAGTGAACATGGGGATGAAAGTTTGTATGGGGAATCAACCTAAGGACGAACCCGAGTGAAGCGAGGGTGATTTGCTAGTTTATAACATATATGTATTTAAAGTTATACATATATGTGTAATGTATCAACTATCTGGTATCCATAACACAAGCCTCGTAGCTTACCATGGAACTAGATGGTGCTGTGTGTGATGTCCCAACATATCTATACAGTCTGTAACTTCTGAGTAGGTACGTAACAATTAAAATAATCCAATAAAGTACATACATATCAATCGTACCACGAAAAAAAAGTCTTCGATTTTCGAAATTCATTCCTTTACATAACCATCTTTAAGAACGGAATAAAAAATGAGACAAAAAGTAACATCGAATAAATTCCAAACACATGTAACATACTTTCCATACACGACGACATAACGGTTATGAGAGTCAAATGTTTAGAAATAATACTAAATTTGCGCCCGCGCATCTTATAATTTATCTATCTCGCCTAATGGCGTCGGTGTTATTTGCATAAAATGACGATAATATTCATACAATTGCGGGCATCTGACCACCGTTGGAATAAACTTAGAATATATTATAAACATTATGTTATACATGATGATATCTTGACTAGAGGTTGATATCGATCTATAATCTGGCAACACTGCTATGATTTTTGTCAAAATATTTTAATTATTTCAACCAGGATGCTGCTTTTCGTACTAAAGCTATTTTAAACCAATTAATATCATTAATAGACCATATAGGGTTACTATCTATATATTCAATCATTAGAACATAATGATTCATTGCGTCGTTCTTCAAATTTTGCGGAATTTATTCGGTGCTTTAATATGTATGTATAAAACAAATGCCAGGACAAATAGCTTTGCTTACATTTTTTAAATATCAATTATAAAAGGTAATATTGATATATTCAAACAGGACCATACAAAACGCTTTGACCATTCAAAGTAGTCATTTGGATCATATTAATAGTTGAACAGTTTGTTCGAAATTTGGTTTTACTGGTATTTTAAGTCGTATTGGGAAAAAAATGTAAAGATGTAGACATAGATCTCCTAGAAAAGAAACAAGAGAAGTACCACCAGAGATACTGCGATAATCTTACTCTACACGACGAAAAACTGTATCATATGTCATACTTCTGTTAGTTCAAATGCGTTTTCTCTAGAGATTGAGCTGAAAATGTAGCGACTCCTCACTGATATATGGCTAGGCATTGCCATCGTCTTCTGATCTATTCGAGATTATCATGGTACTAGCTGTGCCCCGCGGTTTGACCCGCGTTAAATTTGATTATACATACATATATGCCCGTTTCATATATCTATTACCTACACTCAACACGATGAGTATTTGACCAAGTGTATATTTCAATGAAAGCTTAAAGAACTTGAACATATTATAAATATCAGTTTTACAATAATGTATGGAAGTCTGTCCGATTTGTTGAAATTTATGCTAACGCTCCCTTGGGTAGTAGCATAATGATATGTAGCCTATAGCTTTTCGTAATAAACGGGTTCTCAAATTCAAAAAGAATTTTTCAAATCGGATATTGGTAGTTCCTGAGATTAGCGCCTTCAAACAAACAAACCAACAAACAAACTCTGCTTCTTTATAATATTAGTATAGATATACTCCAAATCTATACCTCGTTTTACCAGACCGAAAACAAATATTTATAATACTTATTTAATTACTTGTAACCTTTGACCCAATTTAACTTATGTGACAACTACAAGTTCTTTGTAGTGACAAAAATACAAAATTAAATTTTATATGTAGTTTACTTAATACTGATACATACATAATTATACACCATTTTACCATATTTTTGATTCTTCATTAAGACGCAGTACCAATAGGATATATAATTCGTAGATATAGTTTTCTTGTGAAATTTTTAAATGAATTCAATTTCGATACTTCACAGGTACAATTGTAAGAGTATGGATCGCAGATAATATAAATATTTATAAATAAAGCTTACGCAGATGAATAGTTATATCTAAAATAACAGTACCACTCGTTTGACATAATATACTATGTTATATAATCTATATATGTTTATTATTTATTTATGTATCTATATGTAGATAGCTCATTAAGAAAGATAGTCTTTAGTTTTCTAAGTAAATCAGTTTTAAGAAAATAAAATTTAAGTATAAGGGTGTAAAGCTAGTTCCACACTGTTTCTTTACAGAGATATACTAATATAGAAAGAGAATATGTTATATATTGAAGAGGTAGAGTCCCTCAAGGAAGGTCCATACTACTAAAATTTTCATATTAAACTACTAGAATGGCACTAATAGATAGGCAGGTACTACCTAACGGCATATCGGTGACGGTGGCCAATCACACTGAGACCTTCTATCTTTACAGGATATTACAGGCAATAATGCTTGCGCAAATACAAGAGCCTATTGCTTTTACTGTCGAAGTTTAGTAGGGCAATAATATGACTCCGCAGAGAAATAACGCATAAACCTGACCATTGTACGTATCACGCTTACCAACTTCTTGACAAATAACCCAATAATTGACTCGAGCTGGGACTCGAACCCAAGATACTGTGATATGTATAAGCTAACCGTTAGACAGACGAAACAGCTAAATTACATATAGCTGTTAATATATGCACAAAAAAGTAGTATTTTCATATGAAAATACATTGAAAAATTCGAACCCTACGCCTATATACTCGTATAAAACACTCGCCTTGAGGGCCTTTGAAAACCGACATCAATTAACTAATCAAGTGACATAAATCACAGTAACATACAAATTAAAAATACTGAATAATTGGTTATTTAACGCGAATAGTTTTATGCCTCTTCATAAATATCGCTTCCGGTGAGTTATTAGTTCTTTTAATTACGAGTGGGTAGATGTAGACATAGATCGTCTTACATTTACATACTCGCAGTCTCGTGTACTGTTTGCATGTGAGACAGCAGACATGAGACCCGACAGTGCTTCCAATTTTTAACCGACCGCGAAACCCGAAGGAGGATTATGTGTTTGACTTGTATGTATGTCCGATCCTATAATCTTTTGTAATTACTAAACGGCTTAACCAAGTTTAATTCATACATCATTAGATTCGTTTTGATAATGCGAGTGTTATAGACAAATCATGGATATTATTATTAAAAATGAAAATGGCGGACTTTAGAAGATTTTTTGTTTTGATAACATTTTTACTTCGAAGGCTATTTAATGGAATATCAATATGAAGGTTTTAAGAGGTAATGATAAAAATATATGCGACTTATATGTAATTTTCGAAAAAAAAAAATGAAATTCCAAATGCCTAAATGGTCAGAACTAAAATGCTGTAAATTAAAAAATATATAGTATTTTAATTACAGTAAGTTAACTAACATATATATTTATTGAATTATTCGATTACTTGATGAATATCAACGATTTCACTTCATTTCTCCGTCTATCTCTCTATTTCTCTCCGGAAAAGGATAGATTCCCATGATATAGTAGACAGCTTTATGAGTTGTTGGCAAGAGGTGTAGTTAGCCAAAGCGAAGTAAGTGAGAGTCACTGTATGATATGAGAGCCACAAGTTGTGTCTTAAGACTGGATAGTCCCAAAACGTGTTTTATTGTATAACGTAAGTCTGGATTTGACATAAAAGTTTGTCTGCGAAAACATACCGTTTTGGAAGAAATTAAACACTTTTTATATCGTGCTAATAGACATAAAAGTTTCTCTAAAAGGAATGAATGAACGTAAGTTATATAACGATTTCAACTCATTCATTCTAACATATTAGCATATGAGAGCGGTTCTTTATATCCAGCTGTGACTCTCCAGATTGGCACTGCAGGAAATACATCAAAATAGAAATCAGAAATTATAAACAAAAATTATAAAATCTACAAACATTAATAACGACATTTATTGCCAACTTAAATCACAGTCATTTCGAAATGTATATAGTTTTTCAATATTAAAAGATAGTATATTTGTACCTAATTTAAAGTACACTATAAAGTTTAAAAGTGAAAGTATACACCATACCTTAAATAATTATTGAGAAATATTATTTTTGTCCGTCTGTTGATAATTCCATTCGTTAATGTGACATTCTATGGCGGAAGGAATTAGGAGTGACAGAACCGGGCGAAGTCACGTGTTAGAACTAGTGTACCTAGTTGTTATATAATAGATAAAATAAAGGACATACATACATATATAGTACATGTGTGAGGCGTGTTAATTTTTTGCAGCTTTGTAATTCCTAAAGTTTGATTTAATCTACTTTGAGAATGAACTTGATATTGTTCATACGGACCACACAGAGCGAGAGAATCTAGTATCAATATAAAAACTAGACAACAGCAGAATTTAGTATTATATATAGTATCTTTCGGATACGTGGACCGATTTTGATAAGACTTTCATAGCAAACGTATATTCCTTCCTTAAAAGTTTGTTTTTTAATTTCAATTTAAACACTTTACTATAATTGTCAACCAAATATAAAAATATATGTAATTACTAATAGTTTTCCCGCAACTCCATTCGCGTAGTTCAAATATAATTAAATCTTTTTAAATTATAGCCTGTATGCTACTCTGATAATGTTTTATCAAAATCAGTTCAGTAGTATTTTGGAAAGTACATCCGTCTATCCCAAACGGACTTTTGCGCTTACAATATTATTAGAATACATGTATGTATGTATGTATGTATGTATGTATGTATGTATGTATGTATGTATGTATGTATGTATGTATGTATGTGTGTATGTATGTATGTATGTATGTGTATTCAGCCCTTTTTAACGTCCCACTGCTGGGCACAGGCCTCCCTTACATACGAGGGGGATCAGGTAATAGAATACATACAGGTCATCAAACAACAACAGAATATCGCATTTTAAAAGCATAAAACATCATAAACATAAACAAAATCAACATTCTTTCTCTTACTTCTTCAAAAAAGCGCATAATTTCGAAATTCGGAGAGCTTTTTTTTAATTCACCCATTACGTAAAAAAAATTCTAACTACAAAAGTTTTTTCAGAAGCAGAGCTAGCCACATAGACAATGGTGGCCATTATCCCCTGACAGTGCACTCATTACCGCGTTTTTGCGATGAATTCGGGCTGGTATTGTTCGAGCGCGTCTACCTGTGCCTCGATAACATCGGCAAGTGCTATGCATTCGGAATTATTTACGCCGCACCCTTACGGTCTGCTGCCTTTATACAAATACCACCATGTTATAATGGGAAAAGTCTAATTTAATCCACTTAAACCCAGTTATAGTGAATTGAAAATTCCATGAATTGAAGTATCTTGTTCTCATGGTATACATTATATTTTCAAAAACTTGTTTAAATTCAAAGACGTATTACGTAATTAACGTAATTATGCAATACAGGAAGCAATACATCAATTTTTTTATGAATTTTAATTGTAAGCAGTCGTCAAAAAACCTTTTTCTGATTGTTATTCACCTAAAGTTCAGTTAAGATAAAGAATATTAGTTTGAATGTTTTTTTTTAAATAAGCGACAAAAAAGAAAATGTCTAGATTCCACATAGATAAAATATAAAAAAAAAACGATTTAAATTATAGATAGAAATTTCTACTTTTTCAATGTACATCTTTCTATATAAATCTTAAATTCACTCACTGATACTACAGAGCTAAAGCAAAGATTCACAAAATTATATAAAAAAGATAATATAAAGCAAACATGTTGTTAAGATTCATTGCCTATTACGACAAAGGATTTATTAACAATAGTATATCGATTTATTTTCGATGCAGTTCAATTATTTAGGTTTTTAACTAAATCGCTAGTATTCGTACACAAGTATGTACAATATATATAATAGTATATGTATAAATTAGTTTAATTCATAGGTGATTTAGAATTGGTAAATTAAATATCAATATAAAAATCTATCTTAGGTATCATCCAGACTCCAGTACATCATACTTTAATATCGAACGTGATTTCTAAAAATGTTTTAAAATGCGATCCATACATCAATCCCACGCACACACCAGTAACTAATACGCGTAATAAAAATAAATTCCTTTATAAAATCGGTCGGGAAGGTTTTTTTGTCAATTAAAAATTACCGAGGGACTGACTCAGGTACTCGACAATAACCCCGTTAACGTTTAAACGGCAAGAATGTAACACTATCTTTAAAAACTTTGAATATCAATAGATTCTTATTAAATTATATCGACCTTTCTTTTTAAAAAAACCTTTAAGTTTTTTTTAATAATAATAATAATACATATTGAAATTTATGTTAATAATATCTATGTTTATCATAAATATTAAAATTTATACAGATAAATAAAATTGAAGTGTCTGTATGTAATGTCAAAATAACAGCTTTTTACTAAATGCATATGAAATTATATACGGTATTTACAAAAAAGACACAATTTTTAATATTTTTGACTATCTGTCTGTCTGTTTGTTCACAGGTGTTTGACGAGATTTTCACTGGCAGGTAGCTGGTGTTATAAGGAGTAAGTTAGACTACGCCAAAAAAATTAAAACACACCTAGGGATGCACCAAAGCGAAGCGAGAGTATTCGCTAGTAATAAAATTTGAATGATAAAAAACCATAAGATCACACTTAAACCACTCCTTAGATGTGAAGATCATACTTAAGCTATATATACTTATCACCATCACTAACAGTTTATGGGTTAATTGTGACATTTAAAGCTTATAATTTAAGACACTCGCACTCGTCCAATTATAATTAATCTGTTAGTAACTTCCTTTCTGGTTATTATTTCCGATATAAGTGGCGAAAAGGGAATAATAATAATGATTTACATTTTTTTTAATTATTATCCTCGTTTAGGGGACCTTGGAAGTATAACAATATAACAAAAATGCAAATCGAATATTGTTATATTGGCGTAATATTACATACATACAATAAATATAAAACCAAATAGAGCACCTTCTGTTCTTTATGTCGGTCAATAAATAACATTATTCATTAGATAGCGTACGACATTGAGAAAGGACCGTTTACAATACATATTTTAAATGTACGTATACTACATATATTTGTTTTCAATTAATTTTTGCTTAATATCCAACGTGAAAATTGGTTATCACGTCACAATTTTTGAGATATTAACAATTTAATTTTTTCCACTGCAACCAGACGAAAATGACGTGCACAAAATTATTAAAATACATTTTTAGAAATAAATTCGTAAAGTATCATAAGAATTACACAAAGGAAGTCATGAGTAATAGTATAAATTCGAAAAAAAAACTGAAAAAAAAAGGTTGACTGTCCACACTTAACTGACATTCAGGTAGAAACTTATGAACATACGAAAGCAATTAACTTTTGGTACCTGCGTCTACGCATGTGTGGACCACGCTTAATGCTCTAAACGTGTGTGCGTGATATATTTTCAATGTGTTATATCAAATAACTATTATATTAATAGAACCGGTATAAATTACCGCTTTTGTCCTTCTTATATAACCTTTTTATTACTCTACACAAGCAATGTAGAGTTCGCATGCGTTTGCTCATCGATGGGTGCGCTACATTTCGTTAGGTGCACTTGCGCAAACAGAGATTCTAAAGCATTATAGCATCTTTTATACGGTAAGGTTTTTGGAGATAAATCGTTTTGGTTTAATGGAGTTCGAAAATTTATGTGTTGCTTAATATCTAATACATTTTTTTAAGTTTCGTCCCATAATGTTGGCGATTTCTCGAGTGGCTTATTAAAATTCTATGCTTTAAATAAATATGTGAACCTTAATTTGCTTTTGTTTCTTATTACATTCATTCACGATTCTAAGAATTATAAGTTCGTATATTAATTACTGTTTCAGAGAAGCGTTTTCTATTAGTAAAATAATTATTTTTAGATTCACGCTCTATCGATTACGACGTAGAATCGATGAAAACGGTATTTTCATGTTTTTGAATTGTTTAATTTTGTTTTATAACTTTCTGCATAATAAACCATAGTTTGATATCAACATTATTTGTTCTTTAAACCAGCGACTCACCATCGCTTCGCTCGGGTTTTCTCGGGTTTCCTAGTTTGCTTCCCCGTTGAACTTTCATCCCCCTTTTCAACCTCTTAAGGGATGATTTCAGAGATAAAAACTCTATGTCCTTCCTAGAGTCTCAAACTATCTTCTAACCAAATTTCATCTAAATCGGTTTAATAGTTTCGGAGCTTATTCGGTACTAACAAACGAACAAAACAAAAAACTTTCCTCTTAATATTAATTATATAGATTGATCATTTAATTAGTAGAGTATATGAGAATATTCCTCTCGTATTAGAAAGGCGTCACTCCAGTTTTTTTTCTTTTTTTTTCACTAACTGTAGCATATTTAATTTCCGTTACAGCAAGTGTCTGCGAAATACAAAGTCTATTTGAAAGCCATTAAATTGCCCGAAAGAAAGTCCTTTACAATGGCAGTAAGCAAAAAATTGTTCTCAAATGTACCGAGATATCGTAAAAATAAAGGAAAAAGTCGAGCTACTGACGTCGTGCATTGTTCTTTGACATATGGCGAAGGATCCTATGGTTTTATGACGAGGAAGTTGTGTTAAAATCTTCACTCGATATTTAATACTAAAACGGATTGTTATTTAATTCCCAAACTTATTTATTTACTATAAATTAAATTTTTGGTAAACAAAATAAAGTAAAAAAAAAGCTCTTAACACTTTGTCCCAATTTTTTAACCGAATGCACTTTTCTACTGTTTGTTTTCTTGTTTACAAGCGACATAGCCTAACTTCCCTTCGAATCTCCTTACAAAATACTGGTACATAAAACATATCTCATGCAAAATACTCATCATATCACATAGATTAAAATCATCAATCAATCAAATACTTTGCTTTGTATCGGCTGGCACCGACTTCGAAAATATTTGATTAGGTATCATGTATAGTAAATAAAAACTACCAATCAGTTATTTTTTACTTTTTAGCGCTTTTCTTGTAGTCGATTTTTATTTTTTTGTTAAAAAGTTTTTATTTTTCCCTTTTTAGTATAGACATAGTAGTAGTAAAGTAAGAAGAAAGTATTTTAATAAAATATTCGCTTAAACCGTTGAAGTTACTGACGCCAATTTTTATACGAAGACTTACAAACTAAAATTTATTAGTAACACTAAAAATTCTGCCTCTAAAATCCGATTCTAAAGTGTTAGGCTTGTCAAATCAAACAAAATAAGCCCAAACTCAAAGTATCTATTAGCCGTTAAAGAGTTCCACCTATCCACCTTCTGGCCTTACCATCAGATCACGTCAACGATACCGAATCACAGCACTTTCAACGGAAATAGAAACACATGCAAAGTTTCAAGTCAATATGACAATTAGAAGTAGGTTAAATTCATCATTAGGTGTTTGTTCACCCTTAGGGGTGGTTTTTTTTTGAAATTTAAATGGGACCAATCTAGAAGTATACACTTTCAAACAAAACAAAAATTGTCCAAATCGGTTAATAAATGACGGAGTTCTGAGGTAACAAACATAAAAAAAACATACAGCTGAACTGAGAACCTCCTCCTTTTTGAGGAAGTCGGTTGAAAATAAAATCCACTGGCTTTTTAATTCGTGCACTCGTGTATTTGAACACATGCAATTAGCGAAGCATTAATAGTTTTGCAAAAAAACTATAGACGCTAAACTTCAAACTTCGTTGGTCCGACCTCGGGCGTCATTGTGAATTATAATAATAAGCCAGTGATTAACTCTGGGTCGATTACTAAATGTCAGTCAGTATTACCAAAGGCGTACCGAACGAAATATTGGTGCCTAATACGAGTAATATTTTTACTCGCACTGTTTATTTGTTTCAATTAATCTCTAGATATATCTACGTGTACACATTATTGTAGAATTCTTGATTTTTATTATATTTCAATTAAGATACTATAGCTTTAATATAATATTTTATTAGCGACTTGCTCTCACATCGCTCGTTCCTAGGTAAGTTTTATATTTTTTGAGCGCAACCCTAAT
The DNA here is from genome assembly GCA_951806755.1 of Brenthis hecate. Classification (NCBI taxonomy): domain Eukaryota; kingdom Metazoa; phylum Arthropoda; class Insecta; order Lepidoptera; family Nymphalidae; genus Brenthis; species Brenthis hecate. The sequence continues at coordinate 7,413,491 of OX638265.1, read as the reverse complement.
TCTTTTTTTATAATGAAAGTTGCCTAAGTAACTCCTTATAACATCAGCTATCTGCCAGTGAAAGTCCCGCCAAAATCAATCCAGCCGTTTCGAAGATTAGCCGGAACAAACAGACAGACAGGCAAAAAAAATTGTGTTTTTTTACAAATACTGTATATAATTTTATATGCATTTAAAGCTGTTATTTTGACATTACAAACAGACACTTCAATTTAATTTATTTATATGGAGGTATATAACCTCTAATATATTTCTTAGATGGCTTGAATTGGTCTATAATAATTTTTTAATTTAATAGTTTTTTTAATTCACACCGAACCAAATAAAGCTCAAAAGGTAAGCAGGAAATTGTAGGCGTACAATATGTAGATGGTAACTAATAAACAACATAAGTAGCAAGTAACTCGTAGCTAGCTTTAGCTAAAAACACCTAATATGATGTACTCATGTAAGATATATTTGATTCTTGTAATATAAGACTTTAAAATCACGTACATTTAATTTATCCATATTTAGAATGAAATTTTATTTGAAACTATCGACTCATGTTTCGTTTTAACAGTTAGCATGGAATTGATAGACTATATATATTATATGATACATAGCCTATAGCCTTCCTTAATAAACGGGCTATCTAATGCAAAAAGAACTTTTCTAATCGGATTAGTAGTTCCGAAGATTAGCGCGTTCAAACAAACAAACAAACAAACAAACAAACAAACAAACAAACAAACAAACAAACAAAAATAAACAAACAAACAAACAAACTCTGCCTCTTTATAATATTAGTATAGACTTAAAGGCCGTGAGACATACAACAAAAAATAATATAACCAAATGGAATACCTTTTTCTTTAAAAATGAGTCATAAATATTAGAACACCGCATTTTTTTCTTTAAGTACATTCCAAAACACTACAAACATTCAAACACGTCATGACATATCGCTATAAAGTCTGATAAACGTTACCGAACCAGTCCAGTTTAGAACAGTTGTTCCTACAACCTACAATACCCTCTTCAGCCATTTGCCCTTAATCGTCAATTTCGTTTATACTTCGCCACCATATGTAAATTTGCCGTCCTTCTGAGAACACTACATCTTTTCCTAATTATTTTTAATTGCCGCGAAGAGCCTTTAGAGATTTCATTTTTTTCGGGGTCTAGTCATTCGATCAATTACATTTATGAGTCATAATTAGTAAATAAATATACATACATAAATAATTATGCAAGGGACATTACCACATAGCACCATCTAGTTCCATGGTAAGCTGCGGGGCTTGTGTTATGGATACCAGATAGTTGATACACTACACATATATAACTTTAAATACATACACATTATAAATATAAACCCCCATGGCTGGGGTACAAACATTCGTGCTTATCGCACAAACGAATGCCCCCAACGGGACTAGAGCCCGCGACTTCTGGCACAGCAAGTAGCGTCAATACAAACTGAGGCAAAGGTATCGTAAAGGATATGTGTTGTAACTTGTACCTGGGTTTATCTTCTTAGAAACAGTGAGTAAATCAGTATGGGAGCCCTGTTATTTGTTCCACCGGTTATAGCAATATGATTGAAACGCGGGTGGCGAGATCGTTGTTATAATATACTCCTTTATTTTTAACCTATATTACGGTAACTAAGATTTTTTTGAATTCGAATTAGGTATATGTTTTTACGATTATTGGTTATTTCTCTGTTTGGGTTCCGATGGTGAATGGTGAAAACCATATAAGTATATCTTATTTAATATATCTATCAATATACATTTATTATCGATCTCAGATTTACGTGAATATTTGATACCTACATATAAAAAAAATCGAAGCTGTATGTATGTATGTTTCCTATGGACTAAAAAACGGCTGGAGCATTTTTGATGAAATTTTCAATCAATCTTCGTATTAGCACAGCGGTCGATCCTGTGAAGTTTGGTAACGATCGGATGTTTGAACGCAGGCGAAACCGCGGGCAGTGCTACTTTTAAAAAAAAGCAAATTTTATCTTTTCGAATTTTATCGCAATTTATTTAGATTTTTTTAATATACGTACATAAATTATTAAGAATTAAGCTATTTAAAAAAGCCTTACAACCTGCAAGCAGCCCAATATTGTAGAAAATGGCTTCATAAACGTACACTTTGTCAATCACTACTGATTTAATTATCTTTATCAAACTATTCGTTATCGAGCTATTAAGCTATCGCAATGTGTTTCCAATTTAAATGAGCATCAATTCATTACTATACTTATCTACATACAAGATCTTAAATTCGATTTTCAACAAGCAAGTATATTTGATAAGCAATTTTCTTTATGTTAACGTACTTCCCTTATCATTATATCATCTTGGCCCAATTTCATTCATTCGTCGGGAGATGTTTTAAGTATTACATATTGGAGAAGATCAAAATGCAAAGCTGACAGCTTAAAGTAGTCTTTCAAGCTAATATTATAGGCATCTTACCAACTCCAAGCTGTTTTAGATTGGTCTTGCCAATGCCAGTGTCATATGAAATTATTAAAAATCAAAATGGTGGATTTCAGGTGCCAATTTTATTTTATTAAAAAAAATTCGTTCAAACCTGAGGTATTGAGATGAACGTCCAATTCAAATGTCTAACTGGTCAATACTAAAAAAGGCTATAAATAAAAATTTAATTACACAAAATACCCGACTGCATAAAAGAAAAAGTTGACGAAGAAACAGTATTAGGCAGTCGGAGACATATCTATGGTCATTCACATAGTACAATTCGAGTAGGTATATAACACATATCTCCGACTGCAAATTTATTACTGTCGACTTGTTCCCATATTTTTAGTTCGTTTTTTACCATCGATATATCTACGTAGTGAGAAGAGTCGCGGGCGCAAGCTAGTATTAATATTACATGAAATCCACACAACAACAGTGGAAATGATGCCAACTTAAAAGAAATTATCATAAGCCAATGCAAATAACAATAATGACTGGTAAACTTTTTAGTAACTTGTTAAGTAAACAGTATATTTGGTATAATTCATATAATTACAATATTTTTTCTCAGTTTATAAACGCTTACTTTTGAGAAGAAACCAAGAAAAGTATAATGAGTTAATTTCGATAATTTCTTGTTTAAATTTGTTTTTAGTTGCCTACTCGTATGTAAATATCTATACATATAATAAAATTGTAACTAAGCCGAATCTGTACATTAGATATTTTTTTGAAAATCTTATTGAAATAGTCATTATTATCGATACAGAGGTCGAATCTATAGTTTTTAGAATTTTTGTCTGTCTGTCTGTCTATTACCGCATCACAGAAAAACCACTGGAGGGATTTTGATGAAATTTGGCGTGGTTAAAACCTCTTTATCCGGGTCAACATATAGGATACTTTTTACCGCGGGAAAAAATCTCATTTTTTAGAAAAAATACAAAAACTGCAATGTAAGAGTATACCAATATATAAAACCAAAGAATTTGGTTTTTGGCCATCTGGACACGGGCGGAGCCGCGAGCAATGCTAGTACTAATATAAGATTTTGCATTATTTATTTCGTTTTACTAGATGATTACTTATGTATATAGTATATACTTATAACAATTACTAGCGACGCACCCTCCCTTAATTTTTTAGAAAATATTATTTATAATATTTTTTAGAAAATTCGCTGTCTCAGACCTGCAGCTTTCCTCACGATGTTATCTTGCACCGTAATTCAAGTGGTAATCATGTTGGAAATTGCACATGAAAATATTAGTAGTGCAAGACCCGGGATTTGAATCCGCTTCACTCGGTTTCCCAAGCGTCGCGGTACCACTGTGCTAACACTGCCTTATATTTCTTTTTAAATAATCCCGAAATTAAAAATATCTGCAGTTTCTATAAAATCTTAAAAATGACATCAAATCCAGTCCATTTTTTCAATTGACCGGCAAACAAACCACATATTATAAAGTGCAGTTCTCTGAATCAGCCGTGAGAGAATCGCATTCTCACTTATAAACAGGTTGATGAGGTGTTTAGCTTCATTCATTGTACCTGAGTTTTCCTCCTCTTATCCTCAAAATAACGGCCTCGTATACTCAAAAGGCTATCAAAGCAAAAACAACCGTATCTTTAGACAGATAAAATTCAAAACATAATGAAATAATAATACTTATGCCTTTTTATTTATAAAGAAACCGTAGTAAGATTCTGGGTAATGAAAATTTTATTATATTTTTTGGGGTTGAATATACGTGAAAGTGTTTCCTTTAAAATCTTATGAGTCACGTTTTAGTTAAAATGTCGTTTAATTTTTAACAGTACGGCATATGGTACGGTAAGGCGCCAGTGATGGATAATTATTGTGAGTCATACAATAAAAAACTTGAAGGTTGAAAATGTACCACAGCAAATCAAATTCTTACTTCACATGCTCAATATGAGCTCTAAATAAGAATCTTAAAATAGGCTCAAAATAAGAATCTTTCATGTATCAAAATGTATCATCATGATCTTCTTTAATACAACTTTTCCAATTATTTCACGGATTTATTTTGATTCTTGATTCCTGACGTTTCGAATGCTTTACAGCAATCATGGTCACGGGAGAGTACAAGGTTTACTGTCAAAAACTGAATAACTTTAATTGAACCTTTGAGACATCTATAACCTTAGTCTCTCCCGTGACCATGATTGCTGTAAAGCATTCGAAACGTCGGGAACCAAAAATCAAAATAAATCCGCGAAATAATCCGAAAAGATAGCTTTATTCAAACTGTCAATATTCGCGTAAATAAAAATATTAACTTTAATTGAAATCGAAAGATAAGTAGCAATTGAGTTGCTACATTGGCGTGCGCTGTCTACACAGTTTGAAATACAGCAATAAAATGTAATCTTAAGTAATATAGGGATATTATACCTTTTTGGAGTCCTTGTTATGAGCTCTTTAATTTGATACCCATATTGCAGAAAAATAAAATAAAAAATTCATCTTAAACAACGAAATCTAGCAGCCCCATTTTTTTATGTCACCTATCTAAAAACACTTGGACTAATGAGACAAATCTAACGATACCTCAATTAAAGAAATCCATCGAATGGTTTGGAAGATATGAGGCAATAAAGAATATTACAAACATACAAAGATAAGCGCGAAAAACATAACCATTTCTTTGCAGTAAGTCGGGTAAGAAAATAAGACCCCTATTCAATATAACAGTTAAGTTCAAATATTAGATATTTTCGCTTAAATTATTAATAACTGATAGACTAAAGAATGTTAGCTATATAACAAAACTAGTATAAGTAATACGTGAGATTTAATCACAATCCACTGATCATTTACATTAGATTAATCTATTAGATCAAAGAAACTCGATGGAGCTGCGTTGCACTTGCACATGAAAGAATCTCCGCTTGAACGCTAGCTTTGATGTCGTGTGCCTTTATAAGACATATTATATATAAAAAAGTCTGTTTCCAATGCATATTTCCGTATATGTATACACTATAGGAACTAAGATCAGTAATTAAACTGTGCACTGATAAGAGTATGGAATATGTACGTTAGTATAAGTAGATTTCTTACATTTATAATGTATATGAGTGTGTATTATTAATCGAAGATATACTTTGTCAATATTGTTAATTTTTCTAAAATATTTAAAAAGTATCTATTTTTATTATTTCTATTACATACTAGTTTTTACGCGCAAATTCGCTCGCGTGATTAGAAGGGCGGGATTCAAAGGCAGCCTATGCCCGATGCCAGTATGCAATCTACGTCCTAACCAAATTTTATCAAAATCTGTTCAGCGGTGTAAACATGAAAAAGTAACAAACAGTACAAATACAAAATAATATTGGTATGGATTTGGTCATTTTAGAGGACACGTCGATAAGAGGAACTGACTGTGATTACTCGCGATATAAACTATCTTCATTTCACTTAGACCGTTATAGCATGAAAAAGTAACAGACACACATTCACTTTTTCTCAAACTTTTGCGATGATTATAATCTTTAAATCGATTTCTTAATATAGTCCAGAAGGCGGAGCCAAAAATTTGAACTTCCGACCTTTAGAAAAAGATCTACGGAACTTAACCGCTAGGTCAAGTCGACTTTTATAAAACGTAAACTGATTTGCAGCTAATATGATGAAAGCTTAACAGATGGTTTGCGTTGAAGCGCATTTGCACATGCACACTTTGATCTCCTTGCACCCGTGCACTCTCTTTGGACGGCCGTATCTATCAATATAAATAAAAATGAAATATTATACCTACGTTGGTAAGCTCATCGCTTAAGGTCGACTTGACCGAATTGCTTATTTTAAAAATGAGCGAAATAGTCCTGATAAGATTTTCAAAGAAAACTAAAGGGAAAAAGTCAACCGAAGAGTTTTAAAGAGTTTTAAAACCCAATTTGTGCTAATATTGTTTACTTACATCGTGTATGGTACCCAATTTCTACCGTTTCAACCATTTGTATCTAGTTATCTACTATAATATGGGAATATAGTCTTCTTTAGGAGTGTGGACTATCTAAACAAATTTCATGCAAATTGTTTATATATTTAACAGAATATTATAAGATTGTTATTTTAAGCATTTTCATTTGAAAATATATTCGTACACAGAACATGCATTAAGCGCGCGTCCCATCTTCAGGCTGTAAATAGATCTAGGTCGTGTAGTCTGTCTATCTGACCTGCTTTAAAACATTGCGCTTTTACACTTAGTATTTACTTGAGAAACTTTATGTTAGTTACTTTGAAATTATATTTTCATGAATGTATGTATGTATATTTTAACATTTTTAAGAGTAGAATAAAGTTATTAAAGCTTATATTTAAAATTGACATATTTAACGAGATATTTAAAAAATTGTTTTTTTTTTTTGACATCAATACACAGCACCATCTATTCCATGGTAAGCTACGAGGCCTATAACTATAACTTTAAATACATAAATATAAACACGCATGATTGGAGTATAAGCATATGCGCTCTTCACACAAATGTGTGCCCCAAGCGGGACTCGAACCCGCGACCGCTGGTACAGCAAGTAGGATCGTCGTCTTACTTCCTTTTGTGGCTAATTTTGGCTAATATAAGTTACTTAAACTAAGATTAATAATTTTTGAGCCTTTTTTAACGTTCCTTTGCTGGGCACGGGGATACCCTCCTGCATTTGACAATTGTGTATTTAGCAAATCTTTCAAGAAGTAGTCTATCGTGTTTATTTATATGTGTATTATATATATATAAATATATATATATATATATATATATATATATATATATATATATATATATATATATATATATATATATATATATATATATATATATATATATATATATATATGATGTTCTCCTAGCCGATTCCGGCCACAGCGGCCAATCTCATTGAGAGTAGCCAACTGCGCAGGAGATATTATAGTGCACAAGTGTACGCGCAGACACAAGTGCACTCTCTATTCCTGTCACTCTCATACTCTGGTGGGACGACTGCTCGACACGACCAGTGAGAGTTAAGGCGCAGGACCGACGGCTTTACGTGCTCTCCGAGGCACGGGGGTGAAACACCGCCAACTTCCCAACTCCGGGCTGTTACTGAGACTTACTATACAGAAAGACTCAATAACTAAACTTGGCCCGACCCGGGACTCGAACCCAGGACCTCCGAGTGTGCAGCCGTAACATGCTAGTCACTACGCCACCGAGGCAGTTATATATATATATATATATATATATATATATATATATATATATATATATATATATATATATATATATACGAAGAGTATCGTGAGGAAACCTGCATGTCAGAGATCGGACATACAATTTTATTTCTTTACGATATTTTCCTTCATCGTATTAGCAAATGGAAGGTAATCCTGTTGAAAATAATTCGCACATAAAGACATTAAGGACGCGAGACCCCTATACCCGTATCATTTGTACTTGTATACTGTTTCTAAACAATCACGTTACCAATTTGCACTTGAACTTCTTAAGTAAATAAAATTAAACATGGATATATATATTTTTTGAAAGAAATTATACTATTCAACCATAAACCAAGAGGAAATTCATATCTCAACGTTATCTAAAAACAATATAAAAAGGTCGCCAATAATAATATTATATAAGCAAACGTAGTCAAACAATTAATGTAAGATGCGGAAGCGATGTTATGAAATGAGCAGTGAGTGACAAAGTGAAGACCTTTAAGTATCTATCATATTCTTAGCCAACTTGAAGAAAACGAGAATCAATATCAATTTGGATGCAATTAACAATATCTTCATGTGTTGTAAACTAACTAGAAGCCTTCATCAAAACCCCTCCAAAGTGATTGGTGGAACAGACAGACAGTCAAAAATTTTAAAAACTTCAGATTCAGACGCCACTTTATCGATAAAAATATCTATTTCAATAAGATTTTCCAAAAAATATGTAATGTACAGATTCGGCTTAGTTACAATTTTATTATAATATGCATAGAAAATAGGCAGAGTGTAAGCAAAAATATTCTATTTAATTTATATTTCCAAAGTTACATATTAATTGAAAGCTCTTTAAAATCCCTAACTGTACAAAATCTTTGGATTTTAATTAGATATCTACCCAAATATTATCATAATAATCAACATTTTTATCATTTCGATGATTCAAAGACTCGCAAAACTTAATCTAATAAGTTACATTTTTACTTTTTAGTTTTATGTATAACAAGAAGGACTTACGATATTGTGAATGAATACGTGACTAACCAATTCTAAATAGAGCCTGCATTAATTTTCTAAATCCCATAAGCCATGCAAGTGAAAAAGCTGTCACATTAAAAAAAATATATAAAAGAATAAATCTCAAAAGACGGAAGCCGGTGCTACTTATATATTTATAGTATTTGTTCACACTACAAAGCTTTACGTCATACTTCACTTACATTATACAATTGTTAAAGGTACAATTAACAACGCAAGTTGTTCAAAAACTTTTGAAATAAACATTGTATTTACTTACATTTAAATATAGTTGATATTTTCGGTTCACTGTACGTCAAATATAAAAGATTAAAAGTATACCTTATCAGTGAGTACTAAAGCTTTTTTTACAATAACAATTTTCGAATACCTGAATTGAAGGATAATCGTGTTCTATACAGACATAAATCAAACAATTTTGATCCTTATCCCATTAAGTCAAAGATCACGTTAAGATTTTCTTTACCGACTCTACATATTACATTACATTTTCGTAGAGTCACGTAAAAAGCTTAATCGTAAGTCGAGCTTATTGAAGTAGATATATTAAAAGGAGTTTTATTAAACCTTTTGTAACATTTAAAAAAATATATATATATATATATATATATATATATATATATATATATATAATATATATATATATATATATATGTATATATATATATATATATATATATATATATATATATATATATATATATATATATATATATATATATAGTTTTTTCGCCAATGTCAAACAATTGCTTCAATAAACACATTAAATAATGGAAAATAATTTTTGCTTTTGAATCTCTATAGTTTGTAAAAATAATGTGAACCGATTTTAATGACTCGTAAGAACGATAATAAGAATCACGAAAAAAAAGTGATTCTGAAGTCAACAAATCTTTTTAGTTAGAGAATAATTATATTAATCTGTGGTAATGTATTCGACAAAAGATTTGTAATTTTAAATATCCGGTATTACCTTTCTTCGTATTTGACAGTCAAATTAAGTACTGAGGTCATTGTATTCTGTATTTAAATTTTAAATAAACAGGAAGTTCCTGAAAGTATTGCTATGGTACCGAACACTATCTCGTATAATATATTTGATTTCAACTCATGTTCACATTTAAATAAAAAAATAGATAAAAAAGCAAGTAAAAGATATATTTTTTTTTATTTGTATTCAGCCCTTTTTAACGTCCCATTGCTGGGCACGAACCTCTCTTCAACGCGAGGGGGGTCAGGCCATATTCCACCACGCTGGCCAAGTGCGAGTTGGATCTATTTTTTCGTAATTAATTTTCATAATGTGTTGCATATTAAATAAAAATGATCGATATAAAATAATATATTTCTCTAAAAAAGTTAAATAAACTTTGTTTAAACAATACCAAATATAAATAATACAGCCTATTAGGATACTGGAAAATCATTAAGAACATTAGGCTAATGTTTTAAATGTATAATATATGGAACATCTCTTCATGTAACTTCGACTTGTACTCCCATTTTTTTCCTCTCCCAGTTTTGGCTGTACTTCGATAAATATAGACAAAAACAAAAAAATCAGCTATATTTGTAGAAAATAAAATCGATTTCTTTTTATCGGCGGTAGCTTTTCTCAGATTTCTTACCGAAAACTAACAATTTAATACCACTTAGACAAAATTCTTGCGTATATATTTCTATAACAATTAACAACCACAATGTGCCATTTAATCTAGACATTTTTGAAAATCAAAAGAACAAACCTGCATGTACACATTTCAGATACGAACTAAAACTAGACCAGTAAACGTTACATTCCTTCATAACCGTATCAATCTCACTTGTCACCGAGCTCTAGTACAGCCATTGTGTGGAACTGGGTCGACCCTCCTCGAGGGCGCAGGGCGAGAGACCACTGCACTCAAGACACTCGAGTGAGAACCTCGTTAGTTCTGTGTCAATTTGCACTTACTTAGTTATTGCTATGCGAATACCAATAATATATCTGAATTATTGGAATTACTACACAAAAGTTTCTTGCTTTAGAATTTTCTAAATAAGATTGTAGCATATTTTGTTTGAATATTCATAAGTTACTTAGATGGTAGGTTATATTTTATGTAAGTAGGTCATAGGCACTTAACTGGAGAAGGTGTCGAAGAGTGCACTGTGGATTATACTACGCCACTCAAAATACACTCGATTGAGAGAAATCTGCATAATACCGTGACAATGCTCGATACAATATTTGCATTCAATAATTATTCTAAGTAGGTATGTGCTATAAAAGTTAAATTTTATTTGTTAGTTAAAAACGATAAGAGACTGTAGCTTAGCACTTTTTGTCCTGGAAAATAAAACAAAGGTTCACAGGATTTAACGGGAGAAGTTAAATCCCTCCTACAGTAATCTATACATATAATAAAATTGTAACTAAGCCGAATCTGTACATTAAATATTTTTTGGAAAATCTTATTAAAAAAAACACATTATTATCGATACAGAGACCGAATATATAATTTTTATAATTTTTGTCTGTCTATCTGTCTGTCTGTCCGTCTGTCTGTCTGTCTGTTACCGCATCACAGAAAACCCACTGGAGGGATTTTGATAAACTTTGGAATGGTAATAGCTGAATGTCCGGGTCAACATATAGGATACTTTATTACAAAAACTGCAAGTAAGAGTATACTAATATGTAAAACCTAAGAATTTGATTTTTGGTCATCTGAACTCGGGTGGAGCCGCGGGCAGTGCTAGTATTATGCTATACGATGACACATATTACTATTTAAATGCACAAGCTTCTTACTAAATAATTTTATATGGAAAAAGAACCCATACAATATGTTGTCAGTTTCATTTAATATTCCAAGAATAAAAGTAAAAAATCACTCGCAGTACTAAGTGACAATTACGGTGTAGAGGACAAAAAATATCATACTGTATAAACAAATGCATAGGCGTGTTTATTTAGGACGCGGGCTTTAATGCCAATCCCTGTTTATTATTTACTCCAATTATACGGCTGCACTTATTATGATAAGGTTTTTATAAAGACACATAACGAGTATATGTTAGATTTGCAGGTAGTTTTAAAAACTTTATTCATCCATTTCATAGCGACAGTATATTTTTATTTTAAATTCGAGGTCAAATGCATATGAAAGTATATACGGTACTAATAAGAAAAAAGCTATTTTTAAAATAAGGTCTGTTTGTTCCAGCTAATCTCCAAAACGGCTGTACCAATTTTGACGGGACTTTCACTGGCAGATAGCTGATATTATAAGGAGTAACTTAGGCTGCTTCTATTTTAGAAAAAAAAATCAGGATTCCGCGCAAAAATATTAAAACCAAAGAAATTGTGAACAAAATCCGTATACCTAGTTTTTTTACAAAAGATTGTACATATTATATAAGGTATGTATATTTCTAAATCTTTAAAGAAGAAAAGAATTTCAAATCAAAAGAAGTACTGAGAAGTAAGTCTTATTCTCTTAGTTTCTGTTTAAATTAACGTATCGACTATACGCAACTTAAATAATGTAGATAGTAGATATTATAATTAATAATTTTAATTACCAGTATAGTGTGAACTTTAGAGCTTTACTGTAGTAAATGTAAGGTTTCAATGAAATATACAATTATCAAGCATCTTCTGTGAATTCCTATTGAATAGTAAACAATACACGTAAAAATAATTGAAATGCATAAAAAATACTTAAAATAATTAATGTTTTAAAAATTTTTTTACCGCTTTGTATTATATTTTCTCACCGAGACGACAACGAAGCTTTGTAGGTGTAAAATGTATTTAGAATATGAATTACCAAACTTCATTGCAATGATATATTTAAAATTATGAGAACTCACACATACCAACAAACAAACAAACGTATGTTTATATATAAATAAACACTGGTTGTGGGTTCGTTTACAAAGCATATGCTTTAGTGCACTTATAAACCTTTTCACCAGTATTTCCCAAAATCCTTAAACAGTGAACCTATACATATTCCAATAACGCATAAAACCATAAAATAATCAATACCCAATATCTAATAACCGTGACACACAAACATATAAAAACTACTATTTCTCCATACAACCATATCCGTATAAAAAAATCCTAACATTGCACAAGGTTTGTCATGTCCATATCACACGTGCAGCTCATGCGATCGCCAAAAGCCTGGTATTCTCACGTTATTCGCACAAAAAGTATACGTGATTTATCGCTTCGACCCGCCTAGCACCCTTCGACTGAGGATGCGCCATCCGCCGCTATCATTAACAAGTAAGCATAGTGTTCGAGTACTCTTTGGAATAGACAATAGTGGCAATTTTTTTGTTATTTTCCTATATTCTCTAACCTACATACGTTTGATCGACTTTAAGGTTATTACTTGACATTCATTAATAATAACACTCTTTAGTTGATTGATTAATTTTTAATGTTTAAACTTAACTGACATAATTAATGTGTAAGCTCTATTTTATGTCATACTCGTATTTGCGACATATTCTCGCTTCGCTCAGGCGCGCCTTTTTGTTTACAATTTAATGTGTTCTAATTATTTTGCGCAGAACCCTAGTCCTTTTTCTTAAATAAAAGTAACCTAAGTTACTTCTTATAACATCAGCTATCTGCCAGTAAAAGTCCCGTCGGTCAGTCAAAATCAGTCCAGCCTTTTTGGAGATTAGCTGGAACAAATAGACAGACAGACAGATAGACTAGTAGTAGTTGTAATGTCAGAATAACAGTATATACTAAAATGCTGTTATTCTGACATTACAAACAGACACTACAATTTTATTTATCTTTATAGATAACGTGTGCTCGTTGGACGTCATTTAAATATTAAATTAGTCTTTCAAATAAAATTTAATTTATAATAAAAAAACATTAAAAATATTATCTAATGAAGCTTAAAAAAATCTCCACCAATAGTGTACAAAAAAATAAATTAATATAAGATATCTAGAGCATGATATATATCTTTTTTTCGAGCTAATAGAGGTAGAGTCATATTACATTTTAATTTTATGTTTTGCAAATATAACAATTTATTGGTGGAATAAATGTATTAAATTTGTATCACTGCCAAATGGGCGGAGCATTCGCCGAGAGCGCGTAAACACGTGCTTGGTGCCTTGGATCAACTGATTGTTGATCGAAGCTTGGTGCAAATAAAATACATCCTATGTGCTTTCACTGTGGGTTTCGCGACATAAATATGCAAATAATCGATACTTAACTCATGTATCGGTATTAAGATCGATTTTTTTTGCAGTTGATTTACATTTTTTTTTTGAAATGGTAATAAAATAAACATTTAAAATTTAAAGAAAACATTTTCGTTATTGACTGCAATAAATAATTTAAAATGTTATAGAATTGAACTTTCTTAGATTTACGCGAATATTTGACATTATTAATATATATATATATATATATATATATATATATATATATATATATATATATATATATATATATATAATATATATATATATATATAACGCCTTGAGAATATTATAATCAAAATAAATCATATAATCTGAAAAGATAGTTTTATTTAAAATGCTTAAAAATAGATTTAAAAAATTGAAATGAAATTAAAAATAACTTCAAATTGTAATTGATACGATGCAATGGAGTGTTGTTAACATTAAGCGTAGACGAATCACATCACAATTTCAATATGTTATTTACGAAATTAAATATTACAATAAATCCTATGAGGATTCAACTTTTAAACTTTTAATTTATAACTATCTAATCTTAAAACTACAAATAATTTTCGAAGATGTAGCCATATTTATCGTAGTGAGAAGTATATCAAAGTACCGCCATATTACGCAAACGTAGAAAGCTGGCCTCATCGAGTGCCTCAACATGGACCATATTAAATAAATCTGCTATAGACTTATAATAATATTATTTGCGACATAAAGCAATATATGCACTGTGCATTTTATATTTTAACTTAAAGGATCTAAATAAACAAAAATACCGTCTTAAGTTACAGGTTTTGTTTTAAATAAAACTATATTTGACCATGATTGCTGTAAAACATTCGAAATCCGAGAATAAAAAATAACTCCGCGAAAAAATCCGAAAAGCCCGTTTTATTTAAAGTATCAAATCTGTGCCTCCTGTGATGAGTGATATAAGTCGAGTTGTACCCTTTTTGTGATTTTTACATAGAAATAATCAGAAAAAAATTAGGATTTTTTTGGTCTAACTCACGTTCTTCTATCTACTGTAGTTTCGGAGATAATTTTGTGCAAAGTGATATAAGTGGTAGGATTTTTGCAAAAATATCGGGAATATAGATATATTTCAAGTTGTAACCTCTATAAGTAATTGCTGCACACACTATTTTTCGTGCTTCGTGGTATAAGCGCGATAGTATTAATTTTCACATTTTATTTTATAGTAAATTTATCGTGAATATTGATATTATTAGAGTTATATCACTTTGAACAGATTTTTCTTAATACTGATTAGGGTACAGTTCAACATGTACCTACTAATGCTAATTCTGTACAAATCAACCTTTAGGTGTAAACGAATATAAATTGAATTGTATCTAAAACTCAAACCAAATCTAAATCAAAAATGTATGAAGAACTAGACGTGCTAAATGATACAAGTACTGGGATACACCTACAAACTTATATTTTTTTTTGGTTTTGGGATATGGTTTGGTTTGGTTTTGGGTTTTATGATGGTATGCAATTTTTTTTTCGCGATTTTAGAGCAGTGATTTTGCATGAACTAGATTCTTCAAAAACAATTAAGATGAGCGCGTGGACTGTCAAGTGGTTAGTCGTCTTTTACGATACCCTCGGAATGTAGGGTTGGTGACTTTCAGTATTCTCAATCCGTCACCACACGGACAGTTGCAATTAGTAGTTGCCGAACTGAATCAGGTAGGTGTACCTTCTTACAGACGTTTATTTTTATTATCATTTCCGTAATCTCGAATTACTAAAATTATGGATTTAGCCACTAGTCACATGGCGAACATGCGTTCACAAGACCATATTAAAGCTGAAATTGAACGAATAGAACAAAATAGTAATACCAATGAAGACGGCTATGATTTCGTGTAAGAGAACTTATTGAAGGATCGCTGTCAGTAAAACCTATAGAAAGTCCAGTTCCTACTATCAACAAACACAAAAACTCAGAAAAATCTGCACAGAATTTAACAGAAATGGTTATTAACAATAATAAGACAAACAATACAAATGAGAATGATTGAAAAAACCCTATGATGATTTGAACCTAACAGATTCATCCAGAGATGGTGATTTTGTGACGCGGCCACACATGGCCACACCACCTCAGAATATGCTCTTCTACTGAACTTGGCTGTGACGTGAAGCTCCGGAGTGTGTTGAAATGGCGATGCTCAGCACTCGCCTCCGTATAAAAGGACTGGTCGGATGATGGTCTTGTTTATCTGTTCCTTGAGCTTGGACGGTATTCTGCGATCACAAACCACACCTGTGACCTCCAGCTTCCCTTATACAGGCTTAAACTTCGTGATCGATGCTTTTTGAATTTCTTCGGCTTAACGGCTGGTTCAAGCCGTATGTGGATGGTGCTGGAGTCCGGACTCCCGCAAGACATATACTCGGTCTTCGCGACATTTAGTTTGACACCGTCGTTCTCAAGCGTACCCTTCCACAGGTTCACCCTACGCTCCAGCTCTACACGGCTCTTATCAACGAGCGCTATATCATCGGCATACATCATCAGCCATGGAGGCTGGTCCTGTATGCATGCCGAGACAAAATTTAGTACTACGTTGAATAAGAACGAACAGTTCTGACCACGGAACCACCGCCTTTTTATCTTACTTTTGTGAAACTATATTAGTTCCCATTAAGAATAGTTAAGTTACATTCGTATACTAAAATGATGGTGATAAGATCTCAATTTACCGCTCTTAAGTATTTTGATAAAACTGTGCCTTATTTGTAAGTGAATTATTGATTTTGAAGAAGTTTAATAAACGATGATTGTTTTTCTAAAACTTGTATTTATTTACACAATAAATTAGCATTTTAGTGAGGGGTATAACTTGAGTTGTATTATTTAACACATACATATTTCAAAAAGCCAAGATTTTAGCAAAGTGATACAATTCAGCTAAAATATGAAAATAGGGGATTGATACGTAAAAAAATCTCTTCTTTGGGGTAGTATATTTATCATTTGTTTGAGCTACATTTCGCTAGAAACATATTCCATTGAGTTATTAGATATTTTACTTCATGTATATCAATTTACACAACGACAACTTATAGGTGCAACATAATTTAACTGCACTTGTACCATTTATCACGTAATTTTAGCATGTACTAGAAATAAAAAAAGGTACAACTCACAGTTTTTTCAATAATTACTTTAAAACTATAATATTTACCCGAAAAATTTAAATGCACAGTGAAAGTGAATGTTTTTATCTTCAAAATAAGGTACTCAAGTTTAACCTAGCCCACTTAGAACGCGAACTAGAATTTTTTAAATCTTGTTTTTGCTCTCCTGTAAAATATAGATTTTTGACTTGTACCACTTGTCACAGGAGGCACAGAAATATTCACTTAAATCTAAGAAAGTATTGTATGTAGGTGCTGTTTCGAATTAAGTATTGTATATTTTATTAAAAATGTAGCTATAGGTAAAAATACACTTGTATGTTAGTTTTTTTTATACTCAGATTTACTTTACACTTACATGTAACTAATGTTTGCTTCCGGTTCCGCCCGCGTAGTTTATTTATGCATAAATACTCCGCCCCAGTAGTATCCTAAGAATCGTAGCGGTATCTTTTATAGCCTATTTATTACCTTACTCAATAAATACACTATAAAATGCATAAAGAATTCTTAAAATCAGATTGGCAGTTCCAGAAATTAGCGCGTTTACACAAACAAAAAATAACTGATATTTTAGTTTAATCAATTATTATAGTATACTAGCGACTCAGTTTCGCTCCGCTCGGGTTCGTCCCTAGGGGACACCGAGGCAATTACGAAATAATTGCGTTCTTTGATCCCTTGCTGTATTGTTATAACTAAAACTTTAATTATACAATTAATATATAGGATATTTTAGGATCTATTCTATTTATCGTCCACTTTAGAAACACGATTACTTGTAGTTTCCTCGGTAGAAAAAAATCCAAAATGATCTCTAAAAAACAAAATAAACCCTTAGTGCGGCGTAAATAATTCACGGAAGTTCATCAGTTTTTTAATAATAACTAAACTATACGTTTTCTATATCGTATACACTTTACATTTTCAAAATGTGTATTTGTTTTAAGAATACGTAGGAAATACCTTATTTCGCACGCGTTCCGTCTATCCTAGCCACACTCCCCCCTGCCCGCTGTCATCCTAAAATAAAAACCTCGGTGCCCTCCTAACGTTTAGTATAGATTTCTCAGAGATGAAATATTTTTCCGCCGTAAAAAGTATGCGATATGTTGACCCGGCTCAGCTATCATCAACTACCAAATTTCATTAAAATCCAGAAAACCACTGGACAGTGGTTTTCTCGTGATGCGTTCGGAGACAGACAGACAAACAAATATTCTAAAAACTATAGAATCGGCCTCTGTATGGATAATAATGACTATTTCAATAACATTTTCTAAAAAATACTTAATGTACATATTTGACTTAGAATTTTATTATATGTATAGATTACTAATATGTACCTATATAATAAAATTCACACTTTCACTGAATAAATTAAACACTAACAAGAAAATATGCAAAAATGGGCAAAAGTCGATAACAACAGTGCACACTAGGCTTTACTCATCCGAATAACAGAAACTAGGAAGCCAATTCGATTAATTCAATACGATCGATAAACATCACCATTATAGGTTACTACACGAATGATTCTCACGTTTCTATAATTATCGTAACTAGACGACGATCGTCGATTAAAATGTGCGATTTATTGACTTGAACTATGAAATTGCATTAACTTATCGAGAATAACTATAAACTTAATTATTTTTTTTAATTACGTATTAACATATTATAATATAAATATGGCAATAACGATCATCAACGTCTGGTTTGGACTTGCTATATTTATATTTAAAAAAAACTTTATTAAAATTATTTATTTTTTATGTATTGGAACCTGACTAAATAAATACTTTTTTTTATTTAACCATTTGTTTGGATTTAACCCACAACACAGTGGTAGTACGGAAAATAATATTAACTTTTTTTTTGATTGAATGTTAAGTAAGGATTTTTGTAAAAAGTGATTAATTTTATATCCACTATACACATGATTATAATAAAAAAGATTTTATTCAAGAGCAATCGTTTTAATTTGAAATACTTTTATGATAAATAATTAAATCAATTAAATGTAAAAAAGAAAACAAATTTTACCTTCATTTTTACATAACAAGTGCAACATTTATTCTAACGGATATAAAAACTATTTTATTCTACCTGCATAGTGCGAAGATAATAGTCGACATAACGACCCTGTGTCATATCCGTAAATATAAAAAAAAAATCTACCTGTCACAATTGAAATTAATGAATAATTAAGTGTTAGTCAAATTCAAATCTTACCTCCATCATAAATGGTTGAAATTCCTTTGTATTATGAATATGAGAGAACGAAGAGAAAATTAAAATATTTAGCGAATATAGCGCCTCTAGGAAATAGAACCTTACTGATTATACATGAATTTAAAAAAAATACTATCTCACTTACCTGTAATAAATAAAATGAAATTTTGAAATATAAATAATAACAGCACCTGCTTATATAATAAGCCTGTATTTGTTTTTTTAAATTGGCGATTTGGAAACTGAATATATTAAAAAATATACTATGTGCTTATAAGAATAAGTACCGAAATTGTTTGAAAAGCTATCTCTAACAACAGGTACAGAAATGTGACGTAAAGCCGTAATATAATATTGTGCACGCGATCCGTTACAAAAACGAGAGACAATGAACGTTTTTATTATATCAAAAGGATTTCGCTGTTACATCAAGAAGTGTTTGAACAAAAAGCGTTAGGGGTCCTTATAAATTTAATGTGATATAATGGTGTACAGACATACATATATATACAGAAAAAGAACATAGGCCCTATAACACTTATATATGAATATATTAATGTATTCTAAAATCATTTTACACTGACTTCTTAATCGTTTAAAAGTAATTATTCCACTTTTGAAGACGCATTTTTTTTTTATTTATACGGAACCATGCTTGAAGTATTATAACCTATTGGTTAAAGTAGATTAACAATTGGTGAAGATATCACAAAAAACATTGGAATAGAGAATATGCGCGTGATTTAAATAAAGGTGAATTTTTTTTTTATAACCTTTACTGCTTTCGAACTAAGCCTATAACAATACCTTCTTAATGTAATTTCTTTTTGATTAAGAAAATAATTATTAAAAGGTGCAAATATAGGTGGGAAATTCATAGTAGTTGAAACGCACGCCATTGGTCAGACCGAATATGATGTCAAAGTATTATAATAAAGTCGCATTGAAACGATCAAAATCTACTTTGACAAAGCAGTTTTGATGACTACTTTGACGCAACTTTGATCATGTAAACAAGAAATAAAAGAATGTCATGAATCACTTTTATGTGGACTTTTCTCAAAGCCTGCTTTGACAAAGTAGTTTCTATGAATACTTTGATCGTGTAAACGAGCAATCAAAGCGCAATTCGACAAAGCTTTTTGTCAAAACTACTTGGTCAAAGCAGACATAGAACGTGTTAACAGATATCCAATTAAACTTTGATCAAAGCTACTTTGTGAAAGCAAACTTTGAGCGTGTCAACGGGGGTTAACGGAGCGATTAGTGATTTTGTCGCTACAAATTGAGTCGTTATTTTTCTGTGCATATTGCATATCATACTGTGACGTCACGCCAAGCGCGCAAAATGGCGGGCGTTTAAAGTAATCGTATCGGTATGATATTAAAAAAATAATTATACTAAATTTTACTTTTTGGAGGCTGGATATTTTTTTTACATTTATTTATCGATATTAGCTATTGTATAAAAAATTTAAAAAAAAAACACGCATATTCCCAATTGAGTGCCTCCTCCTATTTGAAGTGGATCAATAAAGGAGTATCTAATTTGATGCGGACCAGTTATTGAATTTTCGCTGTCTATAATAATATATATAAACTAGTATTCGCCTAGTAGCAGGAATTAGACCATAATCATTATTAAAAAATTAGAAAAATATATATGAATAAAATTTATCTCTTTATAAAAAAAAAACATTTTCCATTTTTTTTTATAGATGACACTAAAAGCTCGTCAAAAGCTACAAAATATTAAAAAAAAACAGTGGAGAAACAGAGGAGAAAAAGGTACTGACCTGTTTTGTCTTTGTCTATTTATATATAGCTTTTTTCCATAAAATCAAGATTATTCTAACAACTAAAAGATATAAATAAAATTTTACCTGAAACAGGAATCGAAATTGTTTATTTTCAATTGACGGCAAAACTCTATAGGCTTACGAAACATCATTTTCCGTATTAATTTTTGATCTACGGGACCCATACAATAAATAATTCAATTTAAATTTTCACACGGTGACAAACGCCTATCGCAACGATATCGGTGGTAAACATTTAAAAGCATTACAGCAATGTACCTGGCTGGGGCACAAAAAATATGATTAATGAGGGTAGAATTAAATAATTACGTTCTGGCTCAGGTAAAGTGAAGTTATTTTTTAGCATTGTCCAGTCGATATTGTATAAGCAAGTGTTGTGATGGAACGGAATGAATGATCGAATCATATATTGTTGATATTATTTCTCGTTTCACATGTAAACGGAAAGTTTTACCTGTTCAATCATATTATACTCGCTTACTGACTCTACACAGGTTATTCCAATAGTTATTAGTTGATACAAACTTTGTTATGAAATAAGCAAAATGAGTAATTTTAATTTTATTACGAATAGAGTATTTTTCTGGTGTAAAAATATAGTATTACAGAATGTCTATATTAGGTCACAGTTTAAAATATTTTCATGTGTCAGCTCTCGTAGCCCAGTGGTAAAGCGCTCGCTTGGGAAACCAAGTGTAGCAGGCTCAAATCCCGGGGCTTTAACCTTTGATATTGGCACATGCGAATCATTTCCAAAATGTTTACCACTTGTCATATGGTAAAGGAAGACATCGTGAGGAATGCTGCATGTCTGAGACACATATTGTGAAGTTCGCCAACCCGCACATGGCCAGCGCGGTGTACTATGGCCTGATCCCCTTCGTATTGAAGGAAAGCCCAGCAATGGGGCGTTAAAAAGTGCAGAATTCAGTACCTATTTAGCCAATTTTTATTTACAAAGTTAACGAAGTGCCAAACAAGATACAAAACAGGATAATATAAGCAAATTATTATGTGAATTTAACAAAATGAACAATTACAATTTACATATAGATTAGCGAGCTAGCAACACAACACATTAGCAGAAAGATCGTATTTGGATTCAATTTAATGAACAAGATAAAAACATGACGATAATTTAAACATACAGACATCCATTATCGAATATAATTTATTTGCGTATTTTTCGCTGGGACAAACTGGTTTTCAATATATCGACGAGATTGTTTAAAGCTAATTGTTCGTAAACTGGCTTTTTAGCAGTTATGCGTAATAACACGTACGTACATATTAGATTAATTACACGAACTCTTATTACTTATGAATATTTGTTCTCTAAAGCAGAGGATCCTCCGAAAATATTTAGGATAGACGGAACGCGTGCGAATTTAGGTATTTCCTTCGTATTATTAAAACAAATACACATTTTGAAAATGTTAAGTGTATACGATATAGAAAACGTATAGTTGTGTTATTATTAAAAGACTGATAAACTTCCTTGAATTATTTACGCCGAACTAAGTTATTTTGTTTTTTAGAGATCATTTTGGATTTTTTTCTATTCAGGAAACTACAAGTAATCGTGTTTCGGAAGTATACGGTTTATAGAATAGATCTTTAAATATCCTACATATTAATTCCATAATTAAAGTTTTAGTAATAACAATACAGCAAGGGATCAAACGAATGCAATTAATTCGTAATTGCCTCGGTGCGCCCTTAACCGCCGCAAGTTTGAAGTCGCATCTAAAACTAGTTAAAACTTATACTAAATCCAAATTAAATCAAACAATCAATCTACAAAAGACTCACTAGAGGAAAACAAGAAAAAATCAGTTCCCGGAATGAAACAAGAATAAAAAGTGACACGCACAGTATTTACAGTTGTAGGTTAGTGCCATTTTGGTTTCCCAGCGCATAAAGTATTAAATTCGCTATCAAGTACGGTATCGAATGTACAGAATGCTTTACAGCAATTATGGCCACGGGAGAGAATCTCTCGTCAGAAAATCTGAAAGATAGTTTTATTTAAAATGACAAATATTCGCGTAAATCTATAAAGGTATAAAGCTACAAAAATTTAAAGCAAAAACTGGCAAAAAAAATTAAGTCGTAAACACAAAACCGATTCAATACATTTAGCTAATGCGATTTGAACCGCACTGGAGGCCTCAGTGCCATAAAAGTAGGTACGTACACGTGTGAAACTATTTCTTGAGCCAATAATAACATAAAAATTAATAAAGGTTGTCTGTATATAGAAATAAAGTTTTTTCTCGCCGTTGCATATTTAAATCTTATATTTTATTTTAATATAATAAAGAGACTAGCGACTCACCCTCGCTTCGCTCAGGTTTGTCCCTAGGTTTATTTCCCATACAAACTTTCATCCCCATTTTCACCCCCTTAAGGGATGATTTCCGGGATAAAATGTATTCTATGTCCTTTCCACGATCTCAAACTATCTTCTCACCAAATTTCATCTAAATCGGTTCAGTAGATCCAGAGATTACCCTACAACGTCACATATTCACAAACTTTACCTATTTATAATATTAGTACAGATAAAATTTGCAAGCTTGTGTTTAAGGGGTAACTATTTTTAAAAATTCTTTCAGTAATAGGAAGCTACATTACCGCAGAGTACTATAAACTAAATTTTATATTTCGATAAAATGTATTTATCTAGAGTCAGAAATCATTTATAACAGAAACTTTGACTTAAGTCGCTTTACCGGCGTACGCTGTCTAAACATTTAAAAAAACTATAAAATGTATAGCAAAAGCACACCTAGGGATGAACCCGAGTGAAACGAGGATAGGTCACCAGTTCAAAATAATAAAACAAATATACGAAAAGATTTTTCTACTGACATTGTTAATGATTGTTTCAAAATCATCGGAATCGCTAAAGACAAACAAATAATTCCTCTTCATAATATTAGTATAGACACAAACATTAACCGGAAATCGAATCCGCCCCTTTCTAGTTACTTCTAAATCGTTTTATACTTCATATAGCTTAATATTGATTGCTATAAAAAATAAAATGTTCAATAAAACTCATACACGAATTACTAAAAACATTCGTAGTTGGTCGAATAGGCACTAATAAATTTACTTTATACTCGTTGAATGAAAAACTTTATATCTTCATGCCAAATATCGCAATTAACAAGTCTTCGTTAAACGTACTTCGATTTAATTGGATTTTTTATCATTAATAGTTGCAAAAATTATTTTACTTTATAGAATTTATAATAACACTACTTTAGAATGAGATACGCTAACAGGACGTAATCAACAATAAATTTTTGTATGAATAGAGGCAAAATGATTCGTAACTAATTAAAAGTTGTTATAAAATTGGAGCAAATGCTATACGTATGTATAATGTTTAGATGGCTTTTACCACCTTCTAAGTAAATGTACTATAGTTAAATTACTTATCCTATTATAATAGAATTTACCTACCCGTATAAAAAAACGTGTGTGTGTATTTATGTACGCACGTAAGAAGTTATACTTCTTTGGCGAAACAGAACAAAAATAGCTAAAGATTTCATCCCGTATGTCACAACTCTCTGTTTGTAAAAGGAATGCAGTTAACTTCACCATATCGCTTTCAGCTAACTTCATCATGTCGCTTTTTGGCTGTCGGCGTGCGCGTGCATTCTAAAAGTTTTACTCTCATGTTTTTGTCCAAACGTGCCAAAAGAAGAATAACTTCCAAAAATAGTTCCAATTTTTATTAATAACACTAAAACCCATCAATACTAAAAAAAGGATATAATTTGTTAGTTGACAGAGGAGAAAAAGCTATTGAACTGTTTTGTCGTTGCCTATTCATACGTATGTAGATTAATTGATTCGAACATTTAGTAATATACCCACAATATGAAACGTAAAGACGTCTGGAGTACCTCTTAGCTTTGACGTCGGACAAAGGCGAAATTCCAATAGTTTTTAGTTAGTTTAGGAGTAAGAGGGTCGGGGTGTAGGGTCAAATAGTCGAAACGTAATACGATCCGCCAGATGGCACGCTCCTTGCACTTCCGAAAAGTGTAGCAAAAAATATGTCTACGACTTGAAGCAAAATTGTGTATACCTCAAGAAATATTATAGTAAGGGTTCTGTATTGAATTAGAAATTAAAACTTCTGAAAAAAATTTTTTTTTTTTTATATTTATAGAAAACCATCGTCGTCCCCATTAGCCGCATTAGCCGGGTGTGAAGCCAAGACTAACACTAAGAAGTATGATGAGGTAGGCGACCTCAGAGTATGGTGTTGTACCATGGGAGTTGCTGGTACTTCCTGATAGCAGAATGGACCGTAGCAACAAAAAAGAAGGTTCAGTTCTTCGCATACCTTATGCTAAACATATTATAGCATTCTATAGAAAACAGAAAATCCATCTTTTTGTGGGTTTCATCGACATAGCCCTCCAATATATCCATATTTAATATTACAAATGTGAAAGTGTGTTTGTTTATTTGTCCTTCTTTCACGTCGAAACAGAGTGACGGAATGGCGTGATTTTTTGCATGGAGGGGAGGGAGTTGGAGGGCTGGAGAGTAACATAGGCTACTTTATACCACATTTTTTAAAAAATTATCTCATTCCCTAGGGAAAACACGTTATACTAAAATGTAAAAAATATATTTACGATCAGAATTACTTGAAACTTGGTATTAATGCTCTTCAATACAATAAAATAAATACGTGTTTCAGCATTTTTCGAAGTTCATTCTATAAGGAGGTAAAATAGAGGATAAAATTTTGTATGAAACCTTCCTTTTTAGAGTTTTTTCTTTGTAGTTTTAGCGCGTGTGAAGCCGCGGTTTCTGCAAGTAAAGTATAAATACAAGAAAACACAGTTAATAGGATTCAAATATACCATATCTAACCCTAATACAAATATAAGGATATGAGCTGCACTTGTTTGTGCACGTGAGCGGCATTTGGGTCGCGTCCATCTGTCGCACAAAAACTACTGTACCACAGTACAGTAATGACGACTTTAATCATTCTCCGCACATGTGCGTTAAATTTGCTGATTTATAAAATATGGTTTATTTTGTTACTAGTCTATAATATAAAGCTATTCAAATGTATTATAATACACATTTTAGGCCATAACGTCTTCTTTGTGCTTATTTGTCCAAACGACCAATTTACCGAAAGAGTTTTTCATACAGAATTTTTGACTTTAAAATGTCAATTCTATTGGTATAAAAAACAAATTTACTTTAAAAAGGGCGAAAAGATTGCATTTTTCTATGTACATACATGTTAAATAAATAAATTTAAAGCTGTCCTTATAAACTTATTATATAATATGTAAGTGTCTTTATAAACTAAATATAGTTGTTCGTTTCCTGGCCGTGCGTGGCGCTTGTGTTCTCTCTCTTACATGTCATCGGTAAAGAAGTTATGTTGTGTTCCGTAAGCGAAATAAAAATTATCAAGTAATCAATTCTATCAATAATACATATGTAATAACATATGTATATAAATCTTAGAAATTAAGCTTTGTTTTTAAAACAAAAGAAAAAACTCCACTGTAAAATACAACAAAAATTTGGTACTTTGAATTAATATGCACTAAGGCGACGTCTAAGCCATGACATTAAGTTATTTGTCATGATTTAGAACAGATTATACTTACATACTACGTAAGTATTGTTTGTACTACTATTATCTAACGCCTTGAGGCTTAAAGACATTTATTTCCCAAAAAGAACAGAGGTCACTTAATATTAGGAAAATTTGCTTTAAATATAAACTTATGTAAATATCATACAGTAGTGCTAATAAATTGGATTTTTCGATAATATGTGGTCCAATAATCTTTTCTTAAACATATTAATATACCAGCAGAACCCGCGGCTTCACTCGCGCTAAAATTACAAAAAAACTCTAAAAAGGTAGGTTTCATACAAACTTTAACCCCCTATTTTACCCCCTTACGGGTTGAATTTCGAAAAATGCTAATATAAGTATTTAATATTTTCAGGGATCAAACCGTGTAAAGAAATGGATTTCAGAACCATTACGTAGTGTTGCGGTCAAATTGTCTCAATTGGAGATGCATTCACATTGATATCATCAGAACTATTATTGACCTGAAAATTGACTCATAAATGTTTTATTGACTGTGTTGTGTGTGATGTGTGTCTACTTTTCATTACAAGCTTTTTCAAGCAATATCTTTTAGAATTTTAAAAATCATTTTTATTATCTTTCATACTTTTTCAAAACAAATGGACCTACACTTAATTATTACTGCACAAGTCATGTCCGCGTGGAATAGTGGCAAGAATGCTAGCTGCATTCCCCCGCTGAATGGCAATGCCGATTCTTTCGGCGAAAAACGAGCCAGCTCTCCTGTCACCAGTAAAGGCGATAAGAGGTGTTCTTTTTTAAGAAGTGTTTAGTACTATCGTATAGTATTATATGATCTGAGGTACTATATACATATTTGTAATTATCTTTATTGTAAACAATTTTTTCCTGTTAATATGGATTTCTAGGGTATTTTAATGTAATGTTTTAATAATTTCTAATTCAGGCTTGCTAGTGAAAACAATAAAAATAAGACACCACGTGCAGTATATTATAACGAAAAACTAATAGAAAAAGTCAACGACACAAAAAATAATAAAAAAATAATATTTGTTGTCAATTTATCTGCTTCATTATAAAATTTACAACACCATTATTATCTTTAATTAGCCCATATAAATAATTATTATTCTATAAAAAAAAAAACAATGCTGTAGATTTATAAACACGAAACCAATAATAATAAGATATGGTAATCATTGATAAGCGATACCGTTAGACGCGGAAAATAGACGTGTTGCTTAATTAAAATAATTTGATCTGCAATCTGAATACATTATGGCGATGGCCAATAGACCACGGCGGGTAAAAACATACGGAACTATTTTACGCTCGTGTCCGATGCTGCATTTAAATAAATAAAGGTATTTTTTTTTTGTTTTTGTTACAAGTTTTTTTTGGAATATAGCTAAATTCTTGTGTAAGCTTTTGAGGAAGATCAATATTTATTTTTAATTTTAATTGTACCTGTACGAAGTTCAAACACAAATATTAAATTATGTTATGGGTTGTTATGGGATGTTAAAAGGGTTGAATTTAATTACATAATAATTCAACCATTTTAACGTCCCACTGCTGGGCACTGGGTCTTCTTAAAACGAGGGGTAACCACGCTATAGGCCATCACCTTAATTATGTGCACGTTGGCAGACTTTACACACGTTCTGAAAATAAGTCACGTGCTCTCGTAAAGACACATTTCCTTATGATGTTTTCTTTCACGTTATTAGCATGTGGTAATCATGTTGAAAATGATACCCACAATATTCATATATGTACGTTTTAAGTGAACGGTTTTTCAAGTGAACGCGTTAGCGATGGACTACTCTACTTAACTGTCCACAATTAACATTATTAATGTTTTTCGATTATTTGAAATTGTAAATTATGAGAATTTATTTTATTGTAACTATTCTACTAATATTCCATGAAAGCCACTTCATGGACCTGGATAAATTATTATAACCCTGTGGCATTCCTTGACCCATAAACTACATCTATAGAAAAACTTACAGTTAGTAGTGACTAGTGACCCTACTTGCCGTGACGCAGTCTCACTAGGGGAATTCATTTGTGTGATGAACGTGAATGTTTTTACTCCACTCAAGGGTGTTTATATTTATAATATGTATGTATTTAAAGTTATATATGTGTAGTGTATCAACTATCTGGTATCCATAGCACAAGCCTCGTAGCGTACCATGGAACTAGATGGTGCTGTGTATTAATGTCCAAACTTATAGATTTATTTATACATCTTGCAATATAAACATTTGACTTGCAACAAAATATTGCGCAAATATAAGACAAACCAACACTTTTACACAACTATATACATACGTATAAAAGAGTGTTATCTATAGTGAGTGCTATCTATACAATATACAAAAAGAATTTGCATTTTTTTTTTTCTCATAGTTGCAGTAAATTATTACATTTTCATAATCATAATAAATGATTTATAATTAAATATTTTAAGTTTATTAATGATAAGCGTAACTAAATGTAATTCCTAAATTTAGAAAAAGTCGTGTAAACGTTTCGAGAACACGCCCGTGTGTTTTACCATTACATATATTCTATATCAGTAACATGTTCATAATGGCCAAGTGTTTCCGTTAAGAGAAATGATATCGTCGAAATCTAAATTTTTAAATTAAACTTACTGTCCCCGCCTTGGAAACTTCAACGAAACACGCGATAATGTTTTCGGTCTTATTAATGGTGGATAGAGTTCAAAATATAATTGAGTAAGAATTAAAATATCTAATTAAAATTTTGTATGAACACACGTGAAGTTGAAGAATGGTGCTTATATAATTGAAAAAATAAAACGGTATACGTATATGTATGACTAAGTTTGTGCACTATTTTTAAGGTGAATTTGTGACGAGTTTTTTTAGGGTAGGAAGGATTTTTATAATTTTTATAATTTTAATCGTAATGTGTTAAGCATTTTCGTTTTTAGGTATTATTGACAGGTAGATTCGTTTTTTCATTTTTAGTGAAATTGAAAAAAATATACAAATATAGTGTATTAAGTAAAAAATAACAATTTGTTAAAATTAATATTGAAAACCGTCTGTGTCTTTGACATGTAAGCTAAGCCATCTAATTAATTACGTGGTGATTAATTCCATACAACTGATAAATATTATAGGTACGAGTATATGTATATGAGGCAATGGTAGCCCAGTGGTAACGAGCTCGCTTGGGAACCGAGTGAAGCGGTTTCAAATCCTTGGCCTCGCACCTCTAATATTTTCATGTGCGAATCATTTCTAACATGATTATCGCTTGCCGTAAAGTGAAGAAAAACATCGTAAGGAAACCTGCATGTCTGAGAAAACCAAGCAAGTTTTCGAAAGTCTTATGAAGTCTGCCAACCCGCACTTGGCCAGCGTGATGGACTATGGCCTGATTCCCTTCGTATTGAAGGAAGGCCCGTTCCCAGCAGTAGGAAGTTAAAAAGGCTTAAGTATATATTGTGATATACATTTATACCTGAGCCTAGACAGGTCGGATCGTTAGTTTCATCAAAATCAGTTTAGTCTTCTAGTACGATGTCTCTATGTTAGAATTTCGGTAATAACTAATTCGGAGTCACAATATATTAAGTAATATGTAACACTGAAATGTTAAAAGAGGCTTGATCATGATTTATTTATATTGAATTGGAACATACTGTACAAGATTTTAATTAATTTAATTTTGTATAATATAAATCTTATCCGACATGACATGACAACTTTAAGCTATTGAAATATTGTACATATTATTTTTAAAGGTTTCGCCAAAGCAAAAGGCACGAAAATCTCAGTCTGACCACTTTCATAGAAAGGTATACGTGACCAAATCTTTTTGTAAACAAACATTAATAAATGAAATTTCCATATTTCACAATCTCGTTTAAGTAATATATTGGCAGTATAAACTGCCTAGGTTGATTATATATTAATTAGGCAATCTCATCTCATATTTCAAGTGTTAGCGGCGATATGTGATGTGACTGAGGACAGGAAACAAAGTGATAGTTTTATAGAGCGAGCTGTATATCAATATGACACAGACGGACTTATTGAAATCAGTTAGGGCAATGAACCACAAAAAGAAAGCAAGCGATAAACTCACATTTAATATTATAATATATATTATATATATATATATATATATATATATATATATATATATATATATATATATATATATATATATATATTATTCAAATGACCAAAAACCAAATTCTTAGGTTTTTCATATTAGTATACTCTTTATATATATACATTGCAGTGTTTGTATTTTTTCTCAGAAATTTTCATATATAATCATTCCCCCGCGGTAAAAAGTATCCTATATGTTGACCCGGATAACCAGCTATGACCATACCCAATTTCATCAAAATTGCTCCAGTAGTTTTACTGTGATGCGGTAACAGACAGACAGACAAAAATCCTAAAAACCATAGATTCAGCCTCTGTATCGGTAATAATGTTTATTTCAATAAGATTTTCAAAAAAATATCTAATGTACAGATTCGACTAAGTTATAATTTTATTATATGTATAGATATGTATTTAAAGTTATATATGTGTAGTGTATCAACTATATGGTATCCATAAAACACAAGCCTCGTAGCTAACCATGGAACTAGATAGTGCTGTGTGTTACTGTCCCAATATATTTAAATGAAGCAATGCAGTATTAATACAAATAAGGTTCACAATGTTGAATTTTAAACACCAAAAGCTTTATGTGCCTTAATCATTCTTACAATAAATATGAAAGTTCGGTGAAAGGCCGAATAGAAAAACCGTACAATAAATCGTCGTGTCGACATTTGATCTACTTATAACCTTACAGATCCATCGACATTAATTGAAATTCTCAAATGTCAGGTTATCCATAAAATTATATTGGTTTTTAATTTGCAAATACAATTTTATAGGGAAATAATAAATTTGTTGTATACGAAATATTATTGTCGATGAAATCATCTTTAATAGTAAATCAAATTAGCAACAAATTAACTACGATTGGAAATTCACAGGTTTTAAGTAATATTCTTCAAGATCATAAGCTTGGGATAGTAAGAATACTGGTCTTTGCCACTTACTTATATAGCTATGTAAAGATAAAAGAGCATAATATCATATGTATGTTCTGACAAAATGTCGTGTGGGTTGCTATCATTTAATATGTCTATTTATATCCTAGAACGGAAAAATACGTATAATTGAAAGTTTTTTTTTTTTACTTTAATTACACAAGTTAACTCAGTATGTGTGATGTGTTAAAATTTCAAATATTCGCGTAAATCTAAGAAAGTATTGGGAAAGATTGGGAAATGGGCAGGGATAAGAAGAAGTAGATAGAGAGTATAAACTCTACCTTCACTCTCTATCACTCGGGGTCGGCGCAGTACATATTTTGTACTGCTGATAGCTGATGTTTCAGCATTTTTCGAAATTCATCCCATAAAGGGGTAGAATAGGGGGTTAAAGTTTGTATGAAACCTACCTTTTTAGAGTGTTTTTGCAGTTTAGCGCGAGCGAAGCTGCGGGTTCTGCTAGTAATAAATAATCTAGCTAGTATTCACCCAATGTTGGAAATTCGAAAATTTTATGAAAACATAATATATACCTGCTT
The DNA here is from genome assembly GCA_951806755.1 of Brenthis hecate. Lineage (NCBI taxonomy): Eukaryota > Metazoa > Arthropoda > Insecta > Lepidoptera > Nymphalidae > Brenthis > Brenthis hecate. Next base: position 7,381,016 of record OX638265.1, on the reverse strand, counting down.
ATGAATTTACAAAACTTTTTTTATTGGTAACACTAAAGCTCGTCAATAACTAATAAAAAAATCGGTTGAAAAAGTCCTGAACTGCTTTGTCTTTGCCTATTTATATACGAGTATAAAAAAATCTACTTATTTCTTTGATTTTAAAAACCTACTGATAAAATTTATATTTAAAATAACATACAAACGCAAAAGTTATATATTTAGTTTAAAAGAACATATTTTTAAACCTTTACATCGTAAACATCACAATACTACTAATAAATAAAAGCTTTTATCGTTAAATATTACTATTTACGTCGACTTACAATTCTAACTGTATCCAATTGCACAATCACAGGGACGGATGAAATAAAATCGGACAAGTGCGAGTCTGTCTCGCACACTGTGGGTTCCGTAGCATTAAATATTTCATTATTGTTATATTTTTACATTCTGATGTTTATTCATCTACAATATTATTGTTATCGTCGATGAAGATTTATTACGAGCTTACGAGCTTAAAATAAAGTAACTTAGAAAAATCTACTTACCTAAACAACTTACCTGCTTATATGTTACTTAATTCTTTTTGCACTCCTCAGCTACCTACATATATGGAGTTCCACACCTATTTTTCAACCGACTTCAAAAAGGAGGAGGTTCTCAATTCGACTGTATGTTTCTTTTTTTTTTATGTTTGTTACCTCAGAACTCCGTCATTTATTAACCGATTTGGACAATTTTTGTTTTGTTTGAAAGGGTATACTTCCAGATTGGTCCCATTTAAATTTCAAAAAAAAATACCACCCCTAAGGGTGGAAAAACAACTAATGGTGAATTTAACCTACTTCTAATTGTCATATTGACTTGAAACTTTGCAAGTATTTCTATTTCCGTTGATAGTACAGTGGTTCGGTGTTGTTGACCTGATCTGATGGCAAGGCCAGAAGGTGGATAGGTGGAACTCTTCAACGGCTAATAGTAGATACTTTAAGTTTGGGCTTATTTTGTTTGATTTGAGAAGCCTAACACGTAAGAATCCTTACTTTGCTACTATTGTCTACACTAAAAAGGGAAAAATAAAAACTTTTTAACAAAAAAATAAAAACCGACTTCAAACAAAAGCACTAAAAAGTGAAAAATAACTGATTGGTAGTTTTCATTTACTATACATACCAAATCAAATATTTTCGAAGTCGGTGTGCTTTGCTTTGTATGGGCTGGGACCGATTTCAAAAATATTTGATTAGGTACGAGTATGTATTTAATAGGTAGGCTTTAATTACTTAGCCAAAGCACACCGACTTCGAAAATATTTGATTAGGTATGTATAGTAAATGAAAACTACCAATCAGTTATTTTTCACTTTTTAGTGCTTTTGTTTGAAGTCGGTTTTTATTTTTTTGTTAAAAAGTTTTTATCTATTAGGAATATATTTATTTTATTTTCTTTATTTCACCAAAATTGTATAGCTGTTCACATGAAACACTTGCCTACCAAATGTCAATTATAATAGTAGCTACAATAGTTGCCTAGTAATGTGACATTAAAACAGACATAAAGTCTGGACATGGTTGATGACGATATTATAAGGGCATTGTTTTTGGCCTTTAACAAGGGAACTTCAAAATCTATAAATAGTATGTGTCAAATATTGTTGGTACGAAATAAAGCAGCCGCGGGCACAAGCTTCGAAAACTTGAAGACGCTTAATTGTAATTGAAACAGGTTGAGATAATGGGCAATAAATTAGAAATGTGAAAACAAATGTAATGTACAATATAATTTTATTTTATATATTATGGAATCTTTTGTACAAGTCATCTAAATAATCGTGATTATTAACAAGTGATAAATTAAAAATTTAACAAAACCTCGACTTAGTTATACTCGTATTATCTATATATATATATATATATATATATATATATATATATATATATATATATATATATATATATATATATATATAGGTTTCATTATAGCCTTGGTCAATGGGTATTATACCTTTTATCTTCTAGAATATAATACTTTAAAACGGACAGAGCAGCAGTAATATGTCAATAGATTCTCTATATCCTAGCAGGGGCAGCGTATGAAATACGTCACAAATGTCTTCAACTTTTCAACTCAATGTTATTGTCAATTTTTTGAGAGACAAATCTAACAGCTATCCTTGTCTTGATGCGGGACTTCAATAAAAGACCTTAGAATCTGCAAACAAATGTTAGCCTCAAACCAACGAGGCTATTTTATCTATACATATAATAAAATTCTGAGTCGAATATGTACATTAAATATTTTTCGGAAAATCTTATTAAAATAGTCATTATTATTGATACGGAGGCCGAATCTATAGCTTTTAGAATTTTTGTTTGTCTGTCTGTTTGGGAACGCATCACGAGAAAACTACTGGACAGATTATGATGAAATTTAGTATGATGATAACTGGTTATCCGGGTCAACATATAGGATACTTTTTACTGTGGGAAAATATATCATCTCTGAAAACTCTGCACTAAACGTTAAAACGTAACTAGGGATGAACCCGAGCAGAGCAAGAGTGTTTTGCTAATTTTATATTATCTGTTGCATATAATATTACACGATCAATATGGTAAAATGTAGAAAACTTACGAAAAAATGCTTGAATAAGGAAGAAGTTTCATCAAAATCAAAACATAATTCGCTATTGTGGCTGTATTTGCTCACTTTGATATCTGTTCATCTATTTCGTAGAACCAATGCCAATTTAATTGATTTTAAGATCCATTGCTTACGAAGTCGCCATTATATAATCTGTGCTAAATCAGTAATGTCCGCGCGCGTGTGTAAAAAAAAACCGCAAGCTCTAGATAAAAGACATTATTTTCGATTTGTTTTCTATAATGATTTTAAAAATTATGCATAAATTATTTTTATGCCTTTATACTTCCTCTTTAAAGCTATTATAAAATTTTAAGTAGGTACTAATGAGAAACAAACGTATCAAATCATTTTATTATCTTTTGATATTTTATTTGCCTATTTGATTTTTAGTTCACCTCAGTTTGTACTTGCTGTGCCAGCAGTCGCGGGTTCGAGTCCCGCTGGAAGCATTTATTTATGCGATGAGACTGAGACTGTACATTAAATATTTTTTGGAAAATCTTATTGAAATAGTCATTATTATCGAAACAAATGCAAAATCAATTATTTTAAAAATTTCTTCTGTTTGTCTGTCTGAGAATGCATAGCGAGAAAACCACTGGGCATATTTTGATGGAACTTTGTATAATGATAGTTTGTTACCCGGAACAACATATAGGGTACTTCTTACTGTGAGAAAATATCTCGTCTCTGAGAAACCTATACTAAACGTTAAAATGTAACTAGGGAACAACCCGCGTGGAGCGAGGGTGAGTCGCTAGTATTTATAATATGTATGCATTTAAACTTATACATATGTAGTGTAACAACTATCCGGTATCCATAACACAAGCCTCGTAGCTTACCATGGAACTAGATGGTGTGGTGTGTTAATGTCCCCACATATTTATTTATTTATTTATTATGAATAAAATATAATTTCTTGCTACTGTAACTTATGATTATCCCAAACTACTGTTAAAAATGCGAAAGTTTGTTTTTGTTAGGCCTTTCTCTTCTGTATAAATTGTGTTAAAATATTTTTACGATACACCACGGCTGTTGCAACAGTGCTAAAAAATCGGGAATTCGAGCAAAATCCCGTTTACAGCATAAAAATATTTTCAGTGGCCACGAAAATCTGAAATGTTAAAATTTCATATTATTCATCTATTTTGTATTACTGGGAGTGTTTCACGTCATTGATGTTAAGTGTAATCTTGGGATTCAGGTGAGATATAATCTAATTCTAAAAATTAACATTAGTTTCTTAGATTTACGCGAATATTTGACAGAGACTGTCTCTCCCGCGACCATGATTTTGCTGTAAAGCATTCGAAACGTCGGAAACCAAAAATCAAAATAAATCCGCGAAATAATCCGAAAAGATAGTTTTATTTAAAATTAACATTAGTTTCAAATACGCTCGGTTTTTTTAATAAATCGTTTAGGCGCTCCTTATTATATTAAATGGACTAAAATACGAAACCAAACAAACTGCTAATAAAATATTAGATTTATTTGTCTTTATCAAAGGTATAAAACGTAAATTATATATATTTTTATTGGCGTTATTTAACAATTTTCTCACAGCTTATCGTGTTATAATTGAGAGTTTTCTTCGATGCCGTTTTAATTGAAAGTCCCTCATAAATGTCCCGATGACGTTTATTAGTGTATAAATAATTCATTACTTTATGCTCTAGAGCGAGATCGGATAGCAATAACAACGATAAGTTAAGATTATTTTAATGTTTCACTCGTGTTTTTGATTTATTTTTAGAAATAATTCTGCGTGTTGATAATTATTATTATTTATAGTAACAACTAGCAGAACCCGCGGCTTCCACCGCGTTCAATCTACAAAAAAAACTCTATGGCTTTACGTTATACATTATATGTATTTATATCTATACATACTCGTATAATAAAATTCTGAGTCGAATCTGTATTTTAAATATTTTTTGGAAAATCTTATTGAAATAGACATTATTATCGATACAGAGGCCGAAACTATAGTTTTTAGAATTTGTCTGCCTGTCTGTTACCGCATGACAAAAAAACCACTGGAGGGATTTTGATGAAATTTGGTATGGTGATAGCTAGTTATCCGGGTCAACATATAGGGTACTTTTTACCGCGGGAAAATATGTAATTTCAAGTAATTGAGAAAAAATACAAAAACTGCAATATAAAAGTATACTAACATGTAAAACCTAATAATTTGGTTTTTGATCATCTAAACGTGAGCGGAGCCGCGGGCGATACTAGTAATATATATAGTTTTACTCGTACAATAATGTATGGAAGTCTACCCGATTTGTTGACATTTATGATTAAAGCTCCTGCTTAGTTATTGCAGACTCGGGCAGTATATATATAGCCCAATAGCAACAAGCTCGCTTGTATAACTAAGTTAAACGGGTTCAAATTCTTGTCTTGCACTTCTGACATTTTCTTGTTAGAATTATTGTCAACATGATCTTCACTTACGTTATGGTGGAGTAAAACTTGATGTCTGAGAAAACCTAATTAGTTTTCACTTGGCCAGCGGTCAGTCCACCAGGAATATGGCCTGATCACCTCACAATGATGGGAAGTCCGTGCTCAGCAATGAGACTTAGAACTACTGCTGAAGACTAAAGAGCTAAAATATTATAATCATTTATTATGCAAGACTAAAACGTTAAAACTATTTCACTCTATGGCTTAATATACTGTTCCGGGCCCAGGAGAAACTTTTGCGATTGAATCAACAAAGATCACTGTAAAGTGACATAAATAAATATCATTCATAAATTATCTTACAAACTACGCAATATTTTGAAAATGAGCAAGAAGGTAGAACGACGTGGGTGGAACGGTACTGGGGACAAAAAATTTAAAGTACCACTTTTTGTAATGTACATATATGAAATATTGACTCATCGAATCATTGTTTTCGTAACACGTAATAATCGCCATAGCATCATCAAAATCAGAGCTTCCGTGGGTTGTTTTGGCCAATGCATACTAATGTTATTACTGTAGCGATCTTACCATTGGTTTATGTACGTTATACCTACATATGTTCACTGTCTCACCGATAGAACACGTTACAATTATATTTTTGATACATAGCAGTTATTAAATTATGTATGTATTCAACCCTTTTTAACGTCCCACTGCTGGGCACGGGCCTTCCTAAGTATGAGGGGGATCAGTCCACCACGTACAAGTCCATGTTATAAAAATAAAAATTTTGAATGTGCATATTTGTTTCAATCTTTTCTCTTAAACTAGTTAAAGATAATAAGTGTTGTTTTTGTTTGATAGTGCATCATTTTTGGCTTGGCTTTTGATCACGTTCTAATATAGCTTCCTTAATATATAACGTTTATTTTTAATTAAGCGTTGCAATTTAAGTGTTTATTTTTTTTTCTTGTATGAACTAAGTAAGTAAGCAAACTGCCTCGGTGGTGTAGAGGCTAGCATGTACGGCGTACATGCAGGTTTTCTCACGATTTTTCCTTCACCGCTAAGACAAGTGGTAATCACGTATTACGGAAATGATTCGCACATGAAAATATCCGAGGTGCGAGACCCGGGATTTGATTGAACTCGGTTCACTCGGTTTCCCAAGCGAGCGCGTTACCACTGGGCTACCATTGCCTTTTAAAAAGGTAGCACCAGAAAAAGTGTACTTCACCATCATCTATCTCCCTGCCCATTTCCCAATTACTCGAGGTCGGCGCAGTACATTTTCCATTCTGCTGATGGGATTTAGAAAAAGTTTCAAAAATAAAAAGAATTCTGCTAAGAAAATCCGGTAATGCTTGAAGTAAATCGACATTGATATATCATAAGATGAATAAACTAAAATCTAAATCCACTCATATTTCCGTATACCAAGGAGGAAGCAATTGAGAAAATTTTCGCACGACCTCATAGCATCCGCGTTTAAATTTAATTTTATTATCGCAATGGGTAAGCCGACCAGTGCAATTAATTAATGCGTGAATTAAGTTTGACCTCATACGTTTGTACGAATGCTTATAATTTAGAGTGGGTTCTTGATGGCCAATAATAAAAATACCTTACAGTTTAAGGTAAAACTTCATAAGATAAATATTTGCTTTTTAAACTTTATTATAATCTAAGACTTTTGTTTGCGAGTACTCTCGGGTAGGTTCTTTATTTGTTTATAATGAATCTTTTAAGATGAATAGCGTCATATTAGACAGTATATAACCCACCTCAATGTGGGAGTAAGTCTGTTGCCTTCTAACCCTTAAACCGATTGCATAATGGTGAAATTTGGCAAGCACACAAATTGCATCCTAGGGACAGAGTACCTTTGATTCTTGCTCGAAGCCGCAGGCCAAAACTGGTGAATATATAAGTGAATATATAATTTTGTAGGGTTCCATACGTCAAAAGAAAAAATGAACCCCTATAGGATCGTTGTCCGGCTGCTTTGTTCTCAGGAACGCGTGGATGTACAAAGTTGAAATTAATATAAAATTGCATCAAAAAACTAATTTTTTTAAGATTATAAACTTATTTCCATGTTGAATGCTACGGAACCCTCGGTGTGCGAGTCAGACTCGTACTTGTCCGATTTTTTTCACATCGACACAGTAGTTCTAGGGAACCACTATCAATTTATAAACGTAAAGTACATACATAAAGAAAAAATAACACGCGTTAAGCCACGGGCAATAACTAGTACGGTAGTAATGTACGTATATATATCTTACTTAAAAGATAAAATTAGAAAATTAATATGAAATGTATAGAACGAAGTACACCGACGCAATTATTTTTAACGTGGACCGGTTTGAGTAAGAAATTTAAATAATAAAGATATGGGATTCTCATAAACAAGCATATGCCACATACCTACTTACATATCAAATTCAATTCTAATAGCGCTAGTGATTAAAAGTTTTGTAGATGCGTCATAATATAGAGTGTTAAATTGGACCCAGTTATGCAAAAAACAGTCATGTGCGTAAAAGTACCAACAGAGTTATAAGCATTTTATTATAAAAAATAATATAATTATAAAAAATAAACAATACTTATATAAATATTGTTCAATTTTAAAATAACCAGAAAAACAAAACATAACCCAAGTGCAACTATCGACAGGAAAATGCTTATAACTCTGTTGGTACTTTTACGCACATGACTGTTTTTTGCACTGGTTTTTGCATAACTGGGTCCAATTATGAATCCACTCGACATCAACGATTGTTCTCAAACAGTAACTTGTCTGTGCTCTTTGTTGACTGATTTCTAAATGGTAGATATGGTATCTTTTAAGGAAAAGATAATACAAATATATAAGTGCTCCCATAAATTTATATACAAAATTTACCATTAAGTGTATGGATGTAAGGATGGGATACTTACTGTTGAGGTGTTTTAAATTAAACTATTCTTTTCGGGTTTTATCGCGGTTTTATTTGAGTATTTGTCACCAAAGCGACAAAATCCAACAAGATTCATTTAAATTGTATTTCAAATGTATTTACTCACCTATAATAAATGTATTAGCTCATTGCATTTAACATTATTAATATGATGAACAATATGATATTCATAATTTAGTATGGGAATATATAAAAAAATATATTAAGAAGAAATAACAATCATTACTTATGTAAGTATATACTCGTATGTTACAGTCGAAACTTTTCTTTTTTCAGAAAATATTAGTCAATGTCACTTTTGACTGATATTGACTATGAGTGTTAGATAAAATTACTTCTAATAAATAAAAAATAGCCTAAAAGCCAACCTAACCTAAAATACCATACCTAAGACATTAATTTCCCTGACAATATTAGCATAATTCTTTGCTGTTTCATTCTTCAATCTACTTACCTCTGTTTTTTAGAGTATTGATCAATATGACAGTTAAACAATTAAAAATTTAAAATACCCCCTACGCAAATTAATTGTTATTTAACGATTACACTGGCACGCGTGAAGCACTTAATCGAGTAATCATACGCCAAAATGCCTTACATCATTTTAGAAAAGAGCTGATACTCTTACACTGCTGGACTGATATTAACCAAACATAGCTAAGCACCACCGCAAGGAAACTGGCTTTGAAATGGAAAAAACCTCATCGAAATCGATCCATCCGTTTGAGAGTTACGATGCCACAGACAGACACACACTCACACACAGACAGACATAGACGTCAAACTTATAACACACCTCTTTTTGAGTCGTGGGTTAAAAAACCAAACTGCTTTTGTCCGAGGTCTGCAGTCAAAATTGCTATTGACCTTTTTCTTCAGTCAAAAGTAGTTTTGGCCACGAAATAGGTCTGACTGCAACATATACAATGAAATTTTAAATTAAATGTATAATATATTTTACGTAGGCATTGGCTGTATTTTAGCTCTATATCTAGGATTAAAAATATAAATCCTTAAAAATCTTTATTTAGTAAATAAATATAGATCCTTAAAAATCTTCGTTTAGTAGTCTGCTCTTCTAGAGCAGACTACTAAACAAAGATTTTTAAGGATCTATTGCTAGTCAATTCAGTGCTCATTCAAATTTCAAAGTTGTATGAATTGTATATATGAGAAGCAAATTTTAGTCTTCTGAATTTTCAGAGCGCTTATAATGCCGTCATAGGTAATATAGGTCATGTTTATTTTGGCTTAGTTATCAGAATTTTTAAATTTATTTGTGTTAAAAAAACCAAAACCTACTGCAACGTTCAAATGTCTTTAAGAATAATTAACAAGTATTATTATAAAGGTAGAAAAATTTTCATTCTCAAATTCGGGATTTCTTCTATCTATATGGCGGGCCGCTATTTGAGAGTGACTTTAATAGAGCTCGATTGGTAAAGCAAAAATGTTACGGTACCGTGGATCGTATGACATAATATGTACATAAACAAATAGTACCTGGACGAGCGGCTAGCTTTGCTCGGGGTTTTTTTTTTGTAACATCGTGTTTTTTTTTTTCGGAAAAATTGCGATTTATTCAGAAAAGACACCTTACAGATAAACTTAAAAAGCCAAACCTTTCAACACAAAATTTCATCCAAATCGGTAGAGCTGTTTCCGAGATATACTAAATAAATTTATATATAAGAATTGCTCATTTAATATTATAAAATAGTTTTATTGTGTTTTACATGGTGTCTATCTGTCAGATTGTTGCTCTTTGACGATTTACCGTAGCAAGCGTTAAGTTCGGCAATTGGCGGTGTCGCAACGTGCCATCGTGGCCATAACATTACGTATTCATACAATAAAACAGAAATAACGAGATGTGCTCGAAACAAGAATCTTCGTATAAAGCACATACGAATTACTCGAAAACTGGAAATGTCACATTGACATGACACAGCATAGAAAAACCAAACAGCCCCATCGCTTTATTTTAAGCTACTAGCAACTAAGCAATAAAATCTTCATATGTACATATATCGTCACTGCATTCGCCTGGCATATGGCATTTATTTACCTAGGTGGTAGATTCCTCACGGACTGACTTAACTGACATTTAATTTAAAAAAATGTAAAATGGACGATTCAAAAGTGCTTGTAAAAGTCTATTTGATTAAATTATAATTTGATTTGATTCAAAAATGTGGATCATAGAATATGAAAATAATAATGTTCCAAAAAAGATGTAAATAAAAAAAACACAATTTGTAAATTCTGAAAAGGCTGCTTATAGGCTACACACCCAATATATAGAGAAACATTTGTCGGAGAACGGGTTACATGCGCTCCGCGGTATGTGAATCGTTTTGTTTATGACTCTGTATTGGCTACTTTTCTACTTTTAAAGAATTTCTATTGATCACTAATTTACCTATTTTTTTAATAAGCACGTTTACACGAGCTTTGCTATTGAGACTTAAGTCGATGTAAATTCTGTAGCAGTAACGATAGCATTGACGATAACATTTTGTTTACAACATGTTATAAGGTAGTGGTAGCCCAGTGGTAACGCGCTCGCTTAGGAAACCGAGTGAAGCGGGTCAGAGAGACAGATCCCGGGTCTCGCACCTCTGATATTTTCATGTGCGAATCATTTCCAACATGACTTGTCTTACGGTGAAAGAAAACATTGTGAGGAAACCTGTATGTCTCAGAGGAGCTATCAAGTTTTCAAAAATATGGCATCAGGGAGTCGTCACAGCCCGACTCCATCATAAGATCAGCTCGTTGACCAAAACAACATAGGTATACAAAACTTCAGCTAAATGGGATACCAGATAGTACTAAAAATAGTTTGTAAATTTTGTACGAACAACTTACATGTGAACATTACAAGTTTATTAACTTATAATTTATATTCCTTCGAATACTTATAATCACCTAATTTAGCAAAACGAAACAACTTTAAATAATTATAAATTGACGTTACATATTTTAAAACTTATTTCAACTCCAATATACAATTTATTTAAGGTAATCTAAAAAAAAAATATTTAAAGCACACTTAAGTAAAGAAAAAAATAACTTTTCAACACTGAAAATCTTTTGTTTTCTATTTTATATATCCACAGCAAAATAAAGCTTACAAATGCTAACTTAATAAGAGATGGAAGAGGCAAAATAATACCAAACAGACTACTTAATACAGATGTAACCTCAGATAACGATATTACTTTAGTTCCCCGAACAGTTCATAAACGTAACATTTAAGTATTTGATAATAAAATCACTCATTACAATACGAATACCAATTCACGTGGCCGATATAAAAGATCTAAAGATAAACGCATCGGGAGCAAATAAAAAGGCACTTCATGTTATTATAGCGCAATAAACATCGGTTCTGTTTATATCCTAACAATCTAACTGATAATGGGGTTATTAAAATTGTTTTGGCGTTGTACGAGTAGGTACCCTTGTGTGAGATTTGGGGTTTGGTACGTTGATTGAGAAGACGATGGCTGTTTCTTCTAACTTGTTTGTACTTACAATTTTAAACTACTGCTTAGATTATAGTTTATTATTATAAAATTGTAATGAATTACCTCAATATATATATATATATATATATATATATATATATATATATATATGTTATTTTTATAAATAAGTAACTCTACACGATTAATATCTTCCAGTACGCTACTCTATATTAGAATTATCTAAAGTTTATGAATTTACATAGGACTTACGGTCACTAAAAATATTTTGCATACGCTTGACTCGAACTAGGGACCTGTGACGTACTCTTTGAGATAGACAGATACTCCGACGGCACTCCCGACTATTATCGACTAACCACCGTCATAATATTTTGCCTACTTAACATACCAATAAGAGATAAAGTAACTCATATGAGTCACTATCCCTTCAATCTTTTTCTCTTCTCCTCTTAACCACGAACCTATACTCTTAACTTTTTAACAAAAAAAAAACTTCTGTATAGCCAAAAACGCTGTATTATCGAACCCACCAATAAATCCAAAAATACTATACTGAAAGGTTTAGAATTAAGAAAAACGCTGCAGAACCTTCATCACAAAAAGATTTACTGAACTACCCACTTACATCCACATAATACGAGTATCATAGATCGACCATTTATTTTTCAAAGCTAATTAACCAGACTAGGCGACTAGGCGTATATAAAATTTTGATAGTAAAATTAGAATCGTTAAAATGTTCAATAAAAAGTTCCGTAAAGTACTAATAAATTTGGTAATATATGAAGGTGAGTTAAGAGATAGCGTCGACTTATTTTATTGTTACAGTAAAAAGTTTCACACTTTCATAGAGTTGTGATTTGTCTTTTGAGAAGAGATTAACATAATGTTTTTCCCATTTGCCTAAAGCTAAGTTTTTATTGCTACCTTCATATTACTATGAATAAAAAACTCCGCTCTTTTTCCACTCTTGTTTAAGGGGTTGTTTAGTGATCTGTTATCGACATGGTTTTCTGGTGGATAAATCCATTTCCGACCAAAGTTCTTCGTGTCTTCTCCATTTTACGTGACATTGGCAAAGTAATCTGTGCTCAACTGGCTTGCTTTCAAGTCATTATACAAAAAAATTGAATTGAATTAAGTATCAGTCAGAAAGAATCTATATATATATATTAAACAAAGTCGGGTTTGTTACAACACTTATAACTCGAAAACGGCTGGACCGATTTCTATGATTTTTATTGTTATTTGGATTTGTCGTCGCCTCGAATAGCAGGATAACTATTAACACATCAGAAAAATTAACAAAAAAAAATTAAATATTTATATAGCTAAGGGTGGCTAATAACTATTTATATCTATTTAAAACGTACCTAGCGACGAACCCGAGCAGAGCGAGAATGAGCCGCTAGTATATATGAAAAGGCCAAAACGAAACATCTCAGTACACTTTCCTCTTCTGTTTGTCAACCGATTTTTTTTATTTAGTACAAGTTGACGAGCTTTGACGTAATCAATATATTTTTTTTTATTATGGTTAAATTTTGATCATTGGGGCACTAGTAATACCATATCAATAAAGCCACTAAAGAAGGTTATATAAAGTGGATAATATTTTTTTGTTTTATTTTTATAAATAACTTTTATTATGGCAATTTAAGTGTCTTTGCTGTTAGAATAACATACCTATATTTTAAGCTTGGACTTGAGTCTGAATGACCACTAACTACCAAAATTGTGAGTAATAATGTTTTACCTGATTGCATATTAATCAGCAATCAGTTTTCACAACTAATACGCGTGTAATCCTCTTCTTAATGTTTCTCTCGATTCACACATTTATTAGCTTGCATTAACATATTTTATAATTATGATATAATAAGAAATTACACTATTTTTTTCTGTAATCATTTACTCTACCTTACAGTATGTACGTGGTCGCCAGTTTGATGCTCGTCAGAGGTTAATATTTATATCACGACAAGACTATTATTATAAATTTATAAGTGTATGTTCGTTCCTTCAGGACGCTGTTATTATTTAACAGATTTGATTAAAAATCGGAATGATGAAATATTCTGTACTAGCATTGCCCGTGGCTCCGCCCGCGTTCAGATGACCAAAAACCAAATTCTTAGGTTTTACATATTACTTTACTCCTACATTGGAGTTTTTGTATTTTTTCTCAGAAATGAGAATTTTTCCTGCGGTAAAAAGTATCCTATATGTTGACCCGGATAACCAGCTATCATCATACTAAGTTTCATCAAAATCCCTCCAGTGTTTTTTCTGTGATGCGGTAACAGACAGACAGACAGACAAACAAACAAACAAAAATTCTAAAAACTATAGAAGCGGCCTCTGTATCGATAATAATGTTTATTTCAATAATAATTTCCAAAAAATATTTAATGTACAGATTCGGCTAAGTTACAATTTTATTATATGTATAGGTTAAAGGAGAGTACCTGTCAGCTAATACTAGTTATTTAAGTGACAACATGACATTGAATCATTTCAATCACTTGCCTAGACAACGTCTCACTGATCTATACAAATATATAACCAAATAAGCAGATACCACGCTCATTATGGTATTCGTGACCTACGATTTCACAAGCCACAATACCAGTTACAACTAGGCCATATTTTACCAATCATAATATTTTCAAAATAAATTCAATTTAATCAAAACAAAAACCATAACATCTGATTAAAAACTTCATTAAACGTTTGATAGTCGAGAAAGTAGCCTAATGAATTAATGAGACCCTAATTTCTAATAGGTATTGAGATTCTTCGCGTGTGGTCCGCTATAAACAGCATCGTCTAATTTATATCTTTCTAAGTATAGCCGAGAACATTTTTAATTGATTGTTGAATGCCTATTACCGGAGATTATCTCATTAAATAATGTTTATTTGAGAAACATGGACCTCCGTGTTCTGTAATTTGAGTAAAAAACTTACATGTGCATTGTAGCTTTAAATTTCATGAATCTTATAATAAAATCTATACATATAATAAAATTGTAACTAAACCGAATCGGTACATTAAATATTTTTTGGAAAATCTTATTGAAATATACATTATTATCTATACAGAGGCTGAATCTATAGTTTTTAGAATTTTTGTCTGTCTGGCTGTCTGTCTGTCTGTTACCGTATCACAGGAAAACCAGTGGAGTGATTTTGGTGAAATTTAGTATGGTGAAAGCTGGTTATCCGGGTCTACATAATATATACTTTTTACCGCGAGAAAATGTCTCATTTCTGAGAAAAAATACAAAAACTACAATGTAATAGTATACTAATATGTAAAACCTAAGAATTGGTTTTTGGTCATCTGAACGCGGGCGGAGCCGCGGGCAATGCTAGTAACAACTATAATAATTGATTGAGTATAATTTCGTTACTGACCAAAAATTGAATATTTTAACAAACTTCACTTTTGAAATCAACCAATGAAATCTAAGACTCATGGCGATTATAGAACAGAAGCAAAGTAGTTTAACTTACACCACAAATAATCTTATTTTAAATCGTGCATGTTGGGTGGCAGTCCTCAACTAATTATGGTCCATCAATAATATGAGAACTTAAAAGTGAAACTTTATCCACTATATCAATCTTCATTTTGTGTGTAATGATCAAGATTAAACTATCACACCAAATTATTATAGCAAGATAAAAATACGGAAACTTGTAACACTATCGGAGTCTCCATACATTTACATACTGACGTAAACTCAAACCACAAGTGAAATCAATCGATCCATATTCATATTACAAAAAATATTTCTTAACATTAGATTAAATCACCAAAGTAAGTATAACGTAATACCTGAATTCTTTTTAACATCTGCAATTTAATTATACACAAATTGGAATCACTTGCGCAAAACATCTCATGACGCAACATAAGATCGCTAATAAAACGCAAACAAAACAATAATAATAATTTAATTGATTTTACAAAACACAGCCTTCGTAACCCGAATACCTATTTTGCCGTAAATCATTCGTAACAAAAGACGTTCAAACCGATTTCTAAGTTCTAATTGGGAGTCCGCCGTAAGCATCCGCCATTATAAATACAAAACTCATTTCCATTTAAAAAGAGTTAAAAAATATTAACGTGTAAAAGAACACTATACCGCGAAAGAACATAAAATCTGGTTGGCTATTAGATTCGGCGTTGTTTCTTACGCGACATATTTATATTTGACAGAACAAAGCCAGTGGTTCCACTCGCCTCTGTACGTTACCCTACTTTGAATAAAAAAAAACCTCAATCTATAGAGATATCTAGCCACATTATTAATTTACATTTATCTCATTAAGGAAACCAGCTCTACATAACTAACTCTGTTATTACAACAACATCGAATTTAAATGACAAAGTATAAAATTAAAAAAGCTTCTTCATATCAATTTTCAAGGAAAAATTCAACGTACAAGAAGATAATATCTGATCGATTTTATATTAGTACAAACTAAAGTCGAGTGAGCGGCCTGCGCCCGCGCATTTCACACAGACGCACACACGCACACATACGACGGTTATAAACAAATGTGCTAAGTAAAAAATATTATTATAGCATAATACGGCATAAAACACGAGCGGTCCGAGTGTCGGTAGCGCTTCTCAAACTTTAGATAATTTCTTAAGAGAGTCACGTAGCGCGCCTACAGCGTAGCATGTCGTTCGAAGAACACTCGTAGTATATAAAACGCTTTCTAATAAGTAAAATGCTTAACCTGTAATATATTTTTTTAATTTAAAATATTATTCATATTATAAATTATATACTTTTAAGTATTTCAACCAAAATGACAACTTAATTATTTGAAATGGTCATAATATTTAAAATGTAAATAATGTTGGCATTTAATTAGCTTATTAACTATTTATATATTAGTATTAATTACTCAACGTGATAGAATAAATATCAATGTAATCGTTACAATTTATTTCGAAAATGGATATTACTTAAGTATTTATATATATGTATGTAGAAAACTCTATTATCTACAGTGATTATTTCATGTAAGTCGGTTCTTAAATATTCTAAATAAAAAATCGAAAGAAAAGTATTTTTTAAATCAATATGTACATATATACATAGAGCTTAGCATGCAAGGCGTGCAGTTATACTTATTTGGTTATACTTTCCAGAAGTTTTTAGTAATAGCCCGGAATCAGGAAGTTGACGATCACCCCGGTGCCACAGCGAGCACGTAAAGCCATCGGTCCTGCGCCTGACCTCTCAAGGTTGTGTCAAATTATAGTTCCCACAACTTTGAGAGTAAAAGGAATAAAGAGTGCACAATGATAGCTTTTTCACATATGGCTAATCTCATTGAAAATAGCTACCGAAAACGGTCACGAGAATATTATTATGTAAAACACAACTATTATTGTACATATTTGAACAAATTTTACCTTCCTAAACATGTAATTTTATCGCGTTCAAAACCAAACTTTGAGATAAAAATGCAATTTAAATAACAAATCAAAAAAAAAAAACATTTAACAATACAAACAAAAACTTTGGGAAGCACAACGAAGACGGTACTCTAACATAAACAATGTCAGTGATTTCTATTAAAACCATTCGGCATTTCGATATACGAATTATATTAGAATAATGTCTGGGAACTCGTGTCTGCGCAATGTGCAATAAATAACCGACGGACGGGCGGTAATGAGGTAGACTCTATGTATATATTGCTAAAGATCATTTTAATTAAGGCGTATGGCTAGTAAAGATAATAAAATGTATATTTTTTGGTAAATCGAATCGTCTTTGTCTTAAAGTTTAAGGACAGACACCTACAGGTCTTGTTCTATTAATTACATACCACTTAGTGTTTGAGGATGTGAATATTTAATGAGGCTACTTACAATTTTATTATTGACATTATGACTTATAAATTTTAGAATATTCTATCAGAATCAAGCTTTAAAATATATACACCTATTGTTACTAAAATATGACCATTTCTAACGTATACATGGTTTTAAGCGTAAACAAATATTACCAATCGCATTCATAGCAAAATTTAAAATACAATATAAATCATTGATAAATAACGATTTGACCAGAAAAATGGTCGTTAACTACTATGCATGTAATAAAATATTGGCAAACATAATAATTTATATATATAATAAAATTTTGAGTCGAATCTGTACATTAAATATTTTTTGAAAAATCTTATTGAAATAGTCATTGTTATTTTGTAATGTCAAAAAATCGATACAGAAGCCGAATTTATAGTTTTTAGAATTTTTATCTGCCTGTCTGTCTGTCGTGATTGGAACGCATCACGAAAAAACCACTGGACAGATTTTGATGAAATTTGTTATGATGATAGCTTGTTATCCGGGTCAATATATAGGATACTTTTCACTATGAGAATATATCTCATTTCTGAGAAATCTATACTAACCTTTAAAACGTACCTAGGTACAAACCCAAGCGATACGATGGTGAGTCGCTATTGACTAATAAATTTGAGAATATTCTATCGGAATCAAGCTTTAAAATATATACACCTATTATTACTAAAATATGACCATTTCTAACGTATACATGGTTTTAAGCGTAAACAAATATTACCAATCGCATTTATAGCAAAATTTAAAATACAATGTAAATCATTGATAAATAACAATTTTACCAGAAAAATGGTCGTTAACTACTATGCATGTAATAAAATATTGGCAAACATAATATTGTTCCAATAAAACCACATAGACGATGTCACACCGACCTCATATTGAATGTTAATGTGTTACATTAATAACATGTTCGTTCACCTCAATCTTACAATTTAAATTTAAGAAAGTTGTAACAGAATACTCTTTTCGTATAAACTATGATTTGGTACAATTGATTTATTTTTGTGAATATTTCTACGTATAGTTTTGAAATTAAGAAAGATATAATTTATTAACTTTATAAGTTTATTCAGAAGTACCTTTTGCTATATGTTTAAATATATCTATACAGATAAATAAAATTGAAGTGTCTGTTTGTAATGTCAAAATAACAGCTTTTTATTAAATGTATGTGAAATTATATACGGTACTTATAAGAAAAACACAATTAAAAAAAACTGTCTGTCTGTATATACTAGAATTGAATATTCAAATTTTTTCGAAGTAAGTAAAAAAAATATCGATTCTAATAATTGTTTCCTAAAGCTAGCTTTGATCTATCATAATAAGAACATACCAAAAAATACGTTCAACTACTATCTACTACAACTCTACAGTGCATCTAATAAGGTATTCATATAATCACACGATATAGCTTTTTCTATAAAAGAATCCAATAGAAAATGTATATTTCAATAATTTATGATGACTTTCATTTTCGTGTGATCATATTTTAGAAGGGTGATAATGACAACGATGAGAAGTGTTAAGTTGTTGGGAACAAAAAATCATTTATACCATATGTAAAATTTCAATAAACATTAATAAATTAATAGTAGCTCATGTATTTAAAATTAGCAACATAAATACTTAATATAAATAAACTACATATATATTCATGAAAATTAACAATAATCATTTCCAAAAGTATAATTTTTGCTGTAATTTTTTTGTATAAGAAATCTTTTCAGGAGACTTTGATAATATACTATATTTTTTCTCTAATAAACAATTTCATATTCCCAACAGTAAACATACCCAGTAGCCGCTGATGTCAGGATTCAGCCGACTCTGAAGGTCGGGATCGGAGAGAGCGCGCCCCGCCGAGCCACGCCGCCGCTCGCCACCCTGCACACCCTATCATGAAGTGCGAACCCAACACACACTGCGATGCTGGGGGTTGTTGGTAGCTTTATATCTATATATTACGTCCGTCTGTACGTCTGTCACAACTTCTATATTCACCAAATATTAAATGTATAATAATATTATTCTAGCATACAGTCATTATAGGTTTACTGAAGGTAAGCTCTCTGCAAGGCTTTTGGAAAATTAGGTTTATGAGTAAAATAGCATTTTTTTTGCAGTCTATATAAAACTGGGAAAACTCTAAAAAATTATGCCCTGTAATTGTAAATGTTACTTATCTAATGAAACTAATAAGTGATAAAGTGAGCAGTGATTATTTTGATGGCGTTTTGAAAGCATCGTAGTGTGTGATAGTGTAGCATCTAGAAGCATCTAGAAACTACGTACTATATCTAGGCAAACAAATAATATGAGGATTATCGACCATATTCTATTTTATTATTATCATTTATATTATATATTCATTTATTAACAGAAATAAAATTATCATTGATAAACACCTCATGATCACCTCATTATCCTCATGTTATCAATTAAAATCAAATATTTTTGTGAATAAATATGACATACAATATACATTATTCATATTTATTCATTTATAGTAAAAATTGTTTGTACACATATGTACATATATTTATTTTCAAAAAGTCAGAAGTGTAATTTTTTATATATAGTTGCATAAGCTTATTAAATTACCGACTTGAAAAGTGAAAAGTTTGGTCCTTTTTTTTTTTTTTTTTTTTTTTTTATTGTCGGGAAATGCATTTACGCATACCACCTGATCCCCCAGGTGGTTATGTGGGGCTCACCGGCTAGAAGAGCCGGTACTACCCACTAAAACCCGACATCCCTTCCCCCCGCCTTAGTGGGACGCCGCAGGATCGCTTGCGCATAACTACTACGGCGCCCCGGCGGCAGGTCTGCCTAAACGCTAGGCAGACCACCAAACCAATGGGGCTGCTCCACAGTCAACTCTGCTATGCCAGAGAGGTACCCGGAGCAGCCCCATTAAACCCCAACCACCGCCCACCGAAGTGGGCCACCTCCAAACGGCTGCAGAGGACAGGGAGAGCGGCAACGCAACACCGACACTCCTCTTCCCCTGCAGCCCCACCGCGTCCGCCATCAAACGGTGGCGGCCCCGCTAGGCCGCGGGAGATAGGGACGAGCGGCGCATCGCAATACCGACACTCCTCTTCCCCCGCGGCCCCCCTACCGTCGGCCCACCTCCGGACCAAGATGGCTGCCGACACCCCACGCCAGACGCAGGACCAGAACTGGCCCCGCTCCAGCCGCCGCACCGACGGGCTAGCCCCGGCAGCGCGGCCCGCGCAGCGCCTCCTACCGCGAAACGGCCGGAGACACCGCGCTACCTCCAAGAAGGAGACGGCGCCCTCCTGACACCGCTCCCCCCTCCCATCCTGGCTGTTGGTCCGCGCCGGATTGCTCCGGTACCACAAGCTCCTGTCGGGTCCAGACAGTCGCGAGTGGTGTTCCCCTATCCGTCATGTATTCTGCTACCTAAATCTTCTATTTAAATTTATAAGTCCAAAAAAGTTTTATTAAACGAATATTCCCATTGTTTTAAAAGCTGGCTACAATTAAGTAAATAGAGCTATTTCAACTAAACCTCTACTTGTGAAGTATAGACAACTGTGAGCTGTCGTTAGGGCTGTGAAACGATAAAATAATATATATGCCTACTTAATATATCGATTTTAGTTTTATATTTGAAATCGATTATTTTTATAAATTCGATAGTGACAAAAATATTGTTAAAATTTTGACATTCTATTCAATAAATACAGATGTGTCATATCACTCAAAAATATAGATTAAAATGAATATTTACTTTTAGTTTAATTAGTTTTATTTAATTAAAATAGAATTACGTTTTAAATATGAACAAATTATTAAAAGTGGCAACCCCCGTGCGTAGTTTTACGGTCAGTGACGGTCGGCCGTAAACGGGAAGATTTACGGGAGCCATTACAGGGCGGCGAAACAATCGTTCTGCACTCGATGCTGTTAGAGTTTCGGTAACCTTTGTTAGAGTAAATTGTATTTCATGGATATTATTTAAATTAAAAACATGTTCGATTTTTGAGCAAATGATCATGATCATTAATTATTCATTCATTTTGCTGTTATTTATTCTGTGGCATATAGGCGTTTAATTCATTTTATTAGACACCATGATATTACTAGTTGATAAATACATTGTTGTTGTTGTTGTTGTTGTTGTTGTTGTCAGCCATTCTTAACGTCCTACTGCTGGGCACGGGCCTCCCTTCAGTACCAGGGGGAACAGGCCATAGTCCACCACGCCGGCCAAGTGCGAGTTGGCATATTTCACATGACTTTCGAAAACTTGCGAGGTTCTCTCAGACATGCAGGTTTCCTCACGATGTTTTCCTTCACCGTAAGACAACTGGTAATCATGTTGGAAATGATTTGCACATGAAAATATCAGAGCTCCGAGATTTGAACTCGCATCAGTCGGTTTCTCAAGCAAGCGCGTTACCAATGGGCTACCACTGCCTATTACATTATAAGACAATACATTGTAAGAGTATATTTATTTATATCGATAGCAAATATAATTACCAATAAATAAATATTTTCATATGAGCAACATGCCTCCGCTTCGCTAAAGTGTGCGTTAAGTTAACATACATACTTTCCAATATATTAATGGCATTCTCCAGCATTTAAACTATCTCATTGCGAAATATTATCACAATTAGTAAAGTGTTTCGTAACCGCATGAAAGAAAGGAATATCAACTAGACGATACGTTTGGCTCAGTTTGTAATGACCCTACATACTGTGCCAGCGATCGCAGGTCCCAGTCTCGCTGGGGGGATTCATTTGTGTGATGATCACAAATATTTATACTTCAGTTATGGGTATTTTAAGTTATATGTCGTAGTGTATCAACTATCTGTTATTCATAATATAGCTTATCATGGAACTAAATGGTGCTGTGTGTTACTGTCCCAATATGAAAAAAAAAACTAACTCAATTTCGTATTCAATTAGATATGAAATACAAAATACTATAAAATGGCCAAAACGTAATAAACTTTTGAAAACGTTAAACACAGAACACTATATCTCATCTGGAAAATAAAATAACACTATTTAGGTATATTAGATTGAAATGGAGCTATCATTTTTGAGCACTTTAAAATTCGCAAAAGATTTATCTGTGATTCTTAAATAAAAATTCTTTAACTTCACTATAATTCTTCCAATTAAAATTTCACTAATTGTGAAAGCAATCAAGTTGGCTTTTTTCATAAAACATTTGCAAAGCATTTTTTTCATATAATGTTTCATTTTAACTAAAAACTCATTTGAATATTAACGTCATTCTCTAGGCAATATAATATGAATTTTAGTAATTAAAAATAGTTGCAAAAACGAAAGTTTATCTTTGCTTAAGTTATATATATATATATATATATATATATATATATATATATATATATATATATATATATATATATATATTTTACATTTTTCTAATTAAGTCTTTCAAATATGTTGGGACATAAACATACAGCACCATCTAGTTCCATAGTAAGCTACGAGACTCGTGTTATGGATATCAGATAGTTGATACACTACACATATATAACTAACTAGAAATACATACATATTATAAATAGAAACACCCATGACTGGAGTACAAACATTCTTGCTCATCACACAAATGAATGCCCCCAGCGGGACCCGAACCCGCGAGATCTAGCTCAGCAAGTAGCACTACAAACTGAGCCAAACGTGTCGTCAAACTGTTTTTTGTACTTTATTTTAACAAAACACTGTCAGGGGCTTAACTTATTTAACTAATATACGACCAAGTAAGATGTAACAATAGCACGGTGTTCCGAACAACTCATTCCCTGTCAACCCAGATTATCCATGCTGATACCAGCAATGTTCTTCTACACTTCCGTATAGATTCTACCTTCTGATTAGCACTCTTCACTGGAATCGTTACATAGTGAGCATATTTCATATTGAATATTCAATGTTGATGAAGTATGTTTTAGATAAAATGATAGAAGCCCATAGAAGATAAAAGAAGAAAGAATTTTAAAACCATATTATAGGAATAAAAAGAATAACTTTAATGGTAGTATCATAATAATAATTATAGTTTCACATGCAATTATAATTCACATACATTTTAAAAGCTTGATTTGCTTATGATATCTTTAAATATAATAAAATTGTAACTTAGCCGAATCTGTACATTAGATATTTTTTGGAAAATCTTATTGAAATAAACATTATTATCATACAATATACTGAGGGAATTTATAGTTTTTAAAAGTTTCATTTGTCTGTCTGTCAGTTACCGCATCACAGAAAAACCACTGGGGGGATTTTGATAACATTTGGTATGGTGATAGCTGGTTATCCGGGTCAACATGTAAAACACTTTTTACAACGAGAAAATATCTCATTTCTGAGAAAAAATACAAAAACTGCAATATAAGAGTATACTAATATGTAAAACCTAATAATTTGGTTTTTTGGTCATCTCAATGCGGGCGGAGCCGCGGGCAATGCTAGTTAACTTATATAATACGATATTAAAAACCAAATATCAAATTTTGTAATTTTCCTTTACAACATAAACCTCAAATCTACTGACTTTTGATACTGATTCAAATAACGAAATATATGTTTCCGGTACGAAATAATATTTAAGACGTGGGCGTGCCAATCAACTGTGATATACTGTTAGAACACAAAATTGTTTCATAATATTTGCATTTTTATTGGATTTTGTACAGATATGCCTCTTTTGTTAGTTTTGTGCTTGGAATATTTTGTGTGGGTTATTTTAATAATTTTCTACTTTTATTCAAATTTACTTATCCTTTATAGATTTCATATTGCAAAAGTATAACGTGATTTAGTCATAACACTATTGGTTTTAACCAAAATGGGACTCAAGCTTTTTAATAATGAATGTTATTTAAATTGATATCTAGGTCATATGTTCGTATTTGAATTAATAATTACGTTTAAAGTTCAAGTAAACAATATTCAAAAGAATATTTTTTCATAATGTTGACATATTAAGTAGGTACATAGATGATTTTGATTTAATATTTCAATTTTATGCGGTGAAATAAAAAGTATATGAATTATGGCTTTATATTATATTTAAGGCTAAAATATTTAAAAAAAATACGCCAAACAGCTGTGATGTAAATTAATGGCTATTAAAAAAAATCACATTTTTAAAAATGTATATATTCTACTATTTTTAGTACATTGTAGTTACTATAAACAGTTCTCATCAATTTTTAAACGAATCGTTTATTACAGAAACTAGCAGAACCTGCGCGTTCGAAGTAAAAATTAGCAAACTCTTCTTTCCCTTCCCTTTACAATAATGTATGGAATTCTGCCCGATTTGTTGATATTTATTATTTACTGCTTAGGTTGTAGCATGATGATATACAGCCTTCCTCAATAAACGGGCTATCTAATGCAAAAAGAACTTTACAAATCAGATTTGTAGTTCCTGAGATTAGCACATTCAAACAAACAAACAAAGAAACAAACAAACAGACAAACAGACAAACAAACGAACGAACGAACGAACGAACGAACAAACGAACGAACGAACGAACGAACGAACGAACGAACGAACGAACGAACGAACGATCGAACGAACGAACGAACGAACGAACGAACGAACGAACGAACGAACGAACGAACGAACGAACGAACGAACGAACGAACGAACGAACGAACGAACGAACGAACGAACGAACAAACAAACAAACAAACAAACAAACAAACAAACAAACAAACAAACAAACAAACAAACAAACAAACAAACAAACAAACAAACAAACAAACAAACAAACAAACAAACAAACAAACAAACAAACAAACAAACAAACTCTGTCTCTTATTTTAATAAAATGTGTGGCACTCACAATTTCAAACATATTTTCGTTATTAGTTTCCTCAAAGGAAAAAAATAATAATATATCAACAAAATCGTAATATCCTTCGCGACCGTGATGTAATTACCAAAAATAAAACGTAATAATTTTCAAGTCAACTATCAACATAATGTTTTGCCAAAACTCGTTAATGTTTATACGCCATTTTGTTTTGTACATCGAAATATTATTATTGTCGCCATTTCCATAAAGTGTAGCAATAAATTGTTATCACTAGTAATTGCCTTTGACTATACTCATTAAAACCTATTATTTTTTACTCCAACTTAAAAAAGGAGGTATTTAATTCGAGCGTATTTTATTCTTACATACAACACTAGACATCTTCGCCAAATTTAAACCGTATTCTTTAAAAAAAAACCACTCCTAAAGGTGGTACAACTACATGATTCACATATTTAAATACATATTTATAAATAAAACTGAACATTTTTCAATGATATCGAAACACCTAGCCCACATCAGCTCGTATACTAGACTTTGCTAAACCTCAGTTAAAACACCTGTATGTTTGTGCCCACTACTTTTCAGAATGATGCCATCGATCTTACGAAAACTCTACTGCGACTACATATTCTAAGCGAAAATAAAACAAGCGAGCTTCTATCCCGAAAAGAACAGATTCCCAAAATATTGAGAGTAAAGAAGAATTCTTGAACGGATTTAAATACACGAGAAGAGAAAAAGAGGATATGTATGAGAGTGATTTGAATAAGAAATGTGTATTTTAAACTAGAAATAGGGTATTTTAAACTTTTTAATACGCAAAAGGAGCCGCAAACGAAAGTTTTTCAAAAAAAAAGTATTAATAGCAAACTTAATAAAAAAGCTTTTCCTTACATGTAATCACCGTCAACACTTTCATCAAGTAATCAATTTTTTTGCTGGTTCTTGTCAATAAACGTATTGAAATATATGAGTATATGTAACAAAACCTTGTAAGAAACGTTTGCACGGTTTATAAGAGAAAATCACTTTAAACTTCATGTAGGTCCCAAATTGAAAACACTTTACATATAATCAAAAATATATTGATTCAGTGTACAAACATAAAAACTCATTAAAATATAATATTATACGTAGCTAAAGAGAATAGAAGCTTATAGAGTGCGGTGACACGGAAAAGAACCGGTACGAAATAAATAATTCGATGAAACTGGCCATGCCCACACTTTGGCTATCTCATTGTAGGTACATCGGATTCATTACACGTATTGGCTAGATTGAAATAATTTTTGTATAGTGATGTAGTAGTATCGATATTAGTATACCTATCATAAATTATTATCGTTAAAAGTTATCATTAATTATCGAATGCACATCACTAATAATTTCACATATGCACTACATATATATTTTCCATTTACCATTTCAAAATATATTTAAAAATTAAAATGTAACTAATTTTTTACAAGGCCTTATTCATGTTAGTAAAATATCTAATTTGCATAAAATAATAACAACAATATTAAGATTCCAACATATAATATTAACTGTATAAACAAAATAATAATTAAAGGCCTCTACATACATCACTAGGCAAACCAGTTCGCGTGTTAATTGCGGTACCGAATTCGTATCGGATCATTTGAATATCCGTAATTTATGGCGACCGACGACATAGCAAGAATCATCTCTACTTGTGAGTTGTGCCCGATGTGTTCGGGCTAATGTACTGAGTGCGAGACTTGTTTTCCGGTGAAATATGGAAACATAGCGCTAGTAAGCGCTATGTGAATAAATTGCAGTTTTTGGTAGCGTGACGCCCTTACGACCTCGTATTCTTCTTCATGCATTTATGGCAATCTTGTATAGGTAAAAGACATAAGCTCACTTTCTTACCAATGATACTGTCCAGTAAGATCAAAAGCATACAACCAATTCAAAAAAATCCATATAGCCTATATACGAGTATATGCACGCATCTAAATGCCCTGGGCGTAGGCAACAGAGTTACGCTCAAATGGATTCCGGGACACTCGGATATTGTTGAGCGGATGAAAAGGCGGATGGCTTGACAAGAATTGCAGACCATTCTGTAGAATTGCCAAACAACGAGCCTATACAATTCTTAAAAAACTTTGCAATCTCAAAGCGCTTCAAATGTGACAATCTGCTACTGGACATTAACATTCCAAAACGCTAATTAAGGGATATCGCAAAAAATTTACTAAGGAGTTACTTTAACTCAACAATTATAAAATCTGTGCTGTAACCAGAATACACACTGGCCACTGGAAACTTGATAAGCATATGTTTATCCATGGCTTAGGACAGTACACAATGTGCAGATTATGATCTGAGTCAGAGGAGTCCACTCTGCACATCCTCTGCTAGTGCGGACCACGCATGCGCTGCAGAAGTATCTATCTAGGGCAGCATATCATGCAAACGGAGAAGATACAGAAGCTCTTCCCTAAGAAGATCTGGAAATTCCTGGAATCAACAGGGCTAAGTGGGAAACTCTAAATCTCCTAACAAGGGAGCTACAAAGGATCAGTACTGGTCGAAAAAGTTTTTTTTGGATTCGATTATAACGTGTTTTTTGTGGGAATTAGATAGTCTTCCGCGGTAAGTAGCCTATGTCACTCTCCAGCCCTCCAACTATCTCTACACAAAAATCTACATCAATCCGTCACTCCGTTTCGACGTGAAAGAAGGACAAAAAAACAAACACACTTTCACATTAATAATATTAGTATGGATTTAACAATAATAAATTATAGTATAGCATTTGTTTTATCACGTTTTAAGGTAACCTAGACCTATTACTATAACTTTTACAGTGGACCGACATCTTTACACAACTACACATAATATATTCACAGCATTTCGGTTAATTGCCGGTAAATAAGCGCTAACTGACGGTCGAATAAAAAAATACGATGAGATTATCTAACTGATGAGTCGTTGCCATCTTAATCACCCTAATTTGCCTTTTAGCCTAAAAAGAAAGTTCCTATCGCGGAATTTCACTATGCGATTAAAATAAAGATATGTAAAAAGAATTAAACTCATTTATATGAATACTAGCGACTCACACTCGCTCCGCTCGGGTCGTCTCTACTTACGTTTTAACGTTTAGTATAGATTTCTCAGAGATGAGATATTTTCCCCCAATAAAAAGTATCCTATATGTTGACCCGGATCACCAGCTATCATCATCCCAAATTTCATCAATTCCTGCAGTGGTTTTTCCGTGATGCAGTCACATACAGACAGACAAAAAATTTAAAGACTATAGATTCGTCTTCTGTATCGATAATAATGTCTATTTCAATAAGATTTTCCAAAAAATATTTAATGTACAGATTCGACTTATTTACAATTTTATTATATGTATAGATTATTCATTCTTAATTGGTAGCCCCATAATGTACATGTTGGTGATAAATTTTTT
The DNA here is from genome assembly GCA_951806755.1 of Brenthis hecate. Lineage (NCBI taxonomy): Eukaryota > Metazoa > Arthropoda > Insecta > Lepidoptera > Nymphalidae > Brenthis > Brenthis hecate. Next base: position 7,352,281 of record OX638265.1, on the reverse strand, counting down.
AAAAATAATATGCTTTTAGATTGCCTCTATAACAACCTACATAATAAGTTAATTAATGAACAGATACCAATAGTTTTAATGGTTCTAACCAAGTTGGGAGTTGTAAAGTTTAATTTTTGAACATTATGACAATATTGACACACTTTACAAGAAGCTAGTGACCATTTGCAAAAGGCTTATACCTCACGAGATTTATTTGATATTCTGGGATAAAAAACTATACTTATTTATACATATAATAAAAGTGTAATTGATCGCTGTCTGCACATGGAAGATATTTGAGAAAAGCAATAATTGGGGGTCTTTATTTACGCAATAGAACCCAAAACAATGATTTTTAGAATTTTTGCCTGTTTGTCTGTGCGTTTGTGCGCGCTAATCTCAGAAATGGCTTAACCGATTTGGATGCGGTTTTCACTAATGTATTGTGGTAAGCTTCACTTTTTTCTATTTTTCTTTCTATTTTTGATTTTCTTTATTTCAATCGAGTTATAAATAAAAAAGTTACGTCAATTTAAAGAATCACCTAGGGACGAACCCCAGCGGAGCGAGGGTGAGTCGCTAGTTATAGTATATCTTTACTAAATAAGCAAAAACAAAACAGTTCAGTACCTTTCTCCTCCTTTCCCCTTTTCTCCTGAGTTTTTCAACCGATTTTCTAAGCTTTTCAGCTTATCGATAAAGCTTTATTAATAAAAAAATTAGAAACCATTTTTCATATAGATACGTAAATTCCATTCATATAATATACGTTTTCCTCGAATTTTCAGTAATAATTATGATCGGACTTCGACCACTCGGCGGATACTCCATATTAATTATATTATCATATATCATTGTGCAATTTAACTTTGAACTAAAAATCACTTTAATAATAATTGTCAGGTATATACTTTATACTCTGAGGGATAGAAGTTTTCATACGAGATATATAATATGTATTAGTATATATGGGTTATAGTTATACAAATACAAAGTGATAGATATACAAATTTTGAAATATATATATATATATATATATATATATATATATATATATATATATATATATATATATATATATATATATATATATATATTAATAAATATTCAATTTCTTCTGACTTGATAAATACGTAGCATATATAAAAGAAACAAAACTTGAGGCTAGTTGGTATAACGAATCAAGGCGTATGGAGTACAATGTTTATATTACTTGGTATTTGTATAGTAGGTAGGTGTGTAGATAATTTCAAAGGGCACAAGATTAACATATTTAAGATATTAAGATATTGACTTATTACCATAAACTTACGAAATCATTTATATAGAAATAAAATTCGCTTCTCAATTCTCAGGTGAACGTCCCATAGTTGCTTTCTCTTGTACCTTACATATTTGTAGTTTCGTGACATATGGTTATTACATTTAAATAGTATTATATATTAAAACGCATGTTATAATTCATTTTTAATTGATATGTCAATATTTAACTGCCTCGGTGGTGTAGTGGCTAGCATGTACGGCCACACATCCGGAGCCCTTGAGTTCAAGTCCCGGGTCGGGCCAATTTTAGTTGAGTCTTTCTTTTAAGTAAGCTTCAGTAACGATCCATTGGGAAGTTGACGGTCTTTCACCCCTGTGTCTTGGAGAGCATGTGTCGCGTTGGTCCTATGCCTTAGATCTAACTGGTCGTGTCTCGTGTCATCCCACCGGAGTATGAGAGTGACAGGAATAGAGAGTGCACGTTGTGTCTGCGCGTACACTTGTGCACTATAATATTTCCTGCGCAGATGGCTAGACTCAATGAGATTGGCCGCCGTGGCCGGAATCGGTCAGGAGGAAATTACATTATTATTATTATTATTATTTAAATAAATATTTTTGTTTCAAATACATATGTACATATGTTGTTTTTATATATACTAAGAACATATTATGAATATTTTAAAGACTTTATTTATGTAGCTATTATAAAAAATATGTTTATTACACAATTTAGAATATCAATTTATTGTTCGTGCGCATATTTTATATGGCCAACGTTGCAACATACCGGCCATACTCAGCCGGCATATTCGGCAGTTTTTTAACGTCCCACTGCTGGGGGTGGGCCTCCCTTCAATACGAGTGGGATCAGGCCATAGTCCACCGCGATGCCCAAGTGCGGGTTGGCGGACTTCACATGTTTTTCGAAAACTTGTTAGGTTCTTTCGGACATGTGTGAGAGTGGAATAACCAGAAATCTGAACCCACTTCACTCGGTTTTCTAGGCGAGCGTGTTAGCACTGGGCTACCGCTGCGTCATATATTTATATACATAAAAATTTTATAGAAGCTCATACCTATATATAAATTGAATCAAAGACTCTATGTTGCTGTAATCTATATTAATATGTGAAGGGAAAACTTTGGATCTCTTTTAAAGCCTATTGCACGTAGAGGCTACCTATATAATATGTAAGTTTTACAGAAAACCTCAATAACGTTCATTACTAAATGAATTAAAGTAGATTTTTGACCACAAGACGATCACTATAAATATTAAATCTATTAAATACTACAACTATATCATAATAACTTTAGCACAAAAAGTAATAAACTAACAATACCATGACATAAACCACATCGTAACGCTAAAGCGATCCTTTACAAAGACCACACTTTTTTGTGACTTTTTAAGTTTGAAACTTTTTCGATATGACACAATGCAACATTGACCGTAAAGATAAATGTACGTAAAAAACAGAACTTGCGACGTCCAATTTGGTGGCTACATAAAAACGAAAGTGCATCGAAGGTACAACGATGGATGCTGGAAACGAAGCTTTTGGATACGGCACTTATATATGTTACGTTTTAAAATGAAATTTTAGACAAAAATCAAAGTTTACTTTACTTTAAAGTACCCTCACTTTATTAATTTTGTATTAATAAAACCATATGTTACACTTAATAAGCTTAAATCAAACCCTAACATCTAACCTCATTTAATACTATAAAAATCTGTGGTCGTAATTGAATTAGAAAACATAAGAATAAAATTCACATAATTTAATAAAATTTCAGTCAAAATATACATGTATTTAAAAATATTCAAATATAAGACATTGACTCTTATATTGTATTATATATATATATATATATATATATATATATATATATATATATATATATATATAATATATATATATATATTATAAAATGCCATATCCAAAATCTAAGCACATGGAGACTCAACAAAAGATAGATTCGTAAGGCGATATGATATTATTACCGCCCGTACCTGCGGGCTGCGGAGACGCGTCAGGTGGATAAAGCTTCGCAGCAAAGCGATTTGTTTTATTTAAAAAAAAATATTCCATGTCATATTTTATGTTGACGATGTGAATAGAATGCGAAACTGAGTAAAAAATAATCTTGCTAATATTGTAAATGTGAAAGTTTAGATGTTTGGATGGATGTTTCTTACTCAATCACGCCAGAACGGCTGAACGGATCTGGAAGATATTTGGCAAAGATATAGATTATAGTCTGTAATAGTAACTGTAGACTACTTTTTATCTCGGAAAAATGTACGGTTCCCGTGGGATAGATTTGTTTTTGTTTCTCTAGAGGCGAACCCGAGCGAAGCGAGCCGCTAGTACTGTTATAGGTAGTAAAACTTTATACAAATTGAATATTTGGATAGGTTTGCCAAGTTGACACTTTTATGGATCAACGAAAGTGTCACCCTGAGAATATATACTTGATTGAAATAAACAGAAAACTTTCCGCACGATTAAATTTTTTTTGCACCATTAGAATAACTTAAAGTATATAAAATTTAATTAGTCTATTTCATCACAATTTTAAAGTTACTATTTTATATTTCTTCATTCTGGAATATTCGTTACCTCTTATTATTACATACATAGATACTATGTTTAAAGTTTAATTTCGTTCATTCGTCATCAAGTGAGCACGATTCTTACTATGGAGGCGGATTAGGGGTCAGAGTCAGACCACAAACCGTAATACAAATTCAATTAACATAACTTATCTATTATTTGTACTAATCCATAGTAATATTATAAATGTGAAAGTGTGTTTGTTTGTTTGTTTGTCTATCTTTCACGTCGAAACGGAGTGACGGATTGGCGTGGTTTTTTGTGTGGAGATAGTTGGAGGGGTTGGGAGAGTGACATAGGCTACTTTTTACCGCGGGAGATTATCTAATTCCCACGGGAAAACACGATAAAATACAACTCAAAAAATATTTATGTTTTGATGAGAATTACTTGAAACTTGGTATTAATGCTCTTCAATACAATAAATTTTTTGTGTTTTAGCATTTTTCAAAATTCGTCCCATAAAGGGGTAACATTGGGGATGAAAGTTTATATGAAACCTACCTTTTTAGATTTTTTTTATACTTTTTGTTCTGCTAGTTTTATATAATACTAATAACCTGTCATCACTTATATATCCAGGTATATCATTATTCAGGTTATAACATCTAAATGTACTGGAATAAAAATTATTTTTTGTTACTATTCACGAAAAAAAATCCTTAAAACTATATGTAGGTAATTAATGTCCTACTGACCGGTTTTGACCAAGACTTGCTATCTCACCGAGACTAGATAAACTCAGTTTTTTGCATGGGGATACATACTCGCATGCGACCATAGGCGACTCACTAGTATATGGAATTTTTACAAAAAAATAGCAGGCCAAAACCATATGCGCTCAAAGCGTCAGGCGTGGGCGATGATAATAAGCGGATAAATGAAAACATTAAAATCAAAGTCATGGCGGCGGTGACGGCGACGGTGGCGGCGGTATGTGCTGGGCATCTTAATGCTCGGTACTGACAATTTTTGCAATAGGGTTGAAAAAGATGAGTTAATAGTAATATTAATTTAGGTGAACATTGATAAGGTATAATCTATATCTATACTTACATATAACGTAATTCTGGGTTGCATGTACAATAAATATTTTTTTGGAAAATCTTATTGAAATAGTCATTATTATCAAACAGAGACCGAATCTATAGTTTTGAGAATTTTTGTCTGTCTGTCTGGGAACGCATCACGAGAAAACCACTGGACAGATTTTGATAAAATTTGGTATGATGGTAGCTGGTTATGCGGATCAACATATAGGATACTTTTTACTGCGGGAAAATATCTCATCTCTGAGAATACTATACAAATCGTCAAAACGTACCTAGGGACGAACCCGAGCAGAGCGAGGGTGAGTCGCTAGTATATATTTTAATAAAATAAAAATTATATATAATAAGAATGAATATATAATGAGAAAGATCTCCAAGAATTAGCACTTACTAGTTTAGGGACCGCTACAAAACTTAAATATATACACTGGATAATAAATAATGTATAGGTATTTCTTCCCTCTCTCAGAAGAAAAATTGTTTTTTTTTTTAATTAAAACGTAATATCAAATATTTTATAACTTATTATAATATATAATATTAACAAGATAACACTACCTCAAAATGATATTATTTATTCAACAGTTAAAATGCATATTACATTTGCCAACCCTACGAGATGTACCTACTCAAATCTCAGGTACCTTATTTTATCGCGCCATCTTTCCACTCAAATTATTTATTTCCTTCTAAATAAAACCTACAAGCATGCGCTTTTGCTGTGGGAAAATAGCATGTAACACCACAACATAAGATACATGAATTAATATTGATAAATATGTTTAAAACTTTGAATGTTCATCTTTGTCGCATGATATTTCATTAGAGGCTTGAGATGAACTTATTAAGGCGTGCCCGTGTTTTGTGATGGTGATCGTGTCTCTTGGGTTTCAATTTTAATATTATAAATATATTTTTTACCTTCCTGCATTTTTTTCTACGTACGACGGCAGACGTAGGAAATAAAATGAGTCTATTTTCTGTGCAGAACCGATATGATACTGACATGACGTGTTTGTTTTCATAGTAGTACTTCCTAAGTCGCACAGTACAAGTCCATTTACAATCTACATATTACATATACCTATATTATTAAGTATTTATTTAATTTAAAATTATGTATATGTACATATAAAGAACAATAAAATTTCGATAAAAATTAAACAATATATAAATGTAACACACAAATACACAATACATATACTACAAGACCACAGTGATAGCTCAGTGGTAACGCGCTTGCTTGGCAAACCGAGTGAAGCGGCTTCAAATCTCGGGTCTCACACCTTTGATATTTTCGTGTGCGAATCATTTCCAACATGATTACCACTTATCTTACGGTGAAGGAAAACATCGTGAGGAAACCTGCATGTCTAAGAGAATCTAGCAAGCTTTCGAAAGACATGTGTAGTCTGCCAACCCGCACTTGGCCAGTGCGGTGGACTATGGCCTGATCGTATTGAAAGGAGGCCCACCCCCAGCAGTAGGACGTTAAAAAGGACTAAATACATACACTATGTTAATTATACGCAATCTTCCTTCAACGACCGCGAACACGCCGGCGTCACAGATAACAATAGATTTCTTAGAACTTTAATTAATTTCTTAAAATTTACCTGGAGGTGTTAATATTATATTATTAAGGAATTAATATGAAAAATGTACTAAAATAAATGTGCCATATTTATGGGGAGATATAATGATAAACTATTCCTTCCCACCTTCCTACCTTATAAGGTATATACCATGGAAATAAAACAAATACGTGATCATAATCGAAGATATAACAAACACACATTCTTACACGCTTTTACCTTCAATTGATAAATACCAGCATTCATTATAATATAAATAAAAGTTATAAGTTTCCTTGCGACTTTGGCTATTAGCATCAACGCGTTGAACTCTTATTATATATACCAAATATAAAGTTCTCATGAAAGCTTACAAGTTTAGAAGTTTTTAATATAGATCTTGTCAAAACATAAACATATTTTATTAGTGTTACACCCTCGGTTCGCTCGGTTTCGTCCGAAGGTTCGTTATAACGGTTAGTATGGAACACATAGACTATAAATCATATTCCTGCTTCGCTCCCTTGGGTAATAGCATAATGATACAAATAAAGCCCAAAGCCTTCCTCAGTAAGCGAGCTATCTAAAGCAAAAAGTGTTTTTTTAATCGGAGCGTTCAAACAAACAAACAAACAAACAAACAAACAAACAAACAAACAAACAAACAAACAAACAAACAAACAAACAAACAAACAAACAAACAAACAAACAAACAAACAAACAAACAAACAAACAAACAAACAAACTCTGCCACTTTATAATATTATTATAGATGAAATAGAATCATACTCCAAATTAAATAATTATGACTAGAAAAAATATTCTACATCTTTTTATGCTATCTATATCTTTTTATAACACATACAGACAGATTAAATTTATTTTTACATATATATAAATAATTCTGCAGCGACAACATGTCGCGGTGATTATTTAAATGTGAAGCTTTATTTAAAAAAAAATTGTTACATGACAATTATAAATGATATAATTAATTACATCATATTGGCATGCAAATACGTACATTAATAATTTTAAAAACTAAATGAACACTATTTCTCATAATTCCATTAAATATGAAAGAATAATAAACAAACATTATATTTGATAAACCAAAAATAAATTTTATTATTTCTAGTAATAATTGTGCATAACACAATACTTCAAGAGATTCGTTTGATTATGGTTAAAATTAAAATTATGTATGCTAAGGCAGTGGGAGCTCAGTGGTAACGCGCTTGCTTGGGAATCAAGTGTAGCGGCTTCAAATCCCGGGTCTCGCACCTTTCATGTGCGAATCATTTCCAACATTGTTACCATTACACGTTTCATCCTTGCTGCGAGATGTACCTACATGTATGTGTATGTCTTAATACTTTATTCCTTCGTCAACTTGTTTTCATCTTTTTAGTCTTAGCTTTTGTGCAGTCGGGTTTTTTATTTTTATAATTTACATTGTTATTTTATTTTCCGTAATCTATACATATAATAAAATTGTAACTAAGCCAAATCTATACATTAGATATTTTTTTTTAAATTTTATTGAAATAAACATTATTATCGATACAGAAACCGAATCTATAGTTTTTAGAATTTTTGTCTGTCTGTCTGTCTGTTACCGCATCACAGAAAAACCGCTGGAGGGATTTTGATGAAATTTGGTATGGTGATAGCTGGTTATCCGGGTCAACATATAGGACATTTTTACTGCGGGAAAATATCTCATTTCTGAGAAAAAATACGAAAACTTTAATGTAAGAGTACGAGTATACTAATATGTAAAACCTACGAATTTGGTTTTTGATCATCTGAACGCGGGCGGAGCCGCGGGCAGTGCTAGTGTATGTAATAAAGAATTAAATAAATAATGTAAGCAAATAATAATCGATCACAGATTAAACGTGTAATTGTAATGTAAGCTACCACCCTGCTGGGCGGTGGCGTGATCTCGACTGATTAATTAATTTCATTATCGGCTTTACGCTGACTCTCGTGCAAATACTTAAACGGCCAAGATGCCCGCGAACTTTTTATGTGTATGTAAGTATTTACATTAATATTATAAATATTACTTGATATGATTTAAAGTTGACCCTTATGTTTTAACGGCTTTTACTAGTTTATATATTTTATTATATATTTTTGACCGACTTCAAAAATGAAATTTCGAAAATTCCGCTATTTGTTTTATTTTTATGGGTTACGCCTCAAGGAGGTCCTATATTATAAATTTCAAAAAAAACCTTCCTAAGTGAAACAATTATTTTTGATGATTTTGAAGTCAACTTACGCATTTTAGTAAAAAGGAATTATTGTACTATTTTATTAGTTGTACCATTTTTTAAAATTCAATTTTTAAAATACATCGTAATTAAAAAGTTTTAATATAACCTACCAATTTATGAAAGCACAAAGAGCACGTGAGTACAGTCATTCTAATATAATTGTTTATAGTGCAATTTTATATAAAACTGGTAAAAAACTAAAATTTGAACGTTCTCAATAGATCTCTTCAAACACAGTGAGACGAGGAAAGCTGCGAGCATAAATTAGTCATATGGAAACAAAAAATCAGCATTAATTCTCTTCAATTACGTACACCTGTCTAATGCATAAGCTATAAGAAGGTGACCGAGCTGGGACCTTCTGATATTAATATCAAAAAAGTCGAGCAAAACCTTTTCTATACTACCTTTATTATGAACGTAATGCAAACTTGTTCATTTTGTAGGGTTATTTTCGAAATCTGTTACACGATAAACTCCTTATATAGGTATAAATCATTATGGTAATAAATGGAGCTTTTGTATGCGAAAAAAATGGCGTTTAATTTTTCGCTTCTTATTTTATATACTCATTTACAAGAAATATATAGCAAATACCTACATATTTATATCAGTTTAATTATTCCCATTATATAATTATATTATATATCAATTTTCATCATTATGTATTTCAATTTATGACTAGACAAATTTTGATAAAAACTCGCGAAAAGTATAAAAAAAGCTTTACACGCAAAGCTGCGAATAAAATTATCACACAAAAGCAGTTGCAAAAGAACAAAAGGTACGATAGAGACATCTATATACATATATAGAGACGCGAGACAAAGGACGCATCATGTGCAGTAGTCGATGCAGTACACCTGTCGGGCAGGCGCGGGTTCGAAACTAATAATAACAATTATCACGTGCGCAGACGCAGAGGTGACCTGAGGTTGTTATAAGGCTATAAACAATACACTTTTGTACTTTATTGCACAAATAATGTACTGCGGGGCGGTTTATTGAAATAATGAAGTTGCCGAATCGTTTTAGTTGAATTTTTTTTTAAACGATCGTAGTTTTACTATATAATAATATATGTATATGTAAATAAAATGATTATCAACAAAATTATTTATAAAGTATATTTAACCGATTTCCAAAAACAAGGATTCTTTGTTCGTCTGTATGTATTTGTTTTTCTATTTGTACACAACTTTCATATTAAAAGAAAGAAGAAGAATAAGAAGAAAGAAGACCAAGTAAGATTCCAAGTTGTCTAAAATATATTATATAATAAGTAAATATCAATTAATTCTAAATATATATTATAATTAACTAAAATAAAAGGCTTTTTACTCTGACAACCCTACAGAACAGCGTCGCCCAAGGACGACGCGTCGCACCTCTTGGTTCTTTTGCATACGCCAAGGGCACGCTGACCCACTTCCCGACGAACCTTAGACGCGAGAGCACGTGCCTTACCTCATGACTTATTTTAAATGCATTTATTATATACCACTGGTGGCATTCATTAGTATGATGAGCACGAATGTTTGTACTCCAATCATAGGTTTATATTTATAATATGTTTGTATTTAAAGTTACATAGTAGTGTATCAACTATCTGGTATCCATAACACAAGCCTCGTGGCTTACCATGGAACTAGATGGTGCTGTGTGTTAATGTCCCAACATATTTATTTATTTATTATTATTTACGTATGAGATACATTTTAAACTAATTTCAATGCACATTACATACACTGAATTATAACAAAATGTTATAATAATTTAATATTATTACTAACCTTAATCTCTACAGTGACCAAGAGTGTCGTAACATATAAAGCATTAGAGATGACGGGAATAAAATAAAAAAAACCGCCGAAAAAAAACGATTCTTTTTATTTAAAATATAAAAAAAAACTGTAAAATCGAACATTTACACGTTTAAAGTAAGAATAACAAATCGAATATATTGATGAATTAAAATAGCAAAAAATACTCTTTTTTACCGACTTTAAAAATTACGTTACTAAATTAGCTCGATGTTTTTGTGTGTATATTACACGAAACCTTCACTAACTGTAAATCGATTTTTATAGTTATTTTTAATAGGATATACCTCAAGGGTGATCTCATCTCATAAATAAAAAATATTAACAAACAAATAAAAAATAATTTCGGCCACGACCAATCTCATTGAGACTAGCCAACAGCGCAGGATAACATAGCGAACAAATGTAGGCGTAGACTCAAGTGCACTCTCTATTCCTGTCACTCTCTTAGACTGGTGAACGACAATTCGACACGACCAGTGAGAGATCTAGCGCAGAACCGTTAGTCATGCTCTTCAAGGCACAGGGGTAAAAGACCGCCAATTTCAAAACTCTGGACTATTACAGAGACTGCCTTAACAGGAAGACTGTATAACTAAACTTGGCACGGCCCAGGACTCGAACCCAGAACCTCCGGATCTGCAGTCTGACATGCTAGCCACTAGACCACAAAGGCAGTGAGATAAAAAATATATCCACCCATAAGGATGTAATAATCACTTTTAAAGTGGTTGTGAGGTCGGTGTATTTATTATTAAATGATCTAGATTATTTAAAGTATTCAAACAAATCTTAGTGGACGTCTACTTTTACTTTCATTACGACACACGTGGCTAATCTATACGGGAAGTGTTTAGTGTTATATTACACTAATACGCATATATGAGGTGTTAAAATACTAAAGTATTTTGCTTTACTATTGCTACTATATAGATTTAGGTCGAGCGTAGTTTCTCTGTGGCATTCTCCCACATACTTACGTTTAATATATACGTGTGATGAAATAACATTTAAAGATAATAAATATATCCCATTGGATGGTAAAACTAAGAAATAAGTTATAAATAAAATATATTTCAAAAAATATTACCATTTATCTTTTTATAGTTATGTTCTATGTTCTTTGTTCAGTGGCTTATGGGCGTGCCATTTGGGCACAATTTACTTCGCCGATCTATACTAATATTATAAAGAGGTAAAGTTTGTGAGTTTGTGTGGTTGTGAGTTTGTGACGTTGTAGGAGGTAATCTCTGGATCTAGTGAACCGATTTAGATGAAATTTGGTAAGAAGATAGTTTGAGACCCTGGGAAGGAAATAGAATACTTTTTATCCCGGAAATCATCTTTTAAGGGGGTAAAAATGGGGATGAAAGTTTGTATGGGGAATCAAGCTAGGGATGAACCGGAGCGAATCGAGGGTGAGTCGCTAGTGTCGTATAAAATGGAGAAGACTTTTTAGAGTTGTAGTCATATGTATTATATGACGAAAGAAGACATGTTGTCTTACATTTACACGTACTGTATATATGAAACAGATCAAGATAATATGTAATGTTGCATCAAAATAAATATTAAGCCGAAAGAAATATGAAAATTTCATTTTACTGCATCTAACGCTGATTTTCTGATATTATCACGCACATAGTCCTTTCTATGCCGTGAAAACGATAAAATATATATACAGACTTGCAAACTTCAGGATTGAAACAGTACTTAAAAGTTAAAACCACAGATTGAATAATACTAAGTAAGTAAAACTATTTAGGTTACTCAATCCGGATTATTTTTGAATAAAACTATCTTTTCGGAATTTTTCGCGGATTTATTTTGATTTTTGGATCCCGACGTTGCTAATGCTTTACACCAATCATGGTCACGGGAGAGACTAAGGTTTTAGATGTTTCTAAGGTATTATATATACATATATATTTGTTACAGACACCCTAACCACAAAATAAAAAAATAAAATTCAAAAAAATTAAAAATGGCACCAAAGTACCTTACAATACTTTTTAATTTTAAACATTTTTATACTTTTGTTTTATTTAAAATGTCAAATATTCACGCCAATCCGGACTTAAAAATAAAAATGTAGGTATGTTTGTGCAGAACGTTAAATCACCAAAAAATCTTTACCAATTACATAGTGACTCATATAAATACTTTTACATGGGAATGTTTTTATGTTATTAATTTTGCTATAACTTGTCACTGCAGCTCATCAGGTTCTACTGAACCGATTGCTACGGAAATTGATACACATGAGTGTTTGAATACGGAGTATATTAAATATATTAGCTTTTTGAGTACGGAGTATATTTTAACTTTTACCATTTACAGAAGCGAAGCCGAGAACAAAGACTAGTGATAACTAAAATATAACCGCCACACTACACTAATTTGTTATAACGGTGCCAAATATTTACCAAATTCATAACATTTTGCTTAATATGTTTACGACACGACCTATTCATATTCTAACTAAACATTTATGTTTCCTGTCCGCTCATAACACTTTCTATTGTACATCTTCATTTGCTATATCACGCTCGATAAAATATTCAATTTTAATAAACGCTTATCGTTTAAATTATGTTAATCTAAATTGTAAATTAGTGAAACGCTCTCATTTTGTTCAGGCCTCAATGGTTTTTAAAATTATTTACCTATCAGCCTTTGTGTTAGACAGACGACGCCCACTATACTTGCACACATCCCTCGTTATAACTTAGCACCGTAGTACATTTTGACTAACTTCAAGAAAATAAGTAGTTACCTAGAACTTACGTTTTTTTTCCTACTGAGTGAATAGAAGAAACGAGTTTCGTATATTTTTTTAAAAATAAATACACATATATATTGACATAGTCGACCACAGAAGAACAGTCTAGATAGACAATATCTAACCATAATAATACCATAATATCTGCCATCTATTGTCGAGATCGTGTAAATAATTATAGGCCGCTCTGGTTTTTAATCGACTTCCAAAAAGGAGGAGGTTATCAATTCGTCGAAATCTTTTTTTTTTCTTTTTTTTTATGTATGTTCGCCGATTACTCGAAGACGCCTGAACGGATTTGGAAAGATTTTTTTTTTTGTTTTAAAGGGTATACTTTCCAGGTGGTCCCATAGAAATTTTATCGAAATCGGTACAGCTGTTTTTTTTAAAAATCAACAATAAACATATTTTTTAAATAAATTGCTTAATCGAATATGTTATTAAAAAACTTTCTTCTTACAAATTACCTGCTTATTAAGTCTACACTAAAGATGGAAAAATAAAAACTTTTTAACAAAAAATAAAAACCGACTTCCAGGCACTAAAATGTAAAAAATAACTAAACGGAGGTTTCATTTAGATTAGATACCTAATCAGATATTTTCGAAGTCGGTGTCAGCGAACAATATTTTAAGATATGAATATCTAATAGGTAAATATGTATCTTACGTATCAAAATATATTAGATTTATTTTACATCGGCTGGCGCCGACTTGAAGCTAAAAATTTCTCCTCGATAATTTTCCGCTTCCATTATTATCATATCAGGTCCAAGTAAAAGCATACATATAGCCACTGCTAACAATAACCTATGTGCCAAGTCTTAGGGTTAATTGAAGGAAATATAAAGAAAGACAAAATTACTTAGATATATATAATTGTTACATTTATCCTAAATACGACTCTCTAGCTATATTTGAGTATAGCTAAGCCAAATAAAACTTAATATACAGGGTCATTTTTAATTTACTGAAAACCTTTTGGGAATTACTATTTACATCATAACAACAATATCTGTAACAAGAAAAAATAATATTTCTTAAATTTTTATTTTCATACAAATATAAAAATATTTTTTTGCATCTTCTAAACCTTAAAAAGTTCTAGCATCTGGCCAAGTTTAAATGAGTAAGCACGGCTTCCTACACCCTTCCACCCCTCCCCCTCCACCAGACACGCACTTTTGCTAATGCTGGACTATTACCGTTGAGAAGGTGCAATAAAAATACTTATATTATTGTTAAATTTAAGATATATTATTTTTTTTTTCTTACAGATTTTGTTGTTATGTTGTAAATAGTGTATTCCCAAAAGGTTTTCAGTAAATTAAAAATAACCCTGTATATAAAACATCATTTTTAAAGTCAACTAAAATGTCTGTCGACATTAAAAATTTAAAACTTTTGCTTTTAATATTAGTTTAATTCGTTTATTTCATAACATATTCAAGTAGTAACTTACTCTAAAAATACTTTAAGGTTCAGCCAATTTAAGCCAAAAGTCTCATTAAGTCAACATTACCAAAAGCAAAAATTTAAACTCAAAATAAATACATATATAATATATTTACCAAACTTCTAGCACAAATATTGGCAGTAACGACAATCGATTAACGGGTTCGAAGCCCATGGATTCTATAAGTCGAATGAATAATTCATGACTCGATTCGCAGATTACGTATCTGCGAATCTCGATACGGGTCCGATTTTATTTTGTTTTCTACTAGATTTATGTCCGAACGCACCTTTCTATTCTCGATAACATGGAAATTATATGAGTTGGAACAATAACGAGATTTGGGGGCTCTGTGAATTAAAGTGGGTTTTACTCGTGAATGTAAATGCACTAAATAATTACTTTTAAACTATTCGTTGTAATTATAAAATAGCTGTATATGGAAGTCAGATTTTATGTTTTCATGGTATTATATATTAGATCACTATTATAAAAAAAATATAGTAAATTTTAATGTAATACAGCCTTAAAAGAAGCAGAAAAAAAATCATTTAATTTAAATAAATACATATGAAACGCGCTTTTGATCAAGTGTAATATAATATAGGACTCGTTAAAATAACTCTTAGGAGTTCATACTTAAAAAAAATTCTAGTAGACATATTTTATTGTATGGTTAAATAGATGTAACAATTCAAATTAGATTAAAATTGACTCCTATATGATAACATATTTATAACTGAAGCTAAAAAAACGTGTTAAAAAGACGACATCATTCAGACAGATAGTGCTACGACTAATGGTGGACACCATAGGTGTTAACTGCCCTCTTTTTTACACAATTTCAAAAAACTATTTATATAATACTTTCTTTCTTCCGAATATTTTTGCAGATTTATTTTGATTTTTGTTTCGACGTTTCGAACGCTTTACAGCAATCATGGTCACGGGAGAGACTAAGGTTTTAGACCTTTGAGACGGTACTAAAGAAGGTACTAAATACTAAACTTAGCATTTTATTGTATTTCTAATGAAGCATTATAAGAATCTTCTTAAAATAACTTATATGATATTAATATCACAACTTATTCTTCTCTAAAATCCAGAACTTCAGCAGATCTTTAGAGCATCATGCTGCTTCCATTTAAATGAGATAAAATTTGTCAAAATTAATATTCAAAAGCTCATTCATTCGATACGAGCAGACTGCCAGACGCCTATAACCGTTTATATGATAAGTTAAATGTATGTATAAGTTAGATTTATAGGGGAAAGTCGTTATTGATTTAACTAAGACGACTGTGACAAGAATGTGACGATCACCAAATATACATCGGAAATATAAAAATATTTCACATTCCTTAATTCTAGTAATTGAGATATTATAATCCACATACTTAAGAACCAGATAGTATAAAAAATATTATCATGACGACGAGACGCCACTTGCGTTTATGTTTGGAAGAATTAACCTAATGTTACTAATTAATCTACATAATAGAATAAAATTTTCAATTAATGTAGTGAAATAACAAGATGATCTATTAATTTTACTTTTCTACTGCACAATATTTTATTTACACGAAAAGAAAACACATACAATGCAGTGGAGTTTCGAATATTACATTACATACAAAATAAATTGTACATTTATTTTGTATGTAATGTAATATTTTTAATTACATACTACACAAGTCATGTCCGCGTGAAATTATAGCAAAAATGCTGCATCCCGCAAATACCGAAAGAATCAGTTTGTAATCATAATTATAAATTAAAAATTTTAAAAACCCCCTACGCAAATAAATTGTCATTGAATGATTACACTGGCACGCGTGAAGCACTTAATCGAGTAATCATACGCCAACATGCCTTACATTATTTTGGAAAAGAGCTGATACCCTTACACTGCTGGACCGATATTAACCACATATAGCTAATAACCACCGCAAGGAAACTGGCTTTCAAATGAAAAAAAAAACCGCATCGAAATCGGTCCATCCGTTTGAGAGCTACGATGCCACAGACAGACACACACACAGATACAGACAGACAAATATCCACGTCAAACTTATAAAACCCCTTTTTGCGTCGAGGGTTAAAAAAGCAATTATTGCACTATGCTATCCCCCCACGGGACCTCCGCGTGTGCAGGAATAAAAGAAAGTAACTTATCAGCTAATAAAATGGTTTCTATACCTAAATGTATGTCCAAAAAAGAACAAAAATGTAATATTAGTAGTAATCTCTAATAAATAAATATGTTAAACATGTTGGCACATTAACACACAGCACCATCTAGTTCCATGGTAAGCTACGCCGCTTGTGTTATGGATACCAGATATTCGATACACTACACATATATAACTTTAAATACATACATATTATAAATATAAACACCCATGACTTGAGTACAAACATTCGTGCTCATCACACAAATGAATGCTCCCAGCGGGATTCGAACCCGCAACCGCTGGCATAGCAAGTAGGGTTACTACACACTGAGCCAAACATGTCGTCCAAACCGCACTTATTCTTCTAAATAATAACGTTGGAATTCAAAATTTTCTAAGCACCTAATACAAATCTTAACAAAAAAAACGAGCAAATTACAGTATGACATATAGACATATAAATCAAAACTTAATTCAAAGCATTGCGAACATACGAAACAAATACTAGCTTTCATCTCGAAAGTACCAAAACTGATACAATTAAGGCAAAACTCATTAGAGGATTCACTCCACATTCAATTAACATCAAAGGCGTATGTGAAATGTCCCGCGTCAGTACAACTGGAAGTGCCTCCAAAATAGCTGTAAAGCGAAAAACAAAGCTTCACACCGTATGCGTTTGTGTATTTTGAGAACTATTTCCATTGAATAACGATATCTCCATTTAAGGAGCGAGTAAAATAGAATAAATGGCACATATACTTCTCATTATCGTGGTACAGTCTAGTACCCCAGTGAGCGTGAATTCAATTTCTATCCTAAGTGGATATTAGTTTTGGCCATATATGTATGTGCATGTTTGTATAAGAAAATTAAAGTAAATTTTGGGCATCGTGAGTCACTTTGTGCTGCCTATGTACACATTTTACTAAAGAGAATTTAGCATGAGGCTATATTATTCGCAGTTTTAAATTATATAAGTATAAATAATAATTATCTATACATATAATAAAATTCTGTGTCGAATCTGTACATTCAATATTTTTTGGAAAATCTTATTGAAATAGAATGTCTGTCTGCCTGGGAACGCATCACGAGAAAACCACTGAACAGATTTTGATGAAATTTGGTATGATGATAGCTGGTTATCCGGGTCAACATATAGGATACTTTTTACTGCGGGAAAATATCCCATCTCTGAGAAATCTATACTAAACGTTAAAACTAATCCATCTGTATAAATATTATAAATGTGAAAGTTTGTGAGTATGTATGGACGTTTGTTACTCTTTCACGCCAGAACGGCTGAACGGATCTGGATGAAATTTGGCACAGAGATAGATTATAGAATAGAATAACATATAGGCATTTTTATCCCGGAAAAATATACGGTTCCCGAGGGATAGATTTGTTTTTGTTTTATATTTATAATTTCGAAAACATTATTATTATTTGACTTTAAACGGATACTTGATTGCACACCACACAAGAAATACATAGAAAAGAGAAATGTATATAAAAAAAGAGATGTACAGAGGGCGGGGACGGTTTTTGTGTCTACTCATGCGCTACAGATATTTTTATTAAAAATTTAAGTCCACGGATGATGCATATACTTAATTTAAATTTAAACTAACAAAAAAAATGAAGTAATAGGTGCTTAGCGTATTGAAAAATACTGAAAACCGTATAAATGTAATGAGAATGAACGCTCACGCAGAGTGAAGTAAAAGGCCAAGTAATAACGCGTGTTTACAATCAAACTCACTTAACCAAACTATTAGAACGACATACTATTATTATTCGAATATACTCGTAACCCTTTGTCCTACATTTTTATTTTAATAATGATCTCTATGCTGCTTACCTTTTTTTGATATACACATTTATATTGATATACACACATATACAGGGTCATTTTTAATTTACTGAAAACCTTTTGGGAATACACTATTTACAACATAACAACAACATCTGTAAGAAAAAAAAAATATATCTTAAATTTTACAAAAATAAAAGTATTTTTATTGCACGTTCTCAACGGTAATAGTCCAGCATTAGCAAAAGTGCGTGTCCGGCGGAAGGGGAGGGGTGGAGGGGTGTAGGAAGCCACGCTTACTCATTTAAACTTGGCCAGATGCTAGAACTTTAAAGTTTAGAAGATGCAAAAAAATATTTTTATTTTTGTATGAAAATAAAAATTTAAGGAATATTATTTTTTCTTGTTACAGGTGCTGTTGATAGGATGTAAATAGTATATTCACAAAAGGTTTTCAGTAAATTAAAAATGATCCTGTATAATAGGTTTTAAGCCATAACAAGCTTCCAAAAGATTTGTGAGACATCAAAAACCTTAGTCATTTCCGTAATAAAATATAAAAAAAACCGCTAAAATATCCTAAAAGATAGTTTTATTTATAGTAACAAACATTTGCATAAATCTAAGAAAATATTAAGTTACTCAAATTAAAAAATATTTTTTTCAAATTTGAGTAACACAATTATCCTCGTAGAGACATAAAATCCGCTCACAGATTCCTCTATTCCTGTCCTGTTCCTCAATTCCTCTATTCCTGTGACAATGGTTACCGCCACCCAACGTGCAGTATCCCAACTGTACTAAATGGAGTGTAAAATTAATAATATGCTCTATATATACATAAATGATAAGAAAATTAAAACACAACTTTTAACGTCACATATAAAAAAGTTATTCAATAAACCTGAAAAAGAACTTATACTTCATAAGCCATTTTAAAGTTATCTTTAATTTACACATTTCAGATATAAAATGTGTTCATGTGAGTCAAGGCAGTGACAGCTCAGTGGTACCGCGCTCGCGCTCGAGATAATCCTCCAATATATATAATATATTGTTTTTATATATAATAGTATATTGTTTTAGTCCTAGATAAATAAAAAGAAATAAATACGTTGGGACATTATCACACAGCACCATCTAGTTCCATGGTAAGCTACGAGGCCTGTGTTATGGATACGAGATAGTTGATACACTACACATATATGACTTTAAATAAATATTATAAATATAAACACCCATGACTGGAATACAAACCTTCGTCACAACACAAATGAATGCCTCCAGCGGGACTCGAACCCGCGACCGCCGGCACAGAAAGTAGGGCCACTACAAACTGAGCCAAACGTGTCGTCAAGTCCTAGAGCGTCATTAAAAAATAAGTTTAAAAAAAATACGTTAAAAATTAAATGTTGCTTCTCAGTACCTGTACGAAAATATTATATACTTAATACATAATATGTTGAAAAAAATATACATGAATTTCAAAGAAATTGTTAATAAACGTTTGATACTTGTAATTAATATTTTATAGAATACTAACGGAAAAACAAAAACAAATCTATCTCACGGGAACCGTACATTTTTCCGGGATAAAAAGTAGCCTATGTGCTATTCCAGACTATAATCTATCTATGTGCCAAATTTTATCCAGATCCGTTCAGCCGTTCTGACGTGATTGAGTAACAAACATCCAAACATCCCACACCCTCAATTGGCCAACGTGGTGTACTATGGCCTGATCCCCATCGTATTAAAATGAAACCCGTGCCCAGCAGTGGGACGTTAAAAAGAGTTGAATACATACATATCTCATTTCTGAGAAAAATTACAAAAACTGCATTGTAAGAGTATACTAATATGTAAAACCTAAGAATTTGGTTTTTGGTCATCGGAACGCGGGCGGAGCCGCGGGCAATGCTAGTAACCTAATACATTACGATCTAGCCAAAAAGGCTAATGAGTAATTTAATTTTAACTTAGTTTTATAAAAAATACTAGGAACTAAAATGAACATATTTTACTTATTAAAATTTAAATTGTGCAAAAACCTGAACAATTATCAAAAAATAGCCTATAAATGGATCTAATAAGTTACTATAACAAATATAAAGGTGTAATAAAAAATTGCGGAAATTTAAATTAATAAATTTCATATACGAATGTGAGTCATTATTTGGCGGATGCTGATATTTCGCATCAATTTGGTCAAAGCCATAAAACGTTGAAGTTCGTAGACCTGTCATTTAGAGGCTTCAATGGTTTAGCTATCCATAGATAAATCAATAATATTACTTAAGTGCTTTTCTTAGTCTTCGTCAGTATTCTTGTATGGATCTATTTTGATAGCTAACCCTAAACTGAATTGGACGAAAATGCAAAATTAGGTTAATTTATTAGATAACTAGCGACTCTATATCGGTAATAAAGACTTATTCTATAAGATTTTCCAAAAAAATATTTAATATACAGATTCGACTCAGTTAGAATTTTATTACATGTATAGATAACTAAAAATACACAACAGGAACAAAGTGTAGTGTTAAAGCCTTATGTTTCTTAGCATTTAATTGCGGTTACTCATTGTATATTTATATATTATCTATTTGGCTCTATTTATATCAACTAAGAATCAAACCCGTCACCTCCACGTCGGTTAAAAGATCGTCATCATTGTGTTAAGCCAATTTTAAGGTGCCCATAAAAATGATACCAATGGAAAGTCTTAGTCAATTCTTGTCAGCTATAATCCTCTATAATGTATGTAAAACCAAATCAAAATTTTATTTGTTAGCCTTTGAGAATAAATGATAATTTATTACAATACGTTGTAATTTGATTGCTTTTAGATATAATTAGTCTACTTTCGTAGACATGATCGATATTATTATCACCTAAAATATATCTTTATGATATGTTGTTTTAATCTTCTATACATATAATAAAATTCTAACTGAGTCAAATCTGTACATTAAATTTTTTTTGGGACATCTTATTGAAATAGTCATTATCGATACAGAGGCCGAATCTATAGTTTTTAGAATTTTTGTCTATCTATCTGACGAAAAAAGCTCTGGATAGATTTTGATGAAATTTGGTATGATGATACTGGCTAACTGGGTCAACATATAGGAAACGTTTTACTACGTCATAATATCTCATATCTGAGAAATCTATACTAAACGATACAACGTAACTAGAGACGAACCCGAGCGGAACAAGGGTGAGTCGCTAGTTTTCATTATAAAATAATGACTATGATACTAATAAAATGAATTTAACTTTATTCAAGCAGACTTATAAAAGCACTACTAATGGTCAAATTAATTTAATTAGCATCAGTGTAGTCAATGCGTGAGGAAGCTGTCACCGGCTCGGAAAGCAGTTCTACTGAGGAGAGCTGACGAGAGCTGATCCATACGTCCAAAGGAAAACGTTGAATCGTAGTAGAAATATTCTCTGTCATTTTTATAGCTAACTGAGCCATAGGCCAAGGTTAGTTTTTTAATATAATACAAGAATTAACACACCATAATTAATATTTTACTACCATAAAATTGTGGAAACACATTGAAATAATTATTCAGATTTGGTCATTACCATATTTAAACAACTTCTTTGTTGGGTAAAATTATATTTAAATAGACACTCTTATTCGCCTCTTCTCTATAAAAATAATATATAAACATATATAACACAAATTACCATCATCTGATGAGTCAATACTACATAAATATCATGGTTTGCAATAAAAAAATCACACGAGTACTTCATCCTCCATACACTTGTGGGCATTGTATGTTGCTAACAATATTTATTGGCTATAAATCTCCCTCGCTCATTAGACCGTGTGTGGGCACCTTTACAGCCGAGTTTACTTATTTTATGTTTTTTTATTCTTTCCACCGCCATTTTCGTCGAGTTCAACGAAATAGTGACAGTACGGATCTATTAGAGACAGTCGTAAAATGCTAAGGTTTCTGTTTGCTGTACAGAAAACTGTTGTTGAACGTTAACGGTTTTCGAATAAATAAGTTAATTGTTATTTTGTTATTATCGTCTCCCTGGAGCTCTGCTCATGTACATACTCGTATGTATGTATTCATATTTACTAATATTCACCCAGTGGTCGAAATTCGATCATAGTGACAGTACGGATCTATTAGAGACAGTCGTAAAATGCTAAGGTTTCTGTTTGCTGTACAGAAAACTGTTGTTGAACGTTAACGGTTTTCGAATAAATAAGTTAATTGTTATTTTGTTATTATCGTCTCCCTGGAGCTCTGCTCATGTACATACTCGTATGTATGTATTCATATTTACTAATATTCACCCAGTGGTCGAAATTCGATCATAATTATTATTAAAAGTTGTATTCAGCCCTTTTTAACGTCCCACTGCTGGGCACGGGCCTCCCTTCAATATGAGGGGGATCAGGCCATAGTCCACCACCACGCTGGCCAAGCGCGGGCGGATTGAGCATGTCTTTTGAAAACTCGATGGGTTTTCTCAGATATGCAGGTTTCCTCACGATGTTTTTTTCGCCGTAAGATAAGTGGTAATCATGTTGAAAATGATGTGCATATGAAAATATCAGAGGTGAGAGACCCGGGATTTAAACCTGCGTTACTCGATTTTCCAAGCGAGTCCCTTACCACTGGGCTACCAAATTATATGAATAGAATAAGCTTTGATTAGATAGGTAATATTTAATAACAACCACAAAAAAGTCTACACGTTTTTAAAAAGGAAAATCAAAAATTATCATTCCTTGTTGAATTCATTTTCATTAACACATCGTACATGTACATATTTTGCATGTGGCTAAAACTTCGTGCCTTAGAATTTTTAAGCTCAAAAGCAATATCTCGGCGTAAAACAGTCCATGGTTCGATTCTTTATATATTCAAAAAAAAATTTTTTTTTTTAAATAATCTTATAATTGATTCAACAACGTTCGAAGGCAAAAATCTAACAAAAAACGAAATAAACTTGTTTCTTATGTTGTGAATGTATAGAGCCCTCAACCATTATATCTACTTAACTGATTAAATCAAACTTATCTACCGTTGTTATCCTTAGTGGCCTTGATAAAGCTTAAGGACTGCAGTTAGGGCCTAATAATAGAGCGAACGAGCCTGGTATTATAATAAATTGGCAACAATAAAAGCTTACTTCAGTCTAATTAAATAATAATTCGAAATGATGAAATGTCCATGTAAAAAGACAAAACTCAAAAATATTACTTTTGTTTACACTCCAAGCTTCACCGCTCATGCGTACGCTACTCTGTATATTATTAGTTACTAGCGATCACCGTCGCTTTGCTTGGGTTCACTCTAGGTTGATTCCCCATACAAACATTCATCCCCATTTTCACCCCCTTAAGGGATGATTTCCAGAATAAGAAATATCCCTATGTCCTTCCCAGGGTCTCAAACTATCTTCTTACCAAATTTCATCTAAATCGGTCCTGTACTTTTTGAGTTCATTCGTTACAAACATACAAAAATACAAATCTATCCTATTTATAATAGTAGCGTAGATTAAAATTTTTGCTTATAATTAAAACACATGAAAATTTAAAGATGCATGATCTGAGTGAGAACCTGCTTCACTTGGTTTTCTAAACGAGCGCGTCACCACTGAAATACTCGTACCACAGCATAAAACACATAGTACTACTATTACTTGAATGATAGTGTTCTGAATTTTATTTTATTTTATTCTATGTTATCGAAAAAACATGGATTTTTAGTTTATGGTACATAGATCGAGCTCATTTCGCTTTAATACTTACTAGCGACTTACCCTTGCTTTGCTCGCGTGCCTAACTACGTACGTCTTCAATATATAAAAATAGTTACGTACCTTAAAATAAAAAAAAAATTAGTTAAGCTGCAGTTAAGTTTTAAAGATTCGAACAAACAGAGAGACAGACAGACTTACATTATCATATAAATAACTTTATGTGCTTTAGAAAACATAGTTATTTTGAAGTTACAGACACTAACTAGACGGATACTTTAAATTTATTTATATGTATAGATATATAGCGTTTTTTTTATATTTTTTTTTTGCTATTAATATTATTACATCCGATCATTACGTGAGTATTTTCATTGAAATTCTTACTCATACCATACAAAAAATTAAACAACAAGTAAAAGGAAAGTAAAACCGCTTACGTTATCCTTTTTCTTTGTAAAATATTTATCTACATAGCGTAACTAATAACAGTAAAACATTTGAATTAAAAAACATCTAATAGCGGCCATGTTAAAGCATTTAATTGACTTAGAAAATGCCCAGTATATTGTTCGTATGGTTTTATTTTGTCTCGCAGGGCGAGTGTCGGCGAATTGAACGGGCCATGATATCGTGTGTAAGGAAGATGGACAGAGACGAAAATATCTATGCTAATTTAGAAATATTAACAAAAAAAAGTGGGTACTTTTATAGGCTTTTAGTTTGTATTAATTTTATTTTAATTATATAGGCAGCGTGCAGTGGTAGCGCGCTCGCTTGGGAAACCGAGTGAATCGAGTTCAAATAAAGCGAGTTCAAATCCCGGGTCTCGCACGTCTGACATTTTCATGTGCAGATCATTCTAACATGATTACCACTTGCCTTACGGTGAATGAAAACATCGTGAGGAAACCTGCATGTCTGAGGGAACATAGCAAGTTATCGAAAACATGAAAAACGTGTGAAGTCCGCCAACCCGCACTTGGCCAGCGTGGTGGACTATGGCCTGACCCCCCTCGTATTGAAAGGAGGCCATTGCCCAGCTGTGGGACGTTAAAAAGGACTGAATACATACATACATAAATACATACATGATATAATATATAAAATATATATTTTTCCGAAGCATAAATTGACTTTAATATAAAAGAAAATTATAAAACAATTTTATAATATCTCATAATTACGACCAATCTTAATCCACAAAAAAAAATGAAATCAAAGTTCACTCAACCAAGTATAACTTACAATATAATAAACATACATATAACAAGCAACATACCTTTGAAAACAGACGAACGACATATAAATTAAAAAAATAAAGCTGTGCAGTATCAATAAATTTAAGTAATTTTTTCGATGGCGTTTCTATTGCCTTCTCTATCCTCCGATGCCTCACGGTAAAACAATAGTTTAAACAAAGCAAACTTTTTATACGGCAAATTGTAAGAGGACGGAATGTAGGCCGTACGGCATAATGAGCTGCGGTGACCAAAATTTATTATACGTTCATCTTTCTGAGAAACTACTGAATAATACCGACGGCGGCGGCAAGGTATGCAGGTTCTATTCCGTGCCGACACAGTTATGCTCGTTATGCTTACGTAACCGGGCAAAAAGTCATTCGGTTATAATAGTTCAGATTGTAACGGGTTAGAGACAAAGGCTTTTAATTCGGATTACAATCTATTTATAGTGGGTATATTCATATCATTATGAACCTTTTGTTTGTTTTGTGTGTAGAGTTGCTATAATGTTCAGAAGTGCACATTTTTAATTTGGACTGTGAATGGTGGATTAGAATCATCTTTTTAAATATGTACTAAACCATTCTTCAGAACAAGATTTTAGAACTGATTGATGCCTAATAGCTGATAATTTCACATTTCATTCCGTTCATTATATGTAATAAAACAAAAATTATTTAATTTTATTGCCACTCATGGCCCTCTAATCATACAAAGAGCCTGCTTCTAATCCAAAAATCCTGTTAACAATCTTGTATCCTTGAAAAAGAACAGTATTATTTTTTATAAAGAAACAAACAAGGCTAAGTCAGTGATTTCATTATGAGTTTAGATTCTAGACTCGTTCATTAGTTGCCCCTGCGCATAATGCACAAATCGGATAACTGTGGCTCAGACGACCTTGGTGCTTCGGGGAAAGGCGCGCGCGCAGCCACGCCCCCCGCCCGCCGGCCAAACGAAAACACTATAACATCGGTTCTTGTTCTATACTAAACGATTTCTAATGTAACTTTGCAATTTTAAACCTTAAAGGCTTAAACAAGGGCTAAACTAAAATTAATCAATCTCAATCTATAATTAAGTATATGTAATACTTACGCAACTACAGCTACTGTACCTAATATGTTCATAGGTTACATACCTACTTCTTATTTTAATAAAAATAGTGATAGGTGTCATCTCCCTCTCTTTCTTCTTTTTTTGTAGGAGTTAGGTTATTAGGCTTGATAATACTTTTTCGCCTCACTAATTTTTGTCATCTCATTGTTTATCCACTAGCAACTCACCCTCGCTTCGCTCGAGTTCGTCCATACCGTACGTTTTAACGGTAAGTATGGAATAGATAGACTATATTTTAGTACATATATGTATATACATAGGTATGATGAGTCTCATATCCCTTACTTGAGAAAATATTGATTCACCTTACAAACTTTCATCCACCGTTTCACCCTTTCAAGGGATGATTTCCGAAATAAAAACTATCCTACATCCTTACCAGGGTCTCAAACTACCTTCATACCGAATATCATCTTAATCGATTCAGCGAATTTTTAGTTAATCCTTAACTAACAAACTCACAAACTTTACCTCTTTATAATATTAGTACATATAGATTATCTCATTAACTAAAAAAATCTATGGCACTACAAAAATTCAACCTAAAGCTTTAATGTAATAAACGTCTCTTGGTTCATTATTTTTATATAGACTTAAAATAATTATATTTATATAACAAACAGTCATATGTTGTTAAATATCTAGGTATAAAAGAGCTATTTATCAAAGCAGGTCAGATAGACAGACCGCACGACCTAGATCTATTTACAGTCTGAAGATGGGATGGCCTCTATGCAAGTACAAATATGTACATGGTTTTAAAAATAACTGGTATTCAAATGTAATTTAAAATTGAAGTTATATTTTTAAACATGACATATTTTTCAATAAAATTTGTAATAGACTAGCGTTGCCCGCGGCTCCGCCCGCGTTCAGATGACCAAAAACCAAATTCTTAGGTTTTACATATTAGTATACTCTTACAATGCACTTTTTGTATTTTTTCTCAGAAATGAGATATTTTTCGCGCGGTAAAAAGTATCCTATATGTTGACCCGGATAACCAGCTATCACCATGCCAAATTTCATCAAAATCCCTCCTAAAACTATAAATTCGGTCTCTGTAGTTGTAATTTTATTATATGTATAATAGATATATTAATACATTAACTAGTATTTTTTAATATCACCCTTACATAAATTCACTTCTTTTGTGACTTTGTTAAAATTATTACATACATAACATTAGTATATGTTTTGGAATCCAATACATATAAGTCAAGTGTATTTAGGGTGCCGCTAAAATATATGGGACCAAGGACAATTTTAAGCGTACAGAATATTTATAATTTACAAGCAGAACCAGTGGCTACGCAGGCGTTCAATCTACAAAAAAACTCTAGGCTTTATGTTATACAGCGACTTATGTATTTATATAATATTGTTCATACAAATAACTAAAATCACGATTAAAAAATGGAGGACGGTTAAAGAAACTTTACGACCTATTATCATACCTACCAAATATAAAAAATTTTTATTAAAATCGGTCGAGCCGTTTCGGAGTAGTGCGACCACAAACACCGTGACACGAGATTTTTATATATTATTAGATTGATATTTCCGCATATTAATAGGGGAACGATGTATCAAATAGACCAGATATAGGCGCCTCCAGTAAAAGGTCAATCGCCTAAGCCAAATCGACACGATATAAACATCTGAGATGACTCAATCAAGTCGATTCATAACTCCATTCATAAAGTCACGGCACATTAGAACTATTTTTTGTTTATTTTTTGGGATATATTTCACAAACACGAGGAAACCGTTATTTAACACATAAGTTCCTTTATAAAGCGATAGAAAAATAATTATATTTATTATTAAAAAATCCAGTTCAAAACAAAGAAATATTTTATTTTTAGATTAGTTAATTATTCAAAACATTCTCGATCCTTTTGTGCTACGTTTAACGGACTTTAATTTTTATAATCCGTATTAAGTAAATACAATCGGTTCATATTTTTATTGAATATTTTACGTATATCTAG
Organism: Brenthis hecate; assembly: GCA_951806755.1. NCBI lineage: Eukaryota > Metazoa > Arthropoda > Insecta > Lepidoptera > Nymphalidae > Brenthis > Brenthis hecate. Next base: position 7,323,340 of record OX638265.1, on the reverse strand, counting down.
CAACATTAAGTTATATTACACTAGCGACTCCATTTTCACCCCCTTAAGGGATGACTTCCGGGATAAAAAGTATTCTATGTCCTTCCCAGGGTCTCAAACTATCTTCTTACCAAATTTCATCTAAATCGGTTCAGTAGATCCAGAGATTACCCCCTACAACGTCACAATCTCACAAACTTTACCTCTTTATAATATTAGTGTAGATTAGTACAAAAAAGTAATGTGAATCCTTTATACATAAAACCTGTTTTTACCGCCTTCAAAAAGGTAAAATTCCGCTGTATTTTTGTATATGTATGTAACGCGATATATTCACTAATTGTGAATCGATTTTTATCGATTTTCTAATTAAAGTATAGTCAAGTTTGACCACTTTATACTTTAGAGTTTGGACTAACTTCAAAGGTAGAATAAATTAGTTTTAAGTGACATTGAAGTTAGAATACCTTTATTACTAAAAATTGTTTGTATTTAATTACATTGCTAATATATATACAACATAATATTCCTTATTAATTTACGTAATTATGTATCTCTCAAAATGCATAAATACATTAAAGCTAAAAAAATATATAAAAAAAAAGAACTCGTTCGTTTTAACGGTTAGTATGGAACAGATAGACTATATACTATATGATATATGATAGTAGCTTTCCTCAAAAAACGGGCTATCTAATGCAAAAATTTTTTTTCATCGAATTAGTAGTTCCTGAGATTAGCGCGTTCAAACAAACACAAACAAACAAATAAAAAAACACTGCCTCCTTATAATATTAGTATAGATTTAATTTCAATGAACAATAATACAATACAATAATATATCTTTTATATTGTTATAGTAAAGCGTCCCACGATTAATCTAACGTAAGAGCATCAATTAATTCTTTTTGATAGCTTATTTATTATGGACCGAGTCTCTTCAAAACATGCCAGAACTAAGCCCAGCTCACTACGACATATGATTATCGAAAACTTCGTAGCGTTTCCTTTAGACATTCTAACTTAATTAATGTCGATCTGTTATTTCCGATACTTTTTGCATTTTTTTGTTCCCCACGATTTTGTTTTCCAGCAAAGTTGGTCGCGGGAAAGTAAGGTTTTTTATTTCTTAAAAATCATAGTTTTACTATGGCATGTGCATGTAAAAAAAAAACAACAAACTTTCTCAATTCACATATGTAAGAAATCTGACTTTAACTGCCAATGTAAATTATGCGCTTCGCATACCAATAGATAAGCCTACTGACGTTACTAATAAAATTTTTATCTGTAGTAATATTTCACAGTTCACACTACTACAATTTATTATAATTACCTGCATTCATTTGTCTATACTTTTCATAAAAACCGATTAGGTCTTTTGTTTTATTATAAGACTATTATTCATGTGGTGTTCTAAGTTTCAAAAGACTATAATAAACTCGTGTCGCTCGAGTTCGTCCCTAGATTGCTTCGCCATACAAACTTTCATCTCCTTAAGAAATGGTTTCCTGGATAAAAACTATCCTATATCCTTCCCAGGGTCTTAAACTATCTTCTTACCAAATTCTCATCTAAATCGATTCAGTAGTGTTGGAGCTTATTCTGTACAAACAACAAAAAGAAAACTTTCTTGTATAGACAAACATTTTTGTATAGACTAAGAATTACGAGTGCATAGCCGGAGTCCGCCAAAATAAATGTCAAAGTCAAAAACAGTAGCGGTATATGCTGTTTATGTTACTATTCTCGATTTTAACTGTCTTATAAGTTTGACGTCGATGTCTGTCTGTCTGTGTGTGTGTGTGTGTCTGTCTGTCTGTGGCATCGTAGCTCTCAAACGGATGGACCGATTTCCATGCGGTTGTTTTCATTTGAAAGCCAGTTTCCTTGCGGTGGTTCTTGGCTATGTTTGGTTAATATCGGTCCAGCAGTGTTAGAGTATCAGCTCTTTTCCAAAATGATATAAGGCATTTTGGCGTATGATAACTTGATTAATTAAGTGCTTCACGCGTGCCAGTGTAATCGTGAAATGACAAGTAATTTGTGTAGGGTTTTTTTTAATTGTTAATGCCATACAGATTATTTACTGTATTTAAAAATAAGGAAATTTTTATATATGTATTAGCTAAATTAATACATAATTTTTCAGAAAAAAGTATAAATAGTAAAAATAATAATATAATCTTAAATAAAGAAAGAGAGATGTTAATTGGCTTATTATTTTTTTAACATAAAAACTATAAAATTCCTTAGCTATTTTTATTTACTTATTATTTAGTATACAAATTGTTATTTGTATATGTACTATTTTACAACATTAGTGTTTGGCTTCATGTTTAGTTTGTCACTCTGTCTGTCTAGTGCTTAACTAATATTTTAGTACAAATGTAGAGTTAATTCGAAATGATTTTACAAGCAAAGTGGAAGGAATATATAATATTCTGATTACATTTAGAAGAACATCTAAGTGTTAAGACCAAATAAAATTTTAACCGTAAATATAGTGAAGGTGTTTGTTTGATGACCAAATGTAGGCACCGGTGGTGGGGGCCGGTATAATTGCACGTGTAATTGTTTAAATTTTGCAAAATCAGAGGATATAATTGCTCCGCAATATAATTTTTATTATATATGTTATGTTAAGGCGATGTTTTAGATTTTAAATATTTTCACCGAAACGATCGTGATTTTTAATGAGGCCAAATCATTTGTAAACTTTTTGAGCTTTATTTAATTTTTTTTTTTAATAAAAGTATATAGGGTAAATAATATTTTAATCTATATATTGTCCGTTTTCTTGTTTTTTATAGACATTCTTATGGTATCGTAGGTAATATACAAATTAATAACTTTCTTTCCAATAACTTATATGCTTGCTAAAAAAATAAAATCGATAAAAACGTGTCATGTAATTTCGTGTACTCTAATTTTAATTTGATTGCTTTTGCTGTACATTTTTTAAAGTTTTTGCATACCTAAAATTTACATAGAAGACCAACACATTAAAATTTAAAAAAATCGCGGCGACTCCTTAAAACAGAATAACTAGTGTGGGTGGCGCAAAATGACCGTTTATGTAATTTAAGATTTGTTGTTCTCGCATCAACAAACTCTAATTATTGCTACGAACATAGATTTGCTTATATTTTGCAATTAGTGGAATATGGCACGCTCGACGATTAACGGATTGTGATGAAATCATATCCCTGTAAGATGCTTGCGTGTCCTTACTTAGCTTTGGCAGCTTCTTCTTTACATGTTTTATAAAGAAATATCGAAATATTTCATTTAATACTGACAAGTGTAGCACTTATGCGTATACCGTAGACCATTAGTTCTGAATACGCTCAAGGCAAATATATTGCCCAATAAATACATGGTTTAGACGTATGATAGTTGTTTAACTTTAAAACCTTAAGATCCCACCACCAGTACTATTTAACAGTGACCGAAACCATGGTCACATCGAACATGTCTATGTCTATGGTTGGCCGTGTAGTGTGCATTGTGCAGTATTAAATATACGAGTGAGAAAACACAGAATACCTTAATAGAGTTCAAATCAAATCAAAATATAGTTTATTCAAATAGACTTTTACAAGCATTATTGAATCGTCACTCTTTACAATTTTTAAAATTTCAGTACCTATGTAAGCCCGTGAGGAATCTACCACCGGCTAGGAAGGCAGTTCTGCTGAGAAGAGGTCGCGAGAAACATTTACTACTATGCTGTAGTAATAAAGAAAGGAAACAAATCCTATATAATAATTATAACTATTTCCCGCACCTAAAACCTGCTAAGTAAACATTGCCTTAGAAACTCCATACGAGCTCTAATTTAATAACGTAGGTATAAATAAGCTTCAATATTCCCACAGTATGTAATATGCATGTCATAGTTAAGTTAACAGCAAAATTATGTAAGTTTCATTTCGCCCAACGGAAATAGATGTCAGCGAGCTGAAAATGACATTTATGACAACACAGTTGACATTTTCGCTATACCACCTACTTTTTAAGTTTAAAATGGTTAAGTTTGTAAAAATATTATAATTTTTGAAAGTCTAACGTTAATTTAAACATTATATTTAACTATCTCATTATTATTTTAATAAACTGGTAGAGTAATAAAAAATTTACCGCTACTCCACTTCTTTCCACGAAATTGACATTTATTTATAATTTAATTATACACATTATCTTAAAATCGTTTAATCTTCTCTGAGGTTTACAATAGAGCACTATATAATAAACTATATTCGAGCATGGTATTGTTCGTTATATATTATAATACCTGGTGTGGATGCGGGTGGGAGCGGTGGTGGCGCGGCGGGTCGCGGGGCTCGTGCGCGCGCGCACCGCTCATGCTACGCGGCGCATGCCCGATGTCGCGCCAGCGCGCTGAAATAATGCCATACAATTATTATAATGCATTGAAAAATATTTTGACATTAATATTTATAAGAAATATAATATTTTCTCATGAATTATTAAACAAAAAGGTTATCTTTAATAATTAGTCGAAAAAACTTCCATTCTCATTCTAGACAAATATAAATCGCTCATAAAGTAACTTTTCGTCACATATTCTTAAGAAATGTGGTATATCACAGTAAAATAAAATAGCTTATCTCTTATTTGGATAAACATTTTAATATACCGCAACATATAAAAATATCTAATATATAAATACATATATTATCATACATATATAAAAATGGCTACTCATTAAAAAGTCATAAAATATTTTTTAAATCTCTTAAAATATTTTTAATATTTATGTGTTAGCCTGATTATTTTTAAGTTATATTTAAAGAATACATTTGACCTTTAATCGTAGGTCTATAAAATTAAGTATCATTAAAATACTCAGCAGTAGGCGACACACAGCACATTCATTAGTAATTTAAATAGGAAACATTAACTACAGTTTTTCGTCACCAAAATCTGACCCGAGATCGCGTTGACATGCACAAGTAAGCATGCGGAGAAACAACTTTCAAATATAACAGCCGTTAACCTTTGCACCCGGTTCGATGCCCGGCCCGTAAAATTACCTATAATATAAATTATTTTTACGTTTATATCTATTTATTCTAAGACTTACTTTCTTCGCAATGGGTATGTGAAAGCAGGATTTATGTCAGGTCGTGTAAATCTATTCGACTTGTTTAATGTTAACTAACAATTATTTTATAATACTTTTTTAGATTTACACGACAATTTGACATTTTAAATAAAACTATCTTTATGGATTTTTTCGCGGAATTATTTTGATTTTTGGTTCCCGACTTTTCTACATTTAAAAGGATTATTTTATGTTAAAATATTAATGTACAAGGTATTATTGTATCATTTGTAATGAGCGACCTTCACTCGTTATAGCAATTCTCAAAAACCTTTAATGCGTCCCGCGTCAAAAAATCTTATAAGCTGATATCTAGCAAGTAGCACCTATCCCATGTATGCAATACGCAAGAGGAAATCCCATGGAGGGTCCTATCTTTCCCCTTTATAATTTGACTATAATATCACATCCAATCGGATCCACAAGTGAAAGTTCTGCTAAAAAATATTAAGCCGTCCAAATCTCTATCTGACAACGAAAGTTCGAATTAAAAAAAATCTAGTAAAATACTAAGGAAAAAATAGAGAAAAATTACCGTACTAATAATACTAAAAACCAGTAGATACATATAATTTGAACACAATTTTATTATCATAAGCCAAACATCAACTTTTCTAATACTTTTTCATGTGTATATAAATAATATAATATGGCTAACAATGCGGTCAAGATGACAAATTATCACCGGGTCGAAGGTGAAACAAATGGCAGTACGGCAGTGTGCCTTGTCTTTTTATTTTAATGGAATAACCAATGAAACAGTTATTTATGATAGAGAATATAATTGGTAAGAAGTAGGTACATCAATTCCTAAGAATGTTAATTTCTAAACATATTTTTAGGATTTTTCTTTTTATGCGATTTATTTACTATCCAAATATCGGTAAATTAACTATGTATAGAGATAGAACAAAATATTTCACTGTTTGATTTCAACCTTAAAGATTTATTACTTAAGCAAAATTAAAAAAAAAAACAAAGGAATAAACATAAAACAAAACTTCTATCATATCAGCCATAAAACAGTTCATCTCGCTCCCTCCTGACAGCTGTCACTTTGAAACCAATAAAAAAGACCTCCCCCGCCTCCCCGCCTATCAAATTTAAAAGTGCAAACGGGAAATTTGATAACGTTTTGGTAGATCAAATTATGCTGGTGGAAAACTAGTGCACCCGCTACTGCACAACGGTCAAGGTCGAAAGACCTGCAGAGACTTGTTATATATTTTTCTTTTATGCGACATGTTACTAATAGAATGCTTAAAAAACAAAAGATGTGATAAGCTCATTTGATTTTATTATTACATAAATATTACAAATCGTATGCTAGTATTAATTAGTTGCGATTAAATAAAACGACCCAATAGGTTTTTCCAGCTTTTTATGCTAATTCCTAAATGAGAATTTGAATTAACATATTTTATAATAATTACAAATTAGTAAGAGGGTTGTTTTTATACAAATTAACCGTAGTTAGCATTTTAAAGAAAACCATAATAATTATTGTCAAACACGGATGATGCAAAGCACCTGAGGCCCCGCGCATGCGCAATAGCCAAAAAGTTTACTTGAATAATATAAAATACATCTTTTTCTATTAAAAGTGTAAAGAACTACTAATATCACTGCAATATTATAAAGATAAGCTTAATTCATAACTGCTGTACATGAAAAGTCATATATACGAGGGTTATTTAGAGGTTTATTAACTAATTAATTTGTATCCATGTTGCATCAAAAACATTGATTTTTCTCTTGAACCGCCCATTTAATGTTAAATAATAAATCCTTATAGTATAAAGCTTCTAAATGAGTAAGTGCAATATATTTATTTACTCACATATATGTATGTTAAATACGGGGATATATAAACAAAAGCGTTAACATTATAAAATACTTACACTAATCACTAAACAATGAATTTTAATTAGAAAACAACATAAACAATGTCCACTTATCACAGTTATGCACTAAATGGTGTAAAATGCACTCTTTTGGGATTTTTCACGGGCCCTGAAAACTGCAGGCCATATCACTGACATTTGTCATGTGCGGGAAACGATCGGGGGAGATCGGTTGTATTCGGACGTGCTCGTAACTCTTCGGGGACTCTCGGGAGGTATTGATCGGCAATGGCGCCTGGACGCCGGCCGTCGGTGGCGCCCCCGCGTTAATGAAACCTGATGGACGCCTATTATTTATCACGATATTAATGTTTTATTGATTCATTGGGATTAATTAATGTGAATGATATTATATTAATCTTTTTATTGACCAATTTTCATAAAAAATCCACCGTAAGGATAATTACATTTAATTAATATGTATTTATTTAGTTCCTAATATTGATATGTTTAAAAGATTTTCCGGTTTAGTATTTTGTTTTGTGATCAGAAATATCTCCAGAACTAAATTGATAGACTCAAAAGGAGTAGGTAAGTGAGTGCTAAAAGTAAAAGTTTGTAAATTGAGCGCAAAACGTAAATATATAAATCTATGTAACTAACATACATATAAACAAAAATATTTTGTATATAAGTTCCTTAAAATAATTTCCTTGAAAATATATTTTTTTCTCTAATAAATCCATTCCAAATTAAGATTTTTAAAACCCTAAGAATTTGACATAGACAAAAAATGTAGAGTTCTCTCTACAGGTGAATGAATTGTAAAATAAAATTGAACAGTCACATCACCACACTGCCCACTAAGCCAAAAGTCGCGGGTTCATTCCCTACTAGGGACAAAAACATGGATTTTGATAATACCACAACAATATGGCCTGAAAATGGAAAATCAAATGAGACGACAATTTGCGCTTTCTGTCTGTAGGGATAAAAAACTTCATAAAATAATAATGTAATAATTAAAGCTTAAAAACAACTCCATCACATTAAAAAAAAATTGACAATTAGAAGACAGAATAATAATCCTAGATTTGTTTTAATTCATAATAAAATTAAATTATAATATAGTTCTCATTATTTATATATTTTCATTTTCAATCAATGTGTCAATCATTTTTGTATTTCGTAATTATCTTTCTATTATTGTAAGTTGCTCCTGTAGACCGATCATTCATTTATAGTTTTAATTCCACATTAAAGCTACTAAATTTCAAAATTACCGCTCAATCTCATTCGTGTCTTCCTCAGAAAACGTGATACTGGCAGAATGGATTGCGTCTGTTAACGCAACTACGAGTTTAAGCCATTATAGAAAAAAAAAATACTAGATTTGTTTACATTTTTAGTTTGTTAATTTCTTACGTACGAGTGAAGTTTATAATAATTCTATACATTTTTCCATGCAACATTTTCTTATTTTACTTTTTCGGCTAAGTCTCCTTGTTTACAGTCTTTGTAATAATTAATATGCCATTAATCATTTTCACAAACCATTCTGGGCGAAGATGTGACTTAAATGAGCTATTTGATAGTGTCTATGATTTAGTGTTAATTGGTCAGCATCTGGTTTTAGAAGAATTTTCACGCACAAGAAAACACTTTTAGTATTAAAGAAGGTTAGATTACATTACCCCAGTCCTCGCCTAAGTAATACGAGCAATTAAAATTTCCTTTAAAAACTTCAAAAGCTTATTTAGAAATAATAATATTAATATATGCATAGTTTAGATTATTACACTAATATTAAATTTATAAATTCAAAAATGAGTTAGTGAGTTATGCACTTACCTAGTAAACCAAACCTTAATAAGGTTGTTTGGTAATGGAATCGTATCTACGACCTTGTGCTTAGCACAAATTTATAATCATTATCTGTCCGTTTGTTTGGGACCCTGACATACATATAGGTTACACATCACATAAGGCTTACTCTTCAAATGATAATATAATATAAATGATAATCTCCAAATGTTTGTGAATGAAGCAGTGGGTGTGATTATTGCTTCTTCTCTCTATAACAGATGAGCGAATTTAATTTGTATCATTAGAAATAGACATAGTTTGTATTTTCAATTGCAACTGCCTCAGTGGTGTAGGCTAGCATGTACGGCCTCAGATCCGGAAGTCATGTGTTCAAGTCCTGAGTCGGTCCAAGTTTAGTTATTTCTGTCAAGAAATTCTCAATAACAGTCCGAGGTTGGGAAGTTGGCAGTGTCTCGCCCCCGTGCTTCGGAGAGCATTTAAAGACGTCGGTCCTGCGCCTGATTTCTCACCGGGAATGTCGAATCGTCATCACACCGGAGTATGAGAGTGACAGGAATAGAGAGTGCACTTGTGTCTGCGCGTACACGCGCTGCACAATATCTCCTGCGCAGATGGCTAGTCTCAATGAGAATAACAGCCGTAGGCCGTTTCCGAAATCGGCCGGGAAAAATAACATTATTATTATTTTGAATTAAATATTCTTCAATAAAAGACTCACGTAACATAAAAACTATTCCGAACATAATATATTCAATACTTTCTTTTAAGTTTGATAAGCAATAATAATTTCAATTTATTAAAAAATATTTAAATATCAACTTTAAAGCAAAACGTTCTTATATTAATGCTATTATAAATATGCAAAGAGTTCAGTGCATTTTTCTTCTGTGATTGTTGACCGATTTTCCTTTTTTTTTTAGCTATTGACGAGTTTTAGTGTTATCAATAAAATAATTATTGAGAACAGTTTTTTTGACATATGTATATAGAGTGGAAAATTCTATTATCCTCAAATTATATTTTCCTCGTTTTTTTAATAATGATGATAATCGAAATGAGCGAACAGTAATATAAATAAACGCCTAAAATTAAATAAAGTTTATATTTTAATTTAAATATAAGTTAAGTATCTTTAATAGTAAACATTTGAATATTTAGATACTATTACTCCACCATCGGCCACCATCGGATCGAGCACTGTTAGTCACTGTCTCAGAGACTAATGACGCCATATTTCATTTACCCTTCCCCGAAGGGTCGCGTGCCAGCCTAACTGTACTATTGGTAAGATTCACTTTATGATAGCAAAATTCCATTACGTTATGATTGATTTTTATATATATCTTATCTTATATACTTGGTTTAAAATATATAATTTGGAATAGTAATATAATACACACAAACGTCATAACATACCCCATAAACACCCACCTACCCACATATTTTTTTTTCTTTTTTCTCGTGATTTTTTTTTTGTTTACATTAGCTTACCTTATTATAAACTGCTTATTTACGTACGTATGAGCAGTTAATACGTCTGATATGGGAAGCTCCTGAAACACAGTTTGATGGTTCAGGATTTAGGGCTTTGTGCATTTGTTTTACTTGAATAAAGGAATAAAGTCTGTTTTTTTTAATTATATTTTCGCATACACATTTCGCAGGAAAGTTAATAAAAGGAAATCATTAAAAAAAAAAAAGAAGAATATAAGCATGTGACTGAAAGCTAATGTGCAAAGAACAACAGCGGCGTAGCCAATAGCAATCATGTTTTTAACCGACTTCCAAAAACATCATAATTCATTTCCAAATTCATTATAATCATTGTAATTACTGATAATAATTTATTAAACGCTACGATATATAATTAAATAACATGTTACATTTTTTACTTAATCATATATAATATTGTAACAGAATAATGAATAAATATAATGAATATTGGACATTAACACACAGCACCATCTAGATCCATGGTGAGCTACGAAGCTTATGTCATGGATACCAGATAGTTGATACACTACACATATAGATATAACTTTAAATACATAAATATTATAAATATAAACACCCATAACCGGAGTACAAACATTCATGCTCATCACACAAATGTGCCCCCAGCAGCACTAGAACCCGCGACCGCTGGCACAGCAAGTAGGGTCGCTACAAACAGAGCCAAACGTGTAATCAAAAATGAATGCAAGTTTAAAATTCTCTATCTATCAATTAAATACTTAAATTGCAGCCCAGTTTACATAAAATAAATATATAGAAAATAGCATTTTAAATTTTTTTATTATTAATAATTGATCATATTCGTATACTTTCTATAATTATTTTTTACCGTTTAATAAATTATACTTAATAAAAAAAATACTTTAAATATACTAGAAACCCATCCTGGTCTCGCCTTGATCTAAAATATATATAATTTCATACTTCTATCTAAATTGCTTATTAATTACGAGTCGTATCTGTGGTATATAAGACTAAGGACCCGCCCACACTTCTAACACTATATTTTATAGCAAAAATATATTCATAAACTATGGACTTACCGTCGCTTCGCCCGAGTGCGTCCCTAAGGTACGCTGATTTTGTTCACAATTCCTTTTTTTGGTTTTAATTTTTTTGTGCTGAACCCTAATTCTTTTTCTAAAACAATACTAGCCTAAGTTGCTCCTTATGACATCAACTATCTGCCAGTCAAAATCCCGTCAAAATCGGTCCGACCGTTTCGGAGATTAGCCAGGACAAACAGACAGAGGGACAAAAAATTTAAAAATTGTTTTTTTTTCTTATAAGTATCATATATACTTTCATAGGTATATCTTTAGTAAAAAACTAATTTTGACATTACAAACAGACACTTCAATTTTATTTATTTGTGTGTATATATATATATATATATATATATATATATATATATATATATATATATATATATATATATGCTAGGCTTTATATTTAGGCAAGGGGCAGATTTTAAAAATGCTCATACATTAATACTGCTATATAATGCTTATGTTAGGGCTAATCTGGAATACGCGTCTACAGCTTGGAATCCACAATATAATAAATATATTGACTTAATTGAAAAAATACAAAATAAATTTTTAAAAAGATTAAAAAATAGATTTGGTTCTGCTTCTTTTAGTAATACTACTTCCCTAGAAAAGCGAAGAGAACAAAGAGATCAGCTCTTTCTTTACAAAATAATTAATAATTTAGTTGACTCTCCGTACCTGTTAAATAAAATATCATTTAATTGCCCTAGACATGGCACTCGTTCTCAGGCTACTTTCTCCACCGCTGTCTCCAGAACAAAGTATTGTGACAATTCATTTATTGTAAGATCCTGCAATATGTATAATAAGCAATATCATGACATCGACTTATTCAATAATGGGTTCAAAAAATTCGCTCACCTATTAAAAAAAAAAACATAAATTTTGTTAATGTTTAGTATTCTTGCTTTTGTTCGATTTATTCCTGATAAATTTTAAGTTCACTTAGTTTATGTTTTTAGTGGAAACTTTATTGGCTTAAGATTTTTGTTTAGAAGTATTTAGCTAGGTTTTATTGACTATACGCTGTATGTTTCCCAATGATAAATAAATAAATAAATAAATAAATAAATATATATATATATATATATATATATATATATATATATATATATATATATATATACACAAATAAATAAAATTGAAGTGTCTGTTTGTAATGTCAAAATGTATATATATATATATATATATATATATATATATATATATATATATATATATATATATATATATATATATAAGTCAAAATACAACATCCGGCTCCATACAATGCAAAACAACGTGTCATCCTCTAGATTATTTAATTACTAAACTACTCAGATTTTTACGATTCAGTATATCGCAATCACACGAGATCGAGTAATTTATTCCATTCCGACTTTATTGCGCAGTCGTACTGGTCGCTATTAATTTGAGCTCATCACATAAGTTTTTAGAATTCCGCCTGTTATTTACTATTTTATTAGAGGTAACATGATTTTTAGATGTACAATATGTATATTTAAAAAAAAAACCTTTTTTTGGATACTTTTGTTTTTAGTTTTTCAGGAGTAATTATTATTTTTCAAATATCTTCTTCTTTTTATCTTGATAACAATAATATTATATAGATAGGTATATTGTATTTTTTATGCATTTTCGTACACTGACTATATGGATGACTGTTTATACAATAACTTTTAAGTATTATAATATATGTAGTTTATAAATATTTGATTTATCTAAAAATTATATCAATAACAAACATCACTAATATTGTTAAATTAACACATTTCATTATCTATACATAAAATAAAAATCTAACTGAGTCGAATTTGTGCATTAAATATTTTTTGAAAAATCTTATTGAAATAGCCATTATTATCGATACCTACAGAGCAAAAATGTATATTATTTAGAATTTTTGTCTGTCTATCTGGGAACGCATGACGAGAAAACCACTGGACAGATTTTAATGCAACTTGGTAAAATGATAGCCGGTTACCCGGGTCAACATATAGGATACTTTGATACTTTGACTTTAATGGAGAAATCTATAACAAACGTTAAAACATAATAAAAGAACATTATTATCGAAATTAATTTATTATTATTTCTTTCTGAATTAGATTTTCGAATCAAGAAATTTTGTACAAATAAACACAGAAGATTAATCGATTAATAAAGATATTAAAATAAAAGTTTTCCATTTATTGTGCATCGATTGTCCTAAAATTGATATCATTGGACTCAGCCTCGCAAATTAAAACAGGATTCAAAACGAAACTAGTTACGACAGTCGATCACGGCGAGTTACTAAGAATACTTTACTGAACTATTACTTTACTGAAGTCACTAACGTATAAACTCGATGTGAATAGTTAGTGGGAATGATTTCTTTAAACATCAATTATAAATTATTGAAAAAAATCGATTATAAATCAGCAATTAAATGTCTGTCTATGAAAAAAAATACCAACGTTTAATAAATTTCATTGTTTTAAAATAAAATGATTACTTTTGAATAATTACCTACAATTTTTTTAATTTCGTTTCAATAAAATACAAAATTTTCTATCTAAATAAATCATTTTACCAGACCTGGTAAAGTAAACAGCTCTCGATATCGAATATCGAGCATTTGTATATTAAAAGTATAGGCATCGATTACCGTTACGCGACAGAAATATCATAAAGTAGTACGATGAAATGAAAAATAAACGTCCAATTAGGGTTCATTAAAAGCATAATGTTTCCGGTGGTATATGAAGAGAAACTCGCTCCGTTTCTACGATACCGCTCTAAGAGAAACTACATTCTAGTAATTGTTTAATCTATTATTTAAATTGTTTGAAATCAAAAAATAACAGATTCATGCTACTCCTGTGTTACCGCTACCGATTAGAAAGAATCGATATGAAAATTGATCGCTCATCTTGAACGCTTAATTTGGTTTTTAGACTATAATAAAATACAGTAGAAACTGTTTGCCTCTAATTGTATTTTATTACAAGTTTTACATATTAGTATACTCTTACATTGCAGTTTTTGTATTTTTTCTCAGAAATGAGACATTTTCCCGCGGTAAAAAGTAGCCTATATATTGACCCGGATAACCAGCTATCACCATACCAAACATCAAAATCCCTCCAGTGGTTTTTCCGTGATACGGTAACAAAAAGACAGACAGACAAAAATTCTAAAAACTATAGATTTGGCCTCTGTATTGATAATAAAGTTTATTTCAAGAAGATTTTACAAAAAATATTTAATGTACAGATTCGGCTTAGTTAGAATTTTATTATATGTATAGATTTGTATATTAATAGCAACTGACACTCGTTTCGCTCGGGTTCGTCCCTAGGTACGTTTTAACGGTTAGTATAACCGTTAAAACGTGCCTAAGATTAGAAAAACTCTGCGAAAAACAGAAACAAATCTATTCCACAAATAAAAAGTAACCTATGTGCTATTCCAGATTATAACCTACCTTTGTTCCCATCCAAATCCGTTCAACCGTTCTGGCATTGAGTAACAAACATCCATCCATCGAAACTTACGCATTTATAATATTTATAAATAAATAAATTTATGAGAAGTTACATATTAAAATTGTAGCTACAGGAATTTGAATAGAAAATTACCGTTTTTTAGACACATATATTATTTTAAAAAAAACTATATCAGAACAATACAATTATAAATTAAAAAAAAAAATTCTAAGCAAACGAATCGATAAACGAAACATAGTATAATAAAAATAATCTTAATTAATTTCGTCTGGATCATCTCATAAAATAGAGACGACGTTAGAATGACTATAATTGCTTATATTTGCACATTTCCATAACACATAAATGTTTGGACATCATCGATCGCATTCTTCACGGACTAGAAAGAGCAGATGCCGATGTTGCCTTTCACAAAAAAAAATATTTTAAAATATTAATCTCGGGGCGCTTTCACACTTGATAAAGGGTCAATTTAAGCGATAATACTTAATATTATTGGAATATTTACTTACAATTTGTATGTCGCCAAGTTTTCCAGTATATTGCGACTGTTGTTCGAAGATTTTGTATTTAAAATTAGTGTATCATAAATTAAAAAAAATATTATCTATATTTTAACTTTTAAGGTTGGTTAAGAAAAAACTCTTATTTAGTAAGCACAAGTAAAAATTAGGGAGCAAGTCGAAATTTTTACAGAATATATGTTATTATAGAGATAATACTCCATCAAGTAATCAAAAAAGCAGATCTCTACCATTCATTATACAGATGGCCACCATGTTTTAGTAGCGACATGTCTCGCGATTGACGTTTAAAACTTTAGTGGACACGAAAGTCTAAATATTTTCCATTACAACTAAAACGTAGATCACATGTTAGGTAACACAACAGAATCCATGTTAAAGTAACATTATTTCATATTTTTTTATATTAATAAGACATAGGTACAAATCTAAACTACCGAAATTTTATTCATACTAAGTATTAAATTAATAAAAATACATAGATAATATATACACATGGTGATAAAATTTTAAATAGTCATACAAATTGTACTTAATTTTTAAATCTACTTCCAACAGATACAATATGAAATTTTATTTATTCACATATAGAGATGTACACGCCCTAACATGTTTTCGGACATCTCATTAGCGCGACTGGTACATTAACGATGTAATTATACTTTGAGGTTTATTTCCATATTTAACAAAATAACTGGTTGTGATATACTTTTAATGAATTCATACATTGACTCTATGTTCTATTTGCACGTTTATTTATTTTTTAATTTGACTGTTTTAAGAGATCGTATCTTCATCCACTGGTGTAGTAAAATATGAATATTACCAGTTTCTTGATAGTACGTGATCTTTAAGATTAATTTATTCTATATACAACTGTTTTTAGTATAAAAAACATTTAATAGAATCCATACGTATTATTAATTATTATACAAATTAGAAATGATAGTTCTTATATTGTAGCTTTGTTACACTTTCACGCAAAAACTAATGAACTGATTTTGATAAAACTTTACAGTAATATAGCCTATACATCAGACTAATACGTAGGATATATTTTTTAAAGATAATACATAATTAAACTAAGTGTGTGGAGAAGCGAGAAAACCACCCACCCTCACAAACTCGTGCTTATACGAGTATGTAACTAGCAGACCCGGCCACGCGTTGTTGTGGCACACTTATAATTTTTTTTTCTTTAGCCAGGGTAGAATTTGTAGCTTAGGGTAGCCATTTCTCAGATTCTCTTTCCGGATGTGAAAATCTTTAATTTTTCGAAATAACCGGTATAAAGACTATCTTATCTTTTGAGTTGGAACAAATCACACATTTTAAAAAATCGCTAAGATCGTATAAGTAGTTTCGGAGTTCATCCCGGGTCAACATCGTGACACAGGATATATTTAATGTACAGACATTTACATAAAGTATACAATATTAAATGTACAGATTCGGCTTAGTTACAATTTTATTATATGTATAGATATTAGTAGCATTGACCGATTATGATTCGATGGCACAAAGTTACAAATTGTCACCTAGATATTATAATAAAATTCTAACTGATTGTGAGTTGAATCTGTACATTATCGAAACAGACGCTGATTCCATAGTTTTTAGATTTCTTATCTGTCTGGCTATTAATCTGTCTGCCTGGCATCACATTACGCATCACAAGAAAACCACTGGACAGATTTTGATGAAATTTGTTATTATAATAGTATAATATTAGATAGATAGATATCATGTTGTCTACAATCGATGTTCTTTTTTATGCCAGATTATATATTTTTTATTATTCTATGGAATTTTGAAATTTTACTATATTTTTGTGTTACTTGCATCTAAGTAAGAGGTACACTCGTGCAGTAAAGTGTTATTACAATTTAACACGATAGGAAAATCAATTAATAACGTAACATTTACATTTAACGGAGTGCGGTTAGGAGGTGATAAGCGAAGAGAATATATTATAATTTATAGCGAAATGAAGTTGGGTCACATGCATGGCAATAATAAATAAATGTAAAAGATTGTATATGTCTGTTTGTTTGTTACTCTTTCACGCCGAAACGTCTGAACGGATTTGGATGAAATTTTGTAGAGAGATAGAAAATTCCTTTGGAATTACACAGACTACTGTTAGATAACTAGGCACCTGAGCGTAAGTAAGCGTAAGTCGCTAGTTAAAGATAAATTTATATCAATTGCTATAGTGAACAAAGATGTTGTACCTATAAAAATATTGTTTAGTGATCAACGCTATTTCTAACTGTAAATAATATCTTTGCGATCTCAATATTTTGTTGATAATTTTAGGCTTTAAAACCTAAGATTTAAATATACAATGTTGAGATGCTATAATAATAAAATCATTTTCTGATTTTATATATAAACATATGCATTTTCAATAGGTACTGATGTAAATTTATAATAAGTCCATAAGCTACATCAAGTTAAATGAGAAATATGAAAAAGTAGGATAATTTAAAATATACTAAAATTCAACTTTAACTATTTATAATTAAGTTTAACTAGAGATGACTCGTTTTTTAAGTATTTTACAATAAGGTCGTAAAGGAAATGGAAAAGCTCGGTAACACATAAATCAGTTCTTCAATAAAGCACTAATAACGGGCGTCATTTGAATAATATCATGTCAATTAAGGCAGCGCCCACTGCCCATAGCACTTAGTATATAAAACAGCGGAGACCTCCGATAACTCGCTAGGTGTCGTGACGGACGCGCGTTACCAAGACACGAGGTGCGGCTCAGGCCTATTGACCGCGGTTCGCTCCGCACAACCAAAAATCTTTACACGTATATATAAAATTATAAAACTATCGGAATGTACGTTGTCCATTTAATACTAAATATGAAAGTAGATTGGTGTAAATGGAGCGAGCCGCAATGGAAGCGAAAGGCGCGGTACGTTATCGCTAACTCCAGAGTGCGTACAAATCACGTTTCGCGCGAATCAATACTTAAGTTCAGGCGATCTTCCCCCTGTTTATTGCAGGGTAGTTGGGGTGGCTATCGACCGCACCCACCTGACCGTCACTAATCAGGGCTCATCCCGGACACCTAGAATAATTGTACTTTACTGATATAGTGTTGCACAAACACAAAGCGATTTGGCGATCGGTTTTGAACTATCTCAAATTCCAGATGACCCACGCTTTGATATCCAATCCGTTAGTAATTGGGCTCTTCGACCAATAATCCACTAGTTTTTATCCACTCATTTATGAGTACTTAGTTACGCTATTTGATTTATCTCTTGCTTTCTGCTATTTTGAAAGGGTACATTTGGTAAACTTCTGATGATACTTATTTACAATAAATTATATTACTACTTAAGTATTTAGTTTGAATTCAGTTAAACATTCTCACTGTCTTCTTTTATTGTGGACTCTGATTACAAATGATAATTTATTTAATAACTTAATATGTAGATAAAATATCTAGATAGCTGATATGAACATTTATTACCTCCTATTTTTATTTAATAACAATAATAATTACAACTATTATTATTGGCTATCATAATATATACCTATACTAATCATAGTAATTCGATAGATTTGTTTTTGTCTAGGATGAACAAAAATATTTTTTAAAAACGTGTTGTACGGAATATAAAACCCCAAAAAAATGCTTGTCGAATTTTTTGTTTGTATATCTCTTTACTTTTCACGCAAAAAAATAAACTATATTGAATTTAACTATATTTTGTGTGATGATAACTTATTATTAGACATCATTTAGGATACCTTTTACTATAGGAAAACCTTTCACTCTCACGAGAAAATGATTTTGTCGAGTCGTCTTTAATTTACATGGATGCATTACAATAATGTAGTAGAAAATTGTAGATTTTAAAGAGGCCTACATAAAAATCTGCAATACCATATTATATTTCCTTAACTATTTAAAACTGACCGAGGAACGCACTCGAGCGTAGCGAGGTTAAATCGCTAGTTTACTATAATTGACTTTGAAACATCGATTTGATCAAAAAACATTTCTTACTGCTTAATCAGTCTTTAAAAAATATATTTTCAACAACATTTTTGTTACCTCTACAACCCTACCCTCATCTTGAAACGGGACCTACTACGCCTCTTTTTCCTATACCTAGGCCTATTATTATTACTAATATTTATTATTATTACTAGGCTACAATTCCAAAATTATCATGAGGTGAAATCGGTCAAATCTTATTGTAATATTGTTGTGACCAGAGTGCTTTATTGACTAAATACTCATCCTCAATTTGTTTTAGTCTGGCTGAAAGCACTTTAACAAATATAATTTAAAAAATATAACGTAGGTATAATATATCGTTATAATTTATATTTTTAACAAGAAACAGAATAAATCTTGTAAACATCCCCTTCCCAAAAAGGGGCAACGCGAACTATTTTCCATGCAGGCAATCGCGGGGCAATTTAGTAGCGGAAGCAAATAGAAGTCATGTCGGGCAATCTGAGGCGCGTAACGCGAACGTCACGCGACTGTACGCCGTGCTCATATTTTATAAGGGTCCTGCATGCCAATAGTTTCATAGAAAATTATATACATATGTCATACCATAAATTTGCTTTTTAAAATTAATTTTGAAGTTATACTTCTTTTTGCATGTTTGGAAAAAATTATGAGAGTAAAATTTTTACGATGCGGGCGCACACCGACATCCAAAAGGCGACATGATGAAGTTAGCTGCATTTTTTTACAAACAGAGAGTTGTGACATACCGGATGAAATCTTTAGCTATATTTGTTCTATTACGCCAAAGAAGTAGGTATAACTTCTTAAGTCTTAATATTTTTTTGTTATCCAGTTAAGGACTAGGTGAAAAGTTTCTAAATTAAGAGCCAATATTATATGGGGTTGCTTTTTCCAATATCATTTATCTCTTCCGTCAGCCATTTCCGTCCACCGTGGACATAACCCACTGAGCTCGATCTTTAGCTCTACGCATCCAACCGCTGCCAGACACTTTACGTGTATCTTTTATCCAACATATCTCGTCCAAAAGAAACGAACTATATGTGATGCTATAAACGATGCCGGTTTATTATAGCATTAAATACATCAATACTGCAAGTAACCAGCTTTAATTTCCGACCCCAGAACCCGAGCTCGTAACAATATTTCAGACTAGTCTATAAAAAGCTAGATACGTTTTTGTAGGGTATTGGCGTATCCATTTTTAGCGATTCAAAGTGACTGTAAGTAATCAGGCCCTTTTCTAAATGACATAAAAATTTTGTTACTCACATAATGTACTTTATGCATATTATATATATATATATAAAGGAAATTTTGTAACCTTATTTTCACGTATTTTTAGACGTTTGACTAAGCTCAGTCACACAAATGAAGCAACTATGAAACTTGCAATAAATATTCCTATTTTTTAGTCTATTAAATGGTTTTTTTTTTTAAATTTCCTATTGAATCCAAAAGTTTCAGTACGTAAGAGAGCGCACGCTACGCTTTATATTATTGGCCCTTAAATTGTGTAATTACTCGCACTGCGTGACCCCGTGCCTTGTTCGCAATTACCTTAAGCGTAGAACTAAATTACAACTTGTATTTGGTCTTATTAAAGCTCGAATTAACGTATTGATCGCCCTCTTCGATAGTGCAGGTACTGTTAGATATGAGGAAATGGAAATAATAAATGAAACGGTTTACAGCTTATTTTTATGTTTTTATCATGTAGATCACAGATTTTCTGTTTTTTTTTTTAATAAAAATCGTAAAACGACTCTTTTGGATGTAGCTTGTTTTAAAATTGAAGTAATTTCAAATTATAAGTCTAGGGATGTCAGGTACATGAGCAACAGTTTCAAATGCCTACTTGATTTCATTTAACTTGAATTGGTCGCAGATTCAGCTGTCCAGTATAGCAAAAATCTTTATAAAGTGACGCTACAGGAAGAGGGATCAAAAGAGAACAAAAACAAAACTGCACTGACACTATCTAAAAATATCCCAAATATGAAAAGGGTTTCACTACAGAGAGTGAGCAAAATTACATGTCAAGTTATGGACCTAACTAAAACATTAAGAAATATCACAACTAAAACAATTTTTACTGTATTATAGTTATTATTTTTTTATATTAATATGTACATATAATAAATGTTTTATACATATAATAAAATTCTAAAAGAGTCAAATCTGTACATTAAATATTTTTTGAAAAATCTTGTTGAAATAGTCATTATTATCGATACAGAGACCGAATTTATAATTTTTAGAATTTTTATCTGTCTGTCTGTGACCGCATCACGAGAAAACTACTGGACAAATTTTGATGAAATTAGGCATTATGATAGCTGGGTATCTGTGTCAACATATAGAATACTTTTTACTGCGAGAAAATATCTCATCTCTGAGAAATCTATACCAAACGTTAAAATGTAAGTAGGGACGAACTCGAGCGGAGCGAAGGTGAGTTAGAGTGTTAGATATATTTCTTCAATAAATAGAAAAAAAATTAAAAAACATTCATCCACAGATATTTAGAGATTTTAATAAACTTCAGACATTTATATATTACACTCGTATATCTATACATTTATATCTATGATATAAAAAAAAAACCTAAATAGGATATCTAATAATTAAAACAAAAAATAAATATTATTATCTACATATAGAATTCGGGACGCTAAATATACGCATAGCAGCCAACTGTCACTAAAGCATACAAATTTGATCTCATCGCAGGGGGTTGACCACCGCCGCTATATTTAGACGGGGTGATAGGAAATACGTTGGACGAAAATATTTTGTAAGATGCTTTACGAAAATATAGAGCTTTTCACATACCTACAATATATATATATATATATATATATATATATATATATATATATATATATATATATATATATATATATATATATATATATATATATAATATTACAATCGATCCTATCGTATTATACACATATTTATATTATAAGGGCGAAAGTTTGTAAGTATGCATGGATGGATGAATGATTGTTGCTTTTTCACGCAAAAATTACTGAACCAATTTTGATGAAACTTTACAGTAATATATCTTATATATAGATCAAAGTAACAAATAGGCTATAAAGATATAGTAAATAGTACATAATTGGACAATACGAGCGAAGCCATAGGAAAACGCTTTTTATTTTTTTATTTTATCGATAATAAAGATTGTGTACAGTTTATGTATGTATGTATATTGCATTAGCTTTTAATACGTAAACGAACACGCAATAAAAAAGAAAATAAAGAAAATATGTAGTAACTCAACTGGATATTATGTTAAAAACTCGATTTAAGTTCGTGGTTCTCATAGCATGCAAAATAATATTATCGTCACTATAAAGTTTATTCATTTTATCATGCTAAATCACATATGTCAAATGAAACCAACAATGCAGTCTGTACATTGTTATCTCACTCGATCAGTTATTTATATCTACATACAAGCGAGTACGTGTTTAGCTGGCGCTTGGTAGGGGGTGGTACTGACCACCCTTATATTTAGGGAGGGTGAGACGCGTCGGACAACTGCCTAAATGTGCGTTCTATTTGATTTGAAAGTACTATATTTTAGAATAATAATAATACTTTATTTATAATATTCATATTAATTAGAATGACGAGGATTCCACCACCAACCAAAAAACTATCAACTAAAGCAAAAGTTGTAATGTACGAGTGTAAGCAGTGGTAGCTTATTACTTTCAACCCCAACCCGTTGCGAAGCAGGTTCAAACCCAAGGTCTCGCTTTAAAGTTTTTCATGTGCACAGCTCAATTTCAGTATACCTTGTTAATACAGTGAAGGAAAACGAATTTTCTAAAGACGTGTGAAGTCCATCAACCTGCCTCCCCCTCGTATTGAGGGGAGGCCCGTAGCCGACAGTGGGACGTTAAATCTAATATTATTATTATTTATACTATTTGGAATCGCGAAAAGCAATTAGATGTTCTTAAAACTAAACTAAAAATAATTTAACTTTGATACACCTATATAATATCACACAAAAACACAATTTAGAGTAAGAATCAATATTAAATAATTTAAAATAAGCCCATGCTAAACCGTAAGAGATTTTTTTCTTCTATGGCATAAAAAAAAATTGTAGCTACAATTCCTTTATTTGTTTTCCATTATCAACCGACTTCAAAAAGGAGGAGGTTCTCAATTCGACTGTATGTTTTTTTTTTTGATAACAATATATTCGGAGACACATGACGGGGTGGAGTTGACCACCATGCTAAAAGACCGGTAGAAAAGCACCGCAATAATGCGATGGATGAGACGGAAAATACGCGTGTGAAAGTATACGTATAGGTTATTGATACTGCAATTTATATGTTTTTGTTTTAAAGTGTGCTTTTAGTAAGTGTTTTCATACTAAAAGCTTTACGTTATGTATCTTGTTTTAGTACGATTTAATTAGTTTTAAATATACAAGTATACAATTTACTTTGAATGATTATAAATCATACGAATCTTGAAGTCCGTTATACCCTAATTCCTATTATTAGTCATATGTTTGATATCCAACCAATCTGACGATAAAGCTGAAAGATAGATAATGGTACTCCTCAGTTACTAGTTTTAAAACCTTTGGCTTGTTTATATTTTTTTGACGAGTCCCATATGATATCCTGCTTACTATGACCTAGGACCTAGGAACTAAAAATCTAGAAATATGGAAATATCATATTTATAGACTTTAATAGTAAGTATTTTTTTTTATTGAAAAGTCTATTTTTTGACCTTTTAGACGCGCAGCAATAGTATAATGGGTTATCGTGTTTTTAGCATAGTATCGAATTAACTGCCTCGGTGGTGTAGTGGCTAGCATGTACGGCTGCACACCCGGAGGTCCTGGGTTCGAGTCCCGGGTCGGGCCAAGTTTAGTTATTGAGTCTTTCTGTATATTAAGTCTCAGTAACAGCCCGGAGTTGGGAAGTTGGCGGTGTTTCACCCCCGTGCCTCGGAGAGCACGTAAAGCCGTCGGTCCTGCGCCTTAACTCTCACCGGTCGTGTCGAGTGGTCGTCCCACCGGAGTATGAGAGTGACAGGAATAGAGAGTGCACTTGTGTCTGCGCGTACACTTGAGCACTATAATATCTCCTGCGCAGTTGGCTAATCTCAATGAGGTTGGCCGCCGTAGCCGGAATCGGCTAGGAGAACATCATCATCATCATCATCATCATCGTCGAACTAAAATAAAAATTGCTCAGAATTCAGTAACATATAATAAATAAATAAATAAATAAATATTAAATATGTTGGGACATTAACACACAGCACCATATAGTCCCATGGTAAGCTACGAGGTTTGTGTTATGGATAATAAATAGATACATAGGTGCACATTATAAATATAAACACCCCTAACTGAAGTACAAACATTCTTGCTCATCACACAAATGAATGCCCCCAGCGAGATCCGAACCCGCGACCGCTGGCATAGCAAGTAGGGTGATCTTTGTTATGATTGAATTATTATTTTTTTAAACTATTGTCAAAATTGAATGCGTGTTAAGTTCATAAAACTTATATAAATAAACCGAAATGGAAATATAAAGCGAAACTAAATGTAAAAGTAATGTATTAAGGAAAAAAATAAACCAAAGTGTTTTTTGTATTGTTTGCAATACACGATTAATTATTTTGTTTACGCGGTGACCGCGGCGCGGCGTCGCGGCGGGTCGAGCTAAAAAACAGAAAGTGAGAAATAAAAACTTTTATCCAGAACAGTAATTTAAAGTATCTTTATATTATATTTATCTGTATATTATGTTTGTTATTATTGAATTCCTCATTTTATAAATTCAGACTCTCTTTAAGATGTCATTGAGATCAAAATACACTATTCTAATAACTAGTGAGTCGTCTTCATTTAAAAAACCCTTCACAGTATGTTTATATTCCACGAGATTAATTTGACTCCACGGTTAACCCCTAAAGTATAAAAATTTGACCCGGAACAAAAGTAACTTATATCACTCTCTCGCCCGCACACGACGTACATAGATAGGTACACGGTGGATAATCGCATGTTCTCTGTCACGGTAACAAAAAAACCAACAAACAAACACACTTTCCCACCCATAATAATGGTAAGGATACACAAATATTTTTTTTAAATAAAATATCTCTACATGCGTTTATTGGCCGACTTCAAAAAAGAAGCTTTCTCTTTAGCTGCGTGTTAAAGGATAAATCAATAACAAGTTTACATTAATTTATAACATTATACAGAACTAGGTTTTGCCCGTGAATGCTCTCGCGTAGTTTATATATCCAAACTAATATTATAAATGTGAAAGTTTGTGAGGATGAATGGATGTTTGTGACACGGCTGAACGGATCTGGATGCAATTTGGCACATAGATAGATTATAGTCTGGAATAGCACATAGACTACTATTTATTTCAGAAAAATGAACGGTTCCCGTGGGATAGATCTGTTTTTGAGTCGCCATGGTGTATAATAAATGCTACCTTTTCGGATTTTTCGCAGAATCATTTTGATTTTTGTTTTCCGACGTTTCGAATGCTTTACAACAAACACACACAGGAGAGACTGTTTATACAACCAAACTCACATCCATAGATTAACTAAAATCTCACATAACATGACCAATTAAACTATAACGCTTAAAAGCACGCATTGCACAGTAGTTAAAGTTAATCGATTTTTAATCAGGTAATAAGTCCCACACAATATTTTTTGCCTAGCGATTAAACTACTTTATTATTTATTTTACTGATAACATAAAAATTGTAAAGCAAAACACTTTAATGGTCACCACTAACCACTAATGGTTACAAACCCAACAAATTGAGTCAAGATTATTTTTATTAAAATATGACGACACGTTTGGCCCAGTTGTAGTGACCCTACTTACTATGCCAGCAGTCGCGGGTCGAGTCCCGCTGGGGCCATTTGTTTGTGTGATGGACACGAATGTTTGTACTCCAGTCATGGGTATTTATATTTATAATATGTATATATTTAAAGTTATATATGTGTAGTGTATCAACTATCAGGTATCCATAACACAAGCCTCGTAGCTTACCATGGAACTAGATGGTGCGGTATGTTAATGTCCCAACATATATTTATTATTTATACTGCCAGTGATATTTATTTAAATATTATTAAAAAGTCTACTACAAATACTTATCTACATATTTAAATGTTCATTTATTACAATATGAGCTTCGTTTAGGTCGTGTTCCTCCCCACGTTGATTGCACCGTTATTGAACCATCAAACGTATGACTTGTTACATTGTTACTTTGGGATATGAGAGTGCACCTGACATTGCAATTTACATTTGAGGGTTGGTAATGCAAGACATCTAATCATTAACTTTTTAACTCAAATAGCATTACGTTTTAACGTTTAGTATATATTACTCAGAGATGAGATATTTTCCCGCAGTAAAAAGTATTCTATATGTTGACCCGGATAACCAGCTATCATCATAGCAAATTTCATCAAAATTTGTCCAGTGGTTTTCTCATGATGCGGTCATAGACAGACAGACAGACAAAAATTCTAAAAACTGTAGATTCGGCCTCTGTATCAATAATAATGTCTATTTCAATAAGATTTTTCAAAAAAATATTTTATGTACAGATTCGATTTAGTTACAATTTTATTATATGTATAGATGAATTAATTATTATTGTATTTCAAAATTAAAAACAAATATTATTTTAAAAGAGCAACTGTTGAGTTCTCTATTTAGTTTAAATTTTTAAAATGTAAAAAGTGACGATTCAAAAGTGCTTGTAAAAGTCTATTTATATACAGTAGATATGTTTTGATTGATTTATTGATTATTGTTATACCAACGTTTGCCCGTGGCTTCGCCTTAATTGCTTCGCCTACAATTGCTTCACTATTAAAATCCGTAGCGTGATATTCGTTGTAGTCTATAACCTTCTTTAATTCTATACTAATATTATAAAAAGAAAAGATTTTTGTGTTTGTTCTTTTGTACCGAATAAGCTCCGAAACTACTGAACAGATTAAGATGAAACGCTGGGAAGGACATAGGATAGCTTTTATCCCGGAAGTCATCCCTTAAAGTGATGAAAATAGGGATAAAAGTCTGTATGAGGAAGCAACCTAGGAATGAACCCGAGTGAAGCAAGGGTGAGTCCTATATGTTATGTATCCTATATAATATTTAAGAAGTAAGAATGAACTAAATAGGCTTTCATAATACTTTGATGATTCACAAAGTGTTTTCCTCACCTTCACAATATTCGTGATTCACGAAGCTACGTGTACTTCCATGCGTAATGTTAAAGTAACAAGTAACTAATGAGGATCTTGTGGTTTCCTTTCTCTTTTATTTTACTTAACATTAAGCAATGATATTTATCATTATCAAATTTTCAACGTCATCGGGTAAACCCAATTATGATATATAATAAACCTTTAAGTAAATTATGTAAATTTCTTATTATAAGTTTTTTTTCTACTAGTTAAAGACTGCGTATTTATTGATATTCCTATTTAGTTGCAAAAAAAAACAATAAATTGGCTGGGAGTGCGAAAAAAATCGATTTCTGATGAAATACTTTTCTTGATGTTTGCAACACCGGTATTTGACAGCTATCTAAGGTGAAATAAAAGGTAAAATAAAAAAAATATATACCTAACACACGAGCTCTAGTATAACTCTATAAATGTTCGCATACACATACATATGTACCTATAATGCTCTTCTTTTTGGCCGATTAAGAAAAATAAGAGAACAAGTGATTTTTTTAATGTTACGCAATATGCTCGCTAATTGTGAACCGTTTTGCTGATAATTTATTAATCGATATGTTATTTATAATAATGACATTTTAATTTAAAAAAAAGTTACAATTACGAGTAAAACCATTATATTTAAATAATTTTGAAGTAACTTCACTACTAACATACGATCTAATAATTTTATTTCACATAATAAATTTAAAAGTTATTTAAAAAATATATCAACTTAAAATAATTAAAATAAAGCTAATAAACGAAAAGGCAATTCACCCCTGCACAAAGAGATATTTCATATTACATACACATCAGTACTTTGCTCCCACCCCCACCCTACAGGGGGTTGCCAGGAATCAAACGGATACATCGATTCCCACAATAGACTTCCAAGATGAGACTTGCAATCTAGTGAAAAATGACTAAAACGATACCTTTTACTTAGCAGCATACATTGCTTAATTTTAACGAGAGTCTTATAGACTCCTTTTAAATCAGCAAGCAATGTAAACTACTACTATCGTAAATATCACAAAAATTTTCAAAGAAATTAACTAATATGCAACATAAAATATTTTATGCAGTTACCACAAATTTGTCACATCATGTCATTGTTAAGGCATATATGTATTATGTTATATATTAAAAAAATCTATTAAGAAATTTTAAATTAAATTAATTAACAAAAGTAGCGTTCGACCAGTGCTCGTATTTTGACGAAATATTTTTTTATCCATAATTCGTCAATTGTTACTAAGCAAAAAAAATGGGATGACAAACTTTTTGTCTTTGCCCATTTATATAGATTAATACTTTGATATAGATACATTATACATATATGAATTAGATTTTTTTAAGATTTTTGGTTCCCAACGTTTCAAATGCTTTACATCAATCATGGTCACGGGAGAGACTTTTGATTTTTTTAAGTTAAATCTAGGTAAGGTAGGTTAAATTAAGTGAAAAAATATTTTTTTCAAAAAGGATGGTGGCAATCTAGTAATATTTTTTTCTCCCTCGACTCGATATAATCTCCAATTGTTAATAGATTTTCATAGCCCCATTTAAATTTAAAAAAAAATGTTTAATGTAAGTTACATTTTTAAACTAGAAAAATATTTATCCAAAATATATGCAGTACTTAAATATATTCCTGTAAAGAAACTAAAATCATCATAAAATATAATAATAGCACACATAAATAACCACGTAAAAACATTTCTCTTAACTCGATACACCAAATAAATTACAGTTCCGTTTGTTGCAAAAAAAACATTGCGAAATCCTATGAGGGTGGTAAAAGTCAGATTTTTTAAAATAAGTTTAATGACAGGGGGTTTGTCATCGGCACCGGCCTCGTGACTGATCGCCCCGGGGGTGATAATGCGTTTCTACCCATACTTGACTAAAGTCGATAATTACTGTTTTTTCCACCCCACGAGTTAATTTAAATGAAGAAATTTTGAATTTAAAGAGACTATTTAATCACAAGGATGTCATGTTTGCAAAATTGCAATATGAATTTTTAATCAAAATTGATATATAAAGTGATTTGCAATGAACAGATACAGTAGTATAAACTAGCGGCTCACCCTCGCTTCGCTCAGGTTCGCCTTTAGGAAAACAAAAGCAACCCTATCCCACGGAAGCCGTACATTTTTCCGGGATAAATGTTATTCCAGACTATAAGCTATCTCTGTGCCAAATTTCATGCAAATCCGTTCAGCCGTTCTGGCGTGAAAGAGTCACATACATCCATACTCACAAACTTACACATTTATAATATTAATACGCATAACCACATACAAGTGGCAAATATAATCTAAAAATAATAACCAGACTCTATGCTCTACACAATATAGGATGCCTCTTAAACATCCCAACACAACTTTTGATATGTAAGAAGCAATAAAACTTTGTATAGTCAAGCATTTAGGGAAAAATCAAATTTTAGTTCAATTTTGTATTTGGTATAAATTAATATTATATCAAAATTCAAAACCCTATTTATTACATTTTCATCTCTATTACTAAGCTAATTTTAATCCAAATAATTTGCATTCAAACTAAGTCGATATCTAGTAGTAGTATAACAGGTGTCTAATGTCTATCTCTGTTCCACGGCCATACAAAACTGATTTCGGGCGGGGGTGTAGGTGTACCGACATGACAGATGACCGTGAGCGACGACAGGGGGCAACGAGGGGTCAGGGGGAGTCCCCGGTAGATTTATTATGCAGATAATACTTAGATTTGCAAGTACTTATCGATGTAACTGCAGTCTAAAATTAATGAATTTGTAGCAATTATAACCTTCTAAAAATACTACATATGACTTTTATTATAAAGCTAAAGTATTTTAAAATATTCAATTGTGTTAAAGATTTTCCAGACAATTAAAACCTTATTTAATTAATCTAAATTAGCCTTTGGCTAAATTAACGTCGCTCTTTCGCTACGCAAAAAAAATTAACCAATAAACGAAACAACACATTGTATTGGTCAAAACAAACAGTAATTTATTATCGATTCAGAAATATTGATCAGTATCGATTTAATATTCGATATTATATGTATGTAGTCGCAATGTAGGTACTATAATATTTTTATTACTACATATATTTTTTAAATTTATATAGATGTAGTAGCAGGACCCGCAGTTCGCCCACGTTCAACAACGTTCAAAAAAAACTTTTG
The DNA here is from genome assembly GCA_951806755.1 of Brenthis hecate. NCBI lineage: Eukaryota > Metazoa > Arthropoda > Insecta > Lepidoptera > Nymphalidae > Brenthis > Brenthis hecate. Next base: position 7,292,484 of record OX638265.1, on the reverse strand, counting down.
TTTTATGTTATATAGCGACTCACTTTCGCTTCGCTCATATAATATTAAATTATTCGAATATTGTTCATACAAAAATACTAAAATCGCGATTAAGAAATGGGGGGTGGGGGTAGAAGGGGGAAAAATACTTTACGACCTATTCTCTTATCTACCAAATTTACAAAAAAAATCATTAAAATCGGTCGAGCCGTTTGGAAGAGTGCGACCAAAAACACTGTGACACGAGATATTTATAGGTACATTAGATATCTCGATATAGTCAAGACATATAGTAGTTTATAGTTCTGGCCATAGTGGTTATTATTATATTATTTTAATTTCCATATTAATATCCAAATAACTTATACATAAATAATGGTAAACACAAAAAATCTGCATTATTTATGAAATAGCATAACTATATGTAACAAATTAAAATACGTAACGGTATAGTTTATGCGGCTTGAAATATGCAAATAGTATAATCTAATATGAAACTAAAAGATCAATAGCAGCATCAGTTTGTTCGTTTACTCGCGTCTAAACAAACTGGAAGGGGCCTGACACCATGACGGATGACCGCAGGCCATGACAGGGGTGGGGGTGCGGTTCTGCAGACTTATTACGCAGATAAAACTTATTTACATTTATAATTTACGGTAATACGAACTATGGCGTAGAACTACGTTGCGGTCTAGAGCACTGCCAATCTTGACAGTCACTAGTTTTGTTTAATGAAAAATAAGTAAAGTAAATCTAAAATACGTGCAAAATTCATTAAAAGAACTTTTTAATAGTCATTAAAATAATAAGCTTAATAACTAATATAATCTCGCAATATGGTATAAAAGTAAGTAATATTTATTTTTCTTTACCAAAATATATGTAGGTATTAAAAGGTATGTAAGTTAGTACCTAACATTGCCTAATAGGTTCAAAACCAGCTAAACTATCTAAGAAATTCCAAACATCCCCAAAAGCTACTACAAATCAAACTATAAATGAAAACTTTCATAAAATTAAATAAAAAGCATATCAAACCTACAAAATCTAATTTTCACACAAAAACTGCCCTCCCCGAGCAATCGTAACGCGCACCGCAAACGGCGCAGTACCATCTATTACGCTACAACTATCATTATGGCCACTATTGATTCCTAATCCGCACTTCCTGATGTTACGTAACACCCTCACCCTCACCCACCCTCCGAGATTTACGACCCTCTTTGACGAATGATTGGCCGGCCTTTACAGATCATTTCTATTTTGTTTTCGAAACCGCTGTAGCATTGTGCTTTAAGATAGAAATATTTTGTACAGTAAGATAGTTTTAATAAGTTTGTATTTTTGTTTTGTTTGTTCGTGTCAATATTAATATTGATGCGTGGAAAAATCTTTCAAAGTTATAATATTAGGGACATTTAATCTTCCGTTAAAAATATTATTTTTGCGGGAATATTTACAAAAATCGCATATAGTAAATTAATCCACAAGTAACTGAGTAGAGTTTTTTTCTCTGTATAATTTGTGTACTATTAAGGTTTTTTTTTATTCTAATATATGTCAATTAGATATGAAACTTACTAAATACCTTTACCTCAATAGTTATGTTAATTAAATTCAAATAAAACTCTTTATTCATTAAAATCGTTCGTTGTCATTAGCCATTAGCATACACGTGGTCAATTTAAACATAGTTAATGAAAATCATATACTAAATTACCTATATTAGATATAAAATTTAGTAGGTAGATACAACTATTAAATATATTTTTTTTAATATAAGAAATTATAAAATAAAATATTTATAAAACTTTTGATAAAATGATCGTCCGACTGTAAGTCTGAGTAAATGAAAAAAAAAAGAAAAAAATCCGTTTATTTAATCAAATCGCATTCTCTATAACTTATAATGATAATAATCGCAAAAAAAAAACAAGAAACACAATAAATAATTACAATTTATGTTTCATAAAAAAACAAACAATAATATTACATCATACGCATTCAACATGAATTTAAACGCTGAAAGCTCGAGGTGTCGAAGCGATGCACTTGCAGCCACACTTGGCGGCGCGAGCTTTCCATAAAGTCCGCCGGCCAGTGGAGCGCGCCGCGGGCCGGCCGGTGGGCGTGCAGGCTGCACCGCCCCGCCCCCCGCCACCCCCGCGCACTCACCCCCGCTGTTTATTCTCGGCCGAGTGGCGGGGCGACAGTCGCCCGCGTCACGCGCTACGGACAGCACGCGCGTTTCCCATCCACAAACATAAACAGCGAGGTGCATTCGTTATCGGACGTCACGTAAAAAAATTGTACGGATTTTTCCTTATGACGATCCCACTCGCGGCCCCCGCGAATTCGACCGGAAAGAGTACGGGTGATAAGCGGCGGTATCGCGGAAAATGCATTTCCCGGGTGCATGGCGCAGGCGGTGCGGACGAGGGGAGGGTGCAAGCGATGATGGACATCGTATTGATTTCTATCTGCCCGCTCCTCCCTTATTGTGGTGATGCAGGGCGCGCCATCGATCGTTGCACCGGCCCTAAATTAACACCCCGCATGATCAGCGTTCGTAATTACCCCATACCTCGATTTTTGCTGAAGTGTTCGAGTACGTGTAATGTGTTAATCGAGTTTTCATTTTCGACGTCACGTGGACGCGAGTATACGAGCTTGGATTTTTCGGAACGCAAACGAGCCGGATAATTGATACGACATAATTATTTATTAATTGACTACAAAATTGAACGATTAAGTACCTAAACTACTCGTCAGTTGCCCCAACTATAAATACATGCAGCTTGCATATAGTATTTGAAATTGTATTGTGTCATGCAATTGAGTGCACTTATATTTTATTTTATTTTTATTCTAAGTATTGTTAGAATTTAAAAACAGTGCTTTAATTTAGAAGTGCAGTTTAAATTAATTTTGATAGTGTATTTAATTTCTGTATCAAAAGTGTCTTTTTTTTTCATTTTATTGAATACATATTTAATAGGTATCGTATCTAAATATTTTTGTCATTCATAAATAATTATTTTGAATTAAAAGCTCTTATTAACATTTTATTAAAAACAAATGACGCGTTCAAAAAATATATAAAAAAAAATACTTATTCGAAAATTTATAAATTAAAAATACAATAAATACCGTCGCTTCTCACCCTCACCTTTACCGGTACGTTCAAAACAAAACGTGAAACAGCAAAATCCTAACACACTATTTTCTTTCAGGCAAACTAAAAACACAAAGCTTTAAGCCCAATAGGGTCATAGAATATAAAAATCGGCAGAAGTGACAATCGCGAAAGTGGCGGGGTTAGGGGGTCGCGTGGAATGCGCGGGAGATCTGTATAGCGCGCGCGCACGCCCCGACACCGTGCCGCCCTGCGAACAGCCGGCCATGGCGACCGAGACCGGTGAGTATCTGCCCACCTCGTTAATCATTGTCTTTATTACAAACATTCACTATTTATTATTAAAAAAATACGCAGGCAATAAGACTATTTTGTTAGTTTGAGTAAAACAATTTAATACATTACCTAAATTTATAATACGGCTTAAAGAAATATTTTTGTTTCTTACGAGAAAGCATATTAGATATTTCTATTCCAAATATTCTAATAAGACAGTATCTATATAGAAATAGCTTTAAAAACGTTAGATATTATCCACAAAGTGTAACCGTCGTAAATCAATGTACTCGCAGTCACACTGTGATAGAACAATTCTGACAGCTGCATACTTTACATAAATATCGGGTTAACTCATTCGCATTTACGAATTCATGTTTATAAAATCTTGAAACCGACGCATAGCAAATATTAATACTTGTACATTTTCTTTGTTTATAAAAAAAAAAACAATTTCCGGCCCCAATTCAGTTGATATCTGATATGAGAGAATTAGATCTACATATGTATTTATATTTTGACGTTATAAATAATCAGTTTTATTTTATTTATTAAGTATATAAATAATTTTTTTTATTAAGTACCAATCTGCATTTGCTTTGCCTATACTAGACCTCCAGTTTTATACAACACAATTGTATAGTTACATATATATATACAGAACATACAACAAAAATCTCTTCAGTAGGTACTAGTTTAAAATTTAGCCCATATCGAGACATATCTGAGTATCCGTTTGTAATAACTTATTTTAAATACAAGTTTAATGAATCAAAGTAATACGAGTATGTACATTTAAAAATACAATTGCACCATTCATTAACGTCTCATTGATGCTCGGTCGGGATAATCGAAAGTACGTCAGCGAGCCGTCAAACAAGTTTTTAAAACTGAAATGAAAAGTTTTCGGTGCGTATTTGTACGATACGCAATTGTTTACCAACAGAATCTATATGAGGAGCGTAACCGTCCAGTCACTCGTACGGTACATGAGTTCGTTGATATTCACCACCCCCCACCCCCACCCCGTCTCCACCCGGATCATCCCAGAATCCCCCAGGACGAGGGTGGGATACGTTTAATGACGACGCTTTTATTTCAAGATTTCGAAGTGCGATATTTTTCTCGTTCTTTAAATGTATTTCCTTTATCACTTCTTTTTAAAATCTTACAGTTTCTTTTTACATTTGATATTTTTTATTTGATATTTTAGTGTTTTAACAGATTTTACGGTTTATATATTTATCTAGTGCTATATCGTTAAAAGGATTGATTTGACCTCTTACTCACACTTATCAAGTTATTACTAGTCTGTCTGTTTAAAGTAGATAGTCTCGCTTATTGTAACAGTCTTCGTTTTGAAGGACTTGAACCTATCAGTATTCAGTACGTAATCAATATTCAATAATTTAATTAAGATTTTGTTAATGTAACACCCTGTGGAAAAAATATATACATATATTTAATATGAAATCTACTAAAAATAACTACTTTTTCTTATATAATAATTCATGAAAATTATAATTTGTAACTCGACAATTAGTATATTATATCTTATTATAAATTAGTACTTACTTACTAAATATTTAGTTTTCTTTTAATAGTATGATATCGTAAACAAGCAAATCCAATCAATGAATAAGGGAAGGTTGAAGCACACGGCAGAAATGTGAAGCGTAAACTTCTAAACATTTACGAATATATAGAAAACTAGTTTTGTCCGCGGCATGGCTTGATAAGCGGGGCAGGGGTCGAGGATAGCCTATGTCCGATCCCAGGATGCAATCTATGTCCTTGCCAAATTTAATCGAAATCTGTTGAGCGGTTTAAAAATAAAAAACTAACAGACAGTTACCTTCACATTTATAATATTAGTATGGATGTAAATTGGGTTTATATATTTTTAATCATAGATAGGAATGATGCAGTTATTTTCTACCTACTTATGATTTACAAAATTGTCTCCTTGATTTTTTAATACCGTAATTGAGAATCTTAAGGTGCTTTATCTACTTTATAATAAATATATTGTTAAGAAACATCATATTTAGCCCTTTTTAACTTCCTCTGCTGGGCACGGGCCTCCCTTCAATTCGAGGGGGATCAGGCCATAGTTCACCACGATGGCAAAGTGCGGGTTGGCAGACGTGTATTAATACCAAAATTCATATATTTCTAGAAAGAAAACATACCTACATATGTATATGATACAAATCATTAACTAAATTGAAAAATATTGATGGAGTTAGGTTTTTTTTCTAAAACATAATTTTAACAAATTGTAATAAACCCTAGACTGATTCATATTGGTTTCTATATTAATACGTGAATTTTAATTTTAAAGTAAATATTTGATTGCAAGTCGGCGCGGCGGTGTGGTCGCATCGCGGCCGCTGGGGGTTGGGGAGTCAGACAAACGCGTGCATTCACACTAAATGTTAACGAACTTAATTAATAACGATCCAGTTATAATTAAATCTCAGGAGAGTCTTACAATTGTTTCATTGTGTATATTTCCAACATAATTACTAGTTGTCTTACGGTGAAGGAAAACATCGCGAGGAAACCTGCATGTCTGAGAAAACCTAGCGATTTTTCGAAAGACGTGTAGTCCGCCAACCCGCACTTGGCCAGCGCGGTGGACTATGGCCGGATCCTCCTTGTATTGGTCCTTCCCCAGCAGTGGGACGATAAAAAGGGCTAAATACATATATCTTTATTTTCAATATATATTTACATAAGGTGAAACTCACTATGTATTTAGAAGTATAGGAGTTATTTTAAAATTTATGTATTACAAATTGCATACAAAAAAAGAAAGCACAGACACACAAATAGTTTATTAGAATCCTAACTGACTGACAACGCTTAGATAAATAGCCTTACATAACCTACCCTTTTACTTATATATGTCAAATATTCGCGTAAATCTAAGAAAGTTTTATGAAAAAAAAATATTAAAATCGGTCTATTCGTTTGACGGCTACGGTAAAACAGACAGACACATAGACATATTAGCGGGAAACTTATAACTTCTATAAGATGAAAATATCGAATTAGTTAACCGAACAAACATAACTAATAGAAAACGAAAATACTCCTACTAGAGAAAGAAAACGATTATATATTATCTTACGGTGTGACAATTCTGGAAGATAGGGTTTTTATGGTAATTACAAAAGGTCCCCCACACTGATATATAAGGGATCGTCTTCTGTCTTGATCGTTTCTAGGTAAAAACTATAGCATTGGTAGTGCATAGGAGTATGTGTATAAAGGTTATTCTATTAGTTAAATTACGTGTTCTTTTTCATTTATTCATTTAGATATTCTAGAGTAAATATATTTAAGCGACTGGCAAGAGTGAAAAGAAATCAGTTTAATGTGTATCTCGATGTATCTATGTGATCGACTCCATTGGATATTTAAATTTATACTATAGAGCTTAACCAATCGATGAAATTATTCGCAAATGAAACGTCTAACTACATAATAACACATATCTGGTGTTTTGAAAATATATAAAACTAGTGACTCACCCACGCTCCGCTCGAGTTCGTCCCTAGTTACGTTTTAACGTTTAGTATAGATTTCTCAGAGTTGAGATGTTTTCCTGCAGTAAAAAATATCCTATATGTTGACACGGATAACCTAATATATACCTAAGCTATCATCATACCAAATTTCATCAAAATCTGTACTGTGGTTTTCTCGTGATGCGTTCCCAGACAGACAGTCAGACAAAAATTCTAAAAACTATAGATTCGGTCTCTGTATTGATAATAATGACTATTTCAATAAAAATTTCGAAAAATTTATTGTACAGATTTGACTCAGTTAAAATTTTATTATATGTATAGATTACATTCAAAACATACGGAAGAGAAAGAAAAATTTACATGTCTATTTTACACTTCTAACTTTAACTAAATCTCTCTATAAAAACTAGAGTACGAGTAGTACAAAAAAGTTGGTATTTCTGTATGCGTGTTTATGCTTTAACTACATTATCATATAACAATTCATGTTATTTTTATCATCGATTAGGGTTTTAGATTACTTATATATTTTAAATAAAACTATCTTTTCTGATTTCTTCGCAGATTTATTTTGTTTTTTGGTCTCGACGTTTCGAACGCTTTACAGCAATCATGGTCATGGAACCAAAAATAAAAATTAATTCACAAAAAAATTCGAAACGATAAAACCTATCGAATTGTTGATGTACTTAGTTTGAACAAAATGAATCCAAACCAAATCGCAAGTATACTATAAACAAATCCGAGATCTACAGATATAAGTTGGTACCCGATAAGTAATTCTTGATATATAAATAATTTATATTTGAAGACATTTCAATTTCAAAACTTTGGCGTGATTTTTTCCTAAATTTTTCGCTCTTGAATTAAACTGAAAGGTCAACTCTGTACATCGCAGCAAATGTGAAGGTGACATTATCCTATAAGTTACAATGAACTTGTATAGATATTAGTATAAATGGTTCTTTATGTTATGTAACTTTGGTGGATTGTGTATCTAGGTACTATGTGTGCGAATTTAAATTCTTTACTTAATCATGGGTCGTGAGTTCATTCCCGGTTTTATAAAAATAAACATAATAGTAATTATATAGACTACATTAAAAAAATTGGTAAAAAATTAAGTTTCCTTTACACAAAAAATTTTGTATTACCAATGACACATTGGTCTGTTAAATAAGAGATTACGAGTTTGATTACTGAACTGAAAGAAAAACATATTTGCCGTAGAACTTTCTTAGATTTTAGCGAATATTTTTCTTTTCAAACAAAACTATCGCGGGTTTTTTGGTCCCGTGACCATGATTGCTGTAAAGTGTTCGAAACGAAGAGATCCAAAAGTCAAAATTAATCTTCGAAAAATCCAAAAAGATAATTTTATTAATTGTATTTTTTTACTTCCTTCATTTTACTTAATATTCAGACATTTATTTAATTTTGCTCCCAACTAATAAAAACAAAATTTAAAACTAAAACTAACAATAACATTTAATCAATTACTCAATTATTAATGATTCAACTACACTGTACTTTTCCATATACAGCAAGGTCGTCTTAATTCATAGTACATATATATAGTAAAACGTGTTTCATTGAAAACCTTACATCTTCATATTACATATATAGATGCTTCAAGTTAATTACGCCTCCGCTGGGAAGATATTTTTTCATATAAATTCAAATTTCTTCTTCATATGTAGAGTCAATGAATTTATAGTTAGTTTCGCAATTTTTATCATTTTTTTAAGGACATTAAACACCATCTAGTTCCATGGTAAGCTACGAGGCTTGTGTTATAGATACTAGATAGTTGATACACTACACATATAGGTATAACTTTAAATACATACATATTATTAATATAAACACCCATGACTGGAGTACAAACCGTCGTGCATATCACACAAATGAATGCCCCAGCTAGACTCGAACCCGTGGCCGCTGGCGCAGCAAGTAAATCACTACAAACTGTACCAAACGTGTCCTCAAACCTTCGCCGTCATACCTTTTTGATTATTATTTTATACTGTTTTGAGATACAAAATATCTATTCAGTCGAATTGGGAAAAGGTCTCTATAGCGCTATAGTTATGAGGGCCCTCTATAACACAAAACACTACGACATTAAATTTTCAATATACCTACCTACAGTTGAATTGCGGCGCCAAATTATTTATATATAATGTGCTTCGACAGTGTAAACAAAATTGTATGTAAAGGCTTTTTTTTTTAAATATACAATTTTAAATGCTTAAGGCTATTCATTATATCTGATTGTGAATTAATAAGCTCGTACTTAATTAAGATACCTATAACAAATCCAAATATGCTTAGTCGTAAATCTTACTTTCTATGGATTTTATATACCAATAGTTTTTTAATCATTATAAAAATACTAGCTACTCATCCTCGCTTCGCTCTGGTTCGTCTATAGTGTAAAACAAAAATAAATCTATCCCACGGGAACCGTACATTTTTCCGACATAAAAAGTAACCTATGTGGTATTCCAGACAGATCTATCACTGTGCCAAATTTCATCCAGATCCGTTCAGCCATTCTGGTGTGATTGAGTAACATCCATCCAAACTTTCGCATTTATAATACTAGCGGCTCACCCTTGCTTCGCTCGGGTTCGCCTCTAGGAAAACGAAAACAAACATATCCCACGGGAACCGTACATTTTTCCGGGATAAAGTTATCCAGATCCGTTCAGCCGCTCTATCATGAAAGAGTAACAAACATCCATACATCCATACTCACAAACTTTCACATTTATAATATTAGTAGAGATTACAATGGGATATTTTACTATAATGCTTACTAAAAGTTATAAATGCGATAGTCCCAATGTTTACATTTTTTCCTTTTATAAAACGATGAAAAATTGGATTGATGTATTGATGAGCCTATGTAAGTAAGACAGGCTTTTATCCCAGTATGATAGCAAGTGGAGCCTTTATTTTGCCAATGGACACAATACATTAATTTTGTAAATCAAATATTTTCTATTTATCTATATAAATAAAAACGAATGTTCGTATGTATGTATGTATGTCTCTATGCGTTCCTAAATCATTGATCCTATTGTGACGAACCTCTGCTAGGTTATTCTGTATACGTTTGTAAAGTTTCTGGCAAAAAAAAAATTCTTTGGACGATTGTCTTATAACGTATTTAAGACGATTGTCTTATAATCTAATCCACTTAAGCACAAGGACGCACCCAAGTTACTAATAAAATTTAAAGATAAATGAATATTGGCACTATTTTATGCAAACCTAAAATTTCTATTGCAAAATCTTGCATACTCTCATGATTTTGATTACGAATAGTGATCATTGTTTCCTTATTTCGCAATCACGAATTGTTTAAACAGTCATAGAACGTTTATCTACGAATAAATACATATGTGTATATGTAAATACATATGATAGAAATATTGTAAATTATAATTTTACTTTAAAAAATGATAACTAGTTAATATTAGTCCCGCTGAGTTTCTTTCGCCAGTCCTTCTCAGGTCTGAGGCTTCTTCTTTCCGAACTGGTAGTAGACTCATGACGTTCAGTAAGAAATTGCAAAAATTTAATGCTGAATAAAATATTTTGAATTTTGAATTTGAATTTTGTTAATAGTCGCCATTTCCAGCCAGGTTAGGGACATTTTGTTTTATACCTGTAGGTATATTACATAGGTTGTTTGTTCAACTAAAGAGTATATCTTTAGTTATTCTATACGTAATCTTGATAAATTGATCATAATAAAAACACTTTTTTTTACTAAGTTTTTAAATAATTTAATCAATATACTAAACTGGAAGTGTCAAGTACACATACGATTATAAAATAGTTTTATATAATCGTATGTGTACTTATTACCTATTGTTTTCTTTAGAATTGTGTATTACAAATAAAATAAGTATTTAAAGTAGTTTGAAAGAAACTTTTAATTTTAACTCCTTATACACTATACAAAAAACCCATAATACATAGACCAAGTAAATAATCGAAAAGGCTATTGACTGCAACTATTTTTTCATTAAAACACAGATAATAGGCAAACAGAATTTTGTATATCTAATGAAAATAAAGTTTTAATGTCCTTTGAAATTAACCTTTTAATTCTAACAGCTTATTCACGCTACACCAAAATCCAATAATAACATTACTACGTACCTACTCGTACATACATAGAATAAAATCATCATCAAATGGGCTGTAGACTAAGCTTATTTTTCATATAAACACATAATTTGCGAACATGGAAAGGACATAAGTATAGACTAAAACAATTTTCATAAAAACACATATAATATGCAAGTATTATCACGGGCGTCTAACAGCTCGGTTGCACGCAGGCGCCGCGGGCGAGCAGCAGTACTCGCTGCGGTGGAACGACTTCCACTCGGCGATGGTGTCCTCCTTCCGTCGGCTGCGCGACGAGGAGGATTTCGTCGACGTCACATTGGCCTGCGCAGGCGCAACATTTACCGCGCATAAGGTACGTGTATCATGTGCTATTTCTAATATTATTTCATTACTAAAGTATAAGCTGTGGGTTTGAGTCCCGCTTGAATCAAATATTTATGATGGCTATATAAAAAATTATGTGCTAAATATTTCACGCAACACCATCAGACATGAGTGTGTATAGTTATTTATAACATAAAACTATGCGAAATGATTCTGTTTATTTGCGAACATAACTGGAGGTGTTAAAATTAAATACGCGTTTTGTAGCGTAATAGGATAATACTAGTTTTTCGAAGGATACACCTCCACGTAAATTTCTAAGAAATCTATTGTTAACTGTAACGCCAGCGTGTCCGCAGTCGTGGAGGGATTAAGTAAATATATTATTAACTGACATGCCGGCGTGTTTGCGGTCGTGGAGGTATTAAGTAAGAAGTTCAGACAGGACACATTATAGTACTTACTAGGTATATCTAGTTTATTTATCATTATATTTTATTATGAAATACTTTCTTTAGGTGGTGCTATCAGCTTGCAGTCCATATTTCAGAAGATTACTAAAAGCGAACCCGTGCCAGCATCCTATTGTTATTCTTCGAGATGTGCACGACAAAGATATGGAGAGCTTGTTAAGGTAAAGAAAAGTAACAAAATCAATATAACGCGATTTTAACAGCATATTTATAAATGTTGCTTACACCATTTGCTTTGTTTTCTACTACTGGCATTAAATGAAGCAACTCAATAAAAGACGTCGAGTCGAGTTATCTGAGCAACGCGTACGTTACTAGTGATAGTATAGTTACTGGATGATCAACAAAACACTGCCTAATACAATATTTTACAGGTTTATGTATCAGGGTGAAGTCCATATTGGACAAGAGCAACTGAAAGAGTTCCTAAGAGCCGCTCAACTTCTACAAGTCCGAGGGTTAACTGATGTTCCTCCACCAGCGCCGTTACCGACTCTAGATCAGAAAGCTTCTCCTGTAAGTTCATTAAAACACCATCTTAAAATATGACTCTTATTACGAATTACGATTGTTTTAAGTTATTATAATATTCGCATCTGATACCTAAATAGCATGCTTATATAATAAAATAAATAAAACCATAGAATATAAAACTTAATTTGCTATAACAACATACTTGTAATGACGCTATGGAAGAGCGAGATTGCCTGCTAAAGGTGAACTTTACACTTAAAAACCGATTTCAACCTTGTTTGTAATTTTTAAACATTTTGTTAATAAATAAAGTTTTTTTAGATGATACTCTTTTGCTGATAAAATGATTTTAATATCTTTCTTTTTCAGAATTCCTAATATAATATTTAAATTCAATAATGCCTACTAAGTCCCCCTCGTCCATAATATGTACATTAGATATGAATTCTAACAAGCGATCCAATGCAACGTTCAAACGGGATGACTTGATTGCAAAACATCGACAAATTTCGATATTATATAAATACAATTAATTATATCTGTAAATTTCGTAATTGAAATCTTGCAAATTTTAATGTAAACCGTGTAAAATGGGTCATTATACTGGTAAAAGAATTAGGCAATCATTACATAATTTTTCTATAGTCAGCGTCATCATGGACGGAGACCGGCAGCGGGGGGTCCCGGGAAGGCCGGGACCCTCAGCCTCGCGAAGGCCGTCGGGCGAGACGTCCAGACGAAGGCACGCCTTGCACTCCGCCACCGAAACGAGCTCGCTCTTCAGACTTATACCAAGCGCAAATGAAGACCAGGTTGCTACTATTGAATTACTATTCATCACATGAAATTCATTGAAATTGTCACCATCGCTTCATTTCCTTGCAATATTTAAATTGAAATTATGACGCTAATTAAATAACAATTTACTGTAATTTTGTACCACATCTTCTAAACCAAAGTCTCTAATTAGGATGATGTAAATAATAAATTATTTTTGTTTGAGATGGTGTCATCAAAACGGTACAATAATTGTAAAAGACCATTTAGAGAACAGAAATTAGAATTCAAATTGGTATTGCCATATAGTGTCATTAAATCACCGAGTTGCTGAATTTAGGCAACTCCTATAATGGTTCACGCGAATTGTCTCGCTGATTCACTAATCGGTAATGGCGCAGAAAAATTGTCAACTTTCTATAAGGATCTGTGTTAAATGTTAGAAACTCGAATATAAATAATGTTAATCACACAAAGAATGACGTAAACTCGAATAAAACAGGTTTAAAATACCAAATACCATTTTGCTAATAGGTAAATGAACTTGACGAACTAATTCCTTTATAGTCACTAGAAATCCTATAAGTATAATATTTAATTATTAAGTTAAATCGAATACAAAGCAAATAAAAAATATCACTTTTATATGAATGTACCATTTTTATATAAACATAAGACTAAAATTGTTTTGAGTCTATTGAATAGACGAATGTTTGGTTTCAAATGCTTGATTGTTACTTATTAGTTTTTGACTTTACTGGTGTAGGACGGAACAGCTGTTAGCGGCGCAGGGCGCAAGTCCTGAGAGGATGGGCACAAACGGCCACGAGCTGGCTCTATTCAGCCAAGCACTAGAAAACGTACAAAATCCGCATCTCTCTGGAGTTTCCAATAATTTAGTAAGTTACAAAAGCTCAATGATATCTTCAATATCACTAATAATAAAATATTTAGTTATAATTTTTTATCATAACATTATATATGATTTATTATATTATGCTTGCTACAGACACAGTAATTATAAACTCATTTTTTTGTTATAGTCTGGCGAAGGCGAAGAATCTTCATCAGATGCAGGCGCGAGTGACACGGAGGGCGAAAACAGAGCTAAGCAAGAACCGGTAGACTACGACGATCCCGCTACAATGGCCAACACCAACGGAGCACTCCCGCACAACTTCCCTGGACTGCTCAATTTACCAGGTCACCTAGTTATTACCTCAAATATATTGAATTTTGAAACTTTTAAGAGCTAATAGATTAACTCTAAATATATCTAATTCTTACAGGATTCCCCGGCCTGCCTGGACCATCAGGGATACCAGACAATTTCGGTGAGTACAAACCCTTACTGCACTAACATTTTCATTATGTGACTCAATAATGACGATAATTAGACATCGAACGATATAAATGCAATTAGATCCGACCAGAACAAATAATTTGTAACCAATAACATTAATGATTTTTAACACACAATTCGAACATTGTATGTCATTAATTGTTCATCATTGAGTCACATGTAGCACGTATTCAATAACACTAACAATTAAATAACGAGTAAGTAACCGAACGATCAATTATTAAAATAATCGATTAGATAAAAATACCCCTTAAATAGAGAATCCGTTAGTAATAGCAACAATGGAAGTCATGTTGAATGTGAAACGTATCGTATCGAAAGTCATAACGCAGAATTGGCGAGTACTGAGAACTAGGGCGAGCAAAGTGTGCGAAGCGCGAACTGAAAGCGAGTCGTCTGCCCCAGGAGCGAGCTGGGCGAGCGCGAGCGCGTGCGCGGGCGACGCGGCGGGCTTCCCCGGCCTCGCTAACGGTGAGCCCGGCAAGCCCGCGTGCCCCGAGTGCGGCAAGCTCTACAGCAACAATAGCAACCTCAAGCAGCACATCCTCAACGTGCACGCCGCGCGCGACCTCTCCCACTCCTGCCCGGTCTGCGGCAAGGGCTTCAAGACCCGCCAGTACATGCAGATACACATGAACTCCATACACGGCGTCAAACAGAGGAGGCGCGACCCCGCCTCGTCCACCCCTTGCGCCCCGTCCGCGGAACTAGACCGATACACTCACAGTAGCGCTTAAGCGACGTTGGAGATGATTGTTCTAACCGCCGCCTCTGTGTTACAGGGGCGGCTCTCGCGGGCGGGGCGGCCATGGGCTACCGGCCGCAGTGTCCGCTCTGCGGCCGCGTCTACTCCTCCACTTCCAACCTGCGCCAGCATATGCTCAATGTGCACTCGCAGACCGACCGTGACCAGTGGTTCCCCTGCCAGCACTGTGGAAAGAAGTGCAAAACGAAGCACTACCTCATCAACCACCAGCTGCAAGCTCACGGCATTCGGCAGCGGCAGAACTCTTAGAGACGGCGCGTGGCCGAGCGCCCGCCCCTCGCGCCCCACGTGCCCCTCGCGCCGCTGCCGCCTCTCACCCCCCTCGCGCCGTCGGTGCCCCCCGCGACCCCTCTGCCGCCCCACGTCTGGTGGTGAGCGCATCCCGCGTACTCGGTACTTGTGCCAATGGACCCTTAGGGAACGCGTATCGAACTGTTAACCAATATATTATATTTGATACATCGTAATATTTTTAGACCGTTTATTGTGAACGTCGTTAGGGAGAGTAACGCTGATCGTCGGATTTGCCAACCGTTCATAACGTAGAGTAATTTAGTGCTGTCGGCATTGCAGATGCCGCGGCGCGGGACGCGTTGGCAAAGCCGGCGATAAGCGATTTCGTCGAGGGGAAGGACGGAGGGAGCGAGTTGCTAAAGTACCTGGAGGGGAGCGAAACGGCTAAGAAGGCGATGTTCAGCGAACGTCTACAGTGCCCGTTGTGCTTCATGAGTTTGGATTCACTGGCGCTGGCTCGGAGACACTTGGAGGCACACTATCCGCGGGACAGTCCAATCTGCCCGGTCGCCACCTGCGCAAGGTACTTTGCGCATCCCAATTCAGTCAGAAATCACATGCGAATAAAACACCGCCGCCAGTGGGAAAAGATGAAAACGTTAAAATGGAGTTGCGGGTGGGCCAACTAACGTTTGAGAAACTCATGAATTTGAAAGTCGGAGCAGGCAACTCGTTCGTCATTCGGCTTAACTAGCTAAAACGGCTGTGAATCGGATCTACGAGTGGGGCTTTTATATGTTACTGAGAAACCCAGAAAACAATGATCTCCACAATGCATTTTCATATTCAGCAGTAATGTTCGTACGTAAACGATATATAAACCAGTAGGGTAAATCGACTGAAAATTATTTTTGTAGTAGTATAGACTGATATTATTTAAGTATAACTTGGGAAACACTGCAGAGAATTGCTGAGCATGTCCTCGAGGGCATCGAAGGATGAACATTAGATTAAAAAGATTTTATTATAAGAAATCTTTCCTACTACATAAATAATGGGTTCCGTCAGCAATTTAGCTGCAGTGTATCTTAAGCATTAGTTTTGTAAAGCGCATTATGACTTGTGATGATTGGTGCCATTGATAGATTACGAAGTGCAACTAAGTGAGACGACCATTCTTTCCTTCCCGAATGTGTCTAACTTCCATTGTTGCTGTTACTTCTTGTTTTTGTGTTTGTACTGTCATTAGTCATTGTGTTCCTAGTTGCTGTCCTGATTGACATATTGTTAATATTATTTTATCTACACTCGACATTATCGCACAATTTATTGTACTTGATTTACGATTTATAATGATTCCTTCAATACTTAAGACTTTAATTTGTACTTAACAATAATTTTGTATAACAATCAGGACATCTTGACCCCACTGTTCGGTATAGATCTAAGCAGTTTACGGTACAGAGGTTTTATTTAATATTAGTGTTAGACAAACAATAAAATTTAGTTTTGGCTCATTAGTTCGAATATCGTTTAATAAATCTGCGAATAGTCTCATGTAGAGTCAGGTTTACGAAGTGCCTAGAAAACATTTTAAGCCCCTGTACCGTGGCATGCTCTATGTGTATATTTTCGACCATAGATAAGACAATACGAGATAGATTTTAATGAAATCGAATGCCTTTAAACGCAATAGTTATACGTTCACAACTGATAGGTATTATTTTTTATTCGTTTAGAGCCCTGTAGGCAGAGAGCACAATCAAATACATATCTAGTCATAGTAGAACATACGAGATGAAACGAGGATTTATTGTACATGTATAGAAAATGCTTATTCCATTCGCATATATTTTCATATGAATAAAATATAAGGAAAATACACCAAACAATATAATCTATATATTTTTACATTATGTAAAAAAAGTAATTAGGTTTAAGCCTATTATCTCATCTTTACAAAACCTTTTGAATGATCGAACTAGATCAATACGGACTTGCGTTCAGCAAAATTTATATAAAAACTTTTTTTTTTCTTTTCCACACTCAAATGTAAAGTACCTATATCTACAGTAAATAGTAGTACTGGGGGCACAGATACTTGTAACATTAAGTATATTCATTACTAGGCCTTCGTGTAATGTCTGCTAGCGTACACTCATGCCACAACCACCTGTGTCGTCCACAATACGCCACAAAAATATATGCGATAGGAACGCAAATAGATCTCGAAAACGATTAAAAAGAATATTGGTAAAACTTAGCGAGTAGTTAAAATTGTTCCTGACGCCTGTGAGGCAATGTCGTAATCTTTATATAATAAATATTTCTAAGCGTACAATGTAATTAGTCATTTCAATAACCAAATGTTCAATGTAAGTAAACGATACTAGTTGCGATTGTATTAGTGATACGATATATACGTAATAATTTAATTTTTACCCGAAGAAATTGTCTGCTTATATGAAACATAAACAATAAAACTACGAAGTAGAGTTGTTGCATTTTTAATACATATGTCCAAAGTAGAACAAAATTTAGTTATATTGATTATCATGTAAGTGTAAGGCACTAACCAGAAACATTCTAAGTAGGCTAATAAGGTAAGATGAAACTAAAAAACTTTTAAATTTTGACTTTATTCTTGTAATTTTAAAGTAGACTTTTCATTATCAGGTGGTTGTCGTCGGACACAAGACCTACTGCGAGTGAGAGCTACCGACCCGAGGCCATGCCCGAAATGTGGAAAGATCTACAGATCTGCGCATACGCTGAGAACGCATCTTGAAGATAAACACACAGTGTGTCCTGGATACCGGTAAGAAACAAAAGTCACTTATGTAATCAAAATTTAAAATAATCGTAGTTAACTAAAACCTAATATAACGATAATATAATTCTGTATTATCTATTTCTACATAGGTATTTGTTCATTTCTGATTAAGCCAAAGCACTAAGAAGAGTTCAACTCCTCAATACCATCTGCATCACTGCGACCAACTTCAAAATAATACTTTAAAAAATACATACTTTTGTTCAATAATATTTTCTATTCAAAAATATTAAAGTTTACTTTCTGATCAATTATTATCAACATTAACTAAAGTATTTATATTTTTCGCAGTTGTGTACTCTGTGGCACAGTGGCCAAGTCCCGCAACTCGCTACACTCGCACATGTCGCGGCAACATCGCGGCATCTCCACCAAGGACCTCCCCGTACTGCAGATGCCAACACGATTCGATCCAGAACTCGCAAGCCAGTGAGTAGGAACTTTACAATACATTACTACTACTACTACTTAGGTACAGTTTTTTTAAAAAACAATAGGGTATTTTCAAGTAAATGGATGATTTACATAAAGACCAACTCGCACGAAACGCTTTAGTTCATCGTTTCTGAAACGAACTGCTAAGGTGTGGAACACCCTTCCAACATCCGTGTTTTCTGCCACCTATAATATGAATACCTTCAAGTCAAGACTGAATAGGTATCTTCTAGGCAAGCGCGTTCCAACCTATCTAGTAATAAAAAAAGAAGCTAGCTTTCTAGGTTTAAAGATAGACTGCGCCATAGGATGTATTAGTATTACTAAGTAAATATTACCCTCATACTAGCTCAAATATAAGATTTATTTCAGAAGATACTTTTGTTATTATAATAGGTCTAAGCATTCATCTTAAAGATTATTCGGTAACTAATATATAGGGTAATTAATGTTTGAATTGAAATTTCCAGGTTATTAGCTAAAGCAGGTGTAAAGGTATCGCCAGAGCAGTTGCGAGCGCGGGCGTCGCCCACCGGCCCACGCCGCTCCGACATCAAACTGGACGCTAAGTCTGCTGCCTCTGAAAACAGCTCGTTATGCGGCGATAACGACGATGATCTCAGCCAGTCCAAATACCAGGATTCGTTACCTGTTTCTCCACCACGTATGTATTTTATTTACTATCAAGAATATATAACTTATATTATATATTCATGAAATGATTTTTTACATAATGCCCCCATATTATCCTTACGCTTCCAGATATAAACAATTTAACAAACACAACAATAACAAAAGTGCCAGCAGTGCGAGCAGTTACAGCCAAAGCTGTAGAAAACTTACCACACGGCTTATCTGGATTGAAGCATGATGACTACCCACCAGGCTTCGGAGGAGGATCAGCCATATTGGATACCTACCTTCAGTATATAGGAGAAAATGTCTTTGGTAAGACACTGTGTAAATATTCTAAATTGAATCATAAATGAGACTGCTTTTTTAATATTGGATAATTATCTAATTAATAAATAGCAATTTGCCAATGACTACATATTGTTACAGGAATGAACGCTGCAAAACTCGCACAAATGAATGCTATGCATATCGACAGGAAAACTTACGACGAGCCTTCACCTCAAATGGGGTCACTGCCTCCACCACCCACGACACTTGCACACCAACGTTTCTTGAAACAGATGCAGCGACAGTACACTGATAATATGGGTAAACCGGATATCATGCGAGATGCCGACGAGCCTTTAGACCTGGGCAAGGAGAGACAAAGGAACGACAGCATCAGCGAAGCGGAGACAGACAAACAGGATATGGACAAGGATATGACTAAGGATTACTACAATAAGGGATATAACGACGATGATAGAAATAGGGTGAACAGCTCGGAACAGGAGCTCGAGCACAGCGGCCAGGACGACGGCGACTACTCCGAGGACGAGCACAATAAAACGGCGTCTTCATGAAATGACATAAGTCTTGCTGTAAATTAGTTTGCAAGTGAAACTGTTACGAGAATGTTTTGTTGATGGTTTTTGAAAAGGTGCTTGAGTGTTAAGTTACGTCATTAGCTGATTCAATTTGAACGATTTATTGTTGACCCGTGTATCGTTGGTGCCATTAACCGATATTGTAAATTAATTAAGTATTGGGTCGTCTCGGGCGCTGCCGGTCTGTAGCTGGGTGTCGTGGGACGTTGGCATTTATTGTTTTGGTCATGTCCGTTAGGTTGTACGCCTTGGTCAGAGTAAGGCGCTCGATGTGGGGAACGCGCCGGCGAAAGCGCTCCGATTCGACGCCACGAAGCCAATTTAGCGTGACCCGTGTACACATTAGTTATACCGACTCGTCACTTGTGAGATTGTTTAGTAGTATTTAACTAGTGAGTAGTAACTTTATCGTATGTAAGCTCCCTCTCGCGGTAGGGTCTTACATAGTAATTCCATCCAACTACCTCAACATTCGGGCCAATACGGCAACGTTATAAATAAAAAAATCCACACAAATTGTGAAATTCCATCCATCTACCTCACTTCAATAGATTTTATTTAATATTTTATACAATTTATAGATATAATAACTGTTGTTTTATGCATTTTGCAGATTGCATTTATATATACTATATAGAGTCGTATCGTAGGTAGTATATAAAGCGAGTCACCAGGCGGCAGTCGAAGCCGCCCGTAGAGATGTCTTTACCGTTTTATTTTTATATAGATCGCACTCACTAGAGAAGAATTAGACTGTCACTTCCGTAGAGTAATGTTATATTGAATGAATATGCACCTATATTTAGGAGAAAACAAAATATCTTTGTATACGAACAAAATTACCAGAGCTTAAACTTATATTTATCGATGTGCGTTTAAAGGATCGCCGATATTTTCGAACGTTATTATTGCGTGAGTTTAATTGAACATCAACTGCCTTGAGACTGAATTTCCAAGGGTTTAAGCGATTCAAGTTCAAATTGGCGAAAGCGACGCGTTGTAAATAAACATGTGGTGATATGTAAAGTACATAATAAACAAACAAAAGCAATAAGTAAAGTATACCTTGATGTTGCCTTCGTACGTGTATATACATAGGTGGTCTGAGCCGCCGGCGGCAGCTCGCAGTGAGCACTCCGGGTCGATACTGGAAAAATGGTTACTGTGATCACAATCTCATTATTAGCCTTCGATAATTATACATATTTTTTAGAGTACAATGTTATAGTTATTTAGTATATTGTAAGGTACGTGTAAGCGAGTCACAAATATTTACTTCCCGAATGTTAGAATTCACTTTATTTAAGAATAGAACCATAGTGGTTAAAACCTTTTTTATGACAGATAAGGGTTTCGGATCGTGTACTGACGGTGTTGGGAGTCCATCCGTTGCGTCTATTTTAAACATTTAACTTTACTAAGAAATTGTTATAGCAAATGTCTTTATAGTACAACACCGTGAGTACATTATTTCGGCATTTGATTATTATATTTACCCTAAATATGAAAATTTTTTGAGTTGTCGAGTTGCAACACTACATTCGAAATGTCACTTTGACAGACGTCAGTGTGCAACTGCGACGAGATATTGTGTAATAACATATATACATAGTTTAAGATTACGGGTTGATTGATTATTTTTAGCGTGTTAGTGACATTTGACGGGTTGCGTCGTTTGGTTTGCGTAAACAATAATCTTGTTGACAGTTACGGTGTTGCCATAGTAAGTAATTATTTTTTGACTGTACATAAGTTTTGATTGTTTAGAGGTGTGCTTATTTTTCTCATTACGTTATAGAAGATTGACTTTATTTAGAATATATGCAGATTCATAGTTGAAGCACTGTACACTCTACAATAGCCAGTTACCAGATTGTGATTAAGAAATATATATTTTTTCAAACACTTTGCATACCACAATTTAAATATTGAGACGGCGATGGAGTTACATGGGAAATTTAAAAAAAAATGAGGCTATTTTATGAGTAAAATATAAACATAATTTAAAATTTCTGGAAAATTCTTTTGTTGTATAAGCTGAGCATATTTCGATGTAACTCCACGCGCCGCCTCCACGTTGTTGATACTTATATTATATACCAGTGAATATTAAGATAATTAGGACTTTAAGTCGATCATTATGCTATATTTGTGTAAAAAGTATTTTTAGTTACCTTTTTGAACTTCGAAAGTTCGATATTAGTAATTCTCCTTTATTTTAGTCATCCGACTATACCTCATTAATCTCGTAAGATTTTGTTTGGAAATTTGAAAACCTCCATTTCTTTGTGTCTTTTGTCGTGTTAGCAATAATTTATATTAATGATGAATATCTAAAATAATTATTATAGGCAAAAGATTCAGAATATACTCACAAAAATATTGTTTTTGGTAAAAAAAAAAAAATCGAATATGTGAATATTATTTAAAATTTGAAACATTTAGTAAAAATTTGAGTGAATAAATATATTTTAATAGAAAGCACAAAATATGTTGAAACCGTATACTTGAGTAGTTGTAGAAAAAAAAAAATAATGTCAAATACAGGTTGTTATTTTCCTATAGATACTTCCAACTATGTTGTTATTTAAGCACTTTTAGTTCGGTACTCAAAAAAAATATTTTCAGTGTCGTTTATTAAAGAGAAAATTATTTAAACGATAATTCTATTTTTTATTTATCTACCAATCTATTGTGGCGTTGTTATGTGTTGCCATAATCAGAAAATAAAATGCTACTATTAGAAAAAGTTCTCAGTTGTTAATACTCTTAAAAATTAAGTTTTTTTATTAATTTAATCAATGCCACGCCTCTGCCATTGTACTTTAGTGTACTAGATGTATGCTGCTTCACTATCATAATAAACAAGATAATAAAAATAATTGTTTTGAAATTCAAGACATTTTAATTAATCCCGAAAATAATATTATAATTTTAATGTAAGATTAAATTTAGAAACAGAAAATGTAATTTTTTCACAGCACAGAACATTACACTACACAAATATAAATAATAGATACTTTATACTAGATTTGATACTTCTTACGTGCTTAAAAATATAAATAAAGAAGCAATACCACAGTGAAAATTGCATCAAAATCTGTCAATCAATCGCAAAACACTTTTAAATTACACACGGGTGACATTTATCACTCGAGCTCCTTAAACTTCCATTAGAAATATATTTAAATTTAGAATATAAAAATGATTTTGTTAAAAAAATAATAATATGTTAAACAAAAACAATATTTATTAATGGAATAACATTTCGAAACATTCACTTGCACTTAACTACCGTGAAGCCTAAACCTAATAATGATATAAATAATATAATATTGGTACCATATATATATGTATATATAAAACCTTATTAATAAACACTCTCAGCCATGACGAGACTTAGGACCTTTACATACAGATGGAGGAAAACAAAATAAATGTCATTCATTAATTTATTAATAAGGTTATAAAAATAATATTATAATATACTACGAATAAATTATAATTTTGATATATACAGCCTAAAAGCAATTTAGAGATCTACTGTTTGTACAAGTTTAATCTATAGTGTAGTGTGGATATATCTTAGTTTGTGTTGAAGCATCGTCCCGCTACTCCTCTTTCTCATTCTTCTTTCTATTTCTAGTAAGAAGATAATGAACACCTACTGCGGCATTCATTCTGTAAAGAGATGAATCATTTAATTTAATTAAAAAATAGCACCAATCTACGGGTCTATGGGAAGCTTTCCCGTAGTTGACCCTTGGACCGATTGAATTTAGTAAGCAACTTGCGGCTCACCCTCGCTTCGCTTGGGTTAGCCTCTAGACAAACAGAAACAAATCTATCCCACGGGAACCGTACATTTTTCCGGAATAAAAAGTAGTCTATTTGTGTTTCTGATGTATGAACTATATTATTGTAAAGTATCATTAAAATCCAGTCAGTAGTTTTTGTTTACTAAGCTGTATAAGTTACTATAGCTTTTTAACTATCCTAGGGGAACCGTAATTTTTTCCGGAATAAAAAGTAGTCTATTTGTGTTTCTGATGTATGAACTATATTATTGTAGTTTCATTAAAATCCAATCAGTAGTTTTTGTGTACTAAGCTGTATAAGTTACTATAGTTTTTAACTATCTCAAGGGAACTCTTTAATTTTTCGCGATAAAAATAATCTTAAATGTTGACCGGGGATATAAGGTACCACCATGCAAAATTTCATTTAAATTAGTCTAACAGTTTCCGAGATTAGCCCGTCCAAACAAACAGACAGAGAAACAAAAAAATTGACAAAAATCTGGATTTGTTCTATTTCTCTTCTTACATCCCCTTGACTCGGTTTTTAGCATTTTTTTTTCTATGTACAGACATTCGACTTCTAGTTTTATTATATGTATAGATGTATAGATAATATGTAGTCGTAAACTAAATAAGACAAAAAATCATGCTGTAATTTAATTATCTTTATTATTCTCTATCACTTACTGGGTCGTGTTGAAAACCCCTTTCTTTCGGACTACAAACTGCATTTTCTTGCCACGAAAATATGAATATCATTCAATTCAATTTTCTTCTTAATGGCTTCAGTGTGTCAGTTGAACATCGAATATAATAAAAATAATATAACAATGAGCGCATTATCAACAGTTTATATTCCTATTTTTTACCATACCGTTTTTCTAAAATAGTGCCTTGAACGTATACGAAAAAAAATTATAACCTAAGTGTAAATTGCTGGGCAAAGCCAGAGTGGGTCGCGTATTAGAGAAGAACTTACAATAAAGCCAAATGCTATTTCCTAGTAGCAAGAGCTATGCCGAGTCCGACTATTCCGCCAATAGCGAGCACAGCGCCGCCGGCCACCGCCATGCCCATCAGACCTTCCTTCTCCATACGCTTGTTAATTTGACGCTGGCAAAAAAAAAAAGAAAAAAAAAATGTCGTTTAAAATAAGCCACAGACATTGACATTGAAAAATAGTCTGTTTTCCAATTACAGACCATAATGCCATACATTGGCCCTTAATTAATTATAGCTTGCTTGCTTTCCAAATGCTCGATGGAGTGGAGCGTTGCTGTAGTTGAAACATTCGAAATTATTTAGTGCCCTAATTGGAAAACAGGGTGTAACTCTATAGTAAAATTAGAATTTTTACCCAACTTCAAAAAGGAAGAGGTACTCAATTTGGTTCAATATATTTTTTTAATATATGTTACACAACAACTTTGCCACTTGGAAATCGAATTACATAGTAGCCTTTTAAATGAATTTTGAGGTTGTGGTCTAACAATCAATTAAAAGGAAATCCACCCTTAAGAGTGACTTTTAAGTGGGTGTTTTTAATTAATAATAATTCAATACAAAACTATCAATTTTTAAATTTCTGTTTATTAAATAAACATTTTATAGCCTACTTAGGTATATTACAGCATCACTCATCACAAGCCGCAAATGAGAACTCAAACTCAGCAGTCAGTAGTAGTTATCGCAGTTAAAATTCAAATGATGACGAATGAAAAAGATAACAACTTGTTTGGCTTAGTTAGTTTATTGCTGTGCCAGCGGTCGCGGGTTCGAATCTCGCTGTGGGCATTCATTTGTGTGATGAGCACGAATGTTTGTACTTTGTACTCCAGTCATGAATGTTTACATTTATAATATGTATGTATTTAAAATTATATATGCATAGCATATCAATTATTTAGTATCCATAACACAAGCCTCATTGCTCAAGCTTACCATGGAATTAGATTGTGCTGTGTGTTAATGTTCCAACATATTTATTTATATTTAAATACACATAAATAGTATAAATAGGTATGTTATAATTGAACAGCTAATCAATTCAATATCTAAATGTTATTTAAACAAGTTTTTAATTAGTATAACCACAACAAAACTTAACATCAAAACAAAGTGCACAATCATGGAATATATTTATTTGGCCTCATTTTTTGAACAGTTCATTTACTTTGTACATAAAATGCTAGGCGCATTGCCAACTATTTCATGCTGACAATTAAGAAAACGATTCATTTCAAATTAATGATTATAAAAATAATACTTTTAATATTTTTAATTTTTATACAGATAATTAATTGTAAACTACTTCAATTACACTAAATTGATAGTGTTTACATCTTACACAAGACACAAAGCAGTTATTTAGCAATTTAAAAAAATGAATTAGTCATAAAGTCATGTCATCATATTTATAAAAATAATATTTTTAATTGCATAAGATCTGACTATGAGGGTAGTAATTTTTATTTTATATTTTTAATATTCATATTTTAATGTTATACAGTTAATCTAAATATTAAATTTCAAACAGTAATAGAAACGTTTTCTCTTATCTGGAGAACATTTATTATGTATGGAAATAATCATATGAAGACTCATTAATGTATTTTTGACTTCATTTTTTAAATATGTGTAAATAATACAAGTTACCTCTAAAGCGAGCACTTGTTGGTTAGCGGGTTCAATCTCAAGGAATGCTTTAACATAATGCAGAGCCTTATTGTACTCCTTAATTCTGGCATTGCCAATGGCAAGGTAGAACAAGTAGTCTCGTTTACCATCTGCATGGGAGTTAAACAGTTCCTTTAATAGTAGAATACCCTGAAAATGAAAAGCAATTTACTATATGTTGTATTTTCATAGCCATTGCTTGAATATCAAGATTTATGGCCATTAGTCCAAGCACTAAGTAGTTTCACATTAACATAAAACTATTTGCCGTATTAAGATCCAAAATCATAGTGCTATACAACAAATAGAAGCCTTGGATATAGAATCAATGTAATATTTTGGACAAATAATAAGTATAAAAGAAGTTGTACTTAACAGCTGTACTGAACATAAATTTTCTTTTATTAATTATGCTTTAGTTAATTTGTAAAAAAAATAGGGTGTACTTAAATGTTTGTAATTGAAATCATTGAATTAAAATTGTTTATATTTTCAACAGCTAATCTTACACACATTTACAAGATTTGAAAAGTTAAATGCTTATAGCTAATATTCCCATACAATCAAGAATGATTTCCAAATATGTGACTAATAATATTCTAAATGGAGTTCTTAATGATGAAAAAAAACATGCCACTATCAAAAACATTAAACAAATATGAATTAAGGTAAATTTTTACAGCAAAAAATTCAAATTACCAAAAATTATGTAATGTTTTATTTTTCCCGTTGTATTGTTATCGTGAAAAATACATTATGTAAATTTTTAAGATTTTGATAAGATAAAAATAAAAAAATATCACAAATTTTTTTTTACATTAATAATGTAAAAAAATGTAAACAAAAATTATTAGGTATCACATATTTATATGTACGTGTCAGAAAGATAAAAAACCTTTAAAAACTTTACTTATGTACTGACTTTTCTAATATCCGTCGCATATTTGCTTCTCACCAGACACCATGCGTATTCAAACTGCGCCTTAGGTGTTACATTTCCCTGCTGAAGTTGTTCGTGAAAAATCTTCTCGAATTTCTAAAAGAAAAACGCAATAGAAGTCAAAACAATGAAATACGTACAGTGAGTCACGAATGACCTGACAAAAACTTACTTGCAAATCCTCTGAGGACACTACTTCATCTAAAACATCTTCCATAGTTGTAAAATAATTAAATCTTGCACTCGAAATTTAACACGAGAAAACCAAATATCATTATAAAATGTTTAAACCACTTGAAATAAAAATCCAAATTACGAAATTGTCGGTATCCACACAGAAATGATGACTTTGACTGTTGACAAATGACACTTGACAGTTGACAGTATATTGAATATTGATAATTCATTTTATTCATCTATGATAATATTAAGGGTTAAGGGGGGAAAAGGGGTAATAATGTTTATATGGGCAAAGAATTATTTGTGATCAGAATTACTTGAAACTTGGTATTAATACCCTTCAATATAATTAAATAGATACTTATTTTAGCATTTTTCGAAATTTAATCTCATAAGGGGTAAAATGGAGGATGAAAGTTTGTATGAAATTCTATAAAAAGCATAAATAATAAAAAAAAGAATATTCACTTTTTTTATTATTTGTAGAGGATTTAAGAGTTTTAAAATCACATTCTTCAAAATGATGTCCTCATAGCCTTAAATATAAAGATTGTTTCTTACACACATTTTTTTTAGTTTATGTCTTTTAGGAACAAATGATATCCATTATATTTGAATCCTGGTACTGCATAATTTGTCATTTTAATTAAATTTTAAATAAAATGAAAAAAATTCATCCACGCTATACAATATAGTGAGGATCATAGTCATTGTGACATCTGGCGGGGGAAAAAGGTAAAACTCTCCCTCATTGGAAAATGCCCATAGACAATAATCTAAGGAAGTATCAAGTAGTGGACTTAGCTTTTTTATTGATCTTGACATTTATGTTTATCGCTGAGCCGTAAAAATTCCATTTTCTAAAAAGTAAAAAGTCATGTTCGAACTTCGAAGTTGACACACTACACAGTTGACACTTGACAGTTGTGATTTGTGTTGAACTCAGTGCGCTGAACTCCGCTGAAGTTAGATCGTTCTGAATGTAACAATAGCTTTGTCGGACTTTGTGAAAGACCATTGTTATTACATAAATTTCGCCCAATCAGTGTTATTTTATGTAAAACTATTTTTTATTGTTTTATGTAGAATTATTTTTTCAACATGCAAAGTGTTATAAACACTGTAAAAGGAACCGCCCTCGGGGTTGCGGGATACTTGACTCCTGTGCTTAAGGTAGGTATAGTGTTTATCTATGTAAATTTCTATATTTCATTAATTATATATCGTTAATCGTATATTATAAGGTCAAGAGCAATAATATTAATTACAAAGTGTCGGTAAATACATGTTTTGATAACTTTGATCGTTTATGAAACTTTTATAAGGAATAAGGTCTAATATCATTACAATTAAAATTATTAAAAGCTATGTAAATGGATATAACCAATTGTGATATTTTCTGATTTTATAAATAGGAGTCGAAGTTTCATGAAACTGGAGTATTAACTCCAGAAGAGTTTGTTGCTGCTGGAGACCACTTGGTTCACCACTGCCCTACCTGGCAATGGGCTAAGGGTGAAGAATCTAAAATTAGGCCCTATCTACCACCAGATAAGCAGTTCCTGATCACTAGAAATGTACCTTGTTATAGGAGGTGCAAACAAGTAAGATAAAATTATTAGTTAAAAATATTTTAAGATAGATTTAAAGCAATTTGTATAATCAATTAAGTATTTTACTTATTTAATAATTATAATATACAGAAATTTAATAGAAATGCAAAATTATGTACCTATTTAAAAATAGTAGTAATTAAACTTATACTGCTCATTACTTTGAAGTGTCTTGTCAAGTTTCATAGGTATTCATATTTATTTGTAGATAGAATACTGTGAAGATAATGAAAAAGTCATAGAAGATGAGACAGATGAAGATGGAGGCTGGGTAGACACGCACCACTACGAGTCTCCCGGCTCACCTGCTGTTGAAGAAAAGGTATTTATAAAATATTAAATTAAATAATTAAAGGCAATTATAAAAGTACATCTTCATAAAAAATCTACTGGTTGCTTTAAAATAACAATAAAATTTCTATTTCTTATTTTCTTACTTCTATAATAATTGAGAAACAGCAAAATTAAATACACCTTTTAAAAATATATATATTTTTTATTTTAAAATTAATATATATGAACTGAAAATAAGTACTTAGTCTCTATAATAAATATTCAACCAGATTGAATTTTTTGTTATATTGTTATCAAAAAATGTTAAATATAAAGTACAATAACATATTTGATAAAGAATCATGTCACAAGGGTTCATTCACATAGGGAAATAACCTTGATCATTTATTGAATACAAACAATAGATTTAAACTCGGGTTGTTTGTATCTATAAAAATGTACAATAGAAATGAATGATGTTCGAATTTAAAATAGTGAATTTTCTTAACCCATATTTTGTTGAAGAGCAAATTCATGTCATTTGTTTAGTAAAATCTTTTGACATGTGAAATCTTCTTTGTCCACCCAGTTTAGCTGGGGTTGGGTCTCCTTGTATGATTTTGCAAGAAAATTTTACTCTGGCTTGTCTGTGTACTCAGGTTTTCTCTCTAGATCTCTTTATACATATTTGACCACCAGATGGCATGTGGTCGTTCTCTTCCTCGCAGGCACTCAGGGATATTTAGGACTTTATGTATCCGATGGTTTTTCAGCTATTAGGCTACCTTAAATGCTCCTCTGATATATTCACTTTGCACTTATCTAGATGGGTTACACCTCATTAAATAAATTATTTAATAAATCATTTTACGAAAAAATGGAATTAAATAATACAGAAATGCTGTTAACAAAACATTTTTGTTTCTAATCTCATAACTTATTTTTTTAAAAGGAAGAAAATTAAAAGGAAAGATGTAGTGTAAATACAATTTATGTTTTATCTTTCTTTAATATGTAAATAATTATCTTCCATGTTAATGGTGTAATTGAATGCATTTCTACTACTTATCTATTATGATATATAACTGTTAAAGTGTTAATGTTTACTTTTACATGATATAAAACAATAAATTATATATAATAATGTTAGTGAAAGTCTTTAAACTACATTATAAAAATTAGTTAAATGATTATTTAACCATACATACTCGTACAACCCATTTTTACATTTAAAACACTTTTATCGCTGTACATCTTGCTTAGTGGATTTACTTATGACATATTGTAAAAATAATAAATCTTCCAGGATTAATAGGTATTCATTGCAAGAATTTTATTTAAAAACTTCAGGTATGTGAAATGACACTGGAAGCAGCAGAAACTGGAGACAGTGAGGGTGAAGGTGGCGGAGACCATGATGATGATGATGGAGATGATGACGGGGAAGCTGAAGATATGGAACACTTTCAAGAGTCTGGGCTGCTTGATGAAGTGGATCCAGTGAGTTATTATGACTTTGTATATATAAATGATTCACTGTTCATATTGAGAACCTTTTAATAAAAATATATTTTTAATCAAATAATTATTGTTGCAAACAATTTCGTTTTCGTGCGTTTCTTGTTTTACACAGATCTTTGTATTTGAAAAAAAAATGGGCGCCTGTTACCTTTACGCGCGGTTGAAATAAAACTTCAGTGGCAAATATCGCGATTAAATTAAAACAAATCAATAATTAAATAAGGCATATAGGCATATTACACTCATATATTTATAGAATATCATATACGAAAAGAATATAATATTATATATTTGACAATAATTATATTACAGACAATAACAACGGTTACCATGGCAACATGACAATAAATTCTATTTCATTCTCTCGCCGGCTTAATCCTATATGTTTTTGTCTCTTTCTAGTGTCGCATTTTTGTTTTATCGAGTTTCAAATCACAACGATTCTAAAGAAGTTTCACTTCAGAATTAATTCTTACCTTACTATTCCATCATAGAATGTCTTTTTAGGGTATGCTTTTAATGAAATGAATTGAAAGCCACATTAAAACATATTATATAGTAAATACCTAAAAATAATTGTCTATAGCGTTAAATAAACAAACAGTCGACAGCGCTCACCACGCGCAAGGAGCCCGCGAAGGAGAAGCGGCAGAAGGATGGTGATGAGATCGTCCGCACTCGAACCTACGACCTTCACATCACCTACGACAAGTACTACCAAACCCCGCGCCTCTGGCTCATCGGCTATGACGAGGTGAGGGTTATATGTAAATAATCTATGCTTGAAATTTTTATGATTGCTATGAATTTGGTATGAGGATAGTTTGAGATCCTGAAAAGGACATAGGATAATTTTTATTCGGGAAATCATCCCTTAAGGAGGTAAAACAGGTGATGAAAGTTTGCATGGGGAAACAATCATTTCTCAAGTAAGGGACATAAAACTCATACCTATATATATATATATATATATATATATATATATATATATATATATATATATATATATACGTACATATATAGTATATTTATTCCACATGTTAACCATTAAAATGTACCTAAAGAAGAACCGGAGTGAGAGGTGTGTTGCTAGTAGGAAATAATCTAACTAATAAAAATGAGTGTTAAAACAATTGTTTCAATTGCACTTCATCAGTTGTTATCATTTGCTTAATAAATCGACGAACGAAGTTTTCTAGTATTCTATAATTTAAGCTATTACCATTTTGAAATTGACTTTTTGAACTGATATACATTGCGAAGTAACAATACATTTATTAATTTATAAACTTAATGAATCATAGTGGTATAGCATAATACACATTATACTCAATCACACATATACAAAATATGACATTAGTGAGGATGGAAATGAAAAACCTATAAGTAAGGTTTACTCTATATTCAATTTCAGTACATAATAAACTTTGCTCACATAGTGTACAGCGCTAATGGTATTCGTATAACTGCATAACTACATTGTAGTGTAATTATTATTAAGTATTCTGTTATTTTATTCAAAAGTTAATCTATATTTAATAAAGAACTCTGCGTTTTAACATACACGATAGATACAATCAATTTTTCATACAATTGTCTTAAAGTTGGCCAATTTCGTGTTAATTTCATATCAATACGCAGGACCGTCACCTGCTGAGCGTGGACGCGATGTACGAGGACGTGTCGCAGGACCACGCCAAGAAGACGGTCACCATGGAGGCGCACCCCCACGTGTCCGGGCCCAGCATGGCCTCCGTTCACCCCTGCAGGTATTTAACCGTTCCTTTCCCATAGAATATGTGTACATATAGACAGGAACACTTGCATATATGTATTTTCTCATGAATTTTGTGTTAGCTCTTACATATTTCGAGTCAAGGCAGTGATAGCCCAGTGGTAACGCGCTCGCGCTCGAGATAATCCTCCAATAGGTATATTGTTTTAGTCCTTGATAAATAAATAATAAATAAATACGTTGGGACATTAACACACATCACCATCTAGTTCCATGGTAAGCTTTGAGGCTTGTGTTAAGGATACCGGATAGTTGATACACTACACATATATAACTTTTTAAATACATACATATTATAAATATAAACACCCAGGACTGGAGTACAAACATTTATGCTCATCACACAAACGAATGCCCCCAGCGGGACTCAAGCAAGTAGGGTGTGTAGTGACACACCCTACTTGCTTGAGTCCTTATTGCCTTATTTAATTATTGACTACTAACTGAGCCAAACATGTCGTAATTATATATGTATTGTAATTATCTTTCTGTTTTAGTTTTTATCTGTATTAGTTGTTAATGATAAACTCATTGGTTTAAATGGTGGCTTGTTACTACTTATTATTTCTGAAATATTGTACAGTTTGTTTCCAAAAGAAATAATAATTTTTTTTTTCTTCATTAAAGCATTTTCTATATTCATGTCAAAT
Organism: Brenthis hecate; assembly: GCA_951806755.1. Classification (NCBI taxonomy): domain Eukaryota; kingdom Metazoa; phylum Arthropoda; class Insecta; order Lepidoptera; family Nymphalidae; genus Brenthis; species Brenthis hecate. Next base: position 7,258,773 of record OX638265.1, on the reverse strand, counting down.
ATGAACGAAACTAAATTAGTATAATTTATGTAAAGTGCAGTGTTTTTATGTTTGTCATAAACTGTAAAAAGTGCTCAAGTATATAATATATAAATAATATTTTTCCTTTTTCAGACACGCGGAAGTAATGAAGAAAATAATAGAAACAGTGACGGAGAGTGGAGGAGAGCTTGGAGTGCACTCCTACCTCATAGTGTTTCTCAAGTTTGTGCAGACAGTCATACCCACCGTCGAGTACGACTTTACACAGAACGTTTCTATGAACTAATATATTAATACTTAACAGTCATTTATATTTGAGTCAATATCCACAAGCTATCTCACGTGGGTTTTCCCCCAAATCGAGCATTTTACACATTTTAATGTATATGTAATTTTAAGTTTTTTTTTTTTTTATTAGATTAAAAGATCTTCACAGAAAGGAAGGAAAGGATTCATGTTGTATTCTATGTATTTTGTAGGTAGTTTTTAAAACGTGGTAATTAATATTGTGTGCGGGGTGGTGCTTTGCCAAATTAGTAGCTTATATTTGTTATAATTATTTTGTACTAGAAATCCCATTAAATAATATCATAAATGCGAAAGTTTGGATGGATGTTTGTTACTCAATCATGCCAAAACGGCTGAACGGATCTGGATGAAATTTGGCACAGGGATAAATTATAGTCTGGAATAGAACATAGGTTACTTTTTATCCTGGAAAAATGTACGGGTTCCGTGGGATAGATTTGTTTTTGCTTTTAACTAGGAACAAAACCGACCAAAGCGAGGGTGCGTTGCTAGTTGGATTCATATATTTTTTTAAAGAAACATAGTGGACAAGCATGAGTAAAGTAATATTATATTGATAAGTTTTTAAAATTTTTGTGAGTTATTTTGATCATTCTTTACCATGTATTAAATTCAAAATTTGTTCATATCATGAACACTTTACTTAAAACGTGATCAATAAAACCAATCCAGTTTATCCAACCTAGAAAACATTATTCAATAAACCTTTCAACTTTTTATACCTGTTACATATACATACAAGTACAATTATTTAAGATAATATTCTTAAAAATCAATACTTTTGCCATAATTTTGCCAATTATTTTAGAAATAATCAAATTGTAAAAGCACAATGCCAGTTATCATTTAGCTAAGAATTTCCTGAAAGCTTTTAATAAAGGATAGAAAATATTTTGTTTTGTTTTAGCCGCTTAGGTTTCTTAAGGATTATAATGAACTTTACGAACTCGCAGGACTGATCTATCAACTAGTGAGGTATATGCAGTTGATATGAAAAAAAATATATATCTTAACCAATATATATTTTCTAACCAAAATAAACCATTTTTTATGACATTGTCACAAAAATTTAAAACTATGGAAGTATATTTCTCAATATCTAAGTGACAGTAAAGCATGTAGCGAGTTCACTGGTGAGAAGGTACTTGAAGTTTTATTTTTGTTATTTTGTATTTAAACCAAGAAAATAATATTTGTTTTTAATGTAATACTATTTTAGACCTTAATTGTTACAAATAAACGATTATCCTATCTTTTAAATGAATTTAAACAAGAGAGCTGCATAACATGCATATTTTGTAATTTTTCCTAAATGATATTATTGGTCATTCTTACACAAATGAAGTAATTTTTATTCAATGGGCAAAAACGTGTAATAAGAAAAATCTAACATTCGGCCATGGAGGTTAGATAATAGAAAAAAAAATCATATAAAAATTGAAAAAAATATGTTACAATGCAACAATGTGTTTGCAACTAATACTCATTATGAAGTAGCTTTGCAGATGGCTTACAGCCACAAGGTTAACAAATGCATTATAAGATTCATGGAAAATTACGGAGTAGATAATATACAGATTATTCTCCTGCCTTCTAACATTCACGTTATAATCTATACTAATATTATGAACGCGCTAATCTCAGGAACTACTAATTCGATTTGAAAAAGTATTTTTCCACTAGATAGCCGTTTATTGCCTGTTATCAAGAATATATAAATCTTTCAATGTACAATTCTGCAGCGGTCTCTTGGATCATCACTGGGGTTGCGTTAAATTTGCCAGGACAGTTCCATTGATTGTTTATTTTTTTATATAAACAAATGTATTATTTAAAGTTCAATTAGCTTAATTTTTATAAAGTGTATAATTAAGTGATATATCTCTACGTTGTATTTAGGCTAGCTTTTGCGAACGTTTCATTATTGTCTTTATGTAAAAAGAGTATTGAATCGTCATCGCAGTCTTTTTCATTTGTCTTGTGCATATTGAATGTCATTTACAGTGTATTTCTACATTTAATCGTTGTTTTTATGCAGTCAATGAAAAGTAGATTAAGCGGACAATTATAGCTGATGTGTTATAATTTGTATGTTACCGGCAAAACTAACTTTCAGGCCAAACTGGTTTGTCCTAGGCTAAACCGGTACACCCAGTGTGTCAGGACACTGGCTTAGCCCAGAACTATCTAGTTTTCCCTAGGCCTGATTGAAATAACATAGCACTATTATCCAAGTCGGGCCTGTCACATAGTAATACCACGTACTCCTCCAGATGCCGTGTTCCATATACTACAGCCGAATAATACCTGAAAATCAGTTTGGCCTAGGCCAAAATAGTTAAGCCTAAAGTATTTAGTATTTTGTCCGGGCTAAACTAGTATATACTGACACATTGGGTGAACCGGTTTGGCCTAGGACAAACCAGTTTGGCCTGAAATCTAATTTGGCCGTTAACATATATAAAAGGAAATGTATATTTTCGCTCAACATTTATGTTAGGGATTATAATGCTTTAAATATTAAGTTTGTAACGACATCTGTTGTTTGTATCCAAATATAAGAGAACATAAAAGTAAAATCTCAAACAAAAAATTAACTTATTATAATCAACAGCATTGAATATGTGTAAGGCAAATAAGAATGTGGTAATAATTGTTATATTTGCATTTGTCGTTGTTCGTTTCTCTTGAAATAAATTATTTTGCAGCTATGTATTTTATTTAATTGTTTAAACTCAAAGTACAATGCCTAAACTATAAAGAAATATATAAAAAAACACCAATCCAAATATATCTTGAAAAATTCGATTCATAATTATTGTCAAAAATATTGTGTAACATAAACATACACAGTCGACATTCTTTAAGTATTAAAAATACTTAGAACTTCAAGTCCTCAGATTCCCTATTTTATATTCGATTCACTCTTCAACGATATATCTTCTTTGTCATAATTTCATCATAGTAGTTGAGTCTGTATAATACAAATATAACTTTTGTTTACTAAGAATAATCAAAAACACTAAGGTTAAGAAAACACAATAATAATTGTATTAATAAATTTTATTGATATCACATTCATTATGTACAAATCACATTCCGTAATAAAATATATCATACACCGTATAGAAGCCCCAACACTAGCGCTTCGAACCTACTTCCTTTTCCTATACTACTAACAACTTCAAGATAAAGTGTACAGATATTTATGTAATACAGCTGCATTCAAAAATAAAAACCAATAATAATAATCATTCAATTGAAAATTAAACAAATTCTCATATAAAAGCAATTTTCACTAAAAAAAAATGAGCACAAACAGTATGTGATAATTATAAATTTTTGGTCACTTTCGATAACAATTTATTTACTTATATTTAATTATAATAAATTAATTACAAATATTGCATCCATAATATTTGTGGTTTGAATAAATTTAATAAACTTAACCAAAGTCTAGTTTCTGTGGGTTGGTTAACCACATTCATGATATTGATATTCATTCATTATTTATTTACTATCTTAACATTGAAATATCGTCGTTTCAGCCCTTATTTGTCCAGACGACCAATTTACCAAAAGAGTTTTTAATTCAAACACAATTATTGACTTTTAATTTAACTATTATATATAATTCTATTGGAATACCTTACAAAAAATTGGAAAACATGAATTTTATCTATATAAATATATATACCTTAGAAATAAACCTTTATTTCTAAAATCGTTTAAAGAAATAAGCACTGAGGCGACGATGTGTTAAAACGTGAGAAGCTATTGTTTCTTGAGTTTGAAGATGAATTGAGACCAATATGGAGCTTAGAGAATGATTTATCTATAATTAATTTTGGTTAACCAATCCACTGCTACACTAGTCTGTCTAGTGTCTACCGCCTACCGCACAGTGGCCCTGTATTGGAATACGCTAAATAGGCCTCAACCAGACTATCCTACACCAGATAAAATCTAAGCTAACAGTCGATATCATCACAATGAAAACATTTCTACAAAATTATACATTTCAAAAATACAAATATCCAGTCAGAGCCAAATATGATGGTTGAATAAATTATCTCAATATACAAAAAAAAAATACTAATTAGTAATAATATCCGTCTAAAATGCCAACAGACTGACAGAATGACAGTATTAGAATTGATATAAAGCTTAATTTAGTAAATTAAATTGTTTTTCGTGAAATTATCAAATGTCAATATTGTAAGATTGAGCGAACATATAGATTCCAATTTAAATGAAACAAAACAACTAATCTTTTAAAATTATTTAAAAGTGTATTATTATTATTTGTGTTGGGTGTGGTGCCGAGGTCTTTAAAAGTGTAACGTGTGTGTGTAGTTAGAAGTTATACTTCTTTGGCGTAACAGAACAAAAATAGCTTAGATTTTATCCCGTATGTCACAACTCTCTGTTTGTAAAAGGAATGCAGCTAACTTCATCATGTCGGTTTTTGGCTGTCGGCGTCGACGCATCGTAAAAATTTTACTCATATTTCTTTCCAAACGTGCCAAAAGAAGTGTAACTTCAAAAATAAACCTTAAATCAAGTAACGAAATATAATGTACAAAAGACGAATGAAATGCATTATATATGTATAGCACTCTGACTGTATACGAATATAAATAATATAATAAATACACTACACTTTACACTTTTGTACTTGAATAAAACCCAAATTAAATTTCAAAAATTAAAAAAAAACAGACATTAATAAAAACGCTGGGAGGAGATGGAGATATACAGTAGTTATATATTATAGTATAAGAGATTACAATTGAAAAACTGTCTTATTTAAAGTTTCTTAGAAACTATGCATATTCATAAAATTTGATTATGTCACTATTATTTGTGATATTACATTGCTTTTTTAATATTTAAAATGCTACACTCTACATTAGCTATGAAACCTTTATGACATTTTATGATTGAAATAAAAAAGTTTTACCGCATTTATCTCAAATCTGGCTAAGAATATGAAAAAATATAAATTAATAAATAATAATTACACTCGAGATATACAGCACCTAAAGGTAATATCAAATAAGGTTTATTTATTTACCACTTTTGTAACACTGACGTTTTTATTGAGACATTTCGCTATTTGTTTTACACGTTATATTCTTCAAAATTGGGATAATATTATAACTTCTTTTTATATATATAACGAGACTTAAACTGCACCTTAGTCCACAGCAATAAGGTCGACATTTTTTAAGTAAATTAGGTGGGGTTTTTTGTCGTGATTACAATTATATTTCATTTAATAGTAACATATAGTCGAATAAATGTATATTTATGAACATTCAACCTAATTACCATTTATCATAACGACTTTAGAAATGGTACCAAGTACCAATAATATGACAAATAAAAATAGCTCTTAGTTACATCAGAATAAGGTCGACGAGCCCTTAGTAAGTAAAAATAGTATGAGGAGCCTCAATTAATACATGAAATAATTTCAATATTTAAAGTTACAAATAATATAGGTAATGCTACATAGTAAAAGAGCTAATAGTTCATATATCTTATTATTTTCTATACGCACAACAGACAGTACAAGTCATTATAGAGATAACCAACCATACACATGTCGTAATTATCATATATATTAGAAACTTGAAAGTATTTCAACATGTTTGAAAAACTCGATCAATATTTAATTCAAATTCGATGAAATTTGCAAACAAAGTTCTGTATTAAGTAACCTATTATATATTTTTTTCCTCTCAAATTCACGAGGCAAGAGTGCGCCCTGCTAGTATACTATCATAACGTAAATACAATGTATGCAACTCAATTTTGCAAACAACTTTGAACTCTAATACGTGAGAAATTAAAATATAAACTTTAAAAATAACACTTTTTTAATTACCCCTATACCGAGCGAGTCGTACAATATTGTCTCATGCAGGTGTTGTTAGATCTTATCGCTAGCTGACCCGTGAATGGTCGGTGGTGGGTCCCTCGCACCCCCGCGTGGTACGAGTGCACGGCTAGTGGGCGAGGCCGGTCACTTGTGCGGCACGAGGGTGACGAGGCGCAGCAGCACGAGCGCCAGCAGGCGGTCCACGGGGTCGAGCGTGCCGCGCTGCAGCCACTTGGGGATGGTGGTGCGCGCGTGGCTGAAGCCCAGCTTCTGCAGGATGTAGTCCACGCCGTACGGCTCGATGGACTTGCCCGCCCACGAGAGCAGTCTGTTAAACGGAAGGTTTCGTTATATCGTTTGGAAATATACAGTATATTTGGATTTTGATGGTTGTAGGTAAAGAAAAATTTTTAACTGAAGAATATTTAAAACAAAATCAACTAATACAAAAGTAATGAGAAATTAAAGTTTAATTTGAAAACTACTCTTCAATCGGTTCAAGCATTTGTTTATAGAAGCTGGCATTAGCAATATCGACGCCTCCCACGCATATCTTGACCAAGGTGGGACGCTTACTATAAATTATAAAGCAAAAAACAGAACATCAGAAACGTGATACTTCAGGGCATATCTATAAATGCTCAATTCACAATGCGCCGAAAATTTTAAAAATAAATAAAAATGGCAAAACTCTGGCAACGCCATTATATAATATTTGAATATATGACAAAGACGGTGACCTGACGGTGGGCTCGAGGTGCCAGGTGAGGCAGCGGTAGTCGCGGTAGTCCTGCGGCGGCGGCGCCGGCGGCTCGCTCGCCGCGCCCGCGCTCGCGCGCCCCGGCATCTGCTTGGACAAACGCACACGTACTACATTTAATATTCATATTCATTTCTTAACTTTCTTAGATAGACGCAAATATTTGACATTTTAAATAAAACTATCTTTCTTTCAAAGGTCATCATAGAGACGTCTTAAACCTTAGTCTCTTTCGTGACCATGATTGCTGTGAAGCATGCGAAACGTCGGGAACCAAACATCAAAATAAATCCGCGAAAAATCCGAAAAGATGGTATTCTGGGTTCCTCAGCATTTCTACATCTCGAGCGCGTCTATCCTCCTATATCCTATATCTTCAGACTCTCCCTCAACTCCACGCGTGTGAAGCGTAACAGAGGACACAAGTTTTCTAACTAGCCGGGTTTTAATTGCTTTGGATATTCTGCAGGTAATTTATTCTCAGCAAATATCTATGTCAGTTGCCTATTATAACATAACATATTGCTCAAAAACATGTTACTAATATAAATAAAAAAAATAAATAATGTATAACATAGTGCTTACAAATCGTTCTTTTTCCTTGATATAGGAGGAGATCAGATCGTGCAGGAACAGGAACGCCTCGGCGTCCACCGACACGAAGATGTGGTCCTCGAACTCTGTTATGAAGCTGCACTCCACTATCGGTTTCTCATCTGTAAATCCAAAATATATTTTAAACTTCATTGAAATCCGAAAAATAAAAGGTACCTATCTCAATGTTTTTCTGTTATTTTTGTGTAGATTATGCGATTTTTGGTACTTTATAAATTTTTAGAAAAAAATCCTAATGGTGAATCAGTTTAGCTGGTAGTCTTGCACTAAGGTGAACTATCTTCTGATAATAAATAAAACTACCAAAACTGACGTACTGCTGGTAAGATAGGCTTTTATTTAACTTCGACAAGAAAGGCAGGGCATTTACAGGGGCTTAATTAATACATTTATAATTTACCAAATACTTTTAGAGAGAACCAAACCATAGCGTTATTCAGAATAAACTTAACGCCATCTAGTATAAAAAAACATTGAAATGTGTTTTTTTAAATATTAACTTGAATGGCTTTGAGTTTGGTTTCTCTAGTTGGTATTTGGTGTGTATTGAACAGAAATGTCTGTGGAAAAGAATTTTAATTGCGTTTGGTTCAATTTATTGTCGCAACTATCTTATTGTGTCGATATCAGATCGATTTATTGTATAGTAAAAGTCCTATCATACCATTCTCAGTAGGCGGATGTTTCCGCTGGTGGTGGCTGGTGCGCAGGTGCAGCTGCAGGGCGGGCAGCGCGAAGATGACCTCGCGCGCGTGCCCGCCGCCCGCCTTGCCGGCGCCGCCCGCCCCCGCGCCGCCCGCCCCCGCGCCGCCGCCCGCCCCCGCGCTGCCCGTGCTGCCCGTGGTGCCGGTGTTCTCGCGCTCCAGGGACGGGAACTGGTCGATGGCTGTGAGGGAAGTTAGTGGTCACACGTTATGTTATAAATCAAATACGCGAACAATACTTAGCAATATTTGTTCTTTACGATTAAGTTACTTACTTTTCTATTAAAGAAAAAAAAAATTTTTTATAAATATGTTCTTAAAGTTTCTCGCCGGGCAGAGTTTATGTTTGTTCGGGTTAATCTCAGAAACTGTTGAACGGGTTTTAGTAAGATTCTCATCCTTATAAAGAGAGGTTATTTAGGAATAGCTCATAATTTATATACAGTACCTGGGAGAAATATTTTGCGTGGAATTATTAATTTATTGAAATAATGCAAAAGAAATCATAATAATAATAAAGCTGTATTTATTTATTCATTTATTTATTATAAAGGCTTACTAACTAAATTTACATAAAAACATTTATTTAACATTATAATTTTACCTATCTGTATATAAATTTAATTTAAAAGTATGCACAGCTTTTTATAAAAGTATTCCTTCACAATAATAAATATAAATAAAATTTCCGTAGCCCTGCAAAGAGCTCTCCGTTGGAGATTATGCTTGTATGAATGATTGCAAAGGGTGTTGTTTTTAGTTGTTCCTGGTTATCATTTGTGTGGTTGAAAGTTAATTTGGTTTTTATAATATAAAGTCTTTGTTTATAATTGAGGTAAGGCGTTTCTGAAGATACAGGCAGACTTCTTTTATATTATCCACAATAATTAGTTTGTCATATTTAATGAAAGCTGTTTTGCCTAGGTTTTTTTGTTTATCTTCAGTTGGGCTTGTAACTCCTTGCGTTTGTTTAAGATTTTATTTTTCCTCTAGTTCATGATAGGATTTTTCACCTTTTTCTACTCCAAATTTTATTTCTAAGTGTTTAAATTTCTCATTTAAGTATATTATTGTTGATTGTATTTTAAGGTCTTCTTTCATTTCTAACATTTCTGTTTTCTGCTGTCTTATTTCTTGTTGTATGTTTATCTCCTCCATCTTAAGTGTGAAGTTGTAAGTAGAAAAGCTGATTGAAAAATAGCACCGATTATACCTAGTTGAATTGCAATTTTATACAGAGTATTAGTTTTTGAGGTTATAAACTTATGTTTTAATATTTTACGCTTTCACTTCACAAATTATTTTGTTTTATTGTCATCACACACAGAAAAGATGGTTTTGCACTGATAGTATCTATATGTTATGTTTGTCACTTTTACGTATGGTAGGTGAATTTTTAAAAGCTCATTTGTTCTTCAACTGATGTTTACATATTGCCCATAGATTTTATCGATTAAAATTTCTTAAAATTATTATTAAATTAATTAAAATTTAGAATTTTTCTTTAGATTATTTCCACTTAAATATTTTAAACTTGATGTAAATACGGACACGATATTGACAGTTGCACAGTGGCGCCTCCCACCCACCAGAAGTGACAACTGACAATGCAAAATTGTGAAAATGCAAAAGAAAACCGCATGAAAATTCGAAAACACGCGTTTTTCCAGACATAAGACTAATCTAGATCGATTTATCACCCCCGAAACCCTTTGTATACTAAATTTCATGAAAATCGTTGGAGCCGTTTTCGAGATTCAGATTATATATATATATATATATATATATATATATATATATATATATATATATATATATATATATATATACAAGAATAGCTCGTTTAAATATATAAGATATGGCGAAAAAATCTACCGATATGACAAATAAAATTGTAAGTGCTAAGTGTATTTATGGTCACTAGTTTAATGTAAAAACTGATATCTGAAATACGAAACGTTAATTCCACTTTAGCGTCATCATAAAAGCTACATAATATTGAATAACTGACCATCTATCTCGCTGTCGGCGAAGGCGTACTGGAACCACTCGTGCAGCGTCTTGAACTGCGGCGGGAAGAGCACGGTGCGCGTCATGCGGCACACCGTGGCCAGCGACTGGTGCGCGGCGCCGCCCGCCCCCGCGCCCGCGCCCGCGCCCGCCGCGCCGCCCAGGCTCGCCGTCAGCGTCTGCACCGCGTGCACCTCCGGGTTGTCTGCACGCCGACCGACACACGACACGTCATTAATCATTATGTCCTAACCGACTTCGCGAGACGTCAATATGTCCGACCGACCGATTTCGGCCACGACGGGCAGTCAATAAGACTACACATCTGACACGCATTACAGTGCACAAGTGGACGCGCAGACACAATGTTCACTCTCTATTTTGTCACTCTCATACTTCAGTGGGACGATAATTACAGGACCCGTGAGAGATCAGGCGCAAGACCGACTTTACGTGCTCTCTGAGGCACGGCGGTGAAACACCGCCAACTTCCCAATTTCGGCCTGCTACTGAAAATTTGTTACCAGAAAAACTCAGCAACTGAAGTTGGCAAGATCTAGGACTCCAACCTCTTCATCTGCAGCAGCACATGCTAACCACTAGACCACCGAGACAGTCGAACAATAACACTTCATAAATCATCTACCACCCACTCTACTTCCACTTTCCCCATTTATTTAGAGTAAAAATTTGTCACCATCAATTTACCGACAGCGTATTCCGTCAACGATCGAACTATATATTTTAGAACATTATTCAGTAAATTGTCTAAACTGCATTGTTAAGATCGTCCAAAAATATATTGAATGTTTTTTTAGTGTCTTAGTCAATTTTTGGTTGGTCTAAAACAGTCAAAATAAAGGCCAAGACTAAGGTTTATTACATACTTTATATGAAACACATACACGAAGTCGTAGCTCCAATATTGTTATTACCATTAAAAATATAAAACAAAATCGAACCTTCTTCATTTTCAATCTGCTGTGCCTCAGTAGCAAAGCTGATGCAGGGATCCTTGAGACTGAACAGCGCCCAGGACTTCGCCTTCAGACTGTTGCCGTGGAAGCACGCCAGCGAGATGTTGGAGCCTTGCAGCTCCAGAGTACCTCCTAGGACGGTGCCGCCTACATAATAAATTTACAATATAAAAATTATTTATTTTTAAAACAATTCCTTAAAAGTTGTGTTTTTGCCAATGTTTAAATATTAAAACCATTATACAGACAGTACTCCCAAGTAGGGTTGATGTCAGGCAGGCGGCCGGTCGTAAAACCTTTGCCAGATCCTATCAGCAGTACGAAAAATTACTGCGCCGACTCCAAGTGATCGGGAAATGGGCAGGAAGTTGATGATGATGATAAAGACAGTGGTAGTCCAATGCTAATACGCTCACTTGGGAAACCGAGTGAAACGGGTTCAAATCCCGGGTCCAGTACCTTTTTATATTTCCTGCGTGTCTGAGAGAACCTAGCAATTTTTTGAAAGACACGTATATCTTACAACCCGCCTTTGTCCAGCATGGTGGATTATAGCTCGTTTCCCTCGTATTGAAGGGAAGCCCTCGTTCAGCAGTCGGCTGAATACTTTGAATATTAGTCAAATCAGACACAGACAAACTGTCATGTAGATGTACTACAAGGCGTGTGCACCGACCGTGCGGGTGCCGGCAGAGCGGCGGCGCGGCGGCCACGAGGCGCAGCACGCGCTGCCAGTGCCGGTGGTGGCGCAGCTCCGGCGCCGGCGCCTCGCTCGGCGCTGACGCGGACGCTTCTGGGGACAAAAAAGCGTGTTTAAAAAAATAATTTACTGTAAATAGGTGTCAATGAATAGAAAATCTCTTGAATTTCAAAAAAAGAAGGAAATATTCGAGTTGAGTGTATTTGGGAAATTTTGAATTCTTAAAGAATAAGATGAATATGAGTTGAAAAAACTTAAAGTTTGTTTGGTACAATAATTGCATATTAACTGATGATATAAACTGATATAAACTGATATATACTGATATACACTGATATAAACTGATATTAATAAATATTTTATCTTTAATTTAACTAGGCAACATTTATGAATGAATTTGTGGAATTGAATAAGTAATACTTAATTTTTTCTTAAAAAAAAAGGAAAAATGCTCAACGTAAATCGTCAGATCTTTAGGGAAATGAGGTATTTTCTTTTCAATTTGTTACATTGTTAGATGTTGAATAAACATTTTTTTTTCATAATTTTACACTGACTAATTTTTTGTACATAACTCAATAAGAAGTTATACAAAAACGACGCAAACTCACGGTCTTTCTTATCTTTCGCGCGGTGGGCGTATCCCTGCCCGTTGTGGTGCGAGTGCAGCGAGGAGAACACGCGCTTGCCGGACTTGAACTGGTGCGAGAAGAACTCCTCGAGCTTGAGCTGCATCTTGAGCAGGTCGGGCGTGGTGCTGCGCGACATCAGGATCTGCAGCTGCTGCCAGCTCAGCGTGCCGTGCGCCAGGATGGTGGCCGGCCGGCTAGGGAGTGTCGCATTAAGGTTAGTGAAGTTTGTTTATAAAATATATATTTAAATATTTTTTTCTCACCACTCTTTCATTTGATATCCATATCATGGAGGTGCATAAAAAAACAGTCCGCAATCTTTGGGAGTCCGCCATCTTGGATTTACAATGACGTCACTTTTGTGTTTCGCTCATCAATAATTGTATAAGTTTCTATACGATAAGTTAGGACTGGCATAGGATAAAAGCGCGTTCCATTGTATTCAAAATTTAAATGTTTAAATGTTTGTACATATATTTTAATAGATGGCATTGGGGGTAATCTAAAACGCGCTATCGTTTGGTTAAGATGACTCGTATATAAGGTATGGAACAAAATAAATTTTTAACCACAATCCAATCACTGGTGTTTTATTATAAACCCAGAGGGAACCCTACTCCCAAGGATAACATTGGATTGTACATTTGGTCCTTCGAGCCGGATCAGGGAAGACTCTACGCCATCACATCACTTTGGCCGAATCGCTTGTGCGAACTGGTCGAACTTCAGCAGCAGCCAAGTTGCAAGGGTGCAACTCGCCACTGCAGACGGTGCCTGGAGAAGGCGCCTGTCAGGAGAGGACAACTGTTGGCGCAAGGGAAGGAGCGGAGCACGAGACTCGTCACGTGGGACAGTCAGTGCAGTATACAGCCCATTGAGGTGATCAACAAGAAACTGTAAGTGTTTCAAAGTTATAAGTAGTGGAAAAATAATCTAACAAAATTGAACTTTAAATCAATTGGTGATTTAACTCTAACGAATTCTCTATGAAGAAACTATATTAGTGAAATTGAACTTTATTGCTAGGAGTGTATTAACTTAGTAAATATTACTACTGAAGAAATTTGGACTTAGAACATTTTCATAGTTTTAACATTTAGTGTAATTTAGAATAAGAGCTAAATTAAAAGACTTGTAAAATTTGAAACTTTGTACTTGAGGTGAAATATTAGAAATTCAATTATAATGGATAGTTTAATTAAAGTCCAAATAAATTTATATGATCGTATGCATAAAGCGCGGATAAATTACAAAAAGTCTCCTAAGGATCGCATAACTGTTCAGTATGTAGAGATTCGAATGGACACTCTAAACCAATTATGGTCTCAGTTTAGTGATAACCATAATCATATAATTAAGTTATCTCAAGGTTTTGACAATAACTATTTTAAAGAGGATATAGCGGGAAGTGTGGAAGAATTGTATATCGATTATATGACTGAATTGAAACAAACACTTGCCTCATTTGATCGTTCTAGTAAGGATGTTTCAGTTACAAATGTAAATAATGCTAATTCATCTAACATTAAATTACCCCGTATAGTTATTCCAACATTCAATGGTCAATATGCTGAATGGACCACTTTTAGGGATTTATTTGTATCACTTGTGCACACTAATAAACAACTAGACAATGTACAAAAGATGCATTATCTAAAAGGTTATTTATCTGGTGAGGCCGAACAGCTGCTCAGACAGATACCTATAGCAGATTCAAATTATGAAAGGTGTTGGTCATTACTTAATTCTAGATATAATAATAAAAGATATTTGTCACATTTTATTTTAAAAACGTTTATTAAGTCAAAGAAACATTACTTCTGAGTCAGCTAATTGTTTAAAAAATCTTATTGATACAACTAATGATTGTTTAAGTTCATTAACTAATTTAGGTATAAATGTAAGCACTTGGGATATTATTATTATTCATATACTTACCTTAAAGCTCGATTCGGAGTCCAGGAAACAGTGGGAATTTTCTGTAACAAATAATAATTCATCTGAAGAACTACCAACCTTTAACCAATTTTCTGAATTCCTTACAAATCGTTATCGAGCCTTAGAGTTCTTGGACACCAAATCAGCTACTGTAACCAAAAATTCTCAATATAATAATAATGTAAATAAATTTAGAACTTTTGTAGCTTCAGCTAATAAGATTCAATGTGCATTTTGTTCTGAGGATCATAGGATTATACATTGTAAGCGTTTTTCTAATGAAACTGTAGACGCTCGACGCAATTTTGTCCAAACCCATAACATATGTTTCAACTGCTTAGGTAATAATCACTCTGCCAAATCCTGCCAAAGTTCAAACAAATGCCGTATTTGCAAACGTCATCATCACTCGCTATTACATCCACCAAGTTCAGGTATTTCTGGAGCCAACGCTGAAACAACTAAAAATAATAATGGTAACATTGGTTCATCAAGTTCAGAATCAAAGAACGAGATGGAGACAACTCCTTTAGCAACGTTCTTTTCGACAGGACTAGTTCGTAATCAGGTGTTGCTAGCCACTGCGTTAGTCAAAGCCGCGTCGAAAACGGGAGAACATTATACAATTCGAGCGTTGTTAGATCAGGGGTCACAGACGTCATTCGTAACTGAAGCGACAGTCCAATATCTGGGACTAAAGAAAATTCCTATAAGGGAACAAGTTTCAGTCTTAGGGGGTAATAGTAATGTGTCACCAAAAGCAATGGTCTTTATTCAACTTAAGTCAATGATTGATCCAAATTATAACATCACTGTAAAGGCTTATGTTTTGAAAACAATCACTAGTTTTCTTCCAGCCAAGAGAATAACTGCATTGGAATGGCTTGAAGCCCTTGAAATAGAATTAGCAGATCCGAATTATCACACTCCAAACAAAATAGACGTTTTGTTAGGTGCTGAAGTTTATGACAAGATAATTCAGGAGGGTATTAAAAAGGGACCTCAAGGTTCACCGGTAGTCCAGAACACATCGTTTGGATGGATTGTCTCGGGTGAAGTCACTACATCAACCAGGGAGGAAAATCATACGGAGTTTAATACGTTTCATTGTCGAACTGACGACAACGACATGCTAAAACAATTTTGGGAACTCGAATCTGACCTGGAATTAACAAAGCAACAAAGAATGACACATGAAGAACAAGTCTGCGAAGAACTATTTGCTCGTACTACTGAAAGAGATGAAGACGGTAGATATATAGTTCGCTTACCTTTCAGGACGGAAAACCCAGATTGCATGTTCAGTTCTTCTAAGGAAGTAGCTGAAAAAAGATGGAATACATTAAAATTAAAGCTAAAAAGAAATCTAGAATTCGGTAATAAATATGAAGCAGTAATGGAAGAATATCTACAGTTAGGTCATATGGAAAAGGTACCAGAATCAGAAATAAATAAGCCAAATACAGTATACTTACCTCATCATGCTGTGATACGAGAAGACAAGGACACTACAAAGTTAAGGGTAGTTTTCGATGCTTCTGCAAAAGGAAAGAATGGAGTTTCATTAAATGATTGTTTGTTAGTTGGGCCGCGTCTGCAATCAGATCTGCGTCATATCATGATTCGTTGGAGGCAGCATCCTATTTGCTTAGTAGCAGATATCGAGAAAATGTACCGGCAAATAAAAGTCACAAATCAAGATACTGACTTCCAGCGTATTCTGTGGAAAGATAGTGCTGGTAATGATAAACACTTCAGACTGCTCACTGTTACTTTTGGGACTGCTTCAGCTCCATATCTTGCGGTTAAGGCTCTTCAGCAAGTTGTGATCGATGAAGGCGATTGTTATCCGTTAGCAGCTCAAGTAACAATGAATGATTTCTATGTAGATGATTTAATAACTGGAGGTGAATCTGTGGAAAAGGGATTTAAAATATACAGTGAAATGAATTCTATGTTAAGCAAAGGTGGTTTCAAATTACGAAAATGGTCAAGCAATAGTAATGCTCTACTAGAAAAGATAAAAAAGGAAAATGAAGATGAAGAAATACCAGAAGAATTGCAGCTAAAATTAGACAATATCATGAAAATACTAGGACTTACCTGGGACCGCACCAGTGACTCCTTCGGGTACTCGGTAAATCTTCCCGCGTTGCAGCAACCTGTGACAAAAAGAAAAATATTAGCGGATGTTTCTCGTTTATATGATCCATTGGGTTGGCTAGCACCAAGCATCGTAATAGCAAAAATAATGATACAAAAGCTATGGCTAGCTGGTTTAGCTTGGGATGAGGAAGTACCTACAAATTTATTAAATGAATGGATTACTTACCGTGAAGAACTTCAAAATTTATCCAAATTTCACATACCCAGATGGCTAGGCATGACTCCATATAAGGCATCTATTGAGTTGCACGGATTCTGCGATGCTTCTAAGATGGCCTACTCGGCAGTTGTTTATGTGCGCGTGGTGAATCATGACGGAACCATTCACAGCTCCTTGGTAACTGCTCGCACGAAGGTAGCTCCAGTAAAGCAGGTATCAATACCAAGACTTGAATTATGTGGTGCAGTTCTATTAACCAGATTACTTCTAGAAATAGCTAAGGTCATGGGTATTGATAAAATGAATTTGCATGCGTGGACTGACTCAACAATTGTTCTTGCGTGGCTCAACAGTCATCCTAGCAGGTGGAAGGTATTTGTAGCAAATCGTGTGTCAGAGATTTTGTGTTCTGTGGATTCGCATCAATGGGCACACATAACATCAAAGCAGAACCCAGCAAACTGTCCTTCCAGAGGTCTGCATCCTGCGGAATTGACCAATCTTCAATTGATTGGTCACACCTACATCCAACGAAAGCTGCAGGAGTTATGGCGAAATTGGTCTCAGGAATACCTGACTAAATTCCTTCAAAGATATAAGTGGACCACACAATCGTCACAGCCTTCCATTGGTGACATTGTAGTTGTGAAGGAAGATGGTTTACCACCTTGCAAATGGGTATACGGAAAGATTATTGATACTCATCCGGGTTTGGATAGAATGGT
This sequence comes from Brenthis hecate, assembly GCA_951806755.1. Classification (NCBI taxonomy): domain Eukaryota; kingdom Metazoa; phylum Arthropoda; class Insecta; order Lepidoptera; family Nymphalidae; genus Brenthis; species Brenthis hecate. Next base: position 7,241,208 of record OX638265.1, on the reverse strand, counting down.
TAGAGTAGTCACAATTAAAACAAACAAAAATGTTATGTTAAAACGACCAACATCTAAACTATGTATTCTTCCAATTACAACATAAATGTAGCTTTTTCTCTCAAAGCATTCATGGTGAGCAATGCTTTATAAGGACAAAATGTCCTTATGGTGGGCGGTATGTATAAGTTTCTATACGATAAGTTAAGACTGGCATAATATAAAAGCGCGTTCCATTGTATTCAAAATTTAAATGTTTAAATGTTTGTACATATATTTTAATAGATGGCATTGGGGGTAACCTAAAACGCGCTATCGTTTGGTTAAGATGATATGTATATAAGGTATGGAACAAAATAAATTTTTAACCACAATCCAATCACTGGTGTTTTATTATAAACCCAGAGGGAACCCTACTCCCAAGGATAACATTGGATTGTACAATAATAATATCTTGAATATACACATTACACTATACTTGAAAGGAGGTTTAACGATTAACTTCACACTGTAGTCTAAATCTGTCGCATCGTAAAAAAATCACTCTCATCATTTATTTATTTTTCATAACGCGCTAAAAGAAGTATAAGTTCCAAGAATTACACTGCATAGTAATGTAAGGCCATGTAGAAACTAACTTGGAAGTGGATGCGGACGTAGGTTTGGGCGGGTGGTGCCAGCGGTCGCGCAGCACGGCGTTGGGGCGGCTGAGGCGCGCGAGCAGCGCGGGCGCGCCCATGTAGTCCAGGCGCAGCTCGAGCGCGGCGAGGCGCGCGGCCGCCACGTGGGCGGGCGGGTCCTGCTGCAGCAGCGCGTGCAGGCGCGCGCCGCCCAGCGCGATGGCGCCGCCCACGATGCCGCCGCGCGCCTCCAGCGCCGCGCCGCCCAGCGCCACGCGCCCCGCCACCTGCCGCCGCCGCGCGCTGCCGATGCTCAGCCGCCCCCACGCGCCCAGCGACCGCGACTGCCAGCTGCGACACACACACACACACATACATACATACCACACACGCAATACACCAGAATAAAATTATATTTTAAAATAATCATTTCTCTTACGTTTTTGACTGAATTAAAAAAAATGCTTTAGATAAAAATAACGAGAAATAAAATATGTGGATAGTAAACATATTTAAGTTTAGAGAGCGCAGAGAACTTAATTTATACTAAAATGAAAGAAATCCAAAAAAATAATTCAAGAAATTTATAAATCATTTAAAAAAAAAACAAATGAGTGTTAAATAAATAACTGCATAGCAAACACACCTGACATTGCCCATGACGTTGCCCATGTTCATGTGCATGTTGAGGCGCTCGAAGTTGACGGCGAACAGCACGAGCGTCTCCCACGCCGCGCCGCCCGCCTTGCTCTCTGGTAACAACCCTAATATTTTACTTATACATCGAAAGTAGCCAATACGTACATTGTATAGGACATGAGCATTCCATGTTCCCAATTTTACTTTAAATTCATTAAGCTGTTTACTGTGTAAGGAAGCAACAAACAAACACACACATTCATCAATTCAGTTATTTATAAATTTTCGCTATATTATATAGTATTTTTTTTTAAATATTTTGCTTTCAATGAATGTATTATAATTGTTATTCAATAAATTTGTTTTGTATACCTTTAGGTTTCTGTTGTTCAGCAGTCTTAGTTTTCTCTCGTTGTGGCAGCACCGGCGACACTGGCACGTTGTTGCCCGATGAGCTTAAAAAAACAGTATATTATGTCAAAAATTTAAATAATTACCACTCAAATTATAATTCAAAATATTGCCATTTCTCTTTTCTATAAAACTAATGTATTATTTTGTGGGTAGGCACCTTGATACTTTTAAAACCTTGGTTTTTCCCGCGACCATAATTTCTGTAAAGCATTCAAAACATCGGGAACCAAAAATGAAAATAAATCCACGAAAGAGTCCATAAAGAAAATATAAAATATTTTTTTTAATATTAAAGATTTTTTTAATCTACAAGCAACAGAGTACTCACAAGTGCGATCCCGAGTCGCGCTGCGCTTGATGGGGGTGGGGATGGGGGTGGTTGTGGGGGTGCAGGCTGACGTCGCCCAGGAACAGGCGGCGCACGATGCTGCGGCGGTACCAGGCGCGCGGGAACGCCAGGATCTCGCTGAGGCGCCGCATGTCGTACTTGAACCACGCCGACCCCACGTCCACGATCGCTGCGGGCGACATACTCTCTCATATATATATATATATATATATATATATATATATATATATATATATATATATATAATATATATATATATATATATATAATATATATATATATATATATATATATATATATATATATATATATATATATATACTTGGCATGCAGAACATTATTCCAGTTCGAAAACCTATATCTATATTATTATGATTTTTTTATTTCATCTTATCGTTCTCCGTCACCATTCAATCATTAACAATAATAGTGTCGTCATGACTAATTTTCGCCACGATAACAATCTTACTAAGCGTATTATAGTGTATAAATGTTAACAACACATAAGTGCATTCTCTACCGTTTTATTTCACTATCAAGTTCCGATGGAACTACAATTTGACAATGTCTATACTTGGCCCGAACCGGGACTCCAACCCTGGATCCCTCCGGATCTGTAGCCGTACATACTAGCAACTAAACCACCGAAGCAATTAAATTCAATTTCCTCAATAACAAACATCTAATTCATAATTAAGAAGAGTTATATAATATTATAATATATATTATCCAACTCTTCCAGCTCGACAAAGACTAAACTTACTAGAGAATCGAACGGTGGCCTTGGACTGATCTTGATCACTTTGGAAGTCCAACTTCCTGAACCTCGAGAGGTGGAACTTGACGAACTCCACGTTGATGGACAATGAGTCTTTCCTCTCGGTGTCTGCGAGCGGCGACCACTGCGCCTCCTTCAGGCTGGACTTCTTGCCGCCGTACGGGTGGAAGATATACACGGAGAAGTCCGCCAAGCACCCCGTCACGCTGAGTCCGCCCATGGCAATTGCTGGTTCTGCCATTTCTCTGTATATACAAAAAAAAACATTTAAAGCTAATAACAGTGGTATATACTACTACTACTACGAGTACTTTATATGTTTTTGTAGTCTCTCATGATTATGAGTCATAAAATTACGTATTTTTAGAGTTTCTAAATAAACTTTTATCTATTGAAAATATTTATTGATTTAGATGTTTTTTTTTTATTTGGACGGACAGCGGATTGTTATAATGTCATCGTCTAGGGTTCATGTCCTTTACATTTAAAATATCCCATAAACAAATTTGCATAATCTACTACTATTTTAAAAAAAGATTCCGACGAATTAAGAACCTCCTATCCCCAGCATACAATAGTATGATACTAACTCATCAGTAGCGCGCTTGGAGCTGAAGACGATCTGTAGACTGGGCAGCTGCAGCAGGCACTCCACGCGCGACGCCGGCAGGCAGCTGAAGCGGAAGGCGGACGGCCGCGTGTGGAAGTGCACGATCACGTCCACCGGGAACGACGCGTACACGTACTGCCCGTACGACGCGTCGCCGCCCTCCGCGCCGCCCGCCCCCGCGCGCCGCCCGCCCCGGCCGCGCCGCCCGCCCCGCCGGCGCCGCCCGCCCCGCCCGCCGCACCCTCGCCCGTGCTGCTGCGGCTGCGAGACCCCGTCTCCGAATCTGTTATTGATTAAATAATATAAATAAATGCGAAAGTTATCAGTTTTTTACATAAATATATTATTGGTCGGAAAACGACATTCATATATTTTTAATACAATATTATCACCTCCAGGTAAATTTCTAAGAAATTAATTAAAATTCTAAGAAATCTATTTTTGACTGACACGCCGGCGTGTCCGTGGTCATGTTGGGAATATCAAGAGGCTGATAATAAAAACGACGTCTAAGCTAAGTACAATATTTTTTATGATCAAATCCCTTAAAATACATTTTATACTTACTGTAATTGATAAAATCTAAAACAAATCCTTAAAAAAAACTAATTCGATTTTTCAAAGAATACAATATACATTTGAGGCCTTACAAGACTTTAAACATTTTCTGTATTCTTAAAACATCTATAATTCATGTCAAAATGAAAATTAAACTTAAAACATACCAGGCGTGGGTGCTGAGAAGGAGGTTTTCGTCGGTATAGGCTCCAATGTCTGTTCAAGAAACTCCAGGATGTGTGGGCTGATGATGGTCTCCTCAGGTATACTCTGCAGCGTGATCCAGGCGAAGAGAGCCGCTTTCTTGGTCCCCACTTTACGTGCGGGATTAAGTGGTATGTTTAGGATTGTTTGTGGTGAAACCGATTCTTCTGGTAAGGTCTTGGATTCGTAGTGCACCTGTTTCAAAAGTTTTTGTCAAAATAATCTATAATTCTAAACGGTTCACACCGATTCACACCGTGTAGTGTGATTTCGGTTGTCAGGCGGCGAAACTCGATTACTCGCGCCTTGATACCGTGCCGTTGACGTTTGTAGCGGTACAACACTATTTGTATCGACCTCCAATATAAGTAAGGTATTTTAATTCAAAACAATTTAATTTAACAATAAGATATTATTATATCTTATAAGCAATATTAAATGTCAAATGAGCAATTCTTGTATACAATTTTATACATAAATTTATTTCTTGTATCTCGGAAACTAACGATTTGGATCAAGTTTCATATTTAGATAATGTTTTGATTTTTTTTTAATTTATTGATAGAGGTGTTTTTTTTCTAAAAACAAATAAAGAATTTTTATCTTTTGCAAATAAAAGCAGAGCAAAGCTTGTCGCCCAGATAAAGATGAATATGAAGTGCAATAAAAGTCAGTCAGTCAGAAGTGTAAAAGACGTGCTAAGCCGTACCTTGAGCTGCAGGCCGGGCACCTGGAACACGGTGAGGTCGGGCGGCGGCGGCAGGCGCGCGCGCCGCGCGTCCAGCCCGCCCGACGCCGAGCGCCCCACGCGCGGCCGGCCCTCGCCGCGCCCGCCCAGGGCCCCCGCCCCCACCCCCGCCCCTGCACCACACAACATAATATGTTAAATATTTATATTTATTATTTCACCATGCCTACTCAGATTTGACAAAGGCTAACAATTCCGTTTCTTGCTATTTTCAAAATACTAATATTATAAAGAGGTAAGTTTATTAGTTTGTGAATTTGTGAGATTGTGATGTTGTAGGGAGTATTCTCTGGATCTACTGAACTGATTTAGATGAAATTTGGTAAGAAAGGGTGAAAATGGGGATGATAGTTTGCGTGGGGAATCAAACCAGGGACGAACCCGAGCGAAGCGAGGATGAGTCGCTAGTATATTAAATATTTATTTATTACTTCACCATTTTTATTCAGATTTTACAAAAGGTAACAATTCCGTTTCTTGCCATTTTCAAATTTCTTAAATTAAGATCAATAACATAGACAGAGTATGTTTATTCTTATTTTTAGGTGTTTGCACGATTAAAGAAAAAATCACATACACATTGTGAAACGACATATCTCAAATATAATTAAGGATGTAAATGATTTAGGGGTCAATATAAAAATACCAAACAAAAACACATATTATGTGGTGCACAAATATTTTTAAAAATGTACAAAATATATATTATTCTCAATCTTCCTACATTCAAAACTTCCCATAGTAAGAATTAGAATAAATAAAAAAACCACTCACATCTTCATATCCTCCTGGCTGCCGGGGTCCTTGGTGTGCAGCACGCACTTGCCGCTGTTGATGTGCACTTTGACGTCCAGCTCGAAGTCGATGTTGGGCTCCGCCGTCTTCGCCTTGCTCTGCTTGCTCTCCGGCGGGCTGGGCGCGGCAGGCTCGGGCGGCGACCTGTTGGCAGGACGGGTTAGTATTGTTATTATTATTAACCGACTTGTAAAAGAATAAAGTATTTTGTTATCCACATTTGTTTAAGTAAAGTATGAAATAAGTAAAAATTATGAAAATAGCGAAATGCTAAAAATGAACATATTTAATTTCATGATTCAGATCTAATGGTAATGTTTAAAAATTAATATTAATATATAAAATTATTTCATATGTTTGGTCAATTAGTTTAATTTTGGAAATACCTACGACTGGTCCAGGATTAAAGTTCTGGGTGGGACCAAGTAAAGGTTTTCTTCGATAACACGTAATTTTTTCATGTTTAAAATTAAAAAATATTGTAAGGTACTTTGGTGCCATTTTTCAATTTTTTGAATTCATTTTGTTATTTGTGGGTAGGCTGTCTGTAACAACGTTCAAATAAAATGTGGTATCTTGCGCCTAATATTTCTTCAGATGTCTTTGAGGCTCGGTAAAATCGGGCGAGCTTAATGACCGAGTGTACCGTGCGTACCCGTGGTCCCGGTCGTCGCGGTCGGCGCGCAGCGTGGGCGGCCAGGGCGCCGGCAGCGAGCTCTGGCGCTGCACGCCGCCCTGGAAGCTGACGCGCGCGCGCGCCTCGCCCGCCTCGCGCGCGCCGCGCAGCGACGCCGACCGCGACGGGCCCGCACCGCTCGCGCACCCCGTCACTGTGCACAGATCATATTTGTTAAGCATCGCTCAGTATAAACATGCCGATGGTAGTCATTTAAAACAAAAAATAAACTATTGATTTATGACATTCATATTTACTATATGAACAAGTGGATTACTTTTGAAAAAAAATAGTTATGATTTATGATATTGACGAAATAAATTATGACATGAAAAAATATATATAAACAAGAATACGGACATACGAAAATCTAACAAAATAGTATTAACACCAAACAGGATTTTGAAAAAAAAATTATAACATATATTGGCATAATGTTGATAATATGTATTAAATTCTACAAGCAAATGTTAAATTAAATAATAACTAGAAACCATAATAATAAAGCCTTGGTACTTTTGTCACGAGGAGTACTAGCGGATCACAAAACTCCTTAAAACTTATGCTCGCCCGGTACCTGTGATGACGTCACACAGAGTACACTCAGTAAATAATAAAAGTGTCGTGACGGCCGAAATATTACATTTTCCCGTTTAGCTCCCAATTGCCAAGTGTGCCGAGTATAACATGCAATACGAAACTTCGTTCCATAAACAAAATGTCAAGTGAGACGGGCTGACCGGTGAGCGGGTCGCTGTCGGCGGAGCTCCATGAGGCGCCCTCGATGATGTCGGCGAGGCGCGCGTCGTCGTCGGCCAGCAGCAGCGCCTCGCCCGACGCGCCCGCCTCGCGCGCGCCCGCCAGCGACCCCGGCGGCGAGCCCGCGCTGCACCCGCTGTACGCGCTGTACCTGCACACGGATACACACGGCTATACACAACTACTACACTATGTATATACATAACAATGCAACACGTGGACATGCAAAAGTTTGTACGTGTGTATGTATTTCTAGCTCCAATCTTAATGATGGTCACGGCCTTCCATTCGATACGAGGAGGGTCAAGTCATAATCCACTCTAATGAAATAAATGGTTATAACTAAGAAGATTATTTTCAACATGTTTTGTTTTTTTTTTTCTTTCAAAAATAAAATGCAAATCTAAAGTATATTTATATACATACAATTAATTAATTTATTAATTAGACACTTATTATAAGTTATTAAAAAGAATGTCACAGATAAAAAATAGAAGAATATAGTAATGAGACACAGACTGGTCCAGGTCCTGGTGCGCGGGCGGCGACACGAAGGAGTGCGAGCGGTTGGAGCCGAGCCCCAGCTTGCCCTTCGTGATGGAGCTGGCGCGCACGCTCTGCCGGCGCAGCTTCTGGATCATGTCTCTGTATCACAAAAAAACAATCATTGTATTTGTTATCTATTCACATAATAAAATTCTAATTGAATCGAATCTGTACATTAAACTTTTTTTTGGAAAATCTTATTTAAATAATCATTATTATCGATACGGAGACCAAACCTATAGTTTTTAGAATTTTTGTCTGTCTGTCGTCTGTCTGTGATCGCATCACAAAAAAACCACTGGACAGATTTTGATGAAATTTGGTATGACGATAGCTGGTTGTCCAGGTCAACATACAGGATACTTTTTACTACAGGAAAATATCTCATCTCTGAGAAATTTATACTAAACCTTAAAACGTAATTAAAGACGAACCCGAGCGGAGCGACGGTGAGTCTTTAGTATAATATAATAATGCATAATAATCTGGAGTATGGAACCTCCTCTTAGGTCGATTGGGAAAATTGTCCGACTTTAAAATATAAATATAAAGTATTGTAGTACTTAAAAACTAAAATGTATACGTAGATTGACTTCATTTAAAGTGGTTATAACGATTAACAAAAAAATCGTGCAAAAAAAAAAACAAAATAAGGATCACGAATTTAACAAAACCAACAAACATAAAACACAAAACTATAAATCACAAAGCATAATTCATACACAATATTATAAATAAATAAAATAAAATAAATATGTCAGGACATTAACACACAACACCATCTAGTTCCATGGTAAGCTACGAGGCTTGTGTTATGGATACCAGATAGTTGATACATTATACATATATAACTTTTTTTGTAAATACATACATATTATAAATATTAACATCCATGACTGGAGTACAAACATTCGTGCTCATCGCACAAATGAATGCCCCCAGTGGGACTCGAACCCGCGACCGCTGGCGCAGCAAGTAGGGTCATTACAAACTGAGCCAAACGTGTCGTCTCAAATATTATAAATACAATATGAATTCTTAGTTTATCATTAATTCGCGCCGTGGAATAGTGTAGATACGTGACGGCCGCGATGTACCGACCTGCGGAAGTCCTTGAAGACGAGCGCCTCGAGGTCGTGCAGGCGGCGCAGCTCGTACTCCACGGTGCTGTGGCTGGCGCCGAGCGCGCGCAGGTCGTTGATGATCTTGGCCTGCTCCGTCATCTCCTTCTCGATGAGCTTGGAGCGCTGCTTGGCGTCGATGCTGCTGTCGAACACGAACGGCGGCAGGTGGTCCGTGTACTTGCGCCGGAACACTATGCTCTCCTGCACCGAATACGCCACGACGGTGAGATATGAAACTAACTTTTCGACTTTATTTTGAGGTTTTATTCTCGACATTTCGAATGTTTTACGGCAAAATGATCACGAGAGAGAAAGCAAAAACTAAATAAAAACTCAAGACCGTGACAGAATCCGAAAAAATCTAAAAAAAGATTTGTAAATACCTCCACATTTTTATTTAATTTTGAATAAGTATAATAAATTTTGATAATACCTGTGAATCCCTGCTATTATCGGCTTCGTCATCTAAATCGCTTTCACAGTCCATTTTAAGGGGATCTTCCTCTTCAAATCCTAGAAGAAAATAGCGAAAATTAAAATAAAATTTAAATTGCTTCTAATCTATATATATATATATATATATATATATATATATATATATATATATATATATATATATATATATATATATATATATATATATAAAAGAAAGTCGTGTTAGTTACACTATTTATAACTCAACAACGGCTGAACCGATTTGGCTGAAAATTGGTGAGGAAGTAGCTTAAAACCAGGAGACGGACATGGGATACTTTTTATCCCGTTCGATTGCGTTTCCATGTGACGTGACATAAAACTCAAGAACGGCTGGACCAATTTTTATGATATTTGAATTTTTGGATTTCTCTTAGTCCGGAACAGGATAATAAGTGTTAAAACATCAGAAAAATTAACGAAAAAAAATTATATGGCTAGCGTTGGCTAATAACTATTTATCTCTATTTAAAACGTACCTAGCGACGAACCCGAGCGAAGCGAGGGTGAGCCGCTAGTACAATATACATAATTCATTCATAAATTTTTTTCGTCGCCTTACAATCATTGATAGTAAAACAATACTCAAAAAAATAATGTTTGGATGTTACTATTACTACATAAAAGTGGTGGTATGATTGGTGACTGCCTAAAGTAATGTAAAGTATTCACTTATATAACATTATAATGTAAAATATATACGTCCTTAAACTGTACAAATTTAAAAAAAAACTTTGATAGCAATCACAACATTAAAAAAAAAACAAAAAGAAGAAAAAGAGGAACTGATGGATTGATAATAATAATTGACGTTCCATAACATTCTCGTAATATAATCGGTAATGTTATGTATACCTGTAAGCATGGTCAACGTGTGTCCCAGAGCGGAGAGCTGCTTGCCGACGTTCACGTCCAAGTGAATGTCCACGCCTTCCATTTGCCAGGATACGTTGAGGAACCATTTTGCATTTTCTGTTAAACAAATTATATTTATTTGCTAACATAATAGCCGCCTTTTCCTTGTTTAATTGCAGCATGACAATAATGAGTTTTTGCCTTACATTAATATTTTATTAAGTGTTACTCTATGATATTTAATCAAATTTTATGCCATCCGTTGCAATAAGCAAATTTTTGTGTTTGTAATATTATAGTGAAAATACTAAAATTTTGAAATAAAAAGACATATTATGTTTTTATAATAAAACTGAAATCAAGTACGCGACTCGGACACGAAGGATTCCGCACCATCGTACAATGTATATAACACTATATACCTATCGATTTTTTTTTTAATTTGCATGGCGCCCATTTTGAAATTCGCTATCATGATTTTTTATTATTTGTTTATAAGGCGACAATAGAAATACACACTCTGTGAAAATTTCAACTCTCCGCCTATTCCGAGAGATAGCCCGCTGACAGACAGACGGACGGACAGCGGAGGCTTAGTAATAGGGTTCCATTTCTTCCTTCGGGCTGCGGGTATCATTATTATGAGACGATATGACTCTGACATACAGGTTTAATCAAGTTTGGGAGTCAGAGGCTTCAACTGTCTTATGTAAGAACAAACAAAGAAATATTCAATAGTAAATAGATTACCGCGATGCTTGGCGGCGGTGGTGCGGCTGCACACCTCGTAGGTGCCCTCGGAGACGCAGCAGACGTTGACGGCGGCGCGCGCGGGCGGCTTCCAGTCGTCCAGCGAGGCCTCGAAGTCGTCCGCGAAGCGCAGGCACAGCCCCACGAAGCGGCCCTTGCTGACCAGCGCGCCCGAGCTGCACGCCGAGATGCTGGTGCTCTCCAGCGTCACCACCACGGCGCCGCGCGACTCCGCCTCCAGCCCGCGCGTCCACGACGTCTGCGCCCGGGCGAACAGTGTTACAGCTTTAACATTGACTCTACCGACGACGTCTACTTTTTGAAGTGGAAACTTTTTTAGTAGCGTTGAGCGATTTTTGGTAGGATCAAAGCGTATGGGTTCGCCTCACCGACATGCTACATGTGGCATGTGACGTGTTGACGCAGTCAGACAGACTGGAGACGGGCAGCGTCATGTGTTTTGAAAATATAAATATATAAAAAATATAACTATGTAATTAAGTGCCAATGGATATGAAAACCAAAATAATAATAATTTCAATTTAAAAATTATGGAATTTTAATTATTCATACTACCATTAATTTAAAAATTAAGTCAGTCGCAGTCCCAGTATGAATTATAATTACGTAATTTTAAAACATATCCAGGAAATACATAATAGTTTAGTTTTTTCAATATTTATTTCATATTAAAATTAAAATAAAATATTATTATAAAATAAATGTATAATAGTAAACGATAAACTTACCAAAGGTGGTTGATTTAGTGGCAAACAGATGCCAATGTCGTCTACATTCAATTGTAAGAATAGAGTGCTCAGGTGTGGAGTCGTTATGTTCGACGTCAATTGTACCTAAAAAAGCGAATTAAATTCATTTACTACATTTATAATTATATTATTTAAACCGGAAGGTATAAAATTAATTTAAACTTAAATTTTTAAATAGCATTTTTTTATTGTGGTTATTTGGTAGGGATAAAGTAGGATTGTTAGTTTCTTATAATCTATTCTAATATTATAAAGAAGAAAAATTTGTTTGTTTCTATCGAATATGCTCCGAAACTACTAGACCGATTTGGATGAAATTTGGTAAGAAGATTGTAAGAGACCCTGGGAAGGACATAGGATAGTTTTCATCCCGGAAATTATCCCTTAATGAGTGAAAATGGGGGTGAAGATATATTTGATTACGAGCCATAATTGACTACATAATCCATAGCTTTTAAATATTGATACTAGCAAAAAAACATAGTTACACATTTCCTAACAAATATCTCTTCAAAAAGTGGCGTGGAACGTTATGTCAAATCAAGCAATAAAATATAAAAATCGAAAGTTCTAATTGTCTAAACACAAATTCGAACTTACGCACACCACATAAACTTCTTTTTACAATTACGAATTGTGCACATCTTTTGAAGACACTTTTGAGATATTAATTGTGTAACTCAATTTTTTTTATCAATGCTTCTAAACCACGAATACGTACTTTTTCGAAGACCTGTTGCGTAGCAGTCAGCACTTCCTTGTTCAGACTCATCCTCTTCTCGTTCCAGTATTCGTACGCGTTCTTGTAGTTGAGCCACACGAGTATCGCCTTGTCGACGGCCACGGGCTGTATGTATATGAGCGGCCGCTTCAGCGTGATCAGCACCACCTCCTTGTCCTCCTCGCACACTATCTCGTCTTGGAATGCGTTGCGCATAGCTGGAGATATTTAAAATATTTTAAATTTTGTTTAGGAAAAGGTTCAATTATATTGATGGGAAAATGTGTAATAATAAATTTTATCTGTATATATTTGGATTTAATTATGATTTAGATAAAAATAATTTTGTAAAAAATTAAATTGTAGGAAAACTATGCATAGGTAACAGTTTATGCACTGGCATAAAAATTAGGTTGGGAATAGATGACATAGGCTATTCTTGCATAAAGATTCACAATTACATAAAAGTTAGGCTGACTTCATATACTAATATCAAATCATCCATCAAATACATGGACACACATATAACATTACCTATGCAACGGCTCAATGTAATGTGTAGTGATGGTGACTCACATATGCGCGTGTTGAAGAAGGCGTACTGCTGGAACTCGGGCTCGGCCTCCTCGAACATGGCGTTGCGCAGCAGCTGGCCCAGGCTGAGGTTGAGGTCCACCTGCGCGCGCGCGAACAGGCGCAGGCCGTGCGGGCCCGCCGGCTGCGGCACGTTCTGCACGCGGTTGCTCAGCTCCAGCTCCACGGCGCCCGTCTCCAGCCGCACCGCCGAGTTGCTGGGCGTCGTCGCCGTCAGCTGGATGCGCTGCGTGCGACGACATACGAGTATGACAACGACATACCTACTATTTAACCGGTTACTGATGAATCATCATAGAAACGTCATAATTAAAGGATTTTTATTGTAAATAAAAAGAATATTTAGATGGAATACGTTATTAAATTATAAAACAGAATGCTCAAATGTTATTTTCAAATCTGCAATGCCATTTATGTGCTCGTAACAACTGAATATTTCAACATATAAACTTACTTTGATTCTTATAAGTAGAGAGAAAAGTATTCTATTAAATGCCGACGATGACAGCTCTTCTTCGTTCCACAGCGGTACTGGTTTTTCACCGCCATACACTTTTTGTACTACCTCATTAACCTCCTAAAAATAAAAAAAATATATGTAAAACTTTATCATTTACTTGATGAAACAAAACTTTTCTACATTTAAAAAAATATTATCTTATGTCTGTCTGTCTGTCCGAATGCGATAGACTCAAAAATATTTGAAAAATTATATCCATTCGGGTTTCACCAATGGACGTAGTGACACAACAGGGATTTAGGTTTTGTGTAAATTAGCTTGAAGACGTCGGATAAAAATTATGACAACTGGGAACTTTATTGGCGTGCTCCGCGTAAACCCATAGCTATTTCAAAAAATAAAGTATCAAGCAATTATTTCTGTTAAACATACCTATTAAGTATTAAACAAGAGCAATTTCATCTGTAAATTGTACGTACCTATATACGCATCCCAGCGATTCCGGGGTAAATATATTATTAATATCATTAGTAGTAGTAAAGAATATTCTAAGCTAAAAAAAACATTTACATATATTATGAATACAATGCCAGTTTTGTAGTGACCTTCATGAATACTTTCTGCACGAAGACGAGATGGTTGAGCAGGTCGGTGGACAGCGTGTGCTCGAACAGGCCGATGTCGGCCGTGGCGGACAGGTAGCGCCCCGCGCGCAGCACCACGCCCTCCGGCTCCGCTGTATTGGACACACATACAAACTTAAATATATAATTACGCGAGTATGTGTATGCTAATGCACTCTGTGTTAATGTTAAAATAATAAGGAAAAACATTTCTACATTAATAAGTGATGGAATAGAAATACATGTGAAAGAAATACATGCAAATAGCAGGAGGAAGTATTTTTATATATTTTTTTTTCTAAGCTAAAATATTCATATATTTCGTATATACTTGCACACGAAACAACTCACCCCTGGCAGCGTCGGGATCGGAGTCGTGGTGCGGGTCGTGGTCGTGGTCGCCGTGGTCGCGGGCCGCGCCGGGCGCGCGGGAGGGCTCGCAGTCGAGCACGCGCGCGCGGCACGACACGGCGGGGAGCGCCACCGACGCCGCCGCTGGGATGTTGGCCTCCGTTACCTATATATAGCCGTAACCATATTAAGTAGTGAGCAATAGGGATTAGACGTGTGACTTAAATAAAGATGAAATTATATTTTTTTTAAATACTTATTGCTTTTGAATTAAACCTATATCAATATTTTTAATGGAATATCTTTTTGATTAAGAAAATAATTATTGAGAAGTGCAAGAATAGGTGGGGAATATAAAGTAATTGTAAATTGTATATTTAAAAAAAAATACGCATTTCTTTGGAGCTGGATATTCATTTCCAATTATATAACGGTGTAAGCTAATGCATAAAAAATAAAAAAAAATCACGCATATTACCTATTGTAACAAATAATATATGATGAATATCGTACGCAGTAACGATGTACTTCATCCATTCTACTAACGAGTATTTTTGTATCTGTCATATTTAATACTCGGGTACTTACATAATATGTATATATCATAAAACAAACACACAAATAATATTTAAAAATACTTTTAATACTACATGGCTTAAAAGTATACCAAGAATATGAAATTTGTATAGTGACCTGCAGCTTGGTGACGAAGC
The DNA here is from genome assembly GCA_951806755.1 of Brenthis hecate. Classification (NCBI taxonomy): domain Eukaryota; kingdom Metazoa; phylum Arthropoda; class Insecta; order Lepidoptera; family Nymphalidae; genus Brenthis; species Brenthis hecate. Next base: position 7,226,098 of record OX638265.1, on the reverse strand, counting down.
TGAGCGAGTGGTGCGGCAGATCCACGGTGAAGTGCGCGCGCGCCGCCGTCACGCCGGCGCTGTGCACGCGCTCCATCTTGTACTGCGCCTGCAGCGACGGCAGCAGCGCCGCCGTCACGCTCAGGCTCTGCGCGCGCGGGCAGACATACATACAGATATGTACATATAAAATATACAGTAGTCCGCCAGGAATCAGAAATCAAAATAAATTTACAAAAATATCCGATAATATTCCAAAATAAAAGTAAAAAAAAGTAGCATCATTCTTTCCTTTAAGGCGCGACGCACGTCCACGACGCGTGTACTACATATGTGTATTCCACTCTGGTAAACTTATAAAAGCAAATTGCTTGCGATCAGCTTAACACATCGACAGCGCATTAAAATTCTGATTAATATAAAGTTCTCGTTTGAAAAAGACAAAAGAAACTAATACTAGTCGTATAGAGATATCCTCTTGCCCACCTGCAGCACGATGGAGAACTGCAGGTGCAGCGGCTGCAGCAGCGGGTCGGGGCGCGGCGGCGCGGGCGGCGGGCGCGGCGCGGGCGGCGGGCTGCCCTCCTCCTCCTCCTCCGTGGCGCCCAGCCCGCCGCCGCGCGACAGCCGCGACGACGTCCGCGTCACCCCCAGCTCCTGTCACACAACACATACACATATACGTACATATATAATGATATTCTCTTGAATAAAAAAATGAAGGCGAAATTACGTTTCTCTGTAAATACCATAAATTTATTTCACTAAAAGACTTACAACATTTAAATAATTATGTGCATACATTACCTATTAACAAAATATTAGCTCACGTGTGAATACATATAAAAGAAACAACATTGAAAGCCTTTATTTGAAGCCTTTTTACATGTTGACAAAACATGTATATGAAATATTATATATAAGGAAAATCTATAATTAAAAGTAAAAGTCGACCAAAGAGTATTTATGCGACAAATAAAAACTCAAGGAATGCACTCGTATATGAGTGAGATGATTTTCTTTACACATATAATGGTGTATATTTGCACAACGTATTTATCTATTGTTCGCTTTTACTTTATTATTTATTTACTTTATATATTTATTAAATTTAATTTTTAAATTAGGCTATAAAAAAATTAACTTTAAGAATTCACTTAAATATTTCGAAATATATTCCATTAACAATTTCCATAGAGGTAACATAATAAACGTAATCCCAAACGAGGCGTGGTGAGCGACCTGGAGCGTGGAGGAGAGCTGCCGGCTGGAGCGCGTCATGACGCCGTGCAGCGCGACGGGGTGCTGCGGCAGGTCCACGCGCACGCCGCCCACGGCCGCCAGCGCCGTGGCGCCCGCGCGGCCCAGCTCCCACGAGTACAGCGCCTGCGACTTGCCCACGCTCACGCGCACCACCGTCCTGACGGGACACGACTCACTTTTATATTCTATTTTTTCTAATTATTATTTTCTATGACTTCGTTATCCGGTTCGAAAGATCACAATATCGAAATGTCTTTTTTTTTTAATAATAACGCAAAATTAAAACATAGGTTGCAACTGCAAGTGATCAAATATTATAAATGCTGAATCATATTTTAAGGTTAACACTTGACCTACTAAATTTTAAAAGATGAATAAATTAAAAAGTAAAGTTGTCAGTGCCAAATTAATCCAAGTAACATATCTATAATAACAAAAAAAATACATGTTAAAATTATAAGACAAAAAGTTTCTAAAATAATATAATATTTTATCCTATACAAATAAATGAAATTTATTAACACCTCCAGGTAAATTTCTAAGAAATTAATTAAACTTCTAAGAAATCTATTGTTAACTGTAACGCCGGCGTGTTCGCGGTCGTGGAAGGATTAAATGCATATGAAAGTATATACGATACTTATAAGAAAAAAACTGTTTTTAATTTTTCTCTGTGATGAATACAGTGTAATAGTGTGTGTGTGTGTGTGTGTGTGTGTGTGTGTGTGTGTGTGTGTGTGTGTGTGTGTGTGTGTGTGTGTGTGTGTGTGTGTGTGTGTGTGTGGTGTACTGACTGGTGGTTGGGCGCGGCGCCCTCGAGCAGCACGATGGCGGTGCGGCCGAGGTTGCCGCCCAGCGCCCACTGGCGCGCGCGCGACGCCGACAGCGACGCCTGCAGCGACGTGATCTCCGCCTCCAGCTTCAGCCCCGACAGCGACGCCAGCAGCCGCGTCCGGTGGATCCTGCACCGAACATACAAAAATATTGTGTACCACTTCTCTCTTCCTGAAACTCTCGACTATAAGGAAATACATGATAAGCTGCTAGTATTTAATTGTCTCACTTTAATTTCGACCACCACCACCGACCTAAAGGAATGCTCGTTATATACATATGTATATAGTGCATACGAAATACTCATTACATACATTCCTTACAACTAATGGTTGTGGTGTTGTTGATACTAAAAATGACGTCACATAAGTTGTAAAAAAGTAAATAATAACTCCTCTTGAAATTCGGTTAAAAAATATCGTTACTGTAAAAACATTACCTTCGTTTTACCTAGCTTTCATTCGCCAAGTGTGCCGAGTATAACGTGCGATAAAGAACAATACTTGCCTGGCGACTCCCACGACGACGATGCCCATGCCGGCGTTGCTGGAGGAGGAGTTGCTGGCGTTCTGCTCGCGCGAGCTGGGCCGCGCGCGCCCGCGGTACGCCTCCGGCAGCTCCGTCGACACGGAGAACCTGTCGCAGGTTGAGTACGAAAAATTATATTATACTTTTAAGTTGAGTAATGTTAATAAAAAAATATTTTAATATATAAAATTGTACAACAAATAAATTACACTAGAATTATAATAATAATCATATTTTTGACTTATTTTATAAGCAGAAGGAGGTGCTCAAATGATTCAAAATTAAACACGGACATATACTTTCAGGTGATTCCACGTAAATAAAAAAAAAACAACTCAATACATAGAATAATTACTAATAGTGACTTGAATTCAATGTAAATAATAGTCATTTTTTCATAACTTTCATTTACAGACGTCAGTGTTGATATCGAATAAAAACCCCCCAGAAATGATAAAACACGTGTACACATGAACAAATCCGATCACTACGCCAGGACGCGGGGTACCTGTGCGTGATGGTGTCGGCGTCGGGCATGTTGGCGTAGAGGTCGAGCAGCAGGTACACGGTGCGCCAGCAGCGCGGCGCCAGCGCCGGCGCCTGCTCGGCCGGCGCCGCGCCCGCCGCGCCCGCCGCGCCCGCCGCAGCGGCAGCGCCCGCCGCGCTGGACATCGGCGTGTGCGCGCCCTCGTTCAGCGAGCTGTAGCCTGCACGCATCGTAGATAATATACGAATACTTTTAATAAATAGATTTAGAGGTGTCTTTATAAACTAACTAAATATGTAAGTATTTAGTACGTGGTGTTAGTTCGTTTCCTGGCCGCGCGTGACGCTTGTGTTCTCTCTAATTTCAACGTTGTATAAATGATGTTGTGTTTTTATTCGAAATAAATATTTGTTCAATTTATAAGAAGTCGTACTAGATTTTATTTAAATATAGCAGTATTCCAATAAACACAATCTAGTTTTATTACTTCTTTATTTATATTTCAGTAGTAAAACGTGTATAAAACGAAAGTCAATGTAAATAAAGCAAATATTAAATACATTTAATTATTTATATAATATCTTTTCCATATTGTATTTCATATGAAAAATAAATAAATAAATAAATCGTTAAGGTGACATCAAAAAAAACTGTGCGACACGTTATCGCGCATTTGCTTCGTTATAAACGCAAGTTCAACGACGTATATTCACAATCATGCGTCATGGGCTCGTTTATGAATTGCGTGCTTAAGACTTTACTGGCATTACGCTTCTTGGTCATATTTACCGAATCATTTCCATTAACTGTACAAAAATACAACGACGTGATTTACTTGTGTTGTAAATTGTTGTAAATATTATACTCTTTTTTTTTATAATGCTACACATAGCACTATCTAATAATAATTAACCTTGCAAGTAACTCTGCTCCTAATTGTTTTTTTTTTTTAAATAAAAGTGTCCTATGTTACTGCCTATATCTTCCAACCCAACATCAGTCCAACCGTTTCAGAGATTATCCCGAACAAACAGACAGATAGATAAACAAAAATTTTAAAAAATGCGTCTTTCATATAAGTACCGTATATAATTTCATATGCATTTAGTAAAACGCTGTTATTTTGACATTACAAACAGACACTTCAATTTTATTTATCTGTATAGATGTACATATAGATATATAGACTACTGGTCTGTTTCGCTTCTCTTATTACAATAGCATCAGTAGAACAAGTGTCAAAGTAAGATACCCAGCTTGCCCTTGACGGTCTTGCCGGTGGAGCGCAGCTTCTGCGCGAAGGACTGCGGGCGCGGGCGCGGCGCGGGCGGCGGCGGCTGCCACTTGGGCTCCAGCGCCGCCAGCGCCGCGTACGCGCTGTCCTTGTCCAGCGACGACATGCTCGTCACCGTCTCGCGGAACTCGCACTCTGCCGCCACACACATACGTACACACGTACACATTACACGCGTTGCGATTACAAACACAATAATTAATCAAGCATCGATCGATTTATTAGTTACTGGCGACTTTGTCATTAGGAACGGTAAGTATGGAATAGATAGACTGTATATTATATATAGACTATATAAGAGTTGTTATGGGTTGCATTTTAACGTGTTTTCCCGTGGGAATAAGATAAAATCCCGCATTAAAAATAGTCTATATCATTCTCCAACCCTTCAGCTATCTCTACACAAAAAAACACGCCAATCTGTCACTGTGTTTCGACGTGAAAGAAGAACAAACAAACACACATTCATATTTATAATATAGTATGGAAGTTTCTACGGGACTAACCAGCTCACATATTACAATGTACAAATGTATGAGCAATCACATGTGCACTTTTGGTTCCTTTTAATATCTTACTACCTTCTATACAGAATATAAAAGCATTACCGGTAGAATGAAAATTCAACACGGCTAGTTTTACAGTTTAACGTGCTTTCTGAGGCAAAAAGGTATAAACACCAATAACCTACCAATACTAAGCTGTTACCGAGTTGTCCTACAAGAAAAATCCAGTAACTATTTTGGCCTGACCTAGGAGTCAATTCCCCCCCAACGTGCGTTCACCTTGTCGTGGTGGGGAGGCTCAGTAGTGCCCGGCAATCCAACCGGGCGCGAAGCTAAGAAACGCACAGGGAGGTTGCCCACTTCGGTGGGCGGTGGGAGGTGGCCCTCTTCGGGGGGCGGTGTACCATGCGGGTTGCTCCTGGTACTTCTCTGATAGCAGAGTGGATCTTGGAGCAACCCCATGGTTGTGGTGGTCTGTTTCGGCAGACCTGCCGTCGGGGCGTCGTAGTTGAATGCGTAAGCGATCCTGCGACGCCCCATTAAGACGGGGGAAGGCTTTGTTGGGTTTTAGTGGGTAGTACTGGCTGTATTACGCCGGTGAGTCCCACACGTCGTGCGTAAATGCATTTCCCAACGTTAAAAAAAAAAAAAAAAGAAAAAGGAGTCAAACCTAAGAACCCTTATTCTGTGTGCGTAAAGGGTAGCTATACTGAAGTAATTTAAACTAACGAGAAATATCGTACATAAGTATTATAGATTTGCATTTCCAATTTCGGCCAATATCTAAATATAGTTACCGGAAGGATGTTTGTTGTGGCGGCGCGAGGAGCTGGTCTGAGTGCGCAGCTCGCTCTGCGTGTCCTTCACGTTCTGGTACATGTTGCTGATCTGGTGCAGCAGCCGCAACAACGGCATGTTCACCTGGACGGATAATTGCACTTGTATAGTTATAATTACATTAGTTACACTGCTAATAATAATTTTGATATCTTGATGGATTCCTGCCATGATGACTAATCTCACTGAGGCTAGCCAAGTGCGCAGAAGATATTATAGTGGACAAGTATACGCTCAGATATTCTCAAAGTGCGATGGGATAATACTTCGATACGACCAGAGCGAGTTGCGCAGAACCGACTGCTCTTCCTCGGCACGGCGGTAATACACCACCAACTTCCCAGCTCCGGGCTGTTACTAAGAATTTCTTAACAAAAAAAACCTACTTAACCCGGCATGGAACCTACAACCCGGGACCACCGGACTTACGGCCGTACATACTAGCCACTACACCACCGAGGCAGCTAAAAACTAACTCCTACGTAAACGCAAATATAAAACACTACAAAATTATTATGTAAAACCCAATCACCTGTTGCGAAATGAACCGAATGCTGATATTAAAGTTGAGCATAGTGCTGATGTGCTTCTTGAGCTGCCCTCGCGAGATGTACAGCACGTTCTGGCGCTGGATGAGGTCGTCCACCGCCATGTCCGCCACCTTCTTCAGGTCCACGTCGATGGACACCTTCTCGCAGAGGAACGCCGGCGTCTCCGACGGGATATCCGCATGGGAGTTCGCTGGAAGGTAATTTGGCTTGTACTATATTTGCTGGTGATCTTGAAATATGAATACGAATTATATTAAGAACAAAATAAATCTTAAAATCGATATTAATTAAATATATCTTGCTTATCATAACACTATAATTGTCAACATTATTATGGCTTTAACGAAATAAAGAAATACGTTCAAAACTGAATATTGGTGCAATTTTTTTTCGATTAATACACAATTTTGACGATGGAGTTGAATTTACAAAAAAATATTAAAAAAAAATTTCAATGATAGCTATAAAAAAACAATAAAAGAGCAGATAATGAATTCAATAAAAACTGTCAACATTACGTTTGCCCTTGCCAGCCTGGTGCCGCCGGTCGCGCGCCAGCTCGCCCACCACGATGTCGATGCGGAAGGTGTCCACCCACGCCAGCAGCGACAGCTTGGAGCCCAGCGACTCCAGCCCGGACCCCGCTTCTGCTCCCACTCCTTTCACTTTCGATTCACCTATAAATATAATACTTTCTTATATATATATATATATATATATATATATATATATATATATATATATATATATATATAAATCTCAATTCGTCACAGGTGGTCCCATATAAATTTTATCGAAATCGGTCGAGCGGTTTTTTAAAAAATTAACAATAAATATATTTTTTTTAAATAAATTGTTTAATCGAATATGTTATTAAAAAACTTTCTTCTTACAAATTACCTGCTTATTACGTCTACACTAAAATTGGAAAAATAAAAACTAATAAAAAACCGACTTCCAGGCACTAAAATGAAAAAAAGAACTAAGCGGAGGTTTTCATTTAGGATAGATACCTAATCAAATATTTTCGAAGTCAGTGCCAGCCTACAATATTTTAAGATATGAATACCTAATAAGTAAATATGTATTTTACGTATCGAAATATATTAGATTTGCTTTGCATCGGCTGGCACCGACTTCGAAAATATCTGATTAGGTATCTGTTCAAGGTGTATTTTCCAAAAAAATAATAATATTTACTTCATTTCCAAAAAAACACGATATTATTAAAGGCCGAGAAAAGCTCAGTCGCCCAGGTAGTGTTGTATAAAACGAGGTGTGTGGTGTCGTACCGTGCGCGACCTGGTGCGGCGACACGCCCAGCGCCGCCAGCAGCGGCTGGAACACGAGGTGCGCGTCCAGCAGCATCAGCGAGCCCTGCAGCGGGTACAGGCTGCACGCCGCCAGCGGGTTGGCCTTGGCCGCCGGGATCAGCGGCTTCTTGCTCTTGGCCTCCTTTGTAATTTAAATTAAATATCAATATGTAAAACAAAAGGTAATATTACAACTATGCTACGCTATTTCTACCTCCGAATCACATTTCACTACACAATTCACAAAAATGTTGACAAAATGACACTATCTTACCTGAAACCCTAAGAATAACGATATTATATGGATTTTAAACACTTATTAACGACTTATCGATTACAGCCGAAAACAAAAAGCCTAGAGCAAAAAAATTAAAAAGTACTTTAAAAAAGCTAACACCCACCATCTTCATGGGCTCCTGCTTGGCCATCCACTGGTAGAGGTCCTCGCGCGCGCGCTCGCTGGGCAGGTGGTCGCTGCCCTGCGAGTACAGCGACGGGTTGGAGCCCACCGTGGGCAGGTCCTCCTTCAGCGTGCCGTAATCTGATCACGTTAAATTGGTAATAAATAGTATATTGACACAAAAACAATAAATATTACCATTATATATAATCTAATTAAAAATTAATAAATACGTGTGTGTACTTATGTACGCACGTAAGAAGTTATACTTCTTTCGCGTAACAGAACAAAAATAGATTTTATCCCGTATGTCACAACTCTCTGTTTGTAAAAGAAATACAGCGAACTTCATCATGTCCTTTTTTGGCTGTCGGTGTACGCGCACATCGTAAGTTTTTTTCCAAACGTGCCAAAAGAAATATAACTTCAAAAATAACGAGTAATCTATAAATATTATAAAATAGTAATTGCGAAATCTGTATCTGTGTAAAGAATATAGACCCCAAAAAATAGTTGTTAATTTTTTTTGTGTTTCTCTTTATCTCTATACAGACATACATATTTTATCCTTGATTCAAGTCTAGCTACGTATTTGTTCTACAATTGCACAAGCACAAGACCGAATATAGTAATATCACTGACTTCTATAGTCACTGCTACTGATATTTCTTGAAATAAAACCTAATTTTTGATCCTACCCAGGACTCGAACCTAGGCCTTACGATCTACACTCATAATAAGCTAACCAAAAACTTTAAAGAGTAATAAAACTCACTAGCAATGGCATCGTCCTGGAAAGGAGTCTTCCTGGTAGAGAAGGGTAGCGAAGGGAACACGAGGCTCGCGCGACTGTTCTGCGCGGCTCTCACTGTTCATTGGTACAGACATACATTAACAACACAGCATCAAAATAATCAAACTTTTAAGTTATTGGTTAAATAAGAAAAAAATGTCGATGATAGATTATGATAATATTTCAAATTATCAAACAAACACATTAGAACAGAATAAAGAAAAATCCAAACAAAACTATATTTAAAAATAAATCTTTAAAGAAATTCAAAATGTACAGTGTACACGTAATAAATAAAAAAAATTGTATATAAAATAATATAATCAGAATAAGTGAAAATAAAAAGAAAATTAAACAAAAACACAAAAATAGTCTTCATATCAGCTTTTTTTAATATATTGCATCGATCAAAAGAGATACTTAGATGCACAATCCCATGCAAGTTCTTTTAAAACTGTCACGAATTATGTTTGGGAAATTATTCTAGTTAAAATAAATATACAACAATGTAAATTAATCCTTAAATGCAATTCTTAAAGTTGTTTTCACAAAAAAAATTAGAAGCGCGCTCAAATTAACGCTCATTCGGTCAGGACATTTTCAGTCGCTGATTGTGTATCTAGTACTTTTTTATCGATGACATAGTGCAATATGTATGAAATCAACTAAATAAATAATAACTGATATAAATGTGCAAACAATAAAATAAAAGTGCAATTTTTATTTAAACTACGAGGAAAAGAAAACACCAAACGAATAAGAATAAAATATAGAACTATCAATACTTAATGTCATGCAAGTATCTTTTTAATTGTAAAACTTTCTTCAAGCACCTAAAACACTTAATATTTTTTTCAATAAAACAATAAAAGGACAACCGTGTTTAAAATTTAAAATTAATAAATAGGCTAATCTTATATAATAATCGTTATTGTTGTAATATATTTTTTCATATACATTTATATACATACATTAGTGATGTAACAAATATTCGCATTCGCGAATATTCGCATATTTTTTGACGTTCGCATTCGTACTCGCAAGAAACGATGCGAATTCTTGGCGAATTTATTTGACAAACAAAAAGGAAATTATATATGGAATGAACAGACGAATGAAAATACAACTGTGCTTTACTCATGTTTTTATATCACTTTGTCGATTTGACTAGGTATTACTTAAATTTGACAGATGCAATAATACTAAACTAACCTCACATCACAATAAATCTTTTCGAACGAACTCTAGGTGACTAACTTCGTTCATTCAACCTGTATCGGCTTGGCTATGTTCGGTTTAAATATGACCGACACGAAATGTCAAACCTGTCTGTTTGACAATTTGCGCGCGCTTTGTTTGAAAATCAACATTCGCATTCGCATTAGTATTGGCGAATATTGCAGATAAATATTCGCATTCGCGAATGTGAAAAATCGAACATTCGTTACATCACTAATATATATATATATATATATATATATATATATATATATATATATATATATATATATATGTGTGTGTGTGTAGTTACAAAATATGCATATATTAAGTCTAGTATTCCTCTCGTATAAAGACAGCTAAATTGTCCAATAGTTTTAGCCTCGAAGCTTTACATGATAAGGAGCACAGGAACACAAAACGTGCAAACCAAGCAAATCCGAGCACGGCAAAACAACACTTATGGCAAGCACATAGAGGTCATAACGCCATAGCGAGTGCGTACGAACCGGACGGCGGCGTCGACGGGTACGAGTGCGGCCGCGACGTCACAGTCGCCTCGTTTGCTTTGTAAACCACCATAGTATCAGTTGTGTAGAATGGAAATATAAAATCTAACCTAAACAGCTGATTTTATTCGGTAATAGATTTATGATGATAATGAAATTCATTTTTAATACAAACTCTAACAGTAAATAAGCGTCTACAAGGTTTATATAGTGTCTTTTGGCCTAACCAGGCAGATTGTAGATAAGATATACAATTAAATTACATAACTTTCACATAATTAGTCAATACCGAAGTAGCTTGTTTATCCTGTAGAGAAAATTTTGAACATTATATCTCTATTTACGATTTCAATATATATACTGACCTAAAAACAATCCATACATTATATAATCCAATATTTGGACAGTGACAATACCATACCAGAAAGATTGAACTATGAGTAACATAAATTCATTATTTCTTTAAACACCCTTACTTTGAACACCCTTAATTTGTATAAAAAATATATATATATTATTATAAAAAAACTTACTCGGTATTTGTGTGTTTAGTTTGTCTACGTCCATGTTTAAAAGGAGGCAGTTCTCATCGAGCGCTTCGTTATCGAACTGATATTCTTGCCATCCCTCCACTGAGTCCTGCTTTAATCATATTAAGTATAACTTATATTAATACTTTCTTAGATTTACGCGAATATTTGACATTTTAAATAAAATAAAACTACCATTTCGAATTTTTTGTGTACTTATTTTGATTGTTTCCCGACGTTTCGAATGCTTTACAACAATCATAGTCACTGGAAAGACTAAGGTTTTAGACGTCTCCAAGGTCATTATATAGTTGTTAGTATAGTAAAGCATTCGAAACGTCGGGAACTAAATATCGATAATAGAGAAAAGATAGTTTTATTTTATTTAAAACACACTTATGTTATAAATGCGAATAGTGTGTACGATGCTTAGACTAAAGAATTAGTTATTTAAGAGAATCGTCAAAAAAATGTCATGTCATAAATAGTAACGTGATTTGCTGTTCATGCTACTATTCTCGACTTTATACAGACGTTTATTTTCTTTAATGAATAATTCAATTTTATATAGGTATAAAAATATAATAAAAATTAAAAAAAATATTATATGTTTTTGTATATTTTAAGCATTATTTCTCCTCTCTCTCTTAAAAGAGAGATAGCATAATATTAACTTATAAATTTTTTTCTTTATTATAATTTATTATTTAGTATTCTATTAACATTTGTATACAATTCTAAAACATTATATATTATTGAGGTTATTTTGAAACATTATTGTTTGGCTTCAGTTTAGTTCTATGACACTCTGTCTACATTATTCCTTAATCTGAGGTATGGTGGTTACATTTTCTCCTTGTAATAGCACAATAAGTTTAGATGCAATTCATATGCGAGATAGCTTATATTCTGACTGAACACATAGGTTATTTTTAACAACCCGCTCGGCTCGTACCATGCAAGCGGAACCGTGGTCAATACCTAGTACATTTACTTACTGTTGATGTATTAAGAATGATATTAATTTTTATTATATGTATAAACATCATACAAAATTCTATTATATATTATAATAGAAAACCATTTTAAAGTACATTAATTGTATACCTCTAGTAGATCTGGCAAAGCGAAGGTTACATTAAGAGGCTTCATAACTTTGCTCTTATAGTTGTGCTCCAATAGTAGGGGAGTGTAGAGGATGTTTTTCCATTGTCGAGTTAGCACGATAACGCCCTGCAAGAATAAAATAAGACTACGGTCACTACATGGCATTTTTTACTGCGCAGGTAACAGGTCCAATTTAAAAGAAAATGTAATAAAATTATTTTTTGTTATTGCTATTCGTGCCGAATATTATTGTGATGTGAGCAATTGTGTGAATTTGCATTCAGCCACAGCCGTGCTCAGTATGTGGTGGTCAGTTAGTGGGACGTTTAAAAGGGCCGAATACGTATAAACAATGACCTGTCTGAGCGTAGAGAGCGAAGGCAGATGCCTCTCGGCGAGGTCCGCCTGCACGGCGGCGGCGTCGGCCTGCAGCGCGTAGCGCAGCAGCACGGCGCACAGCTGCAGCGACGGCTCCTCGCGCAGCTGCTTGGCCATGGGCGTGTGCCGCCCGTAGCGACTCTGTAACGAGCAATAGCTACCGTCACTTCACTTATTTGCAAACTCAATTGACCATTTATTACTTTCAAAGCAACTAAACACCTAATTTTAGGGATAATGTAAAATTAAAAGGGTTTTCAGGGCTACCTTGGAATTGTTGGTTATTTGTGTCGACTATTCAGTTACTTTTAAAGACCAATCTTCCTTCTGTCTTCGCCATTCTACATAACATTGTCGAAGAGTAATATGTGCTTAACTGGCACTTTGAAGCCTATTTATTGGTGCAGTAATTTGACGGCTCATCTAGTCTAGGGTCGACAGATTCTACTATATTGTATAGTGTTTCATAAGAGCTCTATTACAATACAAATAAAACCAAACGCACCTTCGGTAAAGAGTGAGTAGGTGCTCTATCCAGCGCAGAGGCCATGAGGCTGGCGGCGGTGGCGGCGAGGCGGCGCGCGCGCGCGCGGTACAGCGCCACCACGCGGATGCCCAGCCGGTTGCACGGGTTCATCCACGCGTTGATGGCGGGCGAGGCCGTGCTCAGCAGGTTCCAGTCCAGTCTTCAAATGGTTTTACGTCATTTATTATTTAATACCTTACCTTTAGAAGTTATTGGTACTGCAAAATCGTTTTGATTTTGAACTAAAATAATTTAGGTTAAAAATCGAAATATAATACTGTAAAAGCTATAAGACTAAACTAAATATTTTAAGTAAAAAAAGAACCTATTACGAAAATTATAAAAATTTTCCATATCATTATCTTTTCTAGTTAGTTATCATTCTTATAGCAGAAAAATACAATATGCTTAAAGTAAATTACTTATAATAAACATAATAAAATATAACTACCTGGTATAATCGATTTTCTTTGTAATAGGTGTCCGAGGAGGCGCAGCGAAATTGAACCAAACAACTTTCAAGTCAATTGAACAAGATGACGTGTTTCCGGTATCTTTCACGGGCACTACAGTCGCAGTACTATCATTTGAAGGCTCATCTGGTCCAGGGGTAGTAGGTTCTGGAGGCACAGGCGGGGGCTGAGCACTACCTAGATTGGGCGTACTTGGCTTAGAAGTAGATTCCCTCTTCCTAAATAGATCTTCGATACCCGAAGTCCTTATGCCTTTTGTTTTTTCCTTATCAGGTTTCAGTTCTTCAGCTGATTTTACCGACTCCCTACAACTTTCGCTATCGGGGCGTATGGGTTTCTTTTCATCATTCGGTTTGTGTGATTGGGAATGTTTAGATACTTTAATAGACACACCTTCGATACCACATTCAAACATAATGTATCCAATGCTATTCTCTTTCTGTCCATCTGTAGTTCCATTTTGACATCCCTAGAAAATATTCGAAGAATAAACGATTATAAAGCAATTAATATTTAAAAAGAATATCTTTCAAACGTTAATAACTAACCATAGTGTCACATCCTTTGGGACAAGGGTCAGTTCTTATAAATTTGAACGAGACTTTGGAATGTTGACAAGGAATACCAGTTATGGTAGCATCCTTTAATTGAGAGGACTCATTACGTATCCTTCTTAACTGCCCGTGAACTTTTCCTACAATAAACAAGATAAAACCAATTATTACATACATATTTTAATGAATCTATATATAATAATGTAAGTTAACATACCAATATTTAAGACGATTGTCGTATCTTCACACTGCTGTTGTGCCGCTTCTATGTATACTGGCTCTCCTTTTTCAGGTCCTCGTTTTCGACCTGATGCGGAAGACTGAGCTGATATCAGCGCCCGAGGACCCTTCATGATTCCAAATGATTTTTTACTACCCAAAGTTCGAAGAGTAGGACGGTAATATAGTTGCACTGATTCCAAAGTTTTTTTAGAGCTCGTGTATTTGGCTACGATATTTTCCACAGAAACTCCAAACAAAGACACACAGGTCAAATCTTGAATGTTGTCCAGGGCCGAAAAGGAAATCATATCTTCCACGACAGATGATTGAATAAACACTATATTTACTTTAGGCACATTAACAGTGGCCTGGAGTTGATCACAAATTGTTTCTTCATATATATTCGAATGAGGTATTGTAGCAAGCTTGCACTTATCATCTTTTTCAATGATGATGCTCGATTCGTTACGAGCTTGCATCTGGGGCAACCAGTTCAATACATACTGCTTTTGTTTTAATATGTTCGCAGACTGGACTGATGATATACAGAGTAAACGCAAATGGTTAATCACGGTTATAGGATGAATGTTGGCTAATACTGGAGTTAAGGACTCTACAAACTTTTGGGTGCTTTCTAAAACAAGTGGCGTCAGCATTACATCAATTTCACCACGTAGCTTCACGAATAAACCATTCTTGGTATCGCTGGTCGTTGTGACAGTAGAAGTAGAACTCTTGTCTGTAGTATTCTCTTGATTGTCTTGCACATTCTGCTGCAAGTCCCACCACGCTTGTGGATATGGATGAGCTTTGATTTGTGAATTGAAATGTGGTGTAAGGTTTGAGTAAGGGCCATGCTGATTTTGACTAGAGTGACCATCTTTCTTTGAAATCAATTTTAGAGTTTGTACTTTCCCAGTAGGTTCGAAAGATGGCAAATATTTTTGTCCGACATATACCAAAGATCCATCATCAGCTCTTCTAAATAGAGGTAACGTAAATACGTCACTACCAGTTGGTAGAGAGCAAGTTGACCAATTGCAGCATTTGTACTGTGGTAAATTATTAATATAACTAGACATAAGCAATGGAGAGTCTACTATTGGTTTATTGGTCTGCATATGAAGGTTTACAAGAGTCATATCTTCTTGAGAAGATATAGCAGATATAAATGAAGTGGATGACACTGAGCCGCTCTCAGAGTCGGGCTGGGCACCGACACTTAGATTGCTTATTGTATCGGGTGCATCAATTACCTCCGATCTTGGTACAACATTTAACCATTTTTCGTTATTACCGTCACCCATTGCATATGAAGGTGGTTCTTTGGGGTTGCTGCGACGGCTGCCGAAGGAGTGCTTCAAACTTGATGACCGACTTGGAAACATGTCTTCATCAGCCGAAAAGAATGCTTCCGAATGGTTTTCACTCGTTATGGAAATAGTGCGCTGAACTTCATGTATTACAGCTTCTTCTAGTGGCGGTTGAGAATTCAACGAGTAATGAGAATCTGACACTGCAACGCTTCTCGGCGGTACTTTGGGCGCGGCAAACTGTTCAATTTCAGGCGGTATCGGTTTTTTTACGTTTATATTCGTAGCATCTTTGATACCACAACTAAGAGCCAGTTTCGAATCAGATACGCTACTTTCCATTTGGGGTATATTTAAAATGGTTTTGTTTAGTTTGGAATCGCTATCAATTTTTGAACTGCCAAGCGGAACAGACGAGTCTACTAGACGGGCGTAAGGAACGTCACTTTTAGTACTAGATACTAAAACATTGTTACTTCCCTTACTCATACTTGTGTAAGAAAATCTTCTTGTCAGACTTTTCCTTTCGACACTTTGTGGAGATTTACTAAGGTTTTGTGGTAGAGGAGATGGTGTCAAAGTAGATACATTTGTCGGTTGCAAGCAGACATTCAAACTATTATACGGTGGAGTATGGAAGACCAATTGTCCAGAATGAAGTAAACTTTGGCCGTAACCATATTCACCGGGACAGGTTTCTATTACATTGAATATTGCTATATTAATACCCTCGTGTAAATCTGAGGGACTCGGTTTTAAAAAGTTTGCTCCATTTCGATTAGAACCAAAGAATGCGCATCCACCTGTGCAACCGCACTGTGTGCCTTTGCCTTCATTCGGCCACAGAAACCATAATCTTTTAAATTTCTCGTCATGTAACTTCAAAAATTTCTGCTGCACTAGATGCAAATTTTTTGGACTTTGTGGTAATGAGGATGCTGCTTCTAAGAGCAGCGGACCTAAGGACATCGAACCCACACCAACCCAATTATCAGTGTCAGGTACTTTATTTTGACTTCCATTACTTCCACTAGAATGATGATGAGTATTTGTTTGCATGTTAGTTTGCGTATAGAGAGCGAGTTTTATATTTGGCAACAATCCAGTTATTCCTGTTCCAAATCCAGACCCATGCAAATTACAAAACGATAATCTAATCGGCGATATCCACGACTGCAACGTTGTATTTGTATCCGCAATATACAAATCGATAAGATCGATGGCCACACGAATCATTCGATATTTAATTTCATTAGGCGTAGGACATCGGTATTTTAAAGTAAGGTCTGTTTCTGGGCACAGAACATTGTTAAGTCCATGATGGCATTGTTTAGTCGTGTTTGGCGGTGTCAGTTCATTTTCATTGTCACATATAAGAAGTAAAAACGTTTCTAATGATGATATTATTTGATACAATTGAGGTAAAGTTAAACGACCTGTTAATTGACCTAATTGAAGTTCCATCATCCAGGCATACTCTATTGTTTCTTCTTCGACTGATCGATTAGTATCGCTGAAGAAACCATTACCTCTTAGTTGAAATGATGACAGCATTAAGTGGCCTTGTTGAAGAGTACTTGAAGTATTCACACCATTTGAATTTGACCGAGATGGACTATTTGAAGACACTAATATCGATGGACTTAAAAGAAGTTGTAGTTTAGTATCCCTAAAGCCCTTGTCCATTTCGAAACCAAATCTTTCAATTAGTATTACAGGGCAGGGAGGCTCATTTTCACTGCAATTTTTAACTAAATGTGCCTGAATGTCGTGGATAATGATGGATACATTCACATCTAAAGGCCGACAACGACGTGGATCAAAAGGCCCCTTACTAGAATCACTTGAGTCATCAATGGAAATTTCAGTATGCTGATTGATACTACTTCTATCATTTAGTTTAGTTGGATTGCTCTCACTTGACCAAAAATACGTCTCGACATTAGGGTTCTTCTGCATATCAGTAAATATTTGATCTTCACCAAATATATTTTCTAACAGATTTATAAAACTAGTAATAATAGTCCCATAAGCAAGAAGAATAGAAGGTCCCACCTCAAGTTCCACGCTAACTTTATCAGGGGCAAGGGTGGTTCGGTCAAAATTGTTGCCATCTATGCCCCAATTCATTTGTGGCTGTTTTCTAATTCTTGGTATTCTCATTGGAGAGAGTAAAATTTCTTCCTTTTCTGGAGTGGTAATGTCCGCTTGTGGTTCTGGTCCTAGAGGTGGTATAGGATGGTAGTTATACCTCACACTTAGAGCTACTATTGGAACAGACCAACAGTCTACCCAACCTTGGGTTTTCACACATTTTCTTCGCCATTTTGACGATTTCAATCTGCAAGGAACAAGCTTCATATTTTTATCAATTGACAAAAGAAGCAATCTAGAAATGTTGACCTCTGGTAAGTACAGACTCATATCAACAGCTTCACCTTGTACCCAAATTTTGAGAGGAATGACATCTGGCAAGAAATCAATAAAAGGCAAATCAAAAGACACATCAAGTAAGTCACCGCAAAAAGCTACATGATTGTTTTCTTGGTTAGTTGAGCTGCAGTCAATCCAATTGTACTGATTGCTAACTGTTACGACTTCACACTCTTTTAAAAGCAATGATATTTTCCATGTATATGGTACGAAGTGAAGGATGTCGGGACGCGCCTTACTAGCCCAATCGTTTGTAAGATCTTGAAAAAAATTTATGTGAGTATATACAAAGTGTGCTGTAGCTTTGCATCCTGTCAGAGACAGTTGCCAACACTGATGATGGTTCCACACCAGCGGATAGTGGCATTTTACTGTGTATTCCAATGTTTCACTCTCTGCTAAACTTCTATACTGAAGACTTGTGGTGGCTTCTAAATGTAGCAACTGACCAGTTATTTTTGTTGTATACCCATCTTGAAGCACAATCCATGGTAATGTTACTTCGAGGTAAGAACCAGCGCCGATGTTTATGTGGACTGCATTGGTTTCTTTAACTTTTGTAAATAAAATATCTATTGTAGCCTCATTCAGTGTTGACAATCGAATGTCAAAAGATTGCATCTGTCTTCTATCTCCTGGTTTTGGCTGTTGAGTTACTTCTAAGCTTTTATAGTTGGGGGGAAAAAAGAATTTAAATAGATGATCCCTCTGTCGATCTGCCCAAGGTCCATAGCTGAAATCTGTTCCCTTACCGCACTTAATATCTACACCCCAAATTGGTGGAGCGGATTCTACTATATCGCCGTTGGCTAACTGAAGTAATACAGGTTGTTCTGGAACTAAGCCTGGCTCATCCATATAAAAGTAAACTTCGATGTAGTTAGAACTCATAATAACAAATCCTTCTCCCATATACCTTGGTGGTTCATCGACCATAGCTGTGTAATTTGGACTAGGAGCTAACATTACTTTGCAATTCTCGGCTTTTGCTTTAACAAAATGCATTAGATGATCTAAGCTTGAGGCAGGAGGTTTGGTGCTGTACATCAAGTGAGCTTCTTCAACACTAATGGATAATGTTGTTGGTACTAATCGATTGCCAAAAACAACTCGACCAGTGCACACATCGATTTTTATGACGGGAATGAGGTCGCGCCAGGTCCTTGCCATAGCTGCTTCTGAGCGTACAGTATCTTGAGCTCTTCGTCGTTTTTCGTTCGCGTCGTTCATTGCTTTGTCGTGGTCGGCGGAATCATCCTCATCATGTTGTTGTTTGATAATAGGATCGAGTCCAAAAATCTTTTCTAGTTCGGCATACATATCACATCGGTTGTAGAAATGCAATTCAAATCCATTTAACATTATGGAGAGACGGGTGTCTGAATGTGATAAATCTGAAAATATGAAATCATGTAAATATAAACTGTTTGCTATTAGCAAATACCCTATACAACTCTTACATTACCTTCAGCAACATCTTTGGGAACATATGAACGCCACCATCTGAATATCAGATAGCCATCTTGAATACGTAGTGTATAATCATAATTAATATAAACAATGTCACGGAACATAATTTTTCCTGAGAGAGCATTAAGTGTAAATGAACCTGCAAATGCAATAGTTAATTATTAAGCAAAATAATAAACTTATTTCATAATAAATAGTTTATAATGTTCTAAATAAAAAGATGTAATTAATATGGATAACATATGACTAATTTTAATGGGTAAGTCTTTGAAAAGTGTGCTCCTTCACATCACTTCATTTGCTTAAATACATATATGTTAGTAAAAAATCATAGTTATATTACAAATATTTCTTCTAAAAAATTATTAACATGTACAATAAGTATATATATTCTATACTTACTACAAACAACTATAGTTTTTTATACCTATATTTTTTTTATAATTATAAAACAAAATTATAGTTATTATTAAAGTCAAATAAAAAACTAAAATGAAAAATTTCCAAGACCTTCACTTCTACCATTATTAACCATGGTCAACAAGGCCACTTTGATTAATAATTTCTTTGATTAATGCTCAGACAGTGCCATAATCTTCCAAATTATCATATATTAACATTTAGGTACCAAACATAAATTTGTGTAATAATAAATATATATACATATATTATTAAACTTTCATCATTTTTCCATCACAGCTAAAGGTTTTAACTTAGTGTTAGATATATTTTGCTTATTTTCAGTTGGTAGATTAGTTGTACTATTGTTCAAGATTTTACTTACCAATTTTAAAATTTTCATCTTGGAAATAAAATTTGTTAATCAGCCTTGTTAGTATGTAGCCGAGAACACGACTATTGTAGTAAGTTATATAAACTACCCATAGTATAGATGATATTAGCGACACGAGCAAGAGCGCAAAATTGCGGTCCATGGTGATCTCCGCGAAGTCTATTGACGAGGAGTTCCATCTCTCCGCCACCGGATTTAGTCCGGTGTAATTCCTACAATACACAACACAACAATAAACTCTTTATGTGTCATCAAAGATATAATACACAAACATAAGAACGCAATTGCAGTCTTACATTATGAGTAGTTTTGCTCACTGATAAATCTCACATGGTTTATAATAAAAAGAAATCTTATATACTTTGCACACTACTAACATTTCTAACAATTGTTTCTTATCAATTTATTTGCAATCACTGCCATTGCTTAGTTTTGACAGATCTATAGATCTCGCCTACAACGTTCCATTCCAGACAGTCCGGTTTGGTTTTGACAGTTGGTTATATTATTATCAGTAATATCACTAAAAATTCTAAGCAATATTTTTATACATATTTATAGTCATAAGTTTCAACACCATTGTGATATTTTTCACCTACACTACGTTTATAACTACAGAAGTTAATATAAATTATTAAAACAATATTATTTTATAATCAAATATTTATAGCTATCAGCATTAAGCGTCAAATGAAGTATGTACCGTATATCTATTATCGATACTGAGGCCGAATCAATAGATTTTGGAATTTTTGTCTGTCTATCTGTCTGTTAGCGCATCACGGAAAACCACTGGAGGATTTTGTTGAAATTTGGTATGATGATAGCTGGTTATCCGGGTCAACTTAAAGAATACATTTTACAGCGGGAAAATATCTCATCTCTGAGAAATCGATATTAAACGTTAAAACGTAAGTAGGGACGAACCCGAGCGAAGCGAGGGTGAGTCGCTAGTATTTTTATATCCATATTAATATTATAAATGTTAAAGTATATTATTGTAACAAACATACATCCATACATACATTCTTATAAACTTACTCGTAGTATTAATTTACAATAAAGAAAATTACAAATATACTTAATTATATATAAAAACAAATGTACACTTAGTTATTACTCGTAGTTACCGTTAACCTATATTTATCCACATCCCCCAGCATGCACTCTTATCTAGATCGTATCCAAACATCGAAATCAGTTCATTAGTTTAATCGTGAAAACACACGTGTAACAGACAGACAGACTAGAAAAATTTAACTTTTAACTCTTACATTCACATTTATAATATTAGTGTGGATTCTCATATTGTGACTTCTGTATAATACTAAAATAAGATGTTAAAAGATTTTTTTTCATTCTAGATGTCTGTTGGTTTATAATACCTTCCTGGGATTTTACAGCAGTATTGTCGTTGCTTAGCGACTTATTGTTAACTGAAGGCTGTCATATTTTGCTTAGATTCTGTGCCTATTTAATAACTATAATACTTCTTTTAGATTAACATGGTAGAAGGTGTTTCTGAAAATGATAATATACATACAGAGGAAGCTTATACGCCTAACGTCAGGTATTTCAGCGTCTTGGTATATACAGTAACTTATATAACATTTTCTGATGGATGTAATAGAAATCAATTCGGCTTTTCAATTGTAGTGTATCTGTTTGTCACTGCATAAAAAGTCTGACGGGTTTTATATGTATACATTCCATTTCAATCGGTTAGATAAGACTGAAGGTACAGGTTGAGTATTACATCGAATTCATATCGAATGCAATATAGAAATATTGCATCCTGATCTCTTAGTGATTGAGTATAGTGGT
The DNA here is from genome assembly GCA_951806755.1 of Brenthis hecate. Lineage (NCBI taxonomy): Eukaryota > Metazoa > Arthropoda > Insecta > Lepidoptera > Nymphalidae > Brenthis > Brenthis hecate. The sequence goes on along the minus strand of OX638265.1, from coordinate 7,203,963 downwards.
TATTAGGCATTATCTAATTATAATCAGTATTTAAATATAAATATTGCTATATATTTTTTTACAATAATAATAAAAAAATTATCACTAAAATTAAAGATTAGATTTTTTAAGCAATAAAAAAATAATTAAAATTGGCTTCTTTTTCAACTATCTACGTTTTTTTTTAATTTACGTTCATCCCTTAAACTTAAAACCTCCCTAACTTGGTTAATGTTGACCAGAGAAAAAAAAGTCATAAAACCTTTTTGATGTAAATTTTTAAGCTCTACATATTTTTTATTTCTTTATGTTTTCGAGTAATTGCGAAAAATAATTTTGACTATTTTTTTTAAGCCCTTGCCATGGGTTGCGGACACTAAAACCTTTACACATTGTTTTTGTGTCATTAAAACTACATTATATCAAAAATGCAAAGTTGAGTGCCAACATTTTGATTTCAGATCTTATTTTACTTTACTATAAGACCCATGGTAGAATATTTTTAAGCCGGCGCGGCAGATTAATCTGTTAGACTGATAATAAATAATGATTTTATTACAGATGGGCTATACCGCAAAAACTGGATAACTTAACTTTTGTTGGGAAGGACGTATGCGCTGTAGCTTTTGATATTTATATAATATTTTTCAATTTTAAAACAAATACTGAGCTCGTGTATACGGCTAATAGCGATGACAAAGGAGACGGTGTTGATGTGATTGCAGGTATCTTTATAACGTGCATTAATCTTCTACGTCTTTTCCGTCTTTTCTTTTCGTCTCCACATATTTATACAGAAATAATATACCTAATGACGCCATACTTTTCCTTATTTCAACTTTAATTTAAAAATTTTAGGTCATCGCTCCCATTTGTTTGCATTTGCGGAAAAGAAAAAACATCCTCGAATTTTTATTGTCAGCTACCCGACCTTTTCTATTTTAGCTGAATTGACAGGTACCTACCTAATAGATATTGAATTATAGAATTAATTATTATTAGAATATAATTTTAATTTTAAAGTTCTCAAATAGATCCAGATGTTAATCGTTACAAGGGGCTGTGTATGATGGAATCCGACCTTATAGCTGGTTTCAGCGGATTTCCCAATTACCTCATGTCTGTGTGGAGCTGGCGAACACACCAAAGGCTTATCTCCATTTCTACAGATGTGATTCGTCGCAAGCAGATTTATATGTGAGATGCCCTTCATTTATTTTCATATCACATTATTAAATTAAGATAAGTAATTATATCAAGTTCATATCAAATATATTACCTATTTACTGCAGCAACTCTATTTAGTAGATAGGTAAAGTAGGTACACTTTTCTGCTAATGAATAAAACATTTATTTACTATACTTCTTAGATTTAGGCGAAAGTTTGATATCTAATATATAAAATTTCCATGTCACAATGTTAGTTACCGTACTCCTCCGAAACGGCTTTACCGATTTTTACCAAATTTTATATGCGTATTCAGTAAGTCTAAGAATCGGCTACTATCTATTTTCCATACCCCTAAGTGATAAGGATAAGGGTGGTCCTCCCAGACCCCACCCCAGGGACGAATCCGAGCGGAGCGAGGGTGAGTCGCTAGCTTTATATAAAATTATCTTTACTACGGGCCTCTTCCGTGACCATGATTGCTCAAAAGCATTCGAAATGTCGGGATCCAAAAATCTAAATAAATACTTTGAAAAATTCTACGATATTTTTATTTATAATACATATATTGCCTAATTTTAGGGCAAGCCGTACTCATATGATGATATGTCAATGTTGGGGAGAAGGTCTTACAATTTGGGAAGTAGCGCAATGCTACAAACGTTGCTTCGTAATGAAACGTACCAAGGAAGAAGTTACGGGAAGGGCAGTGTCAGAACCTAAACTCGTAGGCACATGCTGGAGCAACGAAGGACAATTGTATGCTATTGATGAAAAGGCAAACCTATATAGTGTGCGTACTCCTATATTACAATGTAGGCAGTGGTTTCAGATGTTTAATATATAGTATAGTTATAATAAAATAACATTTTATTAATTTTCAGTTGCTGTCCGATGGTATAGGTATGGTATCTAATTTGGACTGGTCGGACAACCTTAAAGGTACTCGAATGCCGTGCATGTGTTCTTTCAGTAATGGCATCTTGATCTACGGTCCTGATAAATGTATTCGGGTATTTATTATAATCATTTTATAAATAATGTCATCCTTGCCGATTTCAGTTACGACGGCGAGCCACCATGACCGATGAAAGAGCTAATAATCTATACATAATAAAATTGTAACTAATCCGAATCTGTACATTAAATATTTTCGGAAAATCTTATAGAAATAAACATTATTATCTATACAGAGGCCGAATCCATAATTTTTAGAATTTTTGTCTTTCTGTCTGTCTGTCTGTCACCGCATCACAGATAAACCACAAGAGGGATTTTGATGAAATTTGGTATGGTGATAGCTAGTTATCCAGGTCAACATATAGGATACTTTTTACCACGGGAAAATATCTCATTTCTGTGAAAAAATGCTAGACTAATATGTAAAACCTAAGAATTTGATTTTTGGTCATCTGAACGCGGGCGGAGCCGCGGGCAATGCTAGTATAAAATAAAATCTGTAAAATATTAAGACGAAAAATCTTAATAGTACCTATTTATTGATATTATACGTTTGCTATTCGTTAGTCTCTCAAAAAGGCAGAACACAAGTGGCAAGTTGTTTGGAAATACACACCAGAAGATGACGTGGAACGCCTAGTGTCGAATTCGACATCCGACATGGCCGTCATGTGGACGAAGAAAGGCTTTGTATATAAAATAATCGGTGAATCCGAGGAAAACATTGAAGTGAAGCTATTTACTTTTAAGCAAAGGTTAATTAATAATTCTAATAAAATACTATATATTTAGTTAAAATTGAAATATGAGAACCGAACAGGTTTTATTTTTCTTCTAGAAATATTATGAAAATTCGAATAATTGCCCCAGACCATACGTATATCGCCGCAATTAATGATTCAGGCGTTTTATGTATTTACGAGGCGATAACTGCAGAATTGGTAAGGACAACATTATTGTAAATTTTTAAATTATATAGGACTAGTGACTTACCATCGCTTCGCTCGGGTGCGTCTCTAGGTACGCACATATTGCGTTTCTACAGTTAATTGATCTCTTTTTATTACAATGTTTTCATATGACTCTATTGGTTTACGCGGCTTGTACCAATAAAACTCCAAGTCGTTACAATCTTTTCCGACATCTTCTACATTCGTCGTCATATTTCAGCCAATTTACACAAACCTCAATGAATTAGGTATAAACCTAAACCTTCTTAATGAATCTTTCTTAATGAATCATTAATTCAAAATGAAATATGACGCGGTGGAGGCACTTTATTTTATAATATGTAGTGGTTATTTATTTTTCGAAATTATATTTATAAGTTTTTTTAGGTACTTGTGAAATATATCAGCGGAGACGATGTTTCCTTTGAAACAAGCCCAGTAGACCCTTTAATAGTTATTTTTGGAGAAGTAGGCAATAACTACGGAATTGCTCTGTATACCTTTAATTTAAAGACGGGCTTAGAAAAAGTTGGCAGCATGTGTCTTACCCACCAAATCGTGTCTCGTGTGGTATTTTCACCAACAGGAAGGGAATTAGTTGCTGCTGCTATGTCGGCTGGTCATATTTTTATCTTGAAGGTCTGTATAAGTTCTTATTACTATTCGGAATCAAAATGTTAAGTTTGCTTTACTTTTTTTAATTTATAATCATTTTACAGTTATCAGAACATTATTCACTTAGCTTAATTAGATACACGGAATTAGGACGTGGTCTTGCAGATTGTTTCCTGATGAAAGTGGGAGAATCAATCAGAGCATTTAGCCTGGTACTGTTCTCGGATAAATATTCTATAGGTTACTTTGTTATTGTATGTTTTAAAATAATAATATAAGTACCTAATATAACTATTATTAAGATTCGTTTGGTTTTTTCATAAAGGTGAACGTATAATCTGCATCAATGCGGAGACAGGAAAGGATAATAAGTTTGCAGGAAAAATGGCTGGTCCTTATGTACAGTTGGTTCCTTTGAAGACTCGTGATACAGCGCTCGCAGTACCTCATCTCACCTCACAGATGCACGTGCTGAAACTCTCTGGGGAGGTTAACTCTTTATAATTACTTAAAAACCTATTATATTACAATTCAGATAAAAGAATTCTAAAGAAATTTTGTATTGAATTTAAAACTTTCTATTTTGTAACAGAAAGGTGTAACAGTTTCCGTGAAAATGGGCCCGATAATAGAGACGGGGCATCACCTCAAGCAATTTATTGCATTTATCAACACCGGAGCTTTGCTCACGTATGGCGCTGATGGCACAGTCATCTTACGAGAACCTACTGCACCTGACGAATATGGTAACGATACACTTAATGTTCAAATTTCTTTTTCTTTATAAAAAAAACAAAAGCACTAAAAAGTAAAAAATTACTGTTTGGTAGTTTTCATTTACTATACATACCTAATCAAATATTTTCGAAGTCGGTGTGCTTTGCTTTGTATGGGCTGGAACCGATTTCGAAAATATTTGATTAGGTATGTATTTAATAGGTAGGCTTTAATTACTTAGCCAAAGCACACCGACTTCGAAAATATTTGATTAGGTATGTATAGTAAATGAAAACTACCAATCAGTTATTTGTTACTTTTTAGTGCTTTTTTTTGAAGTCGGTTTTTATTTTTTTGTTAAAAAGTTTTTATTTTTCCCTTTTTAGTGTAGACAGTAGTAGCAAAGTAAGGATTCTAACGTGTTAGGCTTGTCAAATCAAACAAAATAAGCCCAAACTCAAAGTATCTACTATTATCCGTTGAAGAGTTCCACCTATCCACCTTCTGGCCTTGCCATCAGATCAGGTCAACAACACCGAACCACTGTACTATCAACGGAAATAGAAATACTTGCAAAGTTTCAAGTCAATATGACAATTAGAAGTAGGTTAAATTCATCATTAGTTGTTTTTCCACCCTTAGGGGTGGTATTTTTTTTTTTTAATTTTAAATGGGACCAATCTGGAAGTATACCTTTTCAAACAAAACAAAAATTGTCCAAATCGGTTAATAAATGACGGAGTTCTTAGGTAACAAACATAAAAAAAAAACACACATACAGTCGAATTGAGAACCTCCTCCTTTTTGAAGTCGGTTTAAAATAGTGACCCATCCTCGCTTTGGGCTTTTGTCGCTATGATATTTTTTGCAGTTTTTTAAGTAAGTACCTACGTATGCAAAAAAATTACCCTGTCCATTGTTCCATTCACAGATCATATAATACTATAGGTTCCATTAGTAAGAAAGAATAATATGACTTGTAATTTTATTCTTCATTTATTTAAGATATCGCGAGCAACAATGTTCATTAAGTACAATAGTTACCTACTTGGTCTTAAGCGAAGGAAAAGTGCAAAATGATGCACACGACTTAAGTATTAGTACGCCACGACAATTATTTATCATTGTTATGAAATGAATGATCACTGTCATAACAAATATAATTTAATATAATAATTCCTTTCATCTTTCCTCAGAGCTTCAACTTATCGTGACGCATAGATACGAAAGTGGCGTAAAACAGGCATTAATCGACGCAGATAACCGTTACATTGTTTCTCTCGCGAATAATAAGACCTTAGCTGTTCATTTCCTGCATGAAGAAAAATCACAACGTCGCGAGCTGCAGCACACGCCTGTAGACCTAAGCCTTTTCAATAAAAGCACTAACATTATTACCATCATCGGCGAAAATGATAGTGAGCTATTTTTCTATTATTGTTACTATTTCCGTTACTGTTATATCCTGAATAATAAAAAAAAATCAGATTTTTATCTTTATCTTTTTCAATAACATGTTTTTTGATATTATCTTGTCTTCAAAAAAAAATGTATTGGCTAAGAAACGCGTAATATGTATATATTATTTTGTAAACAAAAAAATATATAGGGATTTTTTGCATATAATAAATATTTTATGTTGTAAATATGTATTTTTAAAAATAATATATAATTATATATATACTTTATCGAAACAGAAAACTATTTGGACCTGCAAGAAGATAAGAAAGTTAAAGAAGAAGCTATGGATTATAAGAAACAACGTGATGAACTTGTAAAATCATTAGAGTCGATACAGTCCCGAGTAGTTCACTTACTCGAAGAAAATCTCGCTGAATGTCCGCTTCACCAGCTTTCCCTATCTGAATTCAACCTTCATGTTGAACATAAGAAGGAACGAATTAAACAGGTTATTAAATATGATTGTTAAGTTATTAGAAACTAGCCACTCACCCTCGCTTCTAGCGACGAACCTCGGTTCGTCCCTGGGTTGCTTCCCCATACAAACTTTTATCCCTATTTTCAACCTCTAAAGGGATAATTTCCGGGATAAAAACTATCCTATGTCCTTCCCAGGGTCTCAAACTATCTTCTTACCAAACATCTAAATCGGTTCAGTAGTTTCGAAGCCTATCCGGTACAAACAAATCTTTCCCCTTTTTAATATTAGTATAGACTACGCTCTACGAATCATGGAGCAAAGGATACAGTCGAAAACGGGGTAACAAACAGGAAAATAAATCATAGAATACGTTCTTTTTCCTGTTTGCTACCCGTTGTAGTTTGTACCGTAGGTATTTTTTAGTAGGTAGCTTTAGTTATAAATGTACAAACGGACAGTGAAAAAATATTTTTTATAATGAACTTTTGAACATTATATTTATGTATCGTGTTTAAGATATGCGTACAATTTAAGCACTATATTTAGTACTTTTCCACAAATTATACAACAAACGAAGTTAATGTTTTGATTTGGAAACATTTTAATTTGATTAAGAGCTGATATCTAGTATGTTTATTTCATTGATCGAAGAGCTATGACATAATCAAAAAATAATAATTCATTAGGCGGAGAAAGAACGTGAACAAATTCGTCTCGAAACCGAAGCTCGTATCCGTGCGCAGGATAAAGTGACGGCGTGGATAAAAAGCCAGTGCTGGGACACAATGCTCTCCCCACGAGTTAAACTGTTTGCCATATTCAGTCATTATCAGGTATTTATATTCTTATTCACTATTCTTACGAGTATGTCCTAGTTCTTCTCCAACTACCTGAGTATTCTAACCTGCAGTATAATCCCATTAACGTATGATAAGCTGTTATTCTTTAATATACCAAACCGCTTTTGATTCATCACTTGGCTATTTTAAGACTCATATCTCACGCAGTAGCATGCACAGCTCATATTATTCTCAAAATCTTGTATCCGCCGGAGAAAGTCCCATTCAATTCACACTAACTATTCCGTAGTTTAGGGAGTAACAAAACCAAACGACACTATTTTTTTACAGTTTTATTAGGACTCATTTTTAATATTTGAGGTTTGTATTTTAGTATCGTACAAATAATTTGTGCTGAGTACTTGCACATCCGTCTAATTTTGTATTTTTATATTGTGGATGTGGAAGAAATAAATATCCTGAGAATAGACGTGGTCACGTATATTTTCACTTCCTAAATCCTGTCGGATAGTCGGATGGATTAGTACTATACGTACATATGTATATAAATAATACAGGTAGAGAACTACGCGGTGTTGCCGACTCAACGCGACAAGTGGCCAGAGTTGCAGCAGATAGAGGCTCTGCGTAGCGTTGAAATGGAAAACGCTGCTGACGTGTTCCGGCCGTGGGAGGAGCCTGTTGAACGACAGAGTGTGGAGGAGACTTCAATAAGGTAATATGATTTTTTATTTCTATTTAATCACTTCATTGCATAGTAAAATGCATATTGCACAGCAAGTACGCACAAAAAAAGACATGTAATTAAAAAATGTGCAAAGGCGGCCTTGTCACTGTAAGATATCTCTTACAGGCAACCGATAGAACCAAAGGATACAGAAAATATAGGAAAACAGCGAAAATGGTGCATAAAAGAAAATATAACTTTTATCTTCTAGAGTTACTCCTCGCTATGCTTTGATCGTCACTACACACCGTGGCACAACTATCAATATTGCTGTTTCCTTTTTCCGTGGTGAAAACAAGCCTATAATTATCTTTAAGGTTTTGCTTAAATTGATTTCGAGGAAAAGTAGAGGCAAATAATTATTAAACGATTATGGAATAAACTAACTATACATAGAGTGGCGAATAGTCACTAAATTTTTCCGAATTCCTAAAAGTCATTAAGCTCCCTCTCACAAATATATTGTATATTTTAATATTATATTTATTATAGAATCGGGCCGGCGTCATCAATATCATTAAAGGAAGCCCGCAAAAGTTTAGAGAGTCAAATGATGACGGAAGTGTTGGAGCAAGATGATTCAGTGGAAGGAGAACCCTACGTTCTTGCAGGCTCTAATGCACATCGCTTCATCGAGATACCAACTTTCATGATCCCGCAGACTATGGCATTTAGCTTTCTGCAGATGAACTGGTTGCAGCATATTGTTAAAGTAATATGTTATTTTTGTATGTGGAATGGAATTATTATTATTTACATATCCATCGCACAAAGTATTAGAAATGATGTTCTGTTACAGTTAAAGGTTCAAAATATGAGACTATGGTTTAACAAGCAATTTGACGATTTGATGGGTCAGAAAAAACGAGAGGTTGGTCTCGTAGAGGAGAGAAATGCTCGCCTTCGCTTCATAATAGATGGTAAAGTTGTGTTTAATTACCAATGTACCTTTTTATATTTATAGTTTTAAACGCGCTTATATTTAATATTTTACATGTTATTTAGAATTAAACAAACTCTCGGATTTACGTGGAAGCTTTCATCATCTAGCTATAGAGATCCGTAGTCCCGACTGGCGACAAGAGGAGCAACCACAAAAACTAATTAAAGTTGATCCTGAAGAGGTATATAATAAAACATGTTAATGTATTAATTATATAAATAAAGAACGCAAATACATTTCAAACATATGACTCAATTGCGGGTAAAAATCAGTTAGCAGTAAAGTAGGAAATTCTTTTAATTTTTTTTATAAAAATGGTATAATATTGTAGTATAAGGTATAACCGTTACTTTAGCAAAAAAATTGTATGTAATATAATATACAGTGTAGCATCGAACCATACGTGAGTCCAAGCCAAGTGGTTATCCCGCCGCCGGAGCCCAAGCCCAAGGATGATTTCCGCGAGCGAGCGCTCATGTACATGATGGACGGCGTACTAGAGAAACTCTGGCACGAGGAGATAAAAAAGCCTATACCAATGCCACTTTGTATGGTGAGAAAAAAACAAAATATACAGTTTTCATCAGTACCTATCCTTATTCAACTTTTTCTATTCGGGGAACAGTAAGAAGCATGTGTTAAATATTAAATTATATTCCATATTACTTGTTAATTAATTCTAAATATAAAAAGTAAAAAAGAACAAATATTTATCAATTATCATTTAATTCTGAATGTCAAAAGTGGAAAACAAGCAATAGGTAGGTACATTTTATTGCGTGTAAATTATTCTAATTATACCGCCAGTTGGAGAAAGATCCCGAACACTTTAATGAAGATGACTTACGGCTGGTATTTGAGTATGAAGCAAAAGTCGCTGCCAGAAATGAAGAGAGAAACAAATATCGCAAAATGCTCCATGCAGAATACGCGAAGCTGTCACAAGTTCTTAATGAAGGAGTTGTAAAATTTAATCAAAAAGTAAGCCCTTAACCTTTAACTTAAAAACTCTAATTATTAAAAAATAAGTATAAGGTTTTTTCCATGTACTTTTACTATATTTTTTGATTCTCAGGTGAAAGAAATGTGGTTAACAAAATTAAAAGTTGACTCAGTGATTGGTCAAGAAAATCTAAATTTAATGCGTTTACGCAGAACCAATTTAGACCGTGTTGAGATGGCAGAAAAATTAGAAGAAATGAGGTAAAGTATACCATGAATATATTACAACAAAATATATTAGGCCTATATACAACTATTTATAAGAAATTATTATACATATCAAAGCTTTATATTTAGAAAATGGTTCCTGTTCTTTTTAATTCATTGCATATTTTAGGGATGATATAAAAAAATATGACGGAGAAGTGGAAATATTGCAAAAAGAACTCCATTTGATACAAGAGCAAAGCGAAGAGTGTCAGGCGACTTATGATAGTCTTTCGCAAAAGGACAAGTACCTAGATCGTACCTTTAAGAATCACTTTGCTGATCTCTCGCCGATTATTGTGGATCAATGCTATAAATTTTTTAAGTAAGTTCCAAAAAACATTTCATTACTTACGTCGAGGTGCTTTTCAATCGAGTTAAAGCTTCTAAAAATATATTATTCTTTTATATAGGAAAAGACCAAAATGGCACCAACGTGCCACAATGATTCCGGTGGTTCTCTATGATTTAGCAAATGCCGTACTTACCGGTGTCCGTCCACCGCTTCTACATACAGACTGTGTGGAGTTCTTCAAGGGGTAAATTGTCATTAATCCTTCTAACTATTACATTTTACATACACCAAAATAGTTAATTTAATAAACGAACTTACATTCCCTGTCTCGTAGGATTCTTATTATTTCACAAGATCGTCGTCGTCGTCGATGAACCTATATCTTCTTTAACAAATTTCATTCATATAGATAATAGAAAGAAATTATAACTAAAGAGAAATATATACTTACACCTTAAGGATTAGTGTACCTAAATAGATTTTAATTATTTATTATTCAAATAGGGTTGAAGTGTTGGATCAAATGAGCAACATGCCACCTGTAATGGATGAAGGACTCTGGATAACGATGTGTAAACTTCGACGTGCTAAAATTGAGAACGAAATAAGGGTAATCATTTGAGTTATTATTTATGTTACCCTTTCTTATCATTAATTGTTTCAGAGCTGACTTTAAACTTTTTTAAAGCTAACTTTATATAAGAGTATCTGTCACGCTGGTGGCCATAAATTCGGCAGATTCATAAAGCTTCGCAAAACTTTACACGGCTCTGATATGCCCCACATATAATCCCACAATGACCTCAGATGAGACGGAACAGAGCCTGATATGATATCTGTACCATATCAGGCTCTGTATTGCCTTATTGAGGCACTGTATCATATCTGATACAGTTTCTCCATAAGGCAATCTAATGGCGATTAAGTGAGCTACTTATATTTACCTATTATTAGTTAATATCCATTATGACTTTTCTGTTGTACATTTTAATGTACAGATGCGGGCGATAGCACAGGAGATGTCATACGTGGAGTGCGCGGCGGCCACGTGGCGCGCCGCCGCCGCCGCGCGCAGGCAGCGCCTGGCGCGCGGCGCCGACCTCGTCGCGCAACACCGGGAACAAGTTGAATTGACTGCTCGGAACAATACTATTCAGGTTTTTGAAACCCTTACTGATATCGCAGTACATTTATGAAATTAAATCAATTGATAGGTTAAGGCTTTTAATCTTAAGAGAAATCCCACCGAATGCCAGGATCGTCAAAAATACCAAATAACAATTAAACAACCAGTTTCGAAGTTAAATCGTCGCAGTTCCATCTCGTGGCCAGTTACAATTGTACCTGTTAACCCTAAACCGTTTCCCGAATGTCATTAAAAATACATAGGGAATTGGGGGCACCTCATTGACATTGCACTTCAAGTAGTCTCCGTAGGAAGATGTATTACGTAGTAGTAAATGGAAAATAAATATACGTTTTCAATTATATTATAGTTAGTACTGCCAGCGGGGCAAGTGGAGATAATAACGACAGGCCACATAGAGGATTATGAAGATGCCACACTTATACTACGCGAAGAGATAGAAAAAGTTAATAATGTCATATTGGTATGATACTACAATAATAACATAGTGATAACTCATTTTATGTATTTACATATTTCAATATTACACTAATGAGTCCAATTAAATATTAAATACAGAAAGTAGGTGATTGGAAACTGAAAATGATGAAAAAGCAGATAGAGTTCCGTAAAGGAATCCTATCAAAAGAATGGGAACATGCGCAGATGAAAATGAAATTGCGTCATATGGAACAAGAGCTATACTCTTATCAAAGACTAAAGGTATACTCATTTTTTTTTAACACTTACATATATGTAAGATTCATAAACCAACTAAAAAATTTCTTAGGTACCAAAAGAATTGCAAAGCTATCTTAAGAATAAGGAACTTGGTTACACCGATGAGCAAGATTATGTTAAAATGGAGAAAGAAATGGAAGCGTCAAAAATATCAGTCAACAAGATCCTTAATGAACAAATACGCCAAGTTGAGGAGCTAGAGGTATGCTTAACTGTATTGCTAGCTAGCTTTTACCCGCATCTTCTTTCGTCTAGTTTATTTGTGTCATTTCTTCTCTCTTAATGTCCATATACTCGTAGCCTGACTTTGCTCAATTAATAGGCTAAAATGCAAAGAATTAGCATCTGGCGGACTTAAAAATCCTTCAGCTTATTAAAATTGGTATTTATAAGTATTAGGCATAAGTATCATATAAACTTTATGTTCAGTTGAAAATGAACGAATTAGAAGCGCAAGCGCAGCAGCTGGAGAAGTTAATAGTAGCGCTCAATGTTAAAGTATCGGAAAAGAAGCTTAACGAAGACCCACTAGAACCGATCCGAATCAGACGCATCTTCAAGAAGCGGTATGTACACCCGATTATATCCCTATTTAATAAAATATTCCATGTACAAAATTGTGAATTCTCATTTTAATTGGCTATTTCCTTGTGGATTACACCAAGTAGACAGTGACAATTATGACATTTCTTGTGCCTTCACCATTCTACGTGACATTGGCGAAGTGATCTGTGCTCGACTGGCACACTTTGAAATCATTAACAAATTAATTGAATTTTATGATGTGAAATTTTCTTTATATTAATTTTAAACATTTACATGTGCGTAGTAGAAATCGAAGGCGCTACCTCTGTCGATTCAAATACTAATATAATTAATAACTATAACTGCCTCGAAATCTAGTACTTACCATGTACGGCCGCAGATTCGGAGGTCCTGGGTTGAGCCAAGTACAGATATTGAGTTTTTCTGTTTAGAAATTCTCAGTAACAGCCCGGACTTAGGGAGTTGGCGGTGTTGCACTCCCGTGCCTCGGAGAGTACGTGTCGCGTCGGTCCTATGCCTTACATCTCACCGGTCGTGTCTGGTGTCGTCCCACGGGAGTATGAGTGTGACAGGAATAGAGAGAGCCCTTGTATATGCGCGCACACGCGCTGCACTATAATATCTCCTGCGCAGATGGCTAGACTCAATGAGATTGGTTGCCGTGGCATTATTAAGTTATAACATAAAACTAAATTATTATAACATACTAACATCATCGTCTACTCAAACAGCATGGAGACTCTCGTACAGCGCAGCCAGCTGATCCGCGAGGTGCAGAGCAACCACACGCGCGTGGTGCTGCTGCAGACCGAGCTCGAGCTGCTGCGGCTGAAGACCTACCCCACGCTAGCCAGCTTCCGAACTATTACCTAGCCTAATGTTAGGTTTCATTCATATATTGATGTTTTGCTTGTCTTCACTTTTATTTAGATGGTAATAATAAATGTAAATATTTAATAATAAATTGTCTGTTTGCAAGAGTCTTTTAAGCCAACGTCCTCGACCGTAGGAACGGAAACCAAATGTGGGTTTGTGGAGCTGTGGGCTTGAAAACTAGTTCGGTTCTGTCAGGATTCAGGGAAGATATTTTTCGTCACCATATTATACCAAGTTAGAATTGAGATTCAAAATTGAAAATCTCAAAGATTCGAATTTCGAGTTTTGCGCTTCCCCGATTCCGGACACCCATGGGTATATCCTTAAGTAGTGTAGTAATTAATCAGTTTACCGCTTCAAATGTGATAACTGATAATAAATGTTGCTTAGCACTCGTAGTACTTAAAAGTAGTGAGTCACATGTCACGCAACATAAGGATGTATGTATAGTGTATACAGTAGCCTCACCACATATAATGAATATTTTGTTTCTTTCAACAGCGAAAGAAGAAGTTCATTTAATTTTAACTTTTTTAGAGAACTGAAAGTGATGATTATTGATTATAAAAACTCTTAGGTTAATTATTAGTAAAATAAAAGATTTTTTTTTTTACATGAAAATTTTTATTTCATTACAAAAAACATGTACATAGATAAAATTCGTCAAGATAGAGCAAAATAACTAGTGGCTAACAAAACTAGTATGGAGCTGGCTGTCGAGCTTAAACTGTCAGATTTGATCTGTATCCATAGTTGAGCGTGTATTGATACTAAGAGAGCTATATGCTAGTTTTAAAGCCATTCTTGCATGACCGCCTATTTACTAAAAATAGAAGGTATGTAAGAATGACTTGAAAACCTTAAAATATTAAAATTATCTATATATCTATACCAAATACAAAGAGCCAAGTGGAGAACAACAACATATATTTTGAATAAACAACAGCGACGAAGTATCTATCAGCGCAATCGATCAAAAAAGTACTAGATACACAATGCCATTTAAAAATTCTCTTAAAATTGTCACTAATTATATGTTTAGGTAATTATTCTAGTTGAAATAAATATACAACAATATAAAATAGAACCTTAAATGCAATGTTAAAAGTTGTTTTGAAAAAAAAAATTTAATAATGCGCTCATATGTCAAATGAGCGCTCATTAGGTGAGGACGTTTTTGTCGCTGATTGTATATCTTGTACTTTTTTGATCTATGATCAGCGCAACCATTCAGAGGCTCAGCACTAACCTTTAATGAGTTCCATTAATGAGTTCCAAAGACATCAACGATTATAAACTATGTTATAAAAATCTATTTAAGAATGTATATTAAAATGGCTGCACGTAAAACTCTACGCTACGAGTCAAGCCCTATGCTAGAGGGACGCACGGTACAGTCGCGTACACACTATAATATTCCGACAACATGGCAACATTTAATATTTAACTAAGCGCTTAATATATTTCAAAATTCGATACTAAACGTCACTCTGACTGTGCAGGGACGAGTAAACCTTCTCAAAACCTTACATTTCGACTAACTATTATATGCTTTACATCTATTACAATGAATACTAAAATTGATTAGCTTTAAAAACAGACAAAGTAACACGACTGACAATTCTTTGATTCTAGCTTTATTAATATTATTATTATCTTTGCTTTTAAGTTTCCTTTTTTAGTTATTTACCATTTAATGTCAAAATTTTGCCATCATGTTAACATTTTCTTTACAATTACGCTAACGACTGTACGCGATCGTACACGAAAATCCTATAAACATTTGAATTAGGCCACAATTTCGTTATTAAATTATATCACATGATCAACAATCACATCATTGCCAATTTTCACAATTTCTCTTAAAAAAAAATTACCGTCTAAATGTATTTTCTATGGCATTCTTTTAAATGTGCGTTATCGTGACAGACAGACTGACACTTACATATTACAAATCTAAACTGATATGTTGTTGAGATGCTATATTGTAATGATCCTCAACGATCTACAGATATTCAAGTATATAGTATTATAAGACAGGAAGATGCTATGGAAGGACTTCAACTAACTAACTCTACAGTAAACAATTCACTTTCATATTGTCATCAGGCGAATGCTTGATATATTTATCATAACGTCCATTATATTATTAAAAACTTATCAAACGTCTCTTCTAGAACAATACCATTTTCGTTATTTTTCATAAAAACAATTAAATTTTATATATAAGCTTTAAAATGTTTTAGTTCCGTTACTATACGAGTGACCCATTTTTCATTGCCCAATAATTTGGTCCTCTGTATATTTAAAATTCTCCCAAAATTTATCTAATTTGGTCTTTATTTCACACCGACGAGCTTTCGAGATCACACCCCGAATTTACAACAACATTAAGATTAGGCAAGCGATTAGGATGACGCTTATTTTCCAAATAAGTCGTGCACAGTCTCAATATTTTAAAATATCCGCGTTTTTTCCTTCCATTAAAGCGTGAAGAAGCTTTAAGGGAACTATATTAGATCAAGGTGGCAAATCGTTGAGCTAATTCGTTAACCTGCTAAGTCCGTTTTTGAGCAATTTTCTTTTTTATGCCAGTCAAAAAGTTCAAACGATTACCTACATGAATAACGACGATATCAATATAAAAAGGTTAGAAATATATCAAGGAAAGTTGTAGGGGCCAACGGTAAGTATTTTCAGAATTTTAATTTCTTAAAATGTAACAATACAATTCAATTTTTTTTCGCTCTGTAAATTATGCAGAAGTACACTTAGCAGGTTAACGAATTAGACCGACGAAATATATTACAACTATGTCATATTACATGGTAGAGATGGTATCCACCGGGGCAATCCGCTAACATGATGACTAATATTAGTTGCCAATTGATAATACTTAATTATACTATTATTATAGCGGATAACACTCAGATGAATTCAGTAAGAGTGCTAAAGTTAATATAGATGATCGCTAAAGCTGGTATCAAACTTTAGTATTTTCAATTTCTGAAATAGCATTTATTCCTCGATAGTCTAACTAGATGAAAACGCGGCTTTAGTTACATACTCGGCATTAACTCGCTTATACTTATAAAAAAATTAAAGAACGAAAATCCCGAAAGACACAAACATCGTAAAACAAACTACCTACAACAAGAACGGTAAGTAACCACAATTCAAAAAAACAAAATCGGTCAAACCACATTTGAGAAATCGGTGAACATATATATAAAAAAAATAGATACAGACGTACATAGAAGGTGAGCTCAGAGCGCGGTGCGCTGGTCGTACACGATGACGGCGTCCGCGTCGAAGAACTGGCTGTGCGACTTGCTCAGCGCGATGATGGCGGCGTGCTCGCTGCGCATGCGGTTCTTGTACTTCTTGCTTAAATTTACCTGGCCGATTATTTCATTTATTAAGTGATTTTATGTGTTTTTTATTCATAATAAATAAATAATATCTTTTTTTTGGAAAACCCCTTTTTTGGAAACGCATTTACGCATACCACCAAGCAAACCTTTCACACCAGCTTAAAAAAAATTAACTCTACAAACTTAATAACCTTTACTTAATCCCTCCACGACCGCGGACATGCCGGCGTGTCAGTTAACAATAGATTTCTTAGAATTTTAATTAATCTCTTAGAAATTTACCTGGAGGTGTTATAACATAAATACATACACAATATAAAAAATATATCGAATAAATTTCAAAATGGATACTTTACAATACAAATATGAGCACATACTTTAGCGTACAGCTGATGCAGGTCGTCCTCGGTGGAGAGCGGGCGCGGCTTGGGCCGCAGGAAGGCGGGCAGCGACCGCGTCTTCAGCGCGTCGATGCTCGCCGCGCCCTCCATTTCGTCCAGCACTGATGTACATTACACTTATTTATCTATTTAATAGCTTTTTAACGGAAACAGTGCAATATATAAGTACATTATAAAACAAATAAAATTTATTTTTTTATAATTAAAAAAAAACTAAATAATATTTATAATTAAATATTAAGTATTTATGCAGTTAAAAGTAATATTATAAATACAAGCTCTAGCGAAACTGATAATTATAATTAATAGATTAATTTTACAATATATTTTTTGTACCTATTATATTTAAGGTGGAAGATATGTAATTGACTTATATATTATTTACTTTACATATAAATTATACGTACATATACACAAATAAGAAACGTTGTTTATTGTTTAGTATGTAAGTTTAGTCCAACAAACCCAACAAATTCTAATTATGCAAATTCGTATAGAGACCTAGTAGAGCAATTTATTTCATACTAGCGACTCAACCTCGCTTCGCTCGAGGTCGTCCCTGGTGAATGACAAAAACAAATATATCCCACGGGAACCCTACATTTTTCCGGGATAAAAAGTAACCTATTCCTATTCCAGACAAATTTATTTCTGTGCGTTGCATCCAGATCCGTTCAGCCGTTCTGGCGTGATTGAGTAACGAACATTCAAACTATCGCATTTATAATATTAATAAGATTTTTACTAACACTAAATATATCTATAAAGATACCATATAAAAGTTTAAATTGATAAAAACATTTATTTCTGGTTGCTACATATTTCAAAAACAAATAAATTATCAATAGATTACAAAAAAATGATAATATCGTGTTGATCCGATGATAAAGCCAATTAGGTTTATAGTCCAACTCAAATCAAATTTGGACTTATTTAAGTCGTTTTAACGAAATCCAATACGGTTTGGTAAAAATCAAGATATTTTTTATCTTAATTAATCTCTATTATCCACTAGTTTATCAGTACTTGCTCCATTCATCACTCACTAATCAAATTTTGATAGCATATCGAGTCTAAGTGGCAATTTATTTGAGTGGTAATTAGACACATAAAATGGATTATCTATACATATAAATAAAAAATGAATATTCGTATGTTTGTCTAATATGCGTTCCTAAACCATAGATACGATTGTGATGAAACTCTGTTGGGTCATCCTGTATATGTGAAGGTTCCTGGTATTAAAAATAATGATTTTTTCTTTGGACATTTGTCTTTTATGTGTTACTAAACAATTAAAGCTTAGGAACGCATTTGAGTGAACCGAGGGTAAGTAGCTAGTTTATACATATAATCAAATTGTAATCAAGCCGAATGTGTACATTAAATATATTTTGGAAAATCTTATTGAAATAGATACCTATTATTATCGATACAGAGACCGAATCTATAGTTTTTAGAGTTTTTGTCTGTCTGTTAGTCTGTGACCGCGTGGTAAAACCACTGGAAGGATTTTTATGAAATTTTGGTATAACGATAGCTGGTTATCCGGGTCAATATATAGAATACTTTTTAGTGCGCGATAATATCTCATCTCTGAGTAATCTATACTAATCGTTAAAACGTAAGTAGGGACGAAGTGTAGTATAATCTAAAGTATGACATAATATGTATACACTGACTGCCACTGGAGGCGTACTGCAGCTGCGCGTCGCGCGGCGCGTCGGGCACGCGGTTGACGTAGCCGTGCGCGCGCGGCGGCGGCCGGCACTCCGCGTCGCCCGCGTAGCTGGCCGGCCGCGCGTGCCGCTGCACTTGCACCTAAGTCCATCACGTTCACCGTATAAACAACCTTTGCCTATCGGGCTTGTTTATCCAAACGACCAATTTATCGAAAGAGTTTTTAATACAGAATCATTGACTTTTAAATGTCAATTCTATTGGTATAAAATACACATTTTACTTTATAAAACCCAAAAATGTATTTTATCTATAACTAGCGGTTTGCAGTGGCGCATAGGTCAGCTCTGTCTCTTTCACACGGCACGATGTCATACATTTTTTATCGAATAGCAACCGTTGGCGCCGATAGTCGATACCAATATGAAAGTAATACCAAGCGTGGATCCATCACTCACGACTACTCGCTATGACAACGTGTGGAAACTGCGGATATTCGTTTTTACATGAATGAAAATCTACCATATGATCACCCGGCTGATTTACGTTTAAAATCGAATACAAAAAAAACATGCAGAACAATGCCGTGTGAGCCCACCGTTACGTGTGTACATAAATACAAACACACACACGTTATTTTGTTTTTTCTTAGCTTGGGGGTGGAATTTGTAGAAAAATAAATAATTAATTTCCATTTCCTCCAATTTCCATTCAAACTAAAAATTTAAATTAATTATTTTTGAAAATCAGTGGGCCACCTCAAAATGCTAAGTAAAATTCTTTTCTGTTCTTTAAAAAAATATATTTTATAACCTACAAATTCTACCCTCAAGCTAAGAAAAAAAATCTTTTTTTCGCTCCACCCTAGTATGAAAGTCGGGTGAACCTCGCCTGCGTCTCACCACAGACGCCACGAATACGTTGTCTAGAGATAATTTGTCGAGATTATTCTGACAATATTATTTTATACCAACTTTGAAAAATAAGTAGGTACTTTATTCAGACGACTGAGTTTTGTGTTACGTTAATCGCTACCTAAACCGATTTTCATGATACTCAAAGAATAGAGAAGCTTATATCAAATTTCCTTAATTTTATTGTTTTATGGAAAAATCAGCCATTAGCCATTTTTCACGTTTCAAAACCCCATCTTTTATGTGTCCAACCCTTTTTTAAAGTCCCACTGCTGAGCACGGGCCTCCCTTCAATACGGGGGGAATCTGACCATAGTCCACCACACTGGCCATGTGCGGGTTGGCGGATTTTACACGTCTTTGGAAAACTTGCTAGACTCTCACATATCGTCTTGCTAGAAATGCAGGGATTTGAACCCGTTCACTCGGTTTCCCAAGCAAGCATGTTACGACGGAGCTACCATTGCCATTCATTTATTGAGTTAAATATTAAATATTATTATTAATATAAATAATAAAAAATAATTTTGTGACAGGCAAATATTAAAATTGTACCTCTGTGTGTTTTATTCTATAATTCTCTTGATTTGTATATCCATGACCTTCTTTTATAGTGTAATGTTCTTTAAGGTATTGTTCATCTGAAAAAATAGTTATTGTTGAGTTAATTGTTGTCTTACTGATAATAAATTATAAAAATAAAGAGCTTACCGAAAGATTTCTGATGGCGCGGCATTAGGCGGCAGTAACATATAATAATCAACAAAATAACAACGCCACAAATACCTCCAATAAGCCAAGACAACCAAACAACTATAACACGACCCTACAAATAAAAATGACAAAAATGAAAAACAAGTCTTTCTAAAGTATCGATTATATTTATAATTCATACCTGCAGAAACATTTCAATTTTTACCAAGAAGGCAAAATTCGCCTCTTTTTGATCCCCTGTTAGATTTATTACCTAACATTTTACCTTTTTATTTATTCAACTCCTACTTAAATCTAAATTATTTAAGATAAAAAATAATAAAACCCTAGCCTATTTTTTCATTTTTGTCTTATTTGAAAACTATCGCGCTTGCGCGCATTTTTCGTCGGTATTGCTAGCATAAACTAATAACAAAATCAATAATTATAATTGTTTATAAATAACTATCAAATTGGTAAATAAAATAAACTTTTATAATAAATAATAGCAAAAAATTTAAGATAATATTTATCAAGCTAAGTGAAACCAATTTATTGTTATTTATTTGATTAATTCAGAACGCAAAATGTCAATGGCCTTAGAGTTAGAAGTACATTCCATTCTACGGCCGTCGGCTAAAATAACAGCATTATTAAAAATAATCAATAAACTATAATACACCTGCATGCCATGCACGCTTCGTAAAAGTCTGCTCTTTAAATTTTTATTTGTCAACTCTTTACTCTACTAAGAATTCTACCCATAATTAAACAATTTTTAAAAATATATTAAAATAAAAGAATATATAGCAAAAACGGAACGATAGAAGAGCAATTTATTCTATTATCTATTTATCGCTCAAGCAATAAAAGTAGTTTTTAAATAAAAACAAAACAACTTTGTAATAATTGTAAACATATTTCTCAGCTGATTGCCCGAAGCTCGCGGCTGTTATCATTTTTAAGCCTCACGAGTCGACTCAAGTTATTATTTATAAATCGTACGATATTAACGTCACTGCAGTAAAGATATTATTATTAAATATTGCGTAAAAAAGCGGAAATCGTCGTAAATAAAGTTTATTCTTTGCGCAGGGCAGACGCGTGCTGTAACTATAAATTATTTATATTAAAAAAATTAATAAGTATGTCAAATATTAAAAGCTATTTTTTAATAGTGTTAGCCTTCAATCTAGTAGCTCAAAACTCCTTGGGATTATCGCCGGTTATTTTTAGTAAGTACTAATTGCGTTAAACTACTGTTATTATTAGCCACAACTATTCTAGAAGGTAATAGTGAAAAAAAGCAGTACAATTATTAAGTTTATTTTCTATACATATAAGAAATTGTAAATAAGCCGAATCTGTACATTAAATATTTTTTGGAAAATCTTATTGAAATAAACATTATTATCGATACAGAGGCAGAATCTATAGTTTTTGGAATTTTTGTCTGTCTGTCTGTTACCACATCACAGAAAAGCTACTGGAGGGATTTTGATGTTTGTTATGGTCATAGCTGGTTAACCGGGTCAACATATAGGATAATTTTTACAGCGGGAAAATATCTCGTTTCTGAGAAAAATACAAAAACTGCAATGTAAGAGTACTACAAGTGATATATAAAACCCAAATATTCGGTTTTTGGTCATCTGAACGCAGGCAGAGCCACAGGCAATGCTAGTTAATGAATAAAATACGAAATCTCGCATAATATATTTTTAATAAACTTTAGGAAACTATACAAAAAAGCCTTCTTAAAAAGGCAACTTGCTGCAGAAAACTTGAATTACTCCTATACAGTAGAAATGAGCCTAAAACATTATTTTTAATAATAATCATTATACTTGCTTTAATAAGCCATTATACATTCATCCTATTGTACTCTTATTTACTCGCACATATAAGCACACACGTACATACATTAATATACACATACATTCGTTCACACTCACACACACACACACGCGCACACACGCACGCGCGCACACACACGCACACATACACACACAAACACACACACACACACGCACGCACAAACACTTTTATTTTTTAAATTTTATTTTTGTTTTCATTACCTTTTTTTTTTAATCTTTTAGAGGTTAACTGGAGGAATAGTCCTCTTGCAATTCTCCCGCTCAACACCCTAGGGAGCTGGGTGTAACTGAAAATCAGCGCTGCTTAGATTTAGGTCTTAGCAGCATTAGCTGAGTTATTACCCTTTGCCATAAGTTACTTTAAGCCTTACTGATTCTGCTTACATTTGTTACTGTTTTTTATGGCAATAAATACTATTTATTATTATTATTAATATTTTGATTAATAAACTATTTAGTATTTTATAATTTTTGTTTTATACTTTAATTTATATAAGTATATTTATTTGTGAATGCTAAATTTATTAATCTTAAAAACTCAACAGTTCCGGGTGATGGTGGAAGTCAATTGGAGGCAAAAATTAATAAAACAAGTGTAGTGCATTATATATGTGAGAAAACATCACAGGACTTTTATAATATATGGCTAAATTTGGAACTATTGGTACCTTTTGTTATTGATTGTTGGGTTGACAATCTGAAGCTGGAATATGATAATGTTACAAGAACAACTAAATATCCTGCTGGAGTTGAAATTAGAGTGCCAGGGTGGGGCAGTCCAGAACCTGTGGAATGGTTGGACCCTTCTCATGACTCTGCTGGAGCATATTTCAACACTATAGGTGATGCTCTCGTCAAAATAGGATATGTTAGAAATATATCACTAAGAGGGGCCCCATATGATTTTAGAAGAGCACCAAGTAAGCATTTGTTTTATTGTATAACATGAATTAAAGATCCAAACTAAAAACAAAGACTTCAAAACAAGTTGTAAGGTATTAATATTGAATCTTTATTTCAGATGAAAATGCCGAGTTTTTTGTTAAGTTAAAATCTCTTGTAGAAGAGACTTATATCATGAATAATAAGTCAGCGGTGACACTTTTAGTGCACAGTATGGGGGGGAAAATGGGTCTACATTTCCTTGGGCTGCAAAGTCAGGCTTGGAAGGACCAGTATATAAAACGCATGATTTCTCTATCTACCCCTTGGGGAGGAGCTATTAAAGCCCTTAAAGTTTTTGCTATTGGTAAGTCAATTTGTTATACATATTTAAATAAAAAGTTACGAACAGTTAAGAGGAGGGATTAGTTGATAGCTATTATATTATATTACTTATTACAATCAACTTGGTACAAAATATGTGCAACAAAAATACATAATTCAATATTCTATAACAAACAAGTATGCAATGAAAAAAAAATTGGCCTTTAAATATTTCATGCCTTTGCATCATACTAAACTTTGTTTATAAACACATAACTTAGTTACAAAAATATATGTCAAATACAATCAAAACATCTTATCTGCCGTTAAGGTTTAGTTATCTATACATATAATAAAACTGTAGAGGTTGAATGTCTGTACATAGAAAAAAATGCTAAAAACTGAGTCAGGAGGATATGTAAGAAGAGAAGTAGAACAAATCCAGATTTTTTTGAAAATTCTTGTTTCTCTGTGTGTTTGTATGGGGTAATCTTCGAAACTGTTGGACCGATTTGAATAAAATTTTGCATGGTGGTACCAACATTTTAGATACTTTTTATCCCGGAAAAATGCTTTTTGCTGCTATTCTAAAATAATAATACTATTATTATTTAATATTTATCCGATTTAATGTCCTTCATTAGGGTTCTTGACCTTAGAGACAACTTCAATGTACAAATAGTAATTTATCTTATACATATTAATAAATATATTTTGTTATATTTTTCTTAAGAATACCATTTTAATTTTATTCTGTATCAATTAAGATATAAAAAGGACAATTAAAATAACATGACAAAGATAAATTACGCATATAACTGAATAAGTTGTTTAAATGGTTATATTATATGGCTGTAAAAATAATTTTAATGAACCAAGACACCATTTCGCTGTGGAATGAACTCCCTGCCGAGGTTTTCTCAGAGGGCTACAGTATGGGGTCCTTCAAAAGGGGAATAAATAGGTTCTTAAAGGGTCGGCAAATCGCATGTGATGCCCCTGGTGTTGCAGGCGTCCATAGGCTGCGGTAACCGCTTACCATCAGGCGGGCCGCATGCCTGATTGCCACCGACGTGGTATAAAAAAAAACCATCCCATATTATATCACTTATTGTTTTCTTTGAGTTGAACTACCTATTTGCCTGTAAAAAAACATTACTCAGAATTTTTCCTTGTAAAACTAGATTTATGTATCTTCAAGTCATAATGACACAGCATTCTTAGTATTAAAAGGAAAATATTTTTTATATTCCTAGGTTTAGTCTCTTCTTATCTCTTGTTTTTAAGTACATACCTATATAGTATATACCTAATACTTTCTTAGATTTACGACAATGTTTGAAGTTTTAAATAAAACGTTCTTTTCGGATTATTTCACGGATTTATTTTGATTTTTGGTTCGCGACGCGACGTTTCGAATGCTTCACAGCGGTCATGGTTACGGGAGACATCTCAACGGCGTTATATACTCGTTACAGACAACGCCTACCCACAATTTTACAAAAATAATTTCAAAAATTCTAAAATGGCGCCAAAGGACTCTATATATATATATATATATATATATATATATATATATATATATATATATATATATATATATATATATATCGTTTGACTATATTTATAGATAGACATTTTATTTTATTCTTTTTTATTCTCTTTATTTAATATTCGCGTCCCTTCTATCTCCTTCCAGTACCTACTATTTCTCACCAGTAAAGGTCTGGATGAAATTGGCCTTTTAGCGATAACACCGCCTTATTTATATGTTCCTATGTCACTACATAGTATAAAACAAAGTCGCTTTCTCTGTCCCTATATCCCTATGTATGCTTAAATCTTTAAAACTACGCATCGGATTTTGATGCGGTTTTTTTAATAGATAGAGTGATTCAAGAGGAAGGTTTTAGTATATAATTTGTTAAGTTTTTGTATACATTGGCTAAAATATAAGATATTTGTTGGAGGTGTCGGAAAAAATAAGACGTCTGGGAGCTTTCAACGAAAACGCTGCCTAAACCCTTCGAGATGTAACAAAATAATGTATAGTGGAATTGTGTATCTTATATAGGTCTACATAAAAGTTCGCGATGGCATATGTCTATCTCTTAAGGATAACATACTATATCCATTTTAATTTAAAACGTACCTAGGGACGAACCCGAGCGAAGCGAGGGTGAGTCGCTAGTTTTTGTATATATTTTTTTCTTTTTCGGTGTACATTTTACAATAAAGGGTTTTTTACTATTATTTTAATCTTTAGGCGACGACTTGGGCTCTCTAATGTTGAGCCAGAGCACGCTGCGCACAGAGCAGATCACGTGCCCGTCGCTCGCGTGGCTGCTGCCCTCGCCCAACTTCTGGAAGCCCTCAGAGGTGTTGGTGCAGACGGACAAGTTCAACTATACCATTAATGATATGCAGAAATTGTTTACGTAAGTATTGTATATATGTATGTAGTATTCCTTATAATATTATCTCTTCACATACAAAAAATAATAATTTAGAAAAATAAAAAAAAATCGACTACGTAAAAAACGACATAAAAAGATAAGAATAAGTTGACGAAGGAACTTAATATTATGCAGTCGGAGACATGTACCTATCAAAGAAATAAAATAACGCACTCGCGTTTATAAGATTAATATAGTTTTGTGTGATGCTCTTTACTTATTTGCTTTGGCATCCATAATATTTTAATAATCGAACTCTTTGTATTTTTTATAGATCTTAATTATTTAATACTATAGTATTTCATTTTTCTTATATTTTGTCCTACATTGCGGTCAAATTTTATACTGTTAACTAGCACTGCCCGGGGCTCCGCCCGCGTTCAGGTGACCAAAAACCTAATTCTTAGGTTTTACATATTAATATACTCTTACAATGCAGTTTTTGTGTTTTTGCATTTTTTCTCAGAAATGAGATATTTTCCCGCGGTAAAAAGTAGCCTATATGTTGACCCGGATAACCAGCTATCATTATACCGAATTTCATCAAAATCTGTCCAGTGGATTTCTCGTGATGCGGTAACAGACACAGACAGACAGACAGAAAGACAGACAGACAAAAATTCTAAAAACTATAGATTCGGACTCTGTATCGATAATAGTCTATTTCAATTAGATTTCCCAAAAAATATTTAATGTACAGATTTGACTTAGTTAGAATTTTATTATATGTATAGATTATAAATAATGCCGTAATTAGCACCCTTTATACTCCTGGTGCGAGCTCTAGCAATAAAATGGGCAATGTCTATAAAAAAGATTGATTGTTCAAAAACTAAATTTTAACTAAACTAGTAAGTATGTTACTGACTACCATGCATGATTCAAAACATGATTCTGGTCTGGTCGTTTTTCCGCCCTTCTAGGGTTTACGCCCTGTGTCTGGGCACCGACGCGTTGGCCTCGCCCTAGATACGGCACTGATTATGAATTATACTAAAACATAGTAAATAAATAAATACCTATCCTTTTCGGATTGTTTCGCGGATTTATTTTGATTTTTTGTTCCCGACATTTCGAATTCTGAGTCTCTTCCGGAAGCGTGATTGCTGTAAAGCATTATTTTTCCGAGGAATAATAAAAAATAGCATATTCTTATAAAAATCGTATTTATGTAATAATATTTACTCTACCATTACAAGGTGCTCGTTGTAGTCGATATAATAATCTAAGTATAGGTATTATGCATAAGTGCCTACGCTCACTTTGTTTACCCCGCAATGGCGCAATGGATATTACGTAAAGTTATACGTATGTTTGAATTATACAAGCTACAATAAACAACTAGCAAATTATACCCCTTCTTTCGGGTACACCCCTAGGTGCCTTTGTATAAATAATACTAGCAACTCACCCTCACTTCGCTCGGGTTTGTCCCTAGTGAAAAATAAAAACAAATCTATCCAACGGGAATCGTACATTTTTCCGGGATAAAAAACAATCTATGTGCTATTCCAGGCTACAATCTATCACTGTGCCAAATTTCATTCAGATCCGTTCAGCTGTTCTGGCGTGATTAAGTAACAAACATTTAATCAAACTTTCGCATTTATAATATTAATAATAATGGATAATCCCATGTAGGCACCGCCACTTTTAAACAAATTTTGTAACTATCTCCAAATTCGTCCATGCGTTTCATCGTGAGGGAAATAACAAACAAACACATACATATAAATATTTTCATTTAAAATAGTACCTAGTTCGATCTAGTGCGAACAGTCCATCACACCACAAAGTGGTGAATCACTATATGTACAACGTTATGAAGGAACAATTAAAGGAAAATAAAACCTTGATTAAGAAATGTGAATCGCGTATTTCGTATCGTTCATTATTTTACTAGGTACTATATATTTAGGTTACACAGATGCAAAGAAAACAGGATTAGATAAGTTATAACTTGAGTCCAACGTTTTTTTACATATTATGCATTCATACAATAGTCTTTATTATGTATAGCACACGATATATAATTAAACTACATTAATTATTGTCTTTACATTTATACAATCTAACTTAAAACTGAACAAAAATTTCAAATATTTCATATTGTTAAACCAACAATAACCGGTACAAAACTCTATCCCCAATCTTTTGTTTTATTACAGTGACATGGAAGTGCCAAACGCGTGGGAGATGCGCAAGGACACACTGAAGTACTCGCAGGACTTCAACGCCCCCGGCGTCGAGCTGCACTGCATCTATGGATACAACATTTCCACCGTGGAAAGGTGAGGTCTTCACTTGTCTTGATTCCGGTGTGAATTTCTCGGCTAACTGTTGCTCGCTTAGTTCTGATCGTCTTTGAACAAGTGCGAGTCGAATTCGCACACGAAGAGTTTCGTACCGTTGTAAATATACTTGTGACGTTTTCGTGATGTCATCGCCAATTGTAAACTGACTTAAATGATTTTCATAAAATTTTTAAGAGGAAATTTAAAGTTTACAATGGGTACAACTTGTTACTTGATGCGGAAGTTTGTATGTATATATGTATTGGTATTTCTGGATAGTTGAATGTTTAGTACCCAGATAGACCATGACCTGGAGTAACACAAGTTACTGCTAGTAACTACAAGTACGTCCAGGGGTTGCATGGTCTTGTGTCAACCGGTTTTATCGTCGGAAGCAGGTCTTCCTTGGCAAGCAGCCGTCGTGATCCTCGGCGCCCCAATATGACCGGGTTTTAGTGAGTAGTACTCCATATAACCACCGGTATATATGCAGATGGAATACGTAAACACATTTCCTCGAGAAAAGCGGTCTAAGTCGCTAGCCATGATACAAATATAACTCGATAGTTATATATGCAGGTTGGTGTACAAGCCGGGCACGTGGCTGGACGGCACGCCGGCGCTGGCGGCGGGCGACGGCGACGGCACCGTCAACCTGCGCTCGCTCGCCGCCTGCGAGCGCTGGGCCGCGCCCGCGCCGCGCCGCGCCCGCTACTTGTACGACAGGTACGACGTTGGCAACAGTGTAGATAATAACATACACAAATACACACTGAACGGACGACCGATCAAAACCCTACCCTTAAAATCTGCGGAACATCTAAAGATCTTACAGGATAAGAGAGTCATCGATTATATTACTACGGTTCTGAGCAATGATTGAAGTTTTGGTGATAGTCAACGATTGTTATTGGTAACGTAACGTCAGTAGTTGCGTTTGCCGCCAATAATGCATGTTTTCCATGTTTCAATGCAATAATTAGTAGGTATTACAGTCTTACATCAATTAGTGCAATTATATGAAAATCACAAGTAAGAAAGAGATGTATAAAATTCTGATACTTTGTACATATTATATGAGTACTAGATAGTGCTAAAAATGTATCTCTTGCCACATTAATTTTAAATTTCTATTATTAATTACATGATTTCAATATATAAATTTAGTATTCAATTTATGTATGTTAGGTGGTACGTAAAAGCATCTAACGAGTATTTTTTTATGTGTTAATAGTATTGTCACAGTATAAAAATCCATACAGTAGGCAATCGCACATTAATTTTAAGGTCTTAGCTAACCTTTGAGAGCATATTACATATATTTCTTTATATGTATACAGAAAAAATATATGTTATATTATTTGATATACACTAATTCTCGTCCCGCTCTATTTCCCTTGTCTAGCTGCCTCCGTTAGACGACTGTATGGATTAGTAGACTGTGGTATTGCTACAAATCAAGAACTTAAATACAATACCAAGTGTGATTTCACAACTAAAGATTTTATATATACATATATATATATATATATATATATATATATATATATATATATATATATATATTACTTTTATGTAAAGATAACTTCGGTTGTTTTTTTCGTTTAATATTTTGTTATTATGGTTGTTTTATATAAATGATTGCATAAGCTCTCTATTTTACCCGGTGTTAGTTCTTAAGATTTCTATAGAAACGAAAGTAACATATTATATTAGCTGTCTGTTGTTCAGATAAATTTAATAGTGCTGGACAATGTGAGAGACTAACGGAAGCTATTTATTAAGAATTATATGTAATATGATGTTTAAATATTAATAAATTTTGCAATTCAGAGGTAACCTGTACCCATATGTAAATACATTATATAAATGAAATGTAGCGAGCGCTATTGCTTCCACATATTCTGTTCACTATAATATTTGAATGAATTTTATGTAATATATTTGATTGAAGAATTGAGTCTACAAGAAATACGTAAAGAAAATACTCTTTTAATTTAATTTGTTAAATTATTTTTAGTAAAAATATTTTATTTATTTTACATTGTTCCATTCGAATGCTTAAATGAAATTGCAAGCGGGAACTAATTTGATGAAATAAAATTTGTTTCCTACTTAATTAAATATGGTAGAAAAATTCAAAATTTATGCATGATTTAAATTAAGTAACAAAATATTATTTATATATTATTTCTAAAGATAATTTTATCTGACATAAAAGAAAATATTAATAAAATTATGGGGTTTACTCAAAAATACCTTTCTTAGCGATTACAAAATCTATACTAATATTATAAAGAGTAAAGATTGTTTGTTTGTACCGAATAAGTTCCGAAACTACTAAACCGATTTAGATGAAATTTGTTAAGAAGATAGTTTAAGAGGGACCTGGGTAGGCCATAGGATAGTTTATATCCTGGAAATCATCTCTTAAGGGGGTGAAAATGGGGATGAAAGTTTGTATGGGGAAGCAACCCAAGGAAGAATCCGAGCGAAGCGAGGGTGAGTCGCTAGTCCTTTATATGACATGAGGAATGGGGCTGACGCTTGTCAGTCAAGTTCAACAGTTTGATCTGGCCTTTCCTAAATACGTTAGGACAAAAAAAAACATATATCGATACCTTAATTGGCAAACCAGCCAACTCCACATTTCGTCAAAAAATATTTTTTGGTTTAGATTGTACGCAAGAGTAATTCAGTGTGATTTTACAGTATCAAAAATAACAGCTTACGATGTTCTCTACTAACGGTGTTTTACATTTTTTTAATAAGTATACCAAAAATATTGTAAAGTTTTAAGTGTCTCCTGAAAAATTTGCTCATATGGAGTTGGCAGGTTTGCCAATTAAGGTATTGATATATGTACGTATGTACGTAAATAAATTATATAAGAAAATTAGTAAGTAATGTAGAATTTTACCGCTTCAAGTAGAAGTTTACCACAAACTGTTAGAGCCGTTACACCTCTAATAAAACTTAGCTTTACGGCTGTGATAAAACTCGAGTCTCATTTAAAATGTTTAAGAAACACAGACTATGTAGAGACTAGTATTTAGATGTAGTAAAATTATATTTAATTATCGTAATTACGATAAAAAACTTTTTTTGTATCATGTCAAACATAATATAGAAGTAAATTAAAAGAAAATAAACAGCAAAACAAGCTATTTTATTGCCACCCTACAACAGGTCATAACTCGGGACTGTCCTCGCGCGTCCTGTAAAAGTATACATTATTATTTAGAACACTGATGGTAAGTTGACAGAAAAGTAAGTAAGAATAGGTAAGATGTAATTAATTAAAAAAATATTTTCTTTTGTCATATATAACAGAAAGTATACCATGGAAGTTAGAGAGCAAAGAGAACGATCGTCATAAGCTGCTGACAAAGGATCCGCGTTTTAAAAATATTTTTTTAGCCAACAGTTTTGTTGTCGTCTCCAATATCTTAGAAGGATTTATATAACTAAATAGTGTGCGAACTATTAAAAAAAAACAGTTTTTATATATTTAACTAATATAGAATAATAATAATAAAGTAACTTAGATATATAATATGACATGTCTGTATGTTATTATACCCGAGTATGGCCAAGGCGGAACCACTAGTTCTCCACAAATATGTCACATTTCTGTACTGCGACCGTTCTCCTCTCTAACCTCCATGGTTGAAATGAAGTCCATGCTATAAATATGAGTAAGATCAATAAAACACAAACTTGTAATAAATATGTAATATAGAAACTGCCAGCGGCACACATCACTTAACTTGCACCTTGTGAAATCTTAATACACTATCTATAAGTATCATTGAAAGCCTAATCTAAAACCAATACCAATTTTATGTAGCTTTTAAAATCGTTATTGTTTTTAATGTTGGTCTTAAAGTTTGTTTCTATGATGTAGAGCTTTATCTATATAGAATTGCATATGCAATTTAACTTTTCTACTAATTTACATACTCTATTCTTGCTCAGCTTAAATAAGTATTTTAGTTCTTTTTATTACAACGACTTTAATATAAAAACATTTTTTTTTCTTAGAATTACGTACTTTAAATGTCAAGACCAAGTTACATATTTAGTTCTTGTTTATCTACACTCAATCAGCTTTAAATACAATCAGCCTTTATACTATATAAATTGTAAAATGTAATAAATTGATGGGTTTGATTTAATTTAAAGTTTATTTTCTTCTTTTTAGAGCATTTGAATAAAAGCTTATTTTAAAAATTTTTTTTTTACTATTCGTTTTTTATTTTTTAATATCCATATCATGGGGGTGAATAAAAAAAACATAGTCCACCATCTTTTGAAGTCTGCCATATTGGATTTATAAAGACGTCACGTCTAAACAAACATTGACATCAAAACTAAACGTGTATACAAAATTTCTTCAATCGTTTGAGGATAACTGCTTTAAAATTCAGTTGCAAGATTTGACCACAACCCAACAAAACCCCTTATTCTTTAAAGAAAGTACAATATGTACTGCGATATCGAGAATAGCATAAACAACAAATCTCGCTACTATTTTTGACTTTGATATATATTTTGGCGTCTATATAATTCATTACTCTTGAGTACTTACTTATACCCTTCAATAATTTATATTACACTCATATATTATCAAAGAGGGTTGATGTCAGGCAGGTGGCCGTTCGCAAAACTTTTGCCAAATCCTATCGGAAGATGTACTGCGCCGACCTCAAATGACTGGGAAATGGACAGAAAGATGATATGACGCATGTTAACTGCCTCGGTGGTGTAGTGGCTAGCATGTATGGCTGCACACCCGGAGGTCCTGGGTTCGAGTCCCGGGTCGGGCCAAGTTTAGTTATCGAGTCTTTCTGTATAAGTAAGCCTCAGTAACAGCCCGGAGTTGGGAAGTTGGCGGTGTTTCACCCCCGTGCCTCGGAGAGCACGTAAAGCCGTCGGTCCTGCGCCGACACTCTCACTGGTCGTGTCGAGCAGTCGTCCCACCAGAGTATGAGAGTGACAGGAATAGAGAGTGCACGTTGTGTCTGCGCGTACACTTGTGCACTATAATATCTCCTGCGCAGTTGGCTAGTCTCAATGAGATTGGCCGCCGTGGCCGGAATCGGTCGTCACATACAGCTAACTTCACAGACGCATGTGTCGTCACATACAGCTAACTTCACAGACGCATTAATTTATGCTTAATTATACGTGTAGTTGATTCTTATAACTACAAGTACCAGTTACCATTTATTTTTCGAACATCTAAAATCTAAAACGTGATAAATCAAAGCTCGTTGAATATTTGACCATGTAATATTCTCTTTAGAAGTATTATAATTACTAAATACCTTCATGCATATCCATAAGATTTTTATTTAATTTTTGTTTAAAATTAAAAATAATAGTCATTATTATTTAATATATAAACAGTATCGTGTATTATATCATAATATAATAATATAACAATACTAAACAAAGTGCCGTCTACACATACACACGTTAAGATTCAAAAATCACAAATTGTTTTCATCAAAGAAATCGCCTAAATAATAATTCATATATAACAAAACTTCCCAAACCTATGTAATGAAGTAATATTTACAAATGAAAAAAGTTTAGTTTGTTACTTAAATACAAAATATGGATAAATAATTCAGTTATTGTGCCCTAGACCATAAACGATGCGACTTTATCCCTTTAACTTAACGCCAAAACATAAAGTATAAGTACAATTATATATAAATCAATAAATGCGAATATCTCATAATCCTTTAACGAATCGACCTACAAAAACTTATGTATAATCTATTCATTGTTTAAAGGATACACTGTTAGCGTTAAAATTGTTAAGGAGGACTACACACTAAATTGATTGTATTGATCAAATTAATGATTTCTTAAATTACTCTCAACAAAATGTACAGTGTGTAGCTATCCTAAATATTAAAAGTATTAAAATCTACTTCGATAAAAATTATAATACATTTAAAATTCTATTCTTAAGCAGATATTAGACAGATTTAGATGAAACTTTCAATTTCGTGTTTATTATTTCTAAAATTTGTCAACTTATGCTACGTGCATTCAACATACATAATCTAAAAAAAGTTATACTTAAAAAAAAACAATGTTTTTTTTAAATCGCAAAGGTTTAACGATCAACTAATAAGGAAGGAATGAAATGAACGATATTAAAAATAACTTCAAACGAAATATCACAATTCCATAATGACAATAATATACACAAAAAATCAATAAATAATTTAAATCTTGGAAAGCTAATCCATAGTGACTTAACATTCTCTTCCTATTTAAAACTTACACAATATTTTTGTCTGTTGATGACATC
This sequence comes from Brenthis hecate, assembly GCA_951806755.1. NCBI lineage: Eukaryota > Metazoa > Arthropoda > Insecta > Lepidoptera > Nymphalidae > Brenthis > Brenthis hecate. Next base: position 7,169,203 of record OX638265.1, on the reverse strand, counting down.
AATCAAAAATGTACTAGATACACATTCCCATGCAAAAGTTCTCCTAAAACTGTCACTAATTATGTTTAGGTAATTATTGTAGTTGTAATAAATATATAACAATGTAAATTGAATCTTAAATGCAATGCTTAAAATTGCTTTCACAAAGAAATTATTAAAAGCGCTCAAATGTTCAAATGAGCGTTCATTCGGTGAGGACATCTTTGTGTATCTAATATTTTTTTGATCGATGGTTGATGAGTAAGAGATCAAAGTGTATGAAAAAAATGAGAGTATATATTTAAAACAACTTTGATTCTTGGGCTAATTCCCACTTAATGGTCTAACTATTTGTACTTAACATATAAATTGACTTGAATATGCTAAATAAAGCCGACCCTATACACATATACTAACAAAATTCTAAATACTGCTAATGAATAACAATTGAACAAAAAATTTTCATCAAATAAATACACAAAATTCCTTTATATTTACTTTTTAACACTCATCATTTAGCTTTATTTAGTCTTAAAATATAAATCTTATTCCATACATTTCATACAGTTGTTATAATTTAAATATATCATTAACCATACATAATCTGGTTTATGTTATAGAGATATGACCTATATGGAGAAAATGTTAAAATAAACTAAATATGTGTATATCACGTACATGTATAGTACAGATTGACTCATTTTTCTTTAAAATATGTTTATTATTATTATTATTGTATTTAGTTCATTTTAACATCGCACTGATTAAATTACTTCTATTTTTTTTCAGTTTTTTGTGGAAGAAACTCATAATTGTATATTCTACTTCCTATAGTTATTTTGATTTTCTCTCAAGAACTTTTTACTATTTGATTATTCAAGCTCAAACTCTTGAGGGACCCCCATTAAAGTATTATTATTATCATATATAAAACATGATGTCATATCTCTTTGAAACCAGACCCTATTTAAATCCGAATCAACACAAGCTACACCGCTAATAAAGGCAGTTGGTTTTAAGTTGCTCTATTATCCATCCACATTTATTAAAACTATACAAAACATCGCAGTCTATATCGTGCATAATATACTACAATATTAATATTCAGCGTTAATAATAACAAATCCACTACACTGTTATATATAGTCCAGGAGACAATTGTTTCGAAATGCAGGTTATTTGTTTTAATAGCCAAATGAACATTTCGAACTCATCTCTTGGAGTATCTCTAATTCCAAACTTTTCCCATTAAATTTTATTATGAAATACACATGTGTTATACAATATAATAGCAATTTAGTACAAATTGTACTTCTATCAGTCCGTCCGTCCACTTCAAGCCCGAATACCGTTGTAAAGCGATACTTCAACCCAAATGAAAATGTAAAAATAAAAAAATTATGGCGTGTTTACAATAACGAGTGTATGTAGTGAAGAAAAGCCAGTTATATTTTGTTATTTCTCACTATTGTTTGATGCAAATTGATGATTTATTATTATCGTGCTAGTGATCTTTTGCTAATATAATGGTGAGAGATCACCATGAAAATTCATGCTTGTGTCGTCTTTTATACAAGTTTTGTACATATCATTCCTAACATGGTTATTTAGACCAATGGCGGTTAACCGAATTGAAATATTTATAATCTGTGTAAAATTTGATTGTGATTAGTAACAATTTTGGAATTATTCAATCGCAATAATGGTCATATAAAAAAAAAAACATTAAAACAATAAAAAAAAGGTAAAGCAAGATAACTCAAAAGAAAAAAAAACTGTCCGACAAACAAAACAAAACGCGCATCACTAAACTACAAAACAACGATCTTTAGTGATAAGCTTCACTACTAAATGGAAATCTATAGTTCAGAAGCGTATCTCCAAATTACAAAACCGCGATCCTTAGCTAAGCGACATTGTACACCTGACTACAAAATGATTTCATAGAAATGAAGCATATTACCAAACTACTGATCCCGATCTATAGCATTGAAGCGCATTACTAAACTATTAATCGCGATTCGTAACAAGGAAATGTCTCAGGGGACATTTATTATTTAAGTGAGCTCAAAAGCGGGAGGGGGTTTAGTAAAAATCTCATTTAATTGAAAATCTCACGTCAACATATGCAGGTAATAAAAAAATATTAAAATTTTATTTTGTTTCCTTTGTAAGATCCATTTTGCCTGCTCAAAAAAATTGCATTTATAAATAACATTTACTTCGAGAGTACCTCAACTTTGTATTGTTTTGAACAACTGTAGCGTAAATCTCACTAAACCTCACCAAGGGGGAGGAGGGGTCCAAATTATAAGAAAAACAGCTCACGTAATTAATGGATGTCCCCTCACGAAACTACTAATCTCCACTCGAATGTGAAAGCGCGTCACCAAACCGTACACAAAACACGTGTACCATAACTTTTTAAATTTTCGCATTCTATGATGTTATACAATAATGACACTACGGGAATTAAACGCGAGAATTCGTAGGTGGCTAAACGCCGCTCACGACCGGGTCGCACCAGCCGTGGTCACGGGCAGACCGCGAGCTCGATCGGAGTACGCCATCGACTAATTAACGCGTTTAAGTCCTGTGATATCGTTATCATATAACACGCGTACCGCCCTCGCGGCGCGCGGGGCGCGGGGCGCGGCTAGATGCGGAAGAGGACGAACTGATAGGCGTGGCGCTACCTGAAGAGGTCGGGGCGGTAGTAGACGTAGACGGCGAGCAGCGCGGCGGCCACGGCCAGCGCGGCGCGGCGCGCGGCCGGCGCGCGCAGCCGCGCCCAGCGCCGCGGCGCCGGCCGCCGCGCCGCCGCGCGCGCGCGCATGCGCTCCTCGTCCAACTTGCGCTGCTCCTCTCTGTGGACAAAACGAGTCTCTGTGTAGAAAAAGAGGAGTGTTTCCCGTGATCGTGATTGTTGTAGTATTCGACCCTTTCAAACGTAATACTTTCTTAGATTTACTCGAATATTTAACATTTTAAATAAAACTATCTTTTCGGATTTTTTAGCGGACTTATTTTGATTTTTGGGTCCCGACATTTCGAATGCTTTACAGCGATTATGGTTACGGAAGAGACCGAGCTGTTAGACGTATCAAAGGTATTATATAGTTGTTACAGACAGCCTACCCACAAATAACGAATTAAATTCAAAAAATAGCACCAAAGTACTTTACAATATTTTCCAATTTGAAACATTTTTACAATTTTAATTAGTTTTATAATTGAAAATAGGATATTATTTATTTAATTTTAGCTGTTACTAGTTTTTTTTAAACCTAATATAATAATTTAAAACCTTTCAAACGTCTCACTGCTGAGCACGGACCTCCCATCAATACGATCAAGCCATAATCCACCACGCTGGCCAAGTGCGGGTTGGCGGACTTCACATGTCTTTCGAAAACTTGCTAAGTTCTCTCCAACAATGCGCACGTTCCACTTTCATCCGATGCGCAATGAATGCGCCGACGGTGCGTGTTTGTGTCATTATGAATGCTCACACACACACACACGCACGCACGTACATACGTATGCATACACACACATACACGCAAAACAAACTTTCACAATACTAGTAGGACAAGCACGAGAAAATTAAGAATTATCCTTTATGGCGAAAGCAGGGAAATATCAATATTCCTAATTTGCTGGTGACAGATGCAGCCGAAAATTAAACATTTTAAAATAAAGAAAAACTTCAGCAACTTACTCTCTTTTCTCCAAGGCGGCGACTTCGGCCTCGAGATCAGTCGGATCGTTTTCTTCATATAATTTTTTCGCTGTCACCAAGATGTCTTCAAATGGTAAGTCATCCGGTAACTGAAAAAAAAGATTCCGACGAATTGAGAACCTTCTCCTTTTTGGAAGTCGGTTAAAAATGGGTCCATTTAATATAAAAAAGTTAAAAATGAAAATTACCTTTGCGATTATATATACGTGGGGCATTATTAATATTACTATTATTTAATAAAATAGATTACTTATCATCTTCCTATATTTATCTAGATAATTATCAAATATTGATGACATATAATTTTGAGAACGACGTTCCCTAAGAGATAAAAACAATACTTAGTTATCTTTACTCATTACAAATAATAATTTTTAACATAAGTAAAAATTTGAAAAATATCAATTGATAATTAACTACCAAAGTTAAAATATCATGATATTTATCAAGTGCTAAATAATGGCACTGAGCTCAGATCTCAATTTACCATAGACAACAAGCGATGCATCATGCATCATCACCATCTTACAATCTCAATTAAACAAATCAAAGGTGTTGCAGCACAACGACCGCCCTGATGTCAGAGTCAAAGAGATTCTTATTCATAAATAGTCATTACTCCGGTAGATTAGGTAAATCCCGTGGGATGTTGGTCTACAGTCTAAACACTAAGGCAGTCTAAACTCACCCTAGACAACAAGCAGTGCATCATCGCCATATCACAGTCGCAGTTGAGCACGTCGCAGGCGCGCTGCAGCACGATGGCCGCCGTCACGTACACGGGGAAGAGTGGCGGCGCGCACAGGAAGTAGTCGTAGAGGCGCACCACGTCCGCGTAGCGGTTCAGGCTGTGCCCGAACCACGTCAGGTACCAGGGCAGCGCGAACATTGTGCCCACGCCAGACCTGTGCAGTGACACAGGAAACGCCTTGGTAACGACGGTTATTGGTACGATACAATTTATTTACTGTTGATATGTTCGTCTAGCTAGTAGTAACATATTAAATATACAAAACTTACTTATCCAAGCACTCGGCTAATTTATGATCAGCTCTACGTAGTACTGGCAGCATGTAGTTTAGCAAGTGCTGTGTGGGCTGCATGGTAGCTTGCATGAACGGCGCGAGGGGAGCCTTTGGACCGTACGACAGGCGACACAGGAGAGGAAACGACGCTTTGTCCCCACAAACCAATAGCAATGTGATTGCAACGTCATGGTAACCCTAAGAATGGAAAAAAATATGTAAGTTATACAATATACATTCATTCTAATTGAGTAAAACCTTATGAATATCATAACAAAGTATTTTTTTCAGAAATATTTTATATATAATATATAATATTATATATGTCTAATACATACATAATACTTCAAAGAAAAAAGAATTCCCCTTACAAGATCTACTAACTGGAATACATATAAGATTAAAAACCCAATTGATATTAGATCGATTTTATAAAAATACAAGCGAATCATCCTGGGTTTGTTCAAGTGCATCACTCTAGGGACAATTTTGTTTACAATTTCATTGGTTTTAATTTTTTTGCAAGGAAACCTAATTCTTTTTCTAAAATATAAGTTACTACCTCCCTATAACATAAGCTATTTGCCAGTGAGAGACTAAAATCAGTCCAGCCGTTTCGGAGATTAGCCAGAACAAACAAACAGACAGACAGACAAAACTTTAAAAATTTGATTTCTTTTATAAATACGATATATACTTTCATATGCATTTAGTAAGAAGCTAATAAAGTAAGAAGCTAATAATAACATTACACTTCAATTTTATTTATTTGTATGGACAGAATTCTGTAATGCACTTTATATATCTAATCTTTGCAAGGGCAAGGCACTTTTAATAATCTTTATGTAAAACAATAATAGAAAAATTGCATTGTAATATGATTGCAGCATGTCCCGGAGCATGAAAAGTAGCCAGTATAGGTGTTATAAAAATATTATTATTTTATTTTTTAGAAAAGACCTCTCGATTCATTTTAAAAACTCATTCATTATAGCAATATATTTAGCAATGGAATGTACTCCTTTAATAGCAGTTTTAAAAATACGCTCAATATATGAAAACTAACAAAATATATACCAATAATGCACAAATTTGTCAAATTCAACAAATCTATTATTAAATTGATATGAATTTTAGAGACATTAAATAAAAAAAAATATCTCCCGACCTACAGAACTTCTTTTTTAAAGTGTAACAGCAATCACTAAAATGCAAGACATTTTTAAGATAAAGGATTTTTATTAATAAACTATTCAATCATGAATAAATACTATTTATTATATATACTAGCGACTCATCCTCGCTTCACTCGGTTTCGTCCCTAGTTATGTTTTAAGGTTTAGTATAGATTTCTTAAAGATGAGATATTTTCCCTGCTTTTGATATTTGACCTGCATAACAGGCCATAATCATACCAAATTTCATCAAAATCTTTCAAGTGGTTTACTCTTGATGCGTTCCCAAACAGACAAAAATTCTAAAAACTATAGATTCGGCCTATGTATAGATAATGACTATTTTAATAAGATTTTCCAGAATGATATGTATAGCTTATAGTTTATCAGTGTAAATGTATTTTATACTGCACACATAATGAGTTTTGTTTTGCTACCATTAAATACAGATAGTAAACAAGTACCTACTTATCAAACAGCAAACAATAATACCTACTATATGTTTATTTCAAAAAAATACACTTCGTTTTATTTAACATACACTTTTTATATTATTTAGGCTTTTAAATCAGATTAGATTATTTTAGAAACAAGAATTAACATATTTTTTAATTGATTTGTGTAAATTAATTTTAAAACATTGTTTATATTATTAGTAAAAAGTAATCATATATTTTTAATATTGTATAAGCTATGGATATTTAAGTAATGTTTTATTTTTTAAAAGCACAAAATGTACACGGTTACATGTTTTTTATATAAATATAATAAAGATGATGGTATTATTATTTATATGTACACAAAATGGATATAAAGTTACAAAGTAATCATATACAAAACTAACTTGGTAATATTTCAAATGTGGGTACTTCATAATGACCCTGAGTATGAGGACTGTAAGCTGATCCTGCAGTGCCACTCTTTGTTCATATGGAATGCCTGGTGGAAACCTCTTTAAAGATCTGTTGACATCTAATACCACCTGTAAAAATTAAGTCTATAGACAACAATTTATTTTTTATACAAGTTATATTAAAATAACATTATACCTAGTAAAAATTTTATATTGCAAAAAAGTTGATGTTAAAAATACAGTATTTTTATTTTAGGGTATTTTAAATACCTGATTGTACTCAGTGTGAGTAGATAGTTCATCAAGTGATGGAGGCTCTGTCATCTCTTCCTTTGTCACTCCTACTAAAAGTGGCCATATTTTTCTTCTATATTCATCTACAAAGAATATTGAAACTTTATTAGATGACTTATAAAATAACTAAGAGATATAAATAAAATTCTTGAAAATATTGATATTTTGAATGTTTAAAGTGAAAGTACAATGACGTGACAAATGTTATTGCAGTGTATCTTATGTAAATTTAAATCAAAACTTACCAGAAATTAAGCCACTTTTACTTTTTGCAAAATTCTCCCATTGTTCTAAATTGACTACATCAGGGTTCATAAGGCATTTTTCCAATTCTTTTCGCTTCTCGGTGACATCAGGGTCCTCGAACTCAAAGTCTAAATAAACAAAAATGGTAATGACGGGAAATTAACAACAGCTATTAATAAAGAGGAAGCAATAAAAATATCAATTTATTCGTCATCGCATTTACCGTCCGTCGTAAGAGCAATGTGATAGGAAACTGGTCGAAGTCATAATAATTGTTTACAATACCTTCATCGAATTTTAATTCTGAAGGCGTAGAGATGTCATCGATATTTTTCGAGTGATTTAAACTTGTGGAGTCATTATTAAAAGCTGGTGAGCAGTCCCCATTGATAGCACATTTATCACTTCTTTCAGCATCAGGACTAGTGGATTCCATCGTAAGGAAAAAGAAAATTAACCAAGCGAAAACATTACACCATCCTTCTCTCGAGAATGACAATGTGATGACATTTTGTATTTCTCCAACTTCCAAGTGTCAAGTGCAGAAATCTTAAATCATACAAATACTAGTAATAAGTATTTCTGATATTTCATGAATATTATACAACTATTATCATTTTATAATAACATACTCATCATAAATTTAATAATTTTCTATTAGATATATTTAAAAATGTTTTAGTATTAAAAAATATTATGTAAGGAATTTAATGTATTAATGAACGCACACTTACGTTTCAATATACGCAATATTTAAAAATTATATAAATTATATTACGTTTATTATGAAATGAAAAACTGTTTTTTTTTATTTGAAGTTAAAAATAACGTTAAATTAAAATTTTATAAAATCTAATACAACTTTGAGGAAAAATGAAATTATACCAATTTTTAAATATTTTAGGACAATAATTGATGTCATAAAACCAACCTGATGTGATAAATAAATAATTACAAAAAAAATTTTGGTGTAGTTAAGTCTTACAAGTTATATTTATGGATATAAATATCGAATCACAAGACCTGCAAATAAGAAAAATTGAAGATATTATAGATATTCAAAAAGCTAACGGTAAATTTCGACAAGTTGCTTTCAAATTACCATCAAAGACTGATAGTAGTGTATCTGCGAGTTTGACTAAAAGCTTAGAAAGTGGATTATCCAAAGTCAAACAAGAACAAGGTAAGAAAAAAAGTAAAAGGCCTAAGAACCATAAACATTGCATGTCAGATGTAATATCATGGCCAAGCGATTCTGACATCACCGTGCTAAGAATGAAGATATGCTCCAAAAACGATATGAAAGATAAAATGGGTAACGTTGCTTTGGGAGATGGTCTTCATCATCCTGATAGCTCTTCAATGGTAAATTTAGCAACACTTATTTTGCGATCACAGCCTCCGTCAAAACATAGTTTGAACGTTGAAGAGTATTTATTACCCTTAAGTTCTTGGGAACACGGCATAGATCCACAGGTTAGAAAAGTGAATCTTGGGACGCCGAATTTTATAGAAATGGATGAAATTAAATCTTACAGCTCTAGTCGTAAAGATGATCAATCGCTAAGGGGTAGTGAATATAGCACAGAGTCTAGTACAAAATCTAAAGTGGCCAGATTTCTACGCCTTTATTTTTGTCCCTGTTGCACATGTTTGTATAACTTAGAAAAAATTCCAAAGAAGCAATCAGTTTATTTTAGGAAATACTAAGGCGAGAAAAATATATTTTTTTTATTTATAACCTTCACTAGCGATTTTTTTTTCATATGTAAATTAGTATGATGGTATAATGCCTCGACATTAAAAATAGCAATTTTTAAACGGTCTTATTTATTGAATTAAAATATCTTCAGACCACTTAAATTTTTAATATTTATACGTAAGTTTTATTTTTTGGTCTGATTTATATTATAACATTGAATTCCCTATAAAATTAAAGAACCCATCCTTGTGTTTCGATCTTGTTGTTTCTTGCGGCGTTGCTCATTTCACTATTATAAGATGGTAGGTATCTCACTGGTAAAACTCTGTCCAATGTGACTTCTATCAAAGAAATCAATCGGATGAATTCATCAAAAGTGTCACCAACACTGTTATTATTCTATGATTCAAAAATTTTATTCGACCAAAATAAGAAAAAGCTATGGCCAAGCGGAGTGCGAGTCCAAAAGATGTAGGTATTAATGAAATATTATAAAATTACTGGAGATATTGGACCAGACTAATTTTCGAAGACATTGTATTCAATCTTGACAAAGATTTTTGACAAATAGCATACCACCCATTAAAAAAGTTCAGTGATGAACTTGAGTCATCCTACTGCACCTATCATTTTGGTCCTTTGGTATCACGTTTTTTTAATATTTTTATCTAAAAGGCGATTTGAGTAAATATACATAATAAGTAATAACTTTGTCCAGTTTTTTAAAGATTGATATTTTATGATTGATTGATATTTTACGTAGAAGTTCATATTAATTTTTATCCACTACGTTCGTTGTCGTTCGTTACGGCGAAGGAAAACATCGTGAGGAAACCTGCATGTCTGAGAGAACCTAGCAAGTATTAGAACGACATCTGAAGTCCACCAACCCGCACTTGGCCAGCGTGGTGGACTATGGCCTGATCCACCTCGTATTGAAGGCAGGCCCGTGCCCAGCAGTGGGACTTTAAAAAAAGGGCTGAGTAATAAATTCCTAAATATGGATGAATGAATAAAAGAATGAATCCTTTAATGAAATCTATTCAGTAGTTCCTGCAAAAAAATATCAATTCTTTAGACTATTTCGTGTGAAACCCGATATTCCTGCGCAATAGTAGATAAGCAATTTTACTCTGAGCTGACGTTTTATTAGTTGCTTAAAATTTAGTTTAGTTAATTTAGCCCGTCGTGGTTAAGTTCGTAAGTGATCCTGCGATGTCTCGGAGGTTCCGTTTAGTAGGTATTACTAGCTTTTTTGGCCGCTGAGTCCCATATAGCCGCCATGGACGTATGTCCATACAAATGGTATGCATGAATGCATTTCTCAACGTTAAAAAAATGGTTGATTTAGTCCAATATTACACTCAATATGAGCAACTTTGTTTTATTAGTAGGTATTTTTGTGTAAATCCACAAGTGAGGCAGGTTTACGTGCCGATAATCGCTAAAGGCACTTTCGGAAAGGAAACAATCTCGAATAATAACAGATGGGACTGGTTATTAGATAATTTGCTAATTTTTGCATTTACATAAAGTAAAGTAGGTTTCGATTTCCCGTTTGTTAATATTAATTAATTTTATTATACCTACAATCTACATATTATAGACTACATATATCATTTGGATGGGTAATGTCGATTGAAACTTACAAAATGATAAGCGTAATTTTAACGTGTAAAGTACAGGTAATATAGAAAAATTGTCGACATTAGTTTTGTACTTGTAATCCATACTTAATATTATAAATGTGAAAGTGTGTTTGTTTGTTTGTTTGTTTGTTTGTTTGTTTGTTTGTTTGTTTGTTTGTTTGTTTGTTTGTTTGTTTGTCTTCCTTTCACGTGGAAACGGAGTGACGGATTGGCGTTATTTTTTGTGTGGAGATAGTTGGAGGGCTGGAGAGTGACATAGGCTACTTTTTAACGCGAGAGATCTTATTCCCACTGGAAAACACGTTATAATACAATCCAAAACAATATTTATAATCAGAATTTCTTGAAAACTGGTATTAATGTTCTTCAATAAAAATCAATAAACACGTGTCTTAGCATTTTTTTAAATTCAACCTATAAGAGGGCAGAATAGGGAATGAAAGATTGTATAAAACCCACCTATTTAGATTTTTTTGTAGTTTAAGCGCGAGCGAAGCCGCGGGTTCTGCTAGTAAACCTATAATTTTAACTATTTCATATAGATTCATTCTTGTATCGTATCGATTTTTATTTGTAGGTTTATCGTATATGTATTCGATATACTATGTTATATGCCTACACATATCGAAATGTTATTTAGTATATAAATAAATACATTATTAGCAAATTAATGAATCTATCTCAATATAATTTATTGCATTACCTGTAAAAAGGTTCACTCAATTTATTCTGCTGTGTTTGCGAATAAAAATGTTAAAAGTGACACTTTTGGAGTTTTGTATAGTATAATACCCAAATTTTTACCTCTGTAAATCTTTACATTATCATTTTATTTGAAGAATCAAATGAGAGAATATCGTCCTATACAACTATACATATAATAAAATTGTAACAAAGCCGAATCTGTACATTAAATATTTTTTTGGAAAATATTATTGAAATAGACATTATTATCGATACAGAGACCGAATCTAAAGTGTTTAGAATTTTTGTCTGTCTGTCTATGCGTTACCGCATCACATAAAAACCACTGGAGGGATTTTGATGAAATTTGGTATGGTGATAGCTGGTTGTCCAGGTCAACATATAGGATACTTTTTACCGCGGGAAAATGTCTCATTTCTGAGAAAAATACAAAAACTGCAATGTAAAAGTATACTAATATGTAAAACCTAAGAATTTGGTTTTTGGTCATCGGAACTCGGGCGGAGCCGCGGGCAATGTTAGTTAACAATATATTTCTTTAAAATAATATCTACGTTAACATTTATAGGTATATTAAATGTTCAAGATTTAAAGTTTGACGTTACATATAAAAAAGTATTATAAAACTAAAGAGATCATTTTTCCTTTGAACGCATTAGGTAATATCTGTAACTGATAGGAGCAGAGTATACTACATGTATGATGTAGGTACGCGAGCGGAACCTACAAGCCAAAGTTTAATACTTTCTTAGATTTACGCGAATATTTGACATCTTAAACTATCTTTTCGGATTTTTTCGCGGATTTATTTGATTTATTTGATAAATCCGAAAAGATAGTTTTATTTAAAAAACGCCAAAGTTTGTAGGTACATGTATAAGCAAAATCTACAGTTTTCTACATTCTGTCGGTGAAATTGTGACTCTCTTTATAACTGCTGGACGATTTTTAATGGTTCAACTTTTTTTTATTGTGACATGTTTTTATTCCGATAAATGTACCTATATACTATACATTTTAACTTTGTTAATACGTTTTTCTTAGCTATACGTTTTGTAACTACTTATGATTTAACTATGTAATAGGTAACATCTTGGAAATCGATTTTAACCTACTTCTAAATACCGTATCGATTTGAAACTTTGTATATTGCATGTATAATCAGGATGACAAAACATTAAATTTATACCATCGAGTTAATCTGATTATAGATCTAGGAGAAGATAGTGGAACTCTTTAATAACTACTAGTAAAACCTTCTAAAGGCACATTTGATTTATTTTGCCGAGCCCCATACATTACACTCGTTTAAAAGGATTCTTTTTAATTTTTAATATTAAATGGCTGAAATCGTAATAGATCTTTCGGTCTGTAGTTATATGGTTATACGTAGGTATATAAAATATATAAATATCATATGATGTCAGTAAGAAATAATTCGTTCCTAAGGGTTGCTACTAAGCCTCCCTGTCATTTGTCATATTTAAATAAGTAAATATTGATAGTGAGGTACTCTCAATATTTATGTGAAAGATCAAATGCTGTATAAGTGAACGAACCATTCCGCTTCTACAATAAGCCGTAAAATGACTATTTGAAACATAAAATATAAACCTAATTTTTACAGCACAAAGCAATTACATTAGTTTAAAGCTATTTAAGTTGAGATTATATAATATTATTGAATAAGACTAATTTTATTATAACTTTCAAATTTTAGTGTCACTTCATTTTTGGTAAGTTAATGTTACAGATCTGTAGCTGATGAATTTATAATTAATAAATTCTTTTTGTTATGCTTCACGCTTTTTCTCTAAACAGTAAGGAATGAGAAATGTATGTGCATTCTTATAAGATTTTTAATGTAAATAATATTTAACTTAAGCTCTACTTAAGTAAAGCTGGATAAATATTTTTAGAGCTTAGAGTTCGATCTTACAAACTTCTTGTACTAGCCGTCAAATTGTCCACATAGTTAAAAATTTTGTATAAACTACCTCGACTAAATACAACTACTTAATATAATTCGAAGAGAAGATATCAAACAATTAATTTTTTTTTTCTTATAAGTACTTTAAATATGTTTAATGTATAATTACAGATTATTATTTAATTATTCTAATTTCTAACTTATATTTACTTATGTATGTACGCTCGTAGATTTAATGTAAAACTGTCTTTCTAGCGAAAAGATACTGACAAAATTAACATAATATTATCTCATTAGAACAAATTAAACAGACTTTTTGTCATATTTATACGGGTCACTTTAATGTTATTATTTTGTACATATAGGTATAATAAATATTATGTATAATATGTATTGTGAAGAATCATTACTGAATTTGAATAAGAGGTTAAAATCTTCTAAACGTTGAAATTTCGATAAAATAAATTTAGTGAAACGCTTATTATTTTAACATACCTACATATAAATATTAATTCCACTCCTTCCATTAGTTTGAACTGTGCTATTATCGTTAATTATTACTTATTAGTGTTCTTTTTATTTCATTTTGTCTACAAATGTAAAACTTAATATATTTAATATTATGATTTTTTACCCTGGCACCATTTGAAGCCATTAACATAAAAAATGAATTGATTTTTTTAACAATAATAATAAAATCAATAACAATCATTTTATTATAATAATAAAATTAATATTATACTTACATTATATATTTTTACACAAACCTCATTATAATAGCGATATTATCGTCTAATTATCAAAGTAAATTGTCCAAATAGGCAAAGTTTGGGGCAGATGGTAGTTAAGAGTATTTTTCCGAATCGCTCAAATTCGCGTCATGTTGCCAAACGGTTGCATTTCTTCGGGCCGGCTCCGGCGATGCTTATATATGAGGGTGAGAGTCCGAGCGCTGCAGTACCTCCCCGCGGCCCGTGCGTTCCGACTCTGGTCTCGTGTGGTGTATTTTGTGCGAAATAATGGAAATTAGGTAATTATACACTTTTTCGTTAAGTGCTTTTATGTTCTATAACATAGTTATGTCGGCATCGGATTTTGTTACGGTATAATTTTGTTTTGGAATATTTAATTGTTTAATCTTACTTACATCGTATCATGTATAAGATTTTAAAGATAATATTTAGGTACTTTCCTCGATCACGCTAAAATGCGAACCAAAACAAAAAAAAAACATATTAAGCGGAAAAAATATATAAACATTTAATATTAATAGTTTGTATGTAAATAATAGCTTTCTCTATTTGCACTTGATAATTAAAACGGTGGCATCTAAACTGCATAATATCCTGTCTAATTTCCAACGAATATGTGAAATCAATCGCTTTCTCTCCAACCTATGAGAAGTAGAAGTCGCAAAGTAAAAATATTTTTTCTATAAAATATTTGCCAAATCGAAGTTAGTTTTTTTATAAAAATATACTTTAAGGTAAATATCTATCTCATTAAGTTAGAGAATTAAAAAAATAATATATTTCTTTATAAGTGAGGTCGTAAACCTCTTGATAACATCTTGACATTGGTCACGATATATTACTCCACATAATTATCGGCGTGATTTATATTTATAACATTGTTTATAAAAATATGAAACAATAATAGAATATTATAATAATAATGTATACTTCTTAATAATAAAAAATATAATAATTATTAATTGATCGCTTATTAATTAATATTATTATAAAAGCTTTTTATATAATGGTTTTAATATTTTATTGAGTATTGTAGTTCCATATTAAATGAACATCAATTTTTAATGACTGTAATAAAGAACATATTTTAACAATTTTGTTCAATACTTACTTTTTTTAATAAAACTAAAGTAATTACTTAATATACATACATATGTCCAATTAAATATACACTAGCGGGAATCGATCCGCAACCACCATCATAGTAGGTAGAGTCAAATACGATATCACTGACAATTAAAATAAAAATGAATTAATTTGATTATAATAAAGTTGTTGATATAAACTAAATCAAAATGAAAGTAGCTCTAACTTAAATTCCGATGCAACAAGAATGCCCGATTATCTATAAGTGAAAGTTCTATTTAAATCGATATAACAGCCATTAAATATTGCGAGTACGATACAAGAATGGCAATTTAATCTACAATTTTATCTACTTTACATATTTTTAATTTTTTATCAAAGAATTATTACAAATTTACATTGAGTTGCAAATGATTTAATCGAAATCGAATCGGTTACTTAATAATTAGTATACTTGTACGTTTAAAAGAGTTCAACGAGCTTAAGGCTCATACGCATACTTTGTTAATGGAATAAGTTCTTCTATATATTATGTATGTGTATAAAAATAAGTTGCCGTTCGTTAGTCTCGCTAAAACTCAAAAAACGGTTGAATCGATTTGAATAATTCTTTTTTAACTGTTTACTTTGTATCTATGCATGTACATAATATATATATATATATATATATATATATATATATATATATATATATATATATATATATATATATATATATATATATATATATATATATATATATATATATATATATATATATATATATATATATATATATATATATATATAGTCTATCAGCTATTCCATACTAACCGTTAAAACGTACCTACTTAGGGATGAACCCGAGCAGAGCAAAAGAGGGTGATTCGCTAGTATAATATATTATATTACAGTTATGTTCTTGAAATTCTTTCTGTAAAGAACCTTTTAATTTTTATGGCCTAATTAAGTAGATGATGAATTTAGGTACACGTATAAGTTTGGAATGGTAGTAATTTTTGTTTAACAATTTCGACAGTTTTAAGGGAAAAAAAGTTTCTTTCTAAAATAATATTAGGATTCAGTTTTAAGTTTTGTTTTGAAAGCGAAACTTTAAAATCTATATTTAGAACAAGTGTAGGTGAGACGTCGAGTCAAAATGTTGAAGGACACTGGCGGTCAGATGTAAAATATTATACGTAACACTATACTCGTACAAGCCCGAAGGTAGAATTAATGAAAAATATTACCGTTCAATGTCGGTATTCATATTTATAATAAAATTTAAAGCTACAATAACATCTTACAAACAAATATACAATAGCTTTTTATATAGTGGATTCCAATAAACATAATAAACTCTTTAGTATAGTAAATAAAAATAATTTGGAAAACTAATTTTATGTGGAAGCCGCATAAAATTTTATTATAATGACTTTTTAGGTAATATGCTGGCTTAATTAGATATTTTACATTTTATTGAAAATCGATCAAATATATGATCAGAGTCCATATAAGAGCGAAGTAACGAGGCCTATTTCAAATTATTAACATAAAGTATACACGTGATTAAATCACGTGGAGTTTCGCAATAAGCCAGTCAGTACAAGTGCGACAATACAAAAACTTGCTTGAAAAATTGGTCTGAAATATGGGAAATATAAAAGGCAGTAAGCTGTGTTTAAAAGTATCGTAATATTTAGTAGCTAGATTGTTAAAATTAATGTTTTTGTTTTTTTTTTTACATAGTATGTATTACGTACGTATTTACATATAAACTTTAGTATATTTGGAAAAAAACGCGTTTTGCTGTCTCATTTTTGTTTCAAATTATTATCTTTTTTAATTATTACAGATTATAATAAATATTTAAAATAGTCCACCTTTTATGAAAAAATAAGCTTAAAGCTGTTTTAATTTAGGAGTAGGTAAGGCAGTTAGAATGGCAATATATAACGTTGGTAAAAAAAAACTTACTTCCTCACTCGTTGATCCACTCACATGGTATGTATGTAAATGTATATAGAACTTCAGGATATGCTGATAGCTCTATTGAAAACAGCCAAACTTTCGTCAAACACAAGTTTTCGTCCTTATGCATCTTATTAAAGTGATACACCATACATAATATAGACAAGTTAATTCGATTACTTGTAAATTCAATCTGTTCCGTCACTCTATTATAATTACAATACATTACTTCCTCCGTTTTCTACTTTACACTTGTCTATTACAACGATTGGAAACGTGACACGCGTGTGGTTGAAAATGACATACATGAAAACACACGATTTGCCAGCGGTTTACTTTGAGAAGCATGTGAAGAAATTTAATTAATGCCTTTGAATAAACTTCAGTTATGTAAACATAATTCTTTATATAATAGTTAGTGTGTTTAGTTCCATTTCACGCTTCAAATTTGTATTAATTTTTTAATTGCGTTATGTGACTGGCAGAAAAAATATGTACGCAGTATGCATACTTTTATTGAAATTTCTTTTTCGTATTTATCTCTAAACTCTGATATTATTGACAACAAATTAAATAAAAAGTATTATCGTAGTATTATCATAGTAGCTTTATTTTTGAAGTAATATTTTTTATTGACAAACATAATTTAAATTGTAAATGATGTCTTTTAATTACAATCAATGATGCATTTAAAAAGCATCATAATTCATATAACGCAATAACAACATATAACACAAAATTATAGTTATACATAATTGTTGTGAGAAGGTTCTATGTTCGTCTGTATGTATTTTTTCACTTATCAGAAATGTAATATATCTTATCACTTATGGCAACGTCCAAGTTTTCACACGAAGCCGCAGGTGGGTATTGCGAAACTTATCAAGTGTACTTACTGGCTACTGGCCCGATTAATTGAAAGAAGGTAACATACATAGAGATACTATGCAACTTTAAACTTCATACAGTTTTGTTTAGAGTAAATATAGTCAGTTTAGAGCTAGAATTTAAGATCATAGGCTAATTAAAGATATATAAATACTCATTCTCCAAACGTAGTCGTATTACCTAATCTATATATTTTATAGCAACTACATAAATACTCTATAACTTATCCTAAAAACAGTCACGACCATAAGAAAACTTTCTAGAATTCTATTTTTGGGATCAAATCATTACTAATATTATGAAAATGTCAGTAATTACTGGCAAAAAAGTTTAAAATTTTCTTAATTATAAGTAAAACATTGGAATCCCGGTGCTTTCGGGAAGGAAATTATTAAACGCACACCATTTATGCAATTATAATTTTTATTCGTACACCAACTCACGATATCACGTCGCGTGTAGGAACCAATTAACCGGTCTTTGAATTAAGTAAACAATATTACGCGGGAACTCATAATATGTTAAATCATTTTAATTGTACATTTGACTCTTGCGGTGACTCTACTTACAATTTTGTAGAGACTTGAAGTGTAATTTTCTATTTAAAATACTTAGATACGTACATAAATTCAGATATCAGTAATATTCATATATTCATTATATCATCATCACAATCAACCTGCTTTTGTCCACCGCTGGACATAGGCCTCATAGGCCGCCACCGAACTCACATCTTTAGTCCTACGCATCTAACCGCAGCCAACCACTTTCCGCATATCATTGATCGACCTAGTAGGAGATCATCTTACTCTACGTTTGCCGAGCCATAATGCCCACTTTATTCATAAAATTCAATACATACATATGAAAAATATGACGTTTTATTAAAATTTTATACGGTTGTAATAACATTAATTATTAAAAACCATGACTTGACTTTGGTAGAAAGATTTTTCTAAAGCTAGTAGTAGAGTCGAATCATCCATACAAAATTTCACAATAACACAAATTCGTGGATATTTAACTAATAATAATCAATCCATTTCGGGAAGGATATTGATTATTTTGTTTTCCGGTTATTACTTCCGAAAATATTCAAATTGTGTTACTTACTTTTAGCTAATTACACAGAACAATTCTGAAATGATAAGGAAATTATAATATCAATTTTGTTATTACATTTAAGAGTTTAATTATTGGGAAATGTCTATATAGACAGCGTAATTAAAATGTATAGAAATTAGTTATCTTTTACGAGTTTCTAACATGTCCGTGCATCACGCGACATAGCAACAAAACTCTAATGGAAATCAAAACGATGATTTCAATATTTTAACATCTCATATAACGGATTTGTAGTTCAATATTCTATCTAAAGCAGTTTTATGAAATAAAAACTACATCACCCTCCATATAGCTCTTTAAACAAACAAGGCAATGAATCCTTTTATCGTAAAACTTATGCAATTCAGCGCCACAATATCATGGATACATTCACATGTACATGTCAATAGAATTGACGATTACGAAAACAAATTGAGGGTCGTTACCCAACACGCGTGACAATAAACCACTATTCATTGATAGCAAGACACATTTATCTTTTAGACATTCTTAATTTAATTAATGAGACCTTGAATGCGTAGATCTCGTCCACTGATCTAGATCATTTTAAAGAGAGCAATTTCATGTTTGGTTCTTACATTCTTAGGCAAAACTTTAAATAACTGATATAAAAAAATGTGAAAAAGATATTCTGCCATTAAAAAAGGAGGCCCTAACTTTATCAAAGTTGATTTCGAGGTATTTGAAGTTTTGTCTTACTATTTAGTAGGAGTTTTGACGTAGTTACGATGAAAATGGTTATGGTATCTCCAGATTTATAAGACATAGAGCTTTATGAGTGAGACTATCAAGTAGCATTTTTTTGCTGGTTCCGAATCAGCATTTAAGTCATTTTTGACAAAATGGTTAGTTAGGACCTTCTTTATTATGATTGCAGTATTTTGTTTCCACAGTTTGAGTTTATTGGTCTTTGTCACCACTTATGAGTACTTTAACAATTAGGATTGCCACATCGATTCATGATCTGTCTGAGACAATAGCGTATAGCTCTACACTCGGGGCCAATCTCAATAGACGTTAAATGATGTCAATGTCTTCACTTACCACTACTAAGTAAGCACTAGTAAGTTTCTTCTAAGTGCGACCTTCACGATCCAGATTTTCTAATCAGGTCATGATTCATACTATAATTAGATATCTCTACTTCTTCAATTATTATGATTTCAATTTAGTTAATTATTCAATTATAAATATTAAATTCTTTTCCTCTATGAATATTTATACTAATTATTCTTGGCAATAAAAAATATAAACAATGCTAAGATTACTGTAAAAACTCTTGTGGAAAACATTGGAACAATTAACAAGACTGAATTATCTATACTAATATAAAAAAAGATTCTTTCACTAATAGAAAGCTACACTATCCCTGACGGACATAGGCTATATTTTGTTTTAATTTAAAATAACTTTTTAGTTTTAAATTTTAATATTTGCAAATCAAGTAAGAGGAAAATGCGCTAAATAGCCGCTTTACCGTCCTGCACTGGCCAAATTGTTGCCTGTGTATGAAAATAATATTTATAAAACGGATAAGTTGCTAGTTTAGTAAATATATGTACCGTTATCGTTTAAATAAATCATTAAATTGTATCAGGTAAACTGGATTGGAAACTTTGATAATTTTCAAAGTATCGACTCTCGAAAGATGCATCTCTCTCAAAATCTGTAAGCTTCATTTAAGCACTACGAACTAAACACGTCTGATCCAAAATTATAGATTGTTTTCCGAAGAAAACCAATGCGGTATCGCGTTATGTAACGGTGGAAAGTGAAATCGGAAGATAATGTCACATCGACACGCGAGTGTTGCGCACTGCGCGGTCAAAGAGAACACCGCTGAGATGATTTGCTACTTGCCACTTGCACTTATTATTGTATTATAATAGCGAATTTCCTACTGTTTTATGTCATTAATTTTAGACTTAAAATAACAAGTTAATATATACCCGCAATATATAGTGACAAAAATAATAACGCCAGCATTATTCTATTGAAAATCATACTTGGATAAGTCTGATACATAATACGTGGATGAAACTAATATGTTATACTTAGTATTTTTTAAAATATAGAGTTTAGACGTAGCCTACAATGTAGGTACCTACTTGCCATGTGAACATTACCTAAGTACGAACGTGTTTGGCTTCTATTTCTATACTTATGTAAAGTATAAACTTTTAAATAGTTAAGACAATTTTGGTATACATATAAATTTTGAGCAGCGTAGCGAGATGAATTCACTATCTTCAAGACTAGTGGCGCTCAATATATTTGTATGTAATTTTCGTCAGCTTTACCTCGTTACGTATGTAAATACTAGCGACTTACCCACACTTATGTGTACATTATAATTAATCAATTTCTTTAAAATTCCGAGGAACAGAGAGTTAGAGAGAATGTGTTTTATTTTCTTAGTGCTAAAAAATTTTCTTTAAAAGTTGCTAGTAAATATTGTTTTATTATTATATAACTGGCAGGAGTAAATACTCCTGCCAGTTTTTAAAATTAAAAAACCGAGGTCATATTATTTTATAGATCAAGAAACATTTATGACGGAGACAATTACCCTTTATGTTATAAATATCTCTTCATCACGAGTAGTCAAATAGTCATTGGATTTTATTGTCTTGTAGTCAAATGAGTCATGCTGCAACATTTAAATATTGAATTAAATAATTAGTGTAAATCATACTAAAAAGGATTTCCTTATGAATCACATCGGTTGTTCTATTTAATATGTTAATACCCATATTTAAGAGAATTGATTGTAGATACGTAACAAATAGTGTCTTTGAATTATAGCTACTTGTTTACAAATGCTAATAAATTAATGGAAAAGAAAAATAATACAGCACTTATATAGTAAATACTAAAACGCGAATATTTTTAAATTGAAATTCCTAAACTTAATATTGATAAATTTATCCTTCATTAGAAAATCTAATTTATCTCTGATCTCTATCTGATTTAACTCATATACTACCAGTAACAAGTAGATTACTTGCTACTATAGACATAGAGAGTGGAATGAGTGCTTCTTTGTCAGCCGTCAGCGGAAAAATGACGGACAAGCGCGACAGAGACACAACGAGTGTGCGGCCAAAAGTCTTCTGTATTAATTGAAATACGATTAATGAAGATTTTATAACCAGTTTATATTCCATTATAATATAACAATTTTCATATTACAATTTTCAATAATATTATATTTTTTTACATTCCATTTATAAATTCAAATGGGAAAAAGACAGGTATTGGCCGCACGTTCGCTTTGTCTCTTTCTAAAGAGTGGTCGAATACATGAGATTACTGCTCAGTCCATTCTCTAGGTCTATGCCTGCGATCAACAATATCTATTTTAAACGATCAACAAGTAATTGTTACAGTTTTCATTAATTCCATTTCATTGTCAAACGAAGAAACTCGAGGCCGTCTATAATTAAGTTTAAGCAACGTACTGAATCTAATTTGCCTATTTTCCTCAAACAATCTATTTTCGACGTACTTTTGTAAATTTTGTAACGTATTTTGCTTGTTTTTTCCATCTTTAAAATTTTTTATTGATTATATTAACATTTTATTGAATTATATTTTTAGTTTTTAGTCAGTTATAAACCTTGGGACTTTTTATTTAAATTTCACGGTTCTCGTTATTAAATATCGTATTAATAATATTTGAAGTGCACTATTGCATGCTATTACAATATTTTGGCCAGTAGAGTCGTTGAAATGAAATACAAAATTATATTTGATTGATTTTTAATAATTTACACGCTAATTTTAGCTTTATTAAAAAGTTTTGGTTTATACTACGACCATGACCCCCATAGTATGTCTAGAACAAATATATACGGTTAGAATCATAATGTTCTAGATTTATAGCACAGGAGCTAACTTGAAGGCAAGAAATCAAAAATCATACTTTTACTTACAAACTTAAACAACCACTATCTAATCTAAAATTATCTAAAGTTACAAATTTCCCTAATAATTATTTATCTAATTAAAGGTCTTAAATATCGAAGTGAATTATTTAAGAAGAGTCTTGCTCATACAATAAGGTATGCAACGATGTCGTAATTCGCAATATGAATAATTATAATGCAGTTGACCAAGTTATTTAGGACGAATACTGTAAGGCCTAAACATATTGAATTTGATTTGTTACTAAGAGTATCTATGTGTGGAAACAAATAGGCTATAAGGTTTTAGTAAATATCTAGAAATTCTATTTCCATTTTAGTCACTAAGTTATTCAATACTTTACTATAGGCTAAAAATATTTTTGTTTTTATTTCTTTTAGGCCTAATGGTTTAATTACCTACTTGTTTTTTCTTAGACATTTTGTCGGAACAAAAAGTAACGAGTTTCTTCTTAACGTTACTACTCTGTGTTATGCAACAAGTTGTTTTAATGTTATTGAATCAACTTTAATTTAATTTTTTTTATATTTATTATGTAGTGACGTAGCATAAAATGTATGAGTTATGAAGTCATCTCAAGACACATTCGAGTATATATCATACTAGCGACTCACCCTCGCTTCGCTCAGGTTCGTCCCTAGGTACGTTTTAAATTAAAATGGATATAGTATGTTATCCTTAAGAGATAGACATATGCCATCGCAGACTTTTCTATAGACCTATATAAGATACCGAATTCCACCATAATATAGAATAAGCGCACGCAAGACAGTTTCACGGTTCGGTAGCTGTAATAGAAAGTGCTAAATACCTTAAAATAATGTTCTACATATTATTTTAACTATAAAGTTGGTCTCGTGGCTTACGACTGCTTTTTATAAGATTGAGTGTTGACTTTTCTATCAAAGAATACTAATCAGCCACCTTAGACTAATTGTACCTAAGTGATTTTCTACAATGTTGCTAATAGGAAACAACAAATATGTATGGGATTGACATATTATAACTATTAAACATAACGCTTCCATATGTCATTCCCATATACAATTATTTTCTTTCCTATTAGCGTTATTGTAGAGTGTCATCTTATTTTAACCCGTTGTGGCCTGTAAAATTATTCAGTGTTCAACGTCTCTAAGCATTGTGTAAAATTTTCTGTTCTAAACCTTATCTATATATTCAACTAAATCATCAGAATGTTACTTAATTGAAGAAAGAATTATACTTGTACATTTTTTATGTACCTAGTTCTCTAACTAGAGCGAAAATAGAAATTTATTATGCTATAGTCTCAAATACGTAGTTACGTAAAAGCATTTTATAATGTATATTAACGTACATAATATGTATATCATAATATTATTATAGCATGGAATAGAAACCATGAATTAGAAATATATGGTAACTAAGCTTAAGTACTACTGAAAATCCATTAAAATTTATAATTTTCTCTCAGTAATAGAGTACGTTTCATTAGAATGATGGAGACAGAAGACAGCTTTTCATTAGGAAATATAAAACAACAAGCGGTTCACCCTCGCTTCGCTCGGGTTCCCCTCTAAAAAGACGAAAACTTATCAATATCACGAGATACGTACATTTTTTCGAGATACAAAGCCTATGTGCTATTCTAGACTATAATCTATCCGTGTACCGAATTTCATCCAGATCTGTTTAGGCGTTCTGACGCGATTGAGTAACAAACATTCAAACATCCAACAAAACTTTCACATTTATAAATATTATATATGTGTAAGATTTAACAAAGGTAAAAAATTACACTACACTAAGAGTACTTAATTTACAAGAAAAAAAATAAAAAAAAGTAAATATTTTCACCAATACGAGTCATTTCCACGTATACTGGAAAAACATAACATTCCGATATACTGGAAAAAATGCTAGTTGCATGTCCCCAACGATTTGATTGAATGATTGATTAGGTATATACAATGCGATTTTTAACAAGACTATGTGATAAAAAATTATCTACGCTACATAAACAAAACAATTATAGTATGACTTAAGGCATTTCAAAACTTCAGTGCCACCAAAAAAAAATTTAAAAGCTTCAAAATATTTAAAATTGTTTCCCATACAGAAACAACGTTATGTACACAAAAAAAAAGTTTGGCAAAAGTACTTTATCATGAATACCGTATCCGTAAACCTCGTTAAAATTACCAAGAAACTCGTTTTTATCATCAAGCAGATACGCAAAGACATGCAATTCAACACGTTAAACAACTTAAATCAACACTGACAGACGTAACCTGTACCTCCTTTTAAAGCACAAAAAAACAATTTCTAAAGGTCATTACGTAATTTTAATATGAACATAAATAAAACGAGTAGTATTAAATTTTAAATCATGTAACAGCTTTCTTCAAACCTAATTACAGCCATAAGTAAATACCTTGCCTGATGCCACACCCATGGGCAGCGGTCAATCTTGTAATGCAATACGTAACCCACATCGATGCACTGGTTGGACTATTAAACTACATTTTCTTTTGCAATTGTGATCTCATCTATAAATTAAAACTTAGATCAAATATATTATTTTATATCTTAAGTATGTAAGTGTATTTTGTAGGTATATACGATATATGATGGAAATGAAAATTATTTCAAAAGAACTTATGTTATATTTTCAGTGCTATTTATTTTATAAAAAAATAGAAAAAAAAACTAAAATGTAATTGAACTCAGTGATTTTCATTCAAGGACTGAGTATACTTATTAACAAAAACTAACAAATCCTAAAAGCGATAAGTCAACAAAATAATGCAAACCTCGTTACAATTTTAAATTTATTATTTACATACACAAATTATCTCTGACATACAAACAAACATATTCAAACTCTTTATAATAATTTAAATGAGATATTTTAGGCATAGTTAAACTAATTTTGTATAATTGATCTATGATAACTATAAACAAATGATTAATAATGTCCTAGTGAGATAAACTTTATAGTAACATCTACAAAGGGCCTAAACAGAATTAAGAAATGTTTATTTAATGCTGCCATTGCATCTGAAAGTATTCTGCGCAAGCGCAACGCATTATTGCTGTGGTTACAGCCGTTGGTTACGATACGGTTGCCAATGAGAGCAGCTAAGCCTAATGAACATTGCAACCAAAATGCAGCGAATGCAAACCTTACTTTTATTATAAATGTGAAAGTATTTTTTTACGTTTTTATTTAATAGCTTAGAAGAAGTTTAGGGGTTCAAAAATGTATTAGAAACTTTTTGATTTATAATTTTGATGCAAAGCTAAGCACATCCTTCTAGATAAAGGCAAAGGATGGTGTAGATATTTATATATACATTGAATGTTTTTGGGTAATTTGTTTTCGGGTAACTTTTAAGCGACATTAGCATCGATTTACTTATCTATTTCAATAAAAAAATAATTTGGTTTCTTAAAGATTTGTGTTTTTAAAGGTTTTTGAGTCGTGTCTTTTAAAGGGAACTCATGTTTAGTTTTTATGTTATGATAATTCATACTCATTGTCAGTTTGAACCGTTTATTTTGAACTAAAAAATTTACCACCTATTTATTTACTTACTAAAGACTTAGTGACTGCAATAATTGAGATTTGAGTATCGACTGAGATTAAATTTTTATACTGCTTTATCAAATTATATTATTGCGTACTAAGGAACTGTAAAATTATAGTAATAATTATCTTACCATATTTTATCTTATAGTGACTAATATTTATTTTACTTACACTCATTACAAAGTCAGGTCCACTCATCACGCGAGTCACTGTCCGCTCTGTTTACGTAGTATTTTCAAATATATTTCAAAAACAGTAGAAAGTCGATTCTAAACACGTAATCGTACTACCGCATTTGGATGAAAGTGCTACAATAATAAATATTTGATTCATCATGTCTCGACATGCTTCCCTGTTCCGTAAGAAATACTTTCTATAATAATTAATTATTACGAACTTTAGAATATAGATAGAAATAGATAAAGGAAAACTAAGAAAATCTGTAAGTATATATTTTACACTAGAGTACCCACCAGTACCCATTGATATACAAAAACTCTTAAACTAAAAATCAATGATTAGACCGTAATATGTAGACTGACACTTGCGGTTAGTGTGATCAATCTAAACATATAATAAAATTCTAACTAAGCCGAATCTGTACATTAAATATTATTTGGAAAATCTTATTGAAATAAACATTATTATCGATACAGAGGCCAAATCTATAGTTTCTAGAATTTTTGTCTGTCTGTTTGTTTGTCTGTTACCGCATTACGGAAAAACCTCTGGAGGGATTTTGATGAAATTTGGTATGATGATAGCTGGTTATCCAGGTCAACATATAGGATACTTTTTACCGCGGAAAAATGTCTCATTTCTGAGAAAAAATACAAAAACTGCAATGTAAGAGTATACTAATATGTAAAATCTCAGAATTTAGTTTTTGGTCATCTGAACGCGGGCGGAGCCGCGGGCAATGCTAGTAGATGAATATTAATGATTAATGTACTTTTATAAGTCTTTTAGATTTTTATTTACATTACCAATGAACAAATACATATAATAGCTAATTAATTATAATTCTCCTTGAATTAAAAAGTAATAATATTATGTTTACATTAATATAGAGACTTCACTGATGTCAACGGTTTTCTCTTTATTCTTCAGGTGGAGTCTGTTCATAGCGCTCCTGCTGCTTGGGGCTGCGGTCGCGTCTGAAGAAGAAGATGAAGTTCCTGATGCAGGAGTTGAAGAAGATGATGAACTGGCATTAAATCAAGAGGTATATAGCTTTTGTAGTCTTTAGCTTATACCTACAATTTTTTAATTTGAAATATAACGCATTTTTATCGAGTGATATTTACTATTCTGATATGAGTCAATCGATTGATAATTTAATCTAAACTAAGGCATAACGCCATTATTAAGATTGTCCAAAAATGAACCTCGATTTGGTTACTTGGTAGTGAAATGTGATTTATGTAATTGTAACTAAACTTAAAATTATGCTCTACATATTTCAGTCCCAAATCACACTATTACATCTCAAATAATTTTAGCACACGGACATTTAATCCGTTACCGTTTACGCTCATGTAAAATAATATATCTTATTTCATAATAGATATTAGGTATTTCGATAATCGCAAGGCTTCCGTCAGACCGCACCTGTTGCTGTGCCGTTAACACGTTTTACTTTCATTCGCTGTAATGATTATCTTCTGATGTAAGGCAGCGGGAAACTCAAAGGGAATTTCTATACTATATAACTAATTATTTGACCTATGATCATAATTGATTCTTGTTATACGTAATCTTATTGTATATTAGCGACTCACCCTCGCTTCGCTCGGGTTCGCCCCTAGCTTGCTTCCCAATACAAACTTTCACCCCCTTAAGGGATGATTTCCGAGATAACAAGTACCCTATATCATTCCCAGGGTATCAAACTATCTTCTTACCAAATTTCATCTAAATCGGTTCAGTAGATCCAGAGATTACAACGTCACAAAATCACAAACTCACAATCTCACAAACTTTACCTCTATAATATTAGTATAGATTTAAAACAAAGATTTAAATTATGATAAGAGAACATTCTAAATGTATGTATAAGGTATCAAACGAATGAAAGTGGAATAATTTTATGTTATATGTATGTATATGTACATTCATTGGTACTGACCACAGCACCAGAAGTCACAAGTTTGATTTCCGAACAGTAAAATTTATTATTCGTCTGGTTATGGACAACTGATTATATAATCCACTATACGTATCCAGAAATAAGCCTAATATTAAAATAAGTAAAATGTCATTCACATTCAAATGTTCTAGTTTTGCTTCTTAAATTATTCAATATTAGTGAAATAAGATCTAATTTAAAATCCTCTCAAAAAATTGTACTATAAATTTTTATTTATAGTATACAAAAAAATAAACGCAAAAAGATTGTGGTAACATAACGACTTACAGATAATATTGAGAGTGCAATTTTATTGTAGCGACGAGCGTTGCAACTGGCAGTGAAAGTCGAAAGTTCATTTGTTGGTTTTATATTTTTTGTCAATTTATAAGATCGAAAGTTAGAACTACTTTTATTGAATTAATAAAATACTTTCAGTATTGATTGAACGTAAAAAATAATAATTGTGATGCAATTTCTCCTTTTTAGATTTATAATTATTTACTTGCCTTTCTCTTTCGCAAGCAGTAAAG
This sequence comes from Brenthis hecate, assembly GCA_951806755.1. NCBI lineage: Eukaryota > Metazoa > Arthropoda > Insecta > Lepidoptera > Nymphalidae > Brenthis > Brenthis hecate. The sequence goes on along the minus strand of OX638265.1, from coordinate 7,139,940 downwards.
CTCTAAGCTCCCTTAAAAGGTAAGAGAATGTGAAATATACCTCTTTTCTGCACATTTACATCCTAAATTGGAACTATAAATATATTGTAAACAAAGACTCTACAATTTTTGTTTTCTTTGCATAATAATTAACTATTGCTCAAAATTACTATTCATTATTCATTAATTGTTGTGAAAAGTAACTCGTACAGTAAATCCATTACTTATTGTTTCTGTCCAAGACATGGTAAAACACGAAATAAATTAAACTCTCCCGTTATATACCCCAATTTTCTAGCTATCTCATTTTTCACTAATATTTACGTATAACTTTAACGTCTATTAAGTTTTGAAAGTAATTTATATTCTATACAATTGCTGTTTTCCATTTTCTTCATTATAATACTACGTACAAAGTTCTAATATTAATACTGTCATGTTTTTATGGAAAAAGGTAAGATATTAGTTTTAATGTACAACGGTAACGATTAAGATATTCAACAAGTGATTGAAATATCGACTATAATAATTTTTTTATTAATCGATTTATCCCAAAAGCTCATCATAGCTACTAAACAAAAAAAAAACAAAATCAATTTGACAAAGAAGAAAAAGGTATTGAATTGTCTTTGCCTATTTATCTTATAATATTAAATGAACAATTCTTGTAACGGAATCTCGGAAACCGGTCTAATAATTTGGATCAAATCGTTAGGTTTTCCTTTTTAAATTTATATATATACCTATTTCTTTCCCAAAAAAAAAAATGCCGAGTGAAGTTCGGTCGCTCAGATACTATATAGATATATTATATGTAATGGTAGTATGTAACATGTGTCTTTTAAGCTGAGAAATTACTTAACATGTAGAATGTGTACGTTGCTTACATAATAAGCAATAACATACTTGTTTTCATGCTCTTAGTAGTAAAAAGTGCGAGCAATTCATTAGTGTCATCGCATAGGAAAATGCTAATGCATGGCTTCGGCGGGCGCTGCTCTCGTTACTTTCGCAAGTTTCCTTTATTTATGACGTTAACCTATGTTTTACATAACATTGCATAACAAAAACGGGATATTTTGACATTTTAAAAATAATAAATTACTATGTAGAAAAAAAATGTACTAATTAATCGTAATAAAATCTAAATTAGGAGTGATTTGTATATCAAATGAAATTGAGCAATTATTGTAATTGATTTTTCACAAGTGGTTACTAGTGGGTGACTTATCCTCGTTTCGAGTTACCCTCGAGCTTACCCCTAGGCTCTAGGTACCTTTTGTAATACTCTGTACAGACGGCGCCAGCTTTTGGCAAATTTAATTACTAATAATAATAATCAAGTTTTAATTAATGCCATACGGTTTTTTTAAAACATTTAACACTTTGTTTGTATAGACTCCGTTCGAGTAACAGCCTCCCCCAAGGAATGCCACAATTCTCTATCCTTAGCCGTGTCCAGCCAACTTCCAGCCGCCACCGCTACCATTTGTTCTGCCCATCTGGCCCTTGATGGACCTCTTCTCTCGATCTAAGTTTAATCCAAATCCATGCAACCATTTCAACGTTAAAGAATATCAGATATACCCACACAGATACGCACAATACATTTAAGAACGTTCATATTAATAATAGTACCTAGATAGTGTAATTTTTCGAGCAATGACTTAATCAGCAAAATCTAAAATGGCGGAATAAAACTGTTTACACTTAGAAATATTATGTTCACCAAAAGCAGTTATATTCTAAAAATATTATATTTAAGCCTACTATGATATAATTTAACAAAAAAACCAGTCGTCGCGCACGAACGGTTACAATATGCAACGAAATAAATCATTATTTATTTTTTTATTTTTCCGGCGCACACGACTCTACTATTGTGTCGCGTGTTATGGAATAGCTACATCGAAACCTTTTATCCAATAGATCAATTTTGCAATTATTAAGAAGTGATTGACGTTTTTATCGAGTTTTCGTTTAAAGTTTTCCTTTTAAATCTACAGCCTGTCATTTTTTTACCGAAATTATTCACCGGAAAGTGTGAGATAGTTTTGTAAGGTATTTAATTTTACTTTCGATTAAATTTATTTAAACTACTTTGAGTAATCAAAATAATCAGATATTTGAGTAAAGCGGCATCCGTATAATATGTATGTATATAGACGACGATATTTATAATACTCTATCACAAATGAGACTCTAGTTTAACAATAAAAGCTTTATTAATTACTAAAAATAAAGTATAAGTACAATGGTATCCTTAAAATGAAGAAATAACAGAGCTTGTGGAGCTCACCAAATTATAAAAATACTAATTTACAAGAAATTAAATTAAATATTTAAAAAATCGCCAACACAATAACCTATTCATTAAAGCCATTTCAATGAGCTTAACCACGATATCTCTGCAGTATTTTAGTAAGTGCTGTAGTTGAGTATCTTGCAGATTCCAGCTGACGCTGCAGCATCAGGCTATGATTACCATACCGTTGTAATGTCATTGAAGTAACGGGATGCTAAGTTTGAAATGGATTAGATCTGTTGATGTTGTTCATATCCTTTTACCATCTAGAAAAGAGTTGATAGCAAGTTGATAGCAAGCAGTTGATAAACGGCTAAACGAAGATAACTCTCTATTAAATAATCTTTCGAACAAAAACTAACTACTTAAATTAAAATCGGTTCAGCCGTTTGGGTGCTGCGATACCACAGACAGACACACATATACACAGATATACACGTTAAACTTAAAGCAACCCTCTTTTTGTGTCGAGGTTTAAATAAGTAAAATTATGACTAATTTGAACCCCACACTCCTACTATTCATTTTAACCATTACGATAAATCATGTTAGATATATATTGTATTTTAAATTTTATAATATACCTACATACAGAAGAGAATAGATCTAACAGAGTGTATGAAGAGACTAAGATGAGAACACTAATTATTATCTGTATAATCTTATTTTTTATTATGACATCCGGTGCAATAAGCACCTAAGTAACTCTCGTGAGATCTCCAGTGACTATCGACCTTTAGTTTTAATGATAGTGTTCAAATCTCGCAATGATTTATAATCCTTTGGGCGTATCATACACGTGGGATGTGTGTTAACTCAGACAATGGCCACCCACAGTGTTTTGTAATTCCTACTATTTATTTAGACTAACCTTTAACAAGTTATGATTTTTTTTTTATTAACAATTAGTACATACATCGTTTATTGCGTGAATACTCACATATAAGGAGTAAATAGAATGAATCAGAAGAATAGACCGATATCCAATGTTTTACGGAAATTTCTTTAATAATAATATTTTTTAAAATAATATGAAACTGTGAGATCTGTACGCTTGTAAGTTACGCCTCAATTAATTTAAAAATTTGGGAAAGCAATACATTTTAGAAAACACAGTCTTAAATAAATAAGCTCGGCATCTTAGGACTAGAAAGTCTTTTTACATTATTAAGATTAATGGCTGCTTCAAAAGTTGAAACATTCTTTCACTATGTAATGATGATGTTCTCCTGACCGATTCCGGCCACGGCGGCCAATCTCATTGAGACTAGCCAACTGCTCAGGAGATATTATAGTGCACAAGTGTACGCGCAGACACAAGTGCACTCTCTATTTCTGTCACTCTCATACTCCGGTGGGACGACTGCTCGACACGACCGGTGAGAGTTAAGGCGCAGGACCGACGGCTTTACGTGCTCTCCGAGGCACGGGGGTGAAACACCGCAAACTTCCCAACTCCGGGCTGTCACTGAGACTTACTATACAGAAAGATTCAATAACTAAACTGGGCCCGATCCGGCACCCGAACCCAGGATTCTTCAGGATAACTTGAGGATCTGAGTTTGCAGCTGTACATGCTAGCCACTACACCACCGAGGCAGTTAACTACTATGTAATTAATCTTATATAAGTAAATAATCTTATAGGAATTTCTTTATTTGTCCCCAGGAAACACGTAACCTCAGACCACGTGCGTACACACAAGCTGCTTATTCAAACACCTTACCTAGTGGTTTTCGACCCACTCCTTCTTTGGCCGAACTGGCGGGATATCAAAGACAGCAAGAGCAACAGGAATATGAAATACCAACCAGACCTCAGGTTTATGAAGAGGAACAGACTCAACAAGTGAGGGCACCTCATAGGAAGGTAAAGATAGATTTTTATGGCACTAAGTGAAGTTTGCCAATCCGCACCTGGCTATCATGGTGGACTATGGCTTGATCCCTCTCGTATTGAAGGAAGGCCCGTGCCCAGCAGTGGGACGTTAAATAGGGCTAAATACAAGTAAAATATGAAAACTAGAAATTGTATTTTTCACTTTACTAAAAGCAGTTTATCGTAAACTTCTATTTTCATTAAATATGAACAGATCATGAGCGTTTTGTAGATTTCTTCCCAGAACAATTATAGTCATTTATTGAAATACTTAACCATATCCCATCAATAATTAATAAGATAATATTAACATAGTTTATTAATTTTTTTATAGCCTCAAGGGACTCGCCCAACAAAAACTAAACAGCAGCTTCTAGACGAAGAAGAAATAGTAGAAGATAGAGAAGAACCCGACCGTCTCTCCACATTATTGCAACAGTCTAAGTTCGATTGTGTAAACAAGAACACTGGATACTACGCCGATCAGGAGCTAAATTGTGAAGTGTTCCACTATTGCCAGGATAATGTGAAGCATTCCTGGATCTGCCCTGAAGGTTTTAGTTTCCATCAGGTAATATTTACATCTAAAGCTTTTTAAGTCATAATTAATTAACTGACAATGATAATTGTTTGTTTCTGCAGTAAAAATAATTTACAATATCCTTACTTGAAATTAAAACAATGAACAAAAAATACGATATTTCATATCAAATTCTCAGGTCCATCTAATTTGCATGCCGCCAACTCACGACAACATCTGCCAAAAATCTCAGAAATACCATTTCATCAACGACTACCTCTATCGTCCCATTAACGAGGAAGAAGTTGAGAGGAAGCCTAATGTATCACTCAAATACTCTGACCGCTACTACCCATCTGAGGTGTACAGGGATGACCGTTATGAACAAGAGGAAGAGGTAATTTTATTTCAATTAAATTAAGTTTTGTTCTTGAAATCGAAGTATTATTGAAATAACAAATTGTAGATAAGTTAAAAATAATTCTAATTAACGAAAATACATTATAATGAAAAAATCTTACTTTATAGGAATTATTTATATATTTTAATGAAAAAATCTTAGTTTATAGGAATTATTTATATATTTTAATGAAAAAATCTTACTTTATAGGAAGAAGAACCACGCAGACCTCCTCCCGCACAACAAGCGAGACCAGCACGTCCTCAATACCAACCCCAAGTATTCCGATCAGCTGAAGAAGTCAACATACCCTTAGTCCAGAGACGTCCTCAACGCCCTTACGATTACGAAAACTAATTTTAGAGGATAAGACTATTTAAATTTTCGTACAGTATTCTAGCTCAGCTTTGTAATTTGCCAAATAACTGTTATTGCATACTGTTGTCATTGACCGATCTTAAGCTCACATTTAATAGTTTTGATGCCTATGTTAAATGATAGGTTCCGAAATTGATTATTTAAGTGTTATTTTAACGAATTTATTTATACTGTACAATAATCTGTTGTAATAAGTTACAAATTAGTTGTAAGCTAGTCTTTGTGTAAAATAAGAAAATAAAAAATACATAATTTACAAGTAAGTTTTATTGTTCCAACAAACCTTTCAAGCTATTTAAACGGACACAAGACTATCTGCAAATTTTCATGTTTCAGATTCCTTGCTTTTTTTATTTAATCAACGATATAGTAACATTATTACAAATTTAGTAAGTTTCATCGGGTATTATTTTTTTTAATTATTAAATTAAATTAATTAATTAAATTATTAATCCCTATATATTTGAATATTTTAAATTTTTATTGATTTTAGGTATCAAAACCTAAAAATTTAATTTGTATGTTTAAATTAAGTTTCACGTCGTGTTAAAATATTTCTGTACAATCAGTAGATATATATATATATATATATATATATATTAGGTTCTTAAAAGATAGGCTTCTATTACACATTTCACAGTGTCTATAATACATCTTAAAAATGCATATTATCTAAAGAAATTCGTATTAGGTATAATCCATCCAAATATTCTCAAGTCCTGTTGTATTTAAAGGGGGATATTAGCCGTTGTCTTTACTCGAGGAGATGCCTTAAAGAAAGGCTACTTGTAAGTCCGCACCACCTGATAGTAACTACGAGCAATGATAATATTACAAAACTAAATTATTGGTAAAACATATAAACTGCCGTTTAAAAGTGAAGTTTTTCCATGAAAATTAATTTACCATTTAAAGGATTTATTTTCAAGTATACGTCAAAAGTATTTTTTATTTTTCCTCTATTATATTTAATTGTAGGAAAATACATACGCGTCTGTAGCCCACGGTTGTTCGTAATTTAAACATCGATCAAGCAGAACTCGGGACCACGTTCTTTCACTTGGAAAAAAATAAAGAAAAAATATTCGTCATCTTAAAATACATACGTTGTATATGAAATATAAAAGATATAAAATAATATAAAAGATAATGCTATTTTTTTTTTGTTAACAAGAAATCCTCGAGAAAGAAGAATACATTCTTTCGATAGTGTAAAGTCAAATTTCATAATATCCTCTCATAGTTACAAATTAAATCTATCACTTATATTTAATAATCTCAAGTAATAAGAAAAAATCTAACGTTTTCCCATTTCGTTTAGTTTTTTATATGCGTGCTCTTGAGCTTGCACTGGCTCCGCCAATTTTTCCGCGAATGTCTTGGACGGTGTCGGCAGGAACTTTTTGAAGCAATAGGTACAACATCCGGAGATAGAATGTAGGACGCCAATTGTAAAATAAACAATAAATTAATTAATTTTAATATTTTAAAGTAATGCTAAATATTTCTTTACCTACTTTACATTCAATAGAACCTCGATTACTAAAAACTACGAAGTACGAAGTGAAGTCAAGTGCTTACTCTATAATGATTGGCACAACTGGCTAAACCGATTTTAAAGAAACTTTCACTAGCAAATATTGATATAAGATTATATGTACATTTTTTTTGCGAGAGTAAATGCTTTCCCATGTGATAAAGGATTGATGAAAAACAGCTGCCGGATAGAAGGTTTGGGTGAGTTTATGGAGATAGTTAAAGGGCAATACAAAACTATTTATAAGTTACTTTATTATCTCTTACTGAAGTTCAACATATTTCTATGAAAAAAAGGCTTTTCGGCAATTAGCTAAACGGTAGGTAAAATTTAAAAGGTCCATGTATTATTGTAAAACTTAAATTATAGAATTTAATGTAGGAATAATTAAAAAGACTTCCTTAACTGAAGATTATTTTGGGAGAAATCTTATTAAATAAAAATCTCTTTATTTGAAGTATACCGAAAGGGATACGTTTAGTAGGCAACAGTATGTCCCCTCTACATTCGCACTTTTCAATTGGGCAAGAGCAGCATTTTACGAGTATAAGTGGTCCGCGCCACGCTACGTCCGCGTCGGGTACATTTGTAGATTTTGGTTCCTAAAATATTGGTTTATAAAATTAATTTTCAATAAGGGCTATCGTTTTTGGCGGCACCAGTTGGAGCCACTGGCGAGTATGGTCCTATCGCTGTCATCAAAAAAGTATTTATTGTTATGGCGATTAGTACCCTCAAAGAGGTACTTTCTAAAGCGTACTTCTCGTTTATGGCTTGACCGAAATGCTTGAAAAGTCCTTTTAACTTCCACCTTCCATAGATTTTATGAAAGTTCAAATTGTGTATTTCTATCTCTATCCCTCTCGTTGAGAAGTCTATAAGAAGGATACGATCAGATATATTGTAAAGTTCATTTAAATACAGATGCTTGTTATTGCTCGAACGAAGCACGAACAATTCAAGGTGTAAAAGTAACGAAAAATAGCGTACCCGTATCCATTCGTTACTATAGCATCAGTACTCGTTACTTTTGAATCGTTACTCGTTACTTTTGATACCCGATAACATACTCGTAGAGCATCGCATCGAGTCGTGTTTCGTATGTATTGCGTACGGTGTAACGTTGACGTCGCGTTGTTTTCTGTGGAATAATGCACGATCAGCAAACCATTTCAATTGGAGAGTTACATGATATCCAGAACCCGGAAATTTTAATTATTTACAAATCTATATAATTTTTAAAAACTTTACTAACAATATTTTTTTTATTAATAATTTTTGAAATGAAATAAAAAATAAAAAATAGGTAATTTAAAAATGAATAAGTAACGGCATCTATCACGTTAGTGTGACGTCGTAATGCATATATTATTTAAAATCAATTGCGCGGACGATTTATCAAATCATAATCTGTATGTATTACACATAATCACATGATCATGTCTCACGTAGGATAAATAGATAATTATTGTATTACAATATTTCTCTTTTCTCGCCGGTACTTCTCAGCAGAAAACTTCATCCCGAGCCGGTGGTAGCTTCCTCACGGACTGACTACACTGACATTTAATTTTAATTTAAAATGTAAAATTGACGATTCAAAAGAGCTTGTAAAAGTTTATTTGAGTAAAGTATATTTTGATTTCATTTGACATAATCATTCAGCTAAAATTATAAGTTGTTGTTGGATAAAAAACTAAAAATGTGTTCTAAATATAATGGTTGTTTCTAACTGAAAATTGTTTCTAAACAAAATTTCTAATATCTGGAAATCATGCAACTCGAAATAAATAAATAAACTCTCTAATTTACTCATCTATGGAATTAACTGAAAGTTGTATTTTGTTGAATAAAAATCAATAAAAATATTAGTACGAAAATATGTACGGAAAATGCGAGTAACGAAATGCATTCGTGAGTAACGTTTCGGTACTCGGTACTAGATGGCGTACCCGGTACATACGGTTTGCAACAGCACTACGAACAATTAAAAAATGTCAAATTATAATTTGACAGCTGACACTGATGTTCTACAGTTACAGTTTATTTAATAATTACAAAACATAGCTTTTAAATTAAATTATTTATGAAATGTCTTCCTTTTTAAATGTGTATAAATAATATTTGTTAATATTAATAAATAAATGCCAACCCGCACTTGGCTAGCCTGGTGGACTATGGCCTGATTCCTCTCGTACAGAAGGGAGGCCCGTGCCCAGCTGTGGGACGTTAAAAAGGGCTGAATACATACATACAATAAATAAATACACAAACATGAATTCATCGGAATATAAGAAGTACCATGAGTCATTCATGCAAAATAACCATGGTTCGACGCCATTTCATACATTTATGTGCATATTTTTCACCCTACAATTGACATTGGTGTGTGCGGTTAGACAAGAAAAAAATAATTCAGTTAAATATTTCCAGGAATATTTCTTTATTATTTTAACTATGATTCTGGCCCATACAGTTTTGTCGGACTATATGTTTGGATTAAATCTGGGTGCTTCCTGTTTTTTAATGTCTGAAATAAGAAATAACTATAATTCCTTAGATATAATCAATGTGATGGAATCCAAAAATGTATTTGAAAATGGTAGAATACATTCTATAACATGTTTAAGAGGTTTAACATATCTTATAACTGCACTCTGTATATTAGCAGTTGACTTTGCTGACTTTCCAAGGCACTTAGCAAAAACTGAAAATTATGGATATAGCTTAATGGACACTGGTGTTGGACTTTTCATTCTTATGAGTGGTCTTGTGCACAAGAATGTTACTAAGAATAATTATAAAGAAATATTAAAAGGAAATACAAAGTTTATATCAATATTATTGTTTCTTGGTGTGGCGAGATATTTCACAGTGAAACAATTAAACTATCAGGAGCATGTAACTGAATATGGTGTACATTGGAATTTTTTTTTCACACTTGCAGTTTGTAAATTAATTTCAAGCATTTTGTTGATGTTAACAAACAATGCCTTGCTATTAAGTATTTTTGTAATAATTACTCATGAATTTTTATTGTATAACGGACTACAACACTGGGTTTTCTGTGATCAGCCAAGACTCACTTTTATAGATGCAAATAGAGAAGGTATCAGTTCGAGCTTGGGATATGTTGCCCTATATTTATTTGCTGTTAATTTAAAACAAGTTTACAGCAATAACAGTATTTCAAGATATTGTGTGCTTAAAAAATGTTTCATAATATATGTGATACTATATCTGATCTTATATATTACCACAAAATATAGTCCATCATCAAGAACATTAGCAAATGCTGGATATTGCAGCTTCATATGCATAGTTTTAGTGACTTGTGCTACTCTTATGTATACATTAGAAGTTAATTTTTCAATTAAAAATAGAAATTTAAATTTTAATGTCCCTTTAATATTACAAGCTATCAATCACAATGGCTTACTTTACTTCTTAATATGTAATTTGAGCACTGGCATCATTAATTTATCATTTAGAACTTTGTTATTGCCTTCAATTACAACATTTATAATTTTAAATGCTTACATGATTGTTACAATTGGTCTAACTATTTATTTAAATAAAAAAGGTATTAAGTTATAAATAAAAAGTCATTGTTCAATAAATTTATTTATTTTTGTAATAATAAGTAGTTCAATATTAACATTTATTATTTTAATAAATAAACAACAACATAAATATGTAAATTAACTTCAAAATAATCCTATATTATAGTACGATTAATTATATATTAAATTTATAAGAAGTTATTGCTTTATTATACTAGTTCTCTGAAACTGAAAAGGTTATATCAACATTTAAAAAGATGTACTTGTATAAAAATTTTCATCTCTAGTCAACATTTCATCTTACATTAATTTGTATATAATTTTGCAAATTAAAATATATGTTTTATAGTGTATAATCTACAATATTTTACTAATTAATGTAAATACTATATAATATATAGGTTCTTTTGAAGTAAAACTTCTTTAGGCTTGACTAAGGTGTCACAGAAGTTAAAGTTTATCATTAATAATATATATATATATATATATATATATATATATATATTTAATAATAATTATTTATGAAGATATATATTTATTATTAATAGTTTTATATATTTATATTTTGATTTGTTTTAATTTAATTAACATTAACTGCCACAGCACCAAAGAGGTTTTTCTTCAATAGCACATATAGGTTACACACACTCATTTTTTTTAATAATTAGGTTTTACCTCAAGGTAATATATATTTCAAAAAAAGATCACCGGGTACAAGTGGACTTAAGAAAATATTTTAAAATTGATTTTGGAAGTCTACTTTTATTCTCAAGTATACTAAAAAGTAAATAATAATCTACCTAGATCTTGCTAAATTACAAAAACAATTGGCTACCCAATGGTCCCTATAAACTACAAAATATATTATCTATGGTTTATCCAAACAGTCTTTACATTGGCGCATACCTTCTATAAATAGCATAGAAGTATTGTTAGGTAGACTATGAAATATATTAAAATTCTATTACATATTACTATAAACAACTAATAAGGATAAACTATAAGGGATGAAATTTTGTAATTGATGACAATTCAAAAGGAATTTGAGCTAATACATTACAATATATTCGTTCATATTCTTTCATAATAATATAATAGGTACTAAATGAAAATTATTGGTCTATTTTGTAAATTTCAAAATAGACATTATAGCAGAATGGATTATTTCAAATTTTTTTTAATAGATGAGTATAAAAATATATAAATATTGTCTTCAAATATTCAGAGTACTTTTTCATCCTTCTTAATCAATAATAGAATAATAAAGTAGACTTAAATATAGAATAATACTATTGCTAAATAGTATATATATTACATACCATAATGAAACATCTAATATTTCAAATATATCTTTAAATATCTAATATTTATTGCCAATAATTTATGTATTAAGTAGAAAATTCGTAATTTAACGATGTCACGTTCTAGTTTTCGACGTGAAACATCTATAGGCGCCCCTTGGCAGTAAAACCGACTGGTTTTATTACGGCAAACGGTGGAGTTTATATATGTCAAGGATTTTATACATGTTCCATAAACGGATTTTTATGGAATATATAAAATCCTTGATATATGATTATGTAGCAATATACTCTATGCGGTGGAGTGACGGATATAGAGTATAGACTGTCAAGTGTCATGCGATCATGCCTGTTTTTAGTTTTACGCCATCGCACTAAACACCGTATATATTAAACGATGTGTTGTTAAACAGTATTTAATAAAAGTATATACTTACATATTTTCTATTCTATTTATGAATATATTCAATTCTGTAATTATTATTACAGTTAAAATAATACGAAAAATAATTTGATCTTAATAGAGAAACTCTATTTTATTTATCTTTATTTTTACTCCATATTTCGTTATAGGTTTTTATTAATTATGAATTCTTATATTACCATAGATGTTTCACATCTGCCGGGCGTCCCGGTGATTTAGAATGAACAACGCAAGGTACACTTGATACATAAATACCACGGGTTACCATGGTAACGCGTAAATAACCGAAAACGTGAACACTATTATTGTGCAACGGTCTAAATGTAAAAATCTTTGGATGTGTCCAAATAATAATTGATAAAGCAAGAAATTTAGAAGAGGAACGAACTATTTTATAACAAAATTTAAATCTACAATTTAAATTATTGAAGTGAATCTTCTTAGGGCACGCCGTCAGAGGGAAAAAAGGATTGGCGTTACGAATTACGATTATTGTAACGGAAATGGTGGAAGTGAAACTTCTTTTTTTTAAATAAGCGATGGAATCATATCAAATGAATATTGGTAAAAAAAATTTTACTTGAAATATTTTTTTATACATTATAATTTTTTTTTTTTCACTAAAAAATTTGCATCCCTGTATTGTTGTTTATTTTATTAGAATATATAATTTATTGAATCATTACAACATTGATTGAAAATTAAACTTTATCTTACCACCATCTATCTACATATTATGTGAATAATAAAATATTGTTTTTCGTTTTTAAATCGATAAAAAAATATTTTTTTAGTATCTGTCCTATCCTAATTTTTTAAAACAAATTAAATTCCATAAAAAAAGTACCGATAACCTAAAAAAGTTTCACTTGGGGCGTGTTCACAATACACATTGATACACACACTCTCTTTTTTTTCATCTATGATCGATGTAGAAGAGGTAGAATATCATCGCTCTTGACTATTATCTGTCTAGAGAGCAAGCGTACACAACCAAAGACACAAATATAAAACAAAATTATTATTAATATAAATAAATAGGCAAATAAATGGGGGAACCTTTGTGAAGACCAAAATACAGTATATTTCACGTGTTGATTTTCTGAAACAATTTATTTTCATTTATATAAAGAATTATAATGTACATATTATTATTATCTGTATATTATATAAAACATAGTCGGGTTTGTTACAATACTTATAAGTCGAGAACTGCTGAACCAATTTTTATGATCTTTGTTTTGTTGGATTTCTCGTCACCCCGAATAGCAGAATAACATTTAAAACATCACAATCTATTCCATACTAAGCGTTAAAATGTTTCTAGGGACGAACCTGGGTGAAGCGAGGGTGAGTCGCTAGTTGTTAATAAAAATTATAAACTTGACAACATAAAAAAGAACTAGAAAGATGTAAACATGTTGACAAAGGAGCATAGCAATAAGCAGAATTTGCTAAATTACGTACTAAAGCAGTTAGGGCTGACAGAATTTGTGTTGGTCATTGGCTCATCTCAGAAACCATTGTACAAATTTTCATAAGGTATTTACAATAGAAAAAGGTATTATTTATGGAGGCCTTGGGATATAATTTATAAATATATTGCAAATAAAATCTAATCTGATTCGCACACCATGGGTTTTGTATTGTTATGATACAGTTTGACATTAAAATAAGTTTATAATCGCAATTACTAATAATGACTAGTGCTATAAGGCAATGCTTCTTCCCAATTTGATTCTAGGTCAATGGAAGTATCTTACAGGTATTGATCCCCTTGCGAATGTCAAAATATCCACCACGTGTTGCAGAGAAAAAGGGTCTTAACAGACAGAAAGATGGACAATAAAGTGAATCTATAAAGGTTATTTTTTTCCTTTTGAAGTATGGAGCCCTAAAAATCATCCATTCTTAGAGTTTCCAGCATCAAGAAATGCTTGTAAATTATAATTTAAGACTCCTTGGTATGGTATGTTCGGGCTGGTTTCCGCAACTCGACGACTATGCGCCTATTTTGCGGTATCCTTAATATCCTATAAGACTCCTTACCAACAATAGCAGCTCCATATCCAATTTTACTAGTTCCCATCCTGTAGGAGCATGTAGGCACAAATATCTCGTACAGCCAATCATCATCCAGCTGAATATTCAATACTGGGTCATTAGATTTTAATGAAAATGTTTCTTTAGACTCAAAGTTCTTCTTTTGGCGTACATATTTTGATAAATGTTCGTGTCCACAAAAATATATATCAGCATGTATTGCTTTGTTAACCTAGAACACACATTGGAATAATAAGTATATTTATAATATCAGGAACTACAAGTCCGATTTGAAAAAATCTTTTTGCAATAGAATTCCCGTTTATTGAGGAAGGCTATAGAATCCCTGTTTTCCAATTACAGAGCATAATGCCGTACAAATTCACGAACAACTCGAAAAAACACTCCTTATATTTTCTGCTACCGAGTTGGTTGGTCTCGCAAAGCAGTACTTTTCAAAGTGCTTGATTGTGCGGAGCGTTGCTGTAGTTGAAAAATTCGATGTTGAGCATTATGCCCCATAATGCGCTTTAGTGCTGTAATTGGAAAACTACCTATATATCATCATACTACACAAACGTAAACATAAATATCAACAAATCAGGCAGACTTCCACACATTATTGTAAAGGGAAGGGAAAGGAGAGTTTGTTTTTTTTGTACTTTGAACGCGGGCGAAGCCGCGGGTTTTGCTAGTCTCTAAATAAAGCAGTCTCTGTTTTGGACTGTCTGTTTTTCCATTCACTTCTTTTAAACCACGTAACGGTTTCTGATACTGTTTTCACTAGCTAGATCTTATGAGATAGATCTAAATAATGTACTAAAGAATTGATAATTTCAATTAAAGTTATTTAATTTTTGACAGTAAACCCATTTTTATCAGAATAAAAAAAAACAGATTCCATTCAACTGCCTCGATGGTCTCATCCACAAGTCCGGAGCTCCTGGATTCGAGTCCCAGGTCAGACCAAATTTAAATACTAAGATTTTTTGTTAAGATTTTCGTAGGAGAAGCAAAGTTGGCAATATTACACCTCTGGAGTCGGAGAGTATGTGTCACGTCGGTCCTGCGCCTCAAAATTAAATCTCACCGTGAGTGTCGAAGTATCGTCCCATTGGATGTACAAGAGTAAACTACAATATCAGTGAACTACAAGAGATCATCATATATCAGAGAACATAACTCAGTGAAGTTGGCCATCTGGCCAAGGTCGGTCAGGAGGACATTAATATTATAGATTTCAATAAGTGGAAGAATTTTCACAATCTGATAGTAGGTGGTCAGTTTCAAAGATTATGCCATACATACAAAATTTACCTCTTTATAATATTAGTTTAGATGTAATTACCTGTCTTCCAAAGAAACCCTTTGAAGCAACAGGATAATGTGAAACACCTATTTTTACATTTAAGTCTGGGTCGTCTGGTCCTGTAGGCACTTTATACATAACTGAATTTATTTTGTAGAAAGTGATATTTTTGAAACTTATTACAGATTGCTGATTGAAAACATTATTAAATTCTACAACTTTATCATGTCTTATAGGTTCATTTTCACCACCTATGTCATTGTCACCAGGAAGCCATATTTGCTGTAAAACAAAAAAAATAGACACTTAATTAAAACTGATATTATAAAACTGTAAAATAAAATAAAAAAAAAATTTGGGGAGCAATTATATAATAACTTAAACTAAATGCTTTTTTTTAAATCAATTTACATATGCATGCATTCTGTCATATTTTTATAAAAAACAATAGTAACATGATACAGAAAATTATTAAAAATATATTAATATTATAGTACCGCAATTGGATAGTAAACATTAAATATATTAGCGAGCCTTTTCACATAGCCATGGAACTCTGCCATAGTGGAGATAGAGCCTTCATCCATTAAGTCACCTAGGTATATTAGAACATCTGGATTGAAATGTCTTATTGCTACTGAAAATGTTGACCTTAGATACCTGTAAATATCATATATAAAATTTATTATTTTAACTAGCATCTTATACTCGATTCACTTGGATGCATCCCTAGATATATTTTAAATACATAGAAAATTTTTGTGTCCTAAATATTGATCTGACTAATAAGTAAGTTATTACTATACAAAATTTAGTTAAAATCCCTGCAGTAGTTTTTGCATGAAATGCACACACAATGTATATCTATACAGAAAAACAGACAAAAATTTCAACTACTATTATTTTGAGGCCTACATTCTGTACAAAATATGTAACGGTCATTGTTTTTAAAAAATACTAGCGACTCATCCTCTCTTCGCTTGGGTTCCTCTCTAGGTACATTTTTTCATTTAATTTTTTTGAGCGTAAATTCTTTTACTGAAATAACTACCTATCAGTTAAAGTCCCGTCAAAATCGGCCGAGCCGATTCGGAGATTAGCCAGAACAAACAGATAAAAAATTAAAAGTTGTATTTTTCTTATAAATACTGTATATAGTTCCATATGCATTTAGTAAAAAGCTGTTATTTTGACAACAAACAAACACTTCAATTGTATTTATCTGTATAGATGTAAAGATTTCACTTTAATACTATTTTTTATTATATGTATAACATTTATTGATTATATAAATAAAAATAAATAATCAAATATAAATCACACACATAATTTACATCTGAGAGCAAATTAAATGACTTACCTATCACTATCCCAATTGAAAAGTGAATTCAAAGGCGGAGGTACAGCTTGTTCTCCCTGTATTTGGGGATCTGCTATAAACAGTATCTTTGTACATTTTGAGGGTTGACTGCATACAAGCTCTTGCCAAAAAAGAGGCTGTATAACATATACAAGCCATTCACAATAAAATGCTACAGCTAATGGAGCCGCTACGAGGTATTTCAAAGTGGTACTGAAAAGTTAAAATAATGTTACAAGAATTCTAAATGAAATCCATAATATAATAATTAAATAAAAAAAAATAATTAAAACCTTCTTCGTAAATACATGAGTCTCGTTTATAAACATTTCAATCAAAATGAAATATTATCTTATCAAAAAGATCTGTGAAATCATTTAGAGTATTCAAGATGTAAATAATTAAATATTATTATTTTAGTAAAAAAAAATAGAATTTTGACAGTTGGGATTACAGAATATAAATAACATCGTTGCGATTCATTATGCGTTGTTTATTTATGAATGTAGCTAAACTAAAGCCACTACACAATAAAAAAATCATTTCAAGACTTTTATTAACTCTTACAATGTTTTAAGAGATTATTATATCAATTAAAGTTAAATAATGATAATTTAAAGATCAGAGATAACTGTCATTAATTATGTGACATAACTAGAACGCTACATATTTTATAGTTATTTACACTGTTTCGAACGTTTCTATTGCGGCGGTTTGACAGGTCAGCTTCGAGCCTCTTTTTAGCTTTCCGAGTAGCGTATTTTCATTTTATTTTACGTTATGTTTTTATTTTCGCGTTAAAAGTAATATTAATGTAGTCATTATAGTAGTATACTTCATGTATTAGATCGAATCCAAGTGCACTTACAGTGTTACATAAACACTAACGTAGAGCGCTAATCGTATCGGCAGTTCTTATGCATATAACTACACGATACGTCAGTTGATGAATGTTGGCTAAAAGATAATGGATGTGGATACTCCTAACATACTAAAAAGGTGCAGTAGCGCACCTCTTATCAATGAAGCGGCGTCTACAGCAGCCACATCGCCTACGACCAACACGGCGCCCAGGTAATACCTAGATCAATCGACACGCCTCCCACAGGCCCCGAATCGGTTGTCGCTACGTACCTGCCTATTTTTGACAGCTGCTGAGGTCGCCAGTGGGTGCCGTGCACGCATTTAGCACTATTTTTCA
The DNA here is from genome assembly GCA_951806755.1 of Brenthis hecate. NCBI lineage: Eukaryota > Metazoa > Arthropoda > Insecta > Lepidoptera > Nymphalidae > Brenthis > Brenthis hecate. The sequence goes on along the minus strand of OX638265.1, from coordinate 7,121,742 downwards.
CATTTAATAAATGCATGTTGGACTTGTTATTTTTATAATAAGATTTACTAGAAATATATTGTTATCAAAACTATAGTGTTATGATAAACATGGATGTGATGAATTATTAAGGTGAGAATAGCTTAAATTTGATATTTAACCACTATTAATATAATTCATATTTAGGATTTAAATAGTTAGTATTTAGTGACTACCCTATGCCAAAGTAGTTGATAGCTTTATTGAATACAAGTAGGGTCTACACTCATTTAAAAAAAAAAATTACATGAATAATATAATTGTATTATCAATAATAAAATTAATTAAATGGTCAAAACAATTATTAAATAAAACTATCTTTTCGGATTATTTCGTGGATTTATTTTGATTTTTGGTTCCCTAAAATAAAGCCGCGAAATAATCCGAAAAGATAGTTTTATTTAATAATGTCAAACATTCGCGTAAATCTAAGAAAATATTATGGTCAAAACAATTTAAAAAATCAAATAATTAATTTTACTGATTACAATCAGTTCAAAATGCATATTATACATACCACCAATATATGTATGATGCCAGTTTATGTTGATAGTCCACCCTTTTGTGTACTATTTATTATTTTATTCTACTAAAATATAATATTTATTCTACTAAAACTATATGTTAGGTAATCTTATTCTTATATGAAAGCTCGTATAATGAAGAGTTCATACTGTATTGTTTAATCCAGACAATCCATTAAAATTAAAAATAGCAATATATTTTATGCGGAATGCAGAAATGTGTCCAGTTATCTTCAATTTTTGTAATTGTACATTATTGTTCTATTTCTATGTGATATCATCTTTAAAAATGGATCATATACTAGTTTAAATTGAATTAGCATTATTATATATTAATATTAAGAAAGTAAATGTCTAATAATAAATACTGAGAGGTAATAAGTATTAATCCACTACCATATTTAAAGTTGCAATTTATTGTTAAATAATTTTGCAATATATGTGTAGTGTACCCAACAAAAATATTAAAATATCATGATTGAAGATGAAGTATTTTTAAGCAAAATTTATAAAGAAATCCAAAGAGAACTGGCATTTTGCATACAATTGGCAAAGAAATTTTAAATAAAACTATCTTTTCAGATTACTTCGCAGATTTATTTTGATTTTAAGTTCCTTATGTTTCAAATGCTTTATAGTAAAACCACAGGAGAGACTGATTGGCGAAGAATTAAATTATATTCCCAGAAAAATTATGAATAACATGATTTTATCATAAATCAGTTCTTTTTGAACCTATTGACATGACTTCATATGTCAAACTAGCAATAAAATTCACATACATACTTTAAGTATGAGGCATATCACATAATAATTATATTTTTTTAATAAAGTAAAAGATTATTATTTATATGCAAGGTTAGCATTCTGCACATTACCATGTTTTTAAAAATGTATGCTTATGTATTACCATGGGGTCTCGTCACAAGCAAAGGAAAATTAGTTCAAATAATTGTCAATAGATGACGTTACATGTATCGATTTGTTATTAAAGTTGTGTTAAATTAACAAAAGATAAAAAAGAGACCCAAAAAATGTATATTATTGTTTTAAAAATATTGTTAGTGAAGGGAAAAGAAAGAATGCACCCATAAATCATATTGCTGTAATTTTACTGATTATTGAAATATCAGTATTGAATTGTTTATCATGGTTAAAAATTCTTGAAGTCACTGAATTAGAAAATAAAACAGTTTAACTATTTGCGAATCAACAACATCTATTCAAGCAAATAAAAATAGACCGAAGAATAGCCCGAATTAGTGCTGTCCAATTTTTTGTATGGGATGAGGCATCTGCACTAGTATAGTATTATATAATCTCTGATATTATTCTGTAAGCTATATTACTGTACAATTACATCAAAATCTGTTGAGTAGTTTTTGCATGACAGAATAACAAACATCAATCCTCACAAACTTTCACATTTATATTATGAATATATTATGAAATATATATATATATCAAGAATGGTATCTTTCATTGTATGAATATGAAAGATACCACTCTTGATAAATATTGTTTTTGATTATATTTCTAGGTACAATATATATGCATTTATATCTTAATGCAAGTTAAGGCTACAATGTTTTCTTCTGAGAGTTAAAAATTTAAAGTACTCATATTATCATATCTATTCTATTCTATATATCTATTCAGTTTTTCCGAACTTTAATGAGTTAAAACAAATATACAACACACTTTGAAGCCGTTAACAAGAAAATTGAATTGAAAACAAACATACATTTTTTTATCATTATTTGGATTTCTTATTGTGTCATAAGGTAGCTATTTCAAAACAGACAGATACTTTATTTATAATTATAGTAGATTTCAAGTATACTCAAAGATTGCTTATAAACTACAAAGATTACTGTTTCAATAAACATTGTGTAAAAACATTGAGCTCTTTATGGTATTGTTATATAAATAAATATATAGGGACATTAACACACAGCACCATCTAGTTCCATGGTAAGCTACGAGGTTTGTGTTATGGATACCAGATAGTTGATACGCTACACATATATAACTTTTAAATACATACATATTATAATTAAATAAATAAACACCCATGAGTAGAGTACACACATTCGTGCTCATCACACTATGAATGCCTCCAGCGGGACTCGAACCCGCGACGGCTGGCACAGCAAGAAGGGTCACTATAAACTGAGCCAAACGTGTCGTCAAATTATATAGTATGTAATTGAAAGGTGAACGAAAAGTAATATAAATCTTGCTGTGTTTAGAGTTGTGAAATGTTTCGTATTTAGGTTAAAATAACATACAAATATATAGTAAGCATTTGCGGTAGGTATGTAGGTACCGACTGCAAGTGTGTGGGTAATGCAATTCTTTGCCTTTAGATTTTTGTACTGGAAATCAATACATATTGTATAATAATAATTATTATTTAAGTCCCCCCACCGCGCAGAATTTTTGTTTGTTCGGACTCATCTCAGAAACTACTGTATAGATATTCATACGGTTTTCACTAACAGAAAGAGAAGAGGTTATAGGCAAGGGCGGATCCAGTCCTCAAAAAAGGGAGTGGTCACAGTCATCTGGAAAATGCCTAAGTGGGTATAGGCGTAGCAATTTACTCATGATCAATATTATATTTCACATCTAAAAAGGTACTTTACTTTGAGTAAAATAGAAAACAAAGCGACCTCCGCGGTATTTACGCTGACCGGGAGAGCCGTCAGTATTATTAAAAAAGCTGTTTTTTTTCAATTTATTAGGCATTGATATAACATCAATCTATCGACGTCAATTATTAGGGTGAACATTTCTGTCGTGCTTCTAACTGTGGATTTGCTCTGGTTATAACTAATTACTAGCGAATCACCCTCGCTTCACTCGGGTTCGTCCCTAGGTTGATTCCCCATACAAGCTTTCATCCCCATTCTCAACCCCTTAAGGGATGATTTCCGGGATAAAAAGTATCCCAAGTCCTTCCCAGGGTCTCTAAATATCTTCTTACCAAATTTCATCTAAATAGGTTCGGTATATCCAGATATTATCCCCTACAACGACACAAACTCACAATCCACAAACTCACAAACTTTACCTCTTTATAATATTAGTATAGATAAGGCTATTTATATGCGCATTTTGCAAAAACTACTGATATGATAATATTCGCGAATTAAGTCTGTAAAACTCGTCCCTTCTGACAGGTTCCATTATAAGAAATACGAGATCTATCGTAAGTTTACTAGTAGGTATACGATAAAGTTCTCATTATAACCATGAAAAGCTCTTTGAAACTTTTGTTATTGTTTTTAAACGACGTCATAAATACATGAATGTGATGTAATATCGTCGTGATTGTGGACCAATTTTTATGATTTGTTTACGTATAGGTATATGTAGGTATGGATATATTGAATAGAAATGTTTGAAATTAGTTCTTTTAAATAAAGCTGGTCTTAATAATTTATAACAGTAGAGCCTTAAAAGTACCTATGTTTTTTAATAATCATATAGGTACATACATTTTAAATAAAACTATCTTTTCGGGTTTTTTTTGCGGATTTATTTAGATTTTTGGTTCCCGACGTTTCGAATGCCTTAGAATTATTATTCTAAGTTTATAGAAATCATGCTCATTGCTCACGGATAAAAAGATAGTTTTGTTTAAAATGTCAAATATTCGCGTAAATCTATATAAAAATGTTTTTTTTTTTTTGGTTAGGTTTGGTTGTATAATCTATAGTAAATGTCTGGTGGTGGAATTTTTTTCTCATTTTTCCTGTTTCATCAAGTTATAAGTTTCGTATTTCCCACTTATGTTACTAATATGTTCGGTTTGTTCCAGAAGCACAACGTTTTTCGGAATGTTCACCAACAACAGTCTTCCACGCACTCGCAGCAACAGTATCAGCTGCAGTCCCCTGTCGGCGGCCGTCAATATACCTGCTAGTCTTCAAGTCAGTGTAACTTCTCTTCATTGTAAATTAAGTTGTACACACCACTACTACTATCCATACTAATATTATAAATGTGAAAGTGTGTTTGTTTGTTCTTTTACGTCGAAACCGAGGGACAGATTGGCGGATTTTTTTGTGTAGAAATAGTTGGAGGGCTGGAGAGTGACATAGGGTCCTCTTTACCGCGAGAGATTACCTCATTCTCACGGGAAAACACGTTATAATACAACCCACAGCAACTCATCATACCTATGTATATACCTAATATAAATAGTTTATCTATTTCATACTAACCGTTAAAATGAACCCGAACGCGAACGAAGCGAAAAAGTTAAAAAAATAATTATTTAAATAATCATAAAAATATTAATAAGTAACTAATCCAAGAAAACGTAGTAATAAAATGCATGTAATCAAATGCAACTTCTTCCATCCAGCGATAAGATTTACTGATTGATATTATTACTTTTTTATCGACTGGTAGAACAATTAACAATTTTTATGTGTATTATTGTGTGTGCATGGTTTTATGTCATGCATTTCTGAGCTATACCTACTCCAAATCGCCAGAGTTTTATCGTAACCGAATGAACGTTTTAGAAACATGTAAGGTAGTATAGGAAGCAGCGCGAAATCTACATGAATTTATTGTTAAAAAATTGCCATGAAATTGATTTCGTCGTGCAAATCGATTTTGAAATACTAGTATATTTTTAGGGATCCGTACCTCCATAAGGAAAAAAAGAAATCCTTATAGAATCACTTCGTTGTCCGTCTGTCTGTCTGTTTAGACCCTTTTTCTCAAGAACACGTGGAGATATCAAGGTGAAATTAATATCAATTACGCAGGTTTGTGATCCCTTGGAGCTGTGAAAAAATCTAACTTATAAGTCAACGTAATCAAAAGATACGATTTTTAGGCTGCATATTTTAACATTTGCGAGGGAATCAAAACCAATATGTTACTTCCTGTTGACCTAGAATCATGAAATGATGGGATGAAGCAATGTCTTTTAGTTAGCATAAGTAAAGGGTAAGGGTAATATCCGAAAACCACAAATTTGTAGTTACATCACAATTTTTTGCTACGGAAATGTTACCGAACCCTCGGTGTGCGAGTCAGACTCCCACATGTCCGTTTTTTTTTAATATTTTTGCTGAGTACAATTTGCTGAGTATTTTACATTAAATTGATTTTGTTCAGCTTGATTCTGGTGAAACACAGTACCATACAGTACATTAATATTAAGATAGCAGCGAAATTTTTAAAATGATTTATGATAAATTTCGAATCGATATCTAAACAGGAATTTGTTGGTGTAAAACGATTGTGTATAATTTTTTCATTCGATTCTAATACCAGCTTTATTTATAGGTATTAGGTACTTAAATATTATTACGTATTTGAAAAAGAATAAGTTAAATAAAGGAAACTTGTTTAAATATTTTTTCTATTTATATCAAAAAATTACAACGTCTTATGTTTTTCAATTTTTACGCAATCGTGATTTTTGTTTTTGTAATCTATCTATCTAATTACATATGTGTATTAAAATTCTGAGTCGAATCTGTTTTTTTTTCTGGGAATTTATTGAAATAGTCATTATTATCGATACAGAGGCCGGATCTACAGTTTTTGTCTCTGTGTCTATCTATCTGGAAACGTATCACGAGAAAACCACTGAACAGATTTTGATGAAATTTGTTGTGATGATAGCTGGTTATCCGAGTCAACATAAAGAGTACTTTTTAATGCTGGAAAAGATCTCATTTGTGAGAAATCTATACCTACTAATCGTTTTATTAATATTAGTGTAAATGAGTATACTCCAAGATAACAATAAAATATCAACAAATTTCTGTGTAGATTTCGGCCTAGTTTTTATAATTTTAAAAATTTATCTTGATATCAAGATGGCAACTGTGAGTTTCAAAGTTATTTTCAGCAACAAAATCAATATTATGACGACTAATTCACACAATTTGTTTTTCAATTTGTGCTCATTTACCGCCATATATAAGCTACAGGAATGGTTACTGTAGTCTGTACTGTACTGTATGTACACAAAGGTATCGGACTCATCAATGACGACTAGAGTATTTAGTAAAATCTAAGTGTCCTTAGTTACTTCGCGACACTCGTAATATGTAACTTAATATTATAAATATATTAGGTACATATATATTATAATATATTACTTATATTATAAGATATATATTAATTGTGTCACTAATTAGCTGCAGCGATAATGACAAAAAGTTGGCGAAACCAATCAGCGAAGCGTTCAACCAATTACAATTTGAAGACTAATATTTTATCTTTGTCAAAAAAAAAAAATAAGGATAATTAATATATTATTTTATCATAATATCGGAAAAAAGTAAGAATAAACATATGTTTAATTAAAGAGTCTACATACACGATGGTGCGCGTTTCATAAACGCGCTAATAAACGATTCATTCAGACAAATAACAACCATTACCATGGCAACATTAATCATGTATTCTATCTCATTCTCTCGCCGGCTTAATACTATATATTTATGTGTTTGTCTCTTTCTCGTGTCATTTTCGTTTCATCGAGTTTCAAATTGGAACGATTCTAAAGAAGTTTTACTTCAAAAGCTGGACATTTGCGTTTATATTGATTGACAAACTTATGACAGGCGCGCGAAGACAGCGCGTTAAAGAGCCATCGTGTGTGAAAGCCCTAATCTTTACACGAATAAATCTAATATTCCAGAGCACTTGTGGTCGCAGACTGACGCCTCGGGTTAACCAGCTAAGAGCAGAAGAGTGTGCGGATGTCAGCAACACGAGGGAGGTCGCGCACGAGAGGGAAGTGCACACTGCAATGCAAATGGGTCAGTCGTACGAGGACCTGACGATAGTCGGCCTGGCCAATTCACCCACGAGGGTGCCTAGGTGAGGTTTATTAGATTTAATTACTATTTTGTTAATTTATCCGACTGTGCAAGCGTGTATTTTGGGGTGGGATAGATATGGGATTTAGGTCTTATTAAAGGTTAAAAGAGTAATATTTAACTATAACCCCTAAAAATGAGTTCAAACAAAGGGATTGTTAAAAAGAATGAATCAAAACTTGAAAGTTTTACTTGTAAATAGTAGCCATTGAAGAGTTCCACTACCCTTCTCCTGGCTCACTCAACGAATGTATGTTTATATATAGATTGTTTAGAAATTATTGTCTTGATGCAAGTTTAAAACCACCTCCCAGATTTCAGTAACAGCGTCCAATTTTTTAATCGCTTATTGATTCATTGATTGATTGATTGCGAAGTGTACTGGAGTTATGATGGAATTATATACGTACACTTCAATTTATTAATAACAAGCATTGCCCGCGGCCAGATGACCAAAACTACTCTTACAATGCAGTTTTTGTATTTTTTCTCAGAAATGAAACATTTTCCCGCGGTAAAATGTATCCTATATGTTGACCCGGATAACCAGCTATCACCATACCAAGTTTCATCAAAATCCCTCCAGTGGTTTTTCTGTGATGCGGTAACAGACATACAGACAGACAAAATTCTAAAAAATTATAGATTCGGCCTCTGTATCAATAATAATGCTTATTTCAATAAGTTTTACCAAAAAATATTTAATGTACAGATTCGACTTAGTTACAATTTTATTATATGTATACTAGTAACTGTACTGTAACTGTAATGGACATAATAAATATATAATTATTAATTAAATTAGAACTGCCGCATTACATGGAATAATATTAATATTTATAAAGACTTGCATCATCCATGTTTATTGATAGAATTGTTTCTAAGTGCCGCCTTTGAACAATATGCAGTGGCGATATGAAAAGCATTTCATTAGATTGAGTGCCATGTTTATATTTATCAAACATCATGAGTAAGATTATTATGCATATATCATTGATATATATGTACATAGATACACATTTCCTAACCAATATCTCTAAAAAAAATGGCGTCGACATGTGACATGTCTAGACACAAATTCGAACTTGCGCACACCGCATAAAGTACTTTTCAACCGACTTCAAAAAGGAGGAGGTTCTCAATTCGACTGTATATTTTTTTTTTATGTTTGTTACCTCAGAACTCCGTCATTTATTAACCGATTTGGACAATTTTTGTTTTGTTTGAAAGGGTATACTTCCAGATTGGTCCCATTTAAATTTCAAAAAAAAAATACCACCCCTAAGGGTGGAAAAACAACTAATGATGAATTTAACCTACTTCTAATTGTCATATTGACTTGAAACTTTGCAAGTATTTCTATTTCCGTTAATAGTACAATGGTTCGGTGTTGTTGACCTGATCTGATGGCAAGGCCAGAAAGTGGATAGGTGGAACTCTTCAACGGCTAATAGTAGATACTTTGAGTTTGGGCTTATTTTGTTTGATTTGACAAGCCTAACACGTTAGAATCCTTACTTTGCTACTACTGTCTACACTAAAAAGGGGAAATTAAAAACTTTTTAACAAAAAAATAAAAACTGACTTCAAACAAAAGCACTAAAAAGTAAAAAATAACTGATTGGTAGTTTTCATTTACTATACATACCTAATCAAATATTTTCGAAGTCGGTGTGCTTTGGCTAAGTAATTAAAGCCTACCTATTAAATACATACCTAATCAAATATTTTCGAAATCGGTGCCAGCCCATACAAAGCAAACTAGCACTACAAAACTAACAAACTAGCACCCAAGCTGAGCGAGGGTGAGGCGCCAGTTTTCAATATAATTTTAACATAGTAGTCATTTATTAGTTTCAATAAAAAAATCAAAACCGGTTTATCCGTTTGAAAGCTATAATACCATAGACAGGCAACCAGACCTACCCTTTTATTACGAGTTAAAATGGGGTAAATAAAAAAAAATCATCAATACACAGAAGTTTCTCACCCACTTCTGTCTTCATTTCTAAAGATATAATGTACATGTAGTTGTATTGACAAAACATATTTCTGTTTCAGGTTTTCCCCTGTAGTGTCACCATCACCCACACGGAAATTCACAACTCGGCGGAGTTTATCTCCCATCGCCCTACGAGCGTCCTCCTTCAGTCCGGTTAGACCCAACGTGTTAGTGGGCAAACGACGGTGCGACGACGGGGATTCCTCTATATCAAAACGTATGTGCACAGACAGACTTACACCTTCTACACCCGGAACACCAGACTCTGATTCTCTAGAATGCACCTTCAGACCAGTTTCTCCCAGAGCCCAACCAATGAATGAGTCTCCGCATGAGTCTCAAGACATACAAGAAAACAACAAATCACCAAGCCCCAGCTAATATTAAGGTGGTGTGACAATGGTCAAGGAAATGTATGGACATACAATTTCATTCGGGGATATGAAGTTATGCCTCGGTATCTGTATTCGACTATCATATACCCATGGAATTCTGCATTTATTTGCAAGCATATACTCTGATTGGTAATGCTTGTTGTTGATATTTATTCAGATTTAACCATTTTTTTAAAATGTCCAGATTATGTAGAACTATCCCACACTAGTCGGGCTGGAAGCCAAAGTTTCAGGATAGATTGGTCAATACATTGATGGGTGTCCGGTTCGGACTGGCAGTGTTAGTGACTTGTGTTAAGTTCTGTGAGACAATTTGTAATTAAACCAATAATATGCTGTTACAATAATAGTAATTAGTATAGAAAGACAATATATTGGTACCAAATATAAAATTATTGATGCCTAATAAGGAGTTGAATGGGTTCGAGTAATGAATATGTGTAGTGTAATGCGAACCCATCTGAAATTATTCAGGTGCCTAAAGTAGCCAATGGCGTTAGTTCCTAATAGCGAACTTGATATATTATCATAGTGTAGACATAAAGCGAGTGCCCTTCTAATAGCCAAAGCATCAAAACTTTAATGTAAATATGATACCGCGTTTGTTGTATAGGAACGCATTGTATATAGACTAGATGTAAGCAATCCATTTATGTAAGCTCATCTAAGGAGAATCGCTCCTTTCATCCCGCCTTTTTGTTTATATTATAATAAGTCCCATTTGCAATGTCTTTTTTTGAATTCATATATAAGAAATTTCAGAATTTGAAAATGACTCGGCAGCTGTGATTTCTATGTAAAAATTATAAATCATTGACTTATAGATGTTCCGAGGATTTTTTTCAATTGACATTCATTATATTGTGTTCATTATTCACTTTGAATATAACTTTGGTTGTACCATATTGGTAGTCCATTGAATGTTTGTATGTCTTTTTTTGTTTACCGGTAACTTGCCAATTTTTTTGATAAATAGAATAAAACAGTCTAGTACAGGGTACTTTTTCTTTGATATGACACGGATAATATTTAATGCAATCGTTTGGACTTTCGTTTTAAATATGTTGAGTACATTAAAAACTTGTGTGTGTTCTTATGTACGCACAAAGTTATACTTCTTTGGCGTAACAACAAAAATAGCTAAAGATTTCTGCCGTATGTCACAACTCTCTGTTTGTAAAAGGAAAGCAGCTAACTTCATCATGTCGCTTTTTGGGTGTCGGTGTGCGCGCGCATCGTAAAAATTTTACCATAATTTTTTTCGAACGTGTCAAAAGAAGTGTAACTTCAAAAATATATCTTACTACTAATAGGAATAGTGACGAAAGTTTTATAATAATGCTTTGTTCATATTATTTTTTGGTGATTTTAATATATCACATACAGAGTACGTCTTGAACATTTCGTCTAAATATTGGTTTGCGTTTATTTGCAGAGTAATAACATTATCATGGTTTTAAAAGTAAAAAAAAAACAAATGAAATGGGCCCAAGCTTGAAGGTTTTGTTAGAAGCCACTGAATAGTATCACTAACCACTTCTGTCTCATAACCGTATAGCTCTTTAAAACATTTGACAAAAAAATCATTGAAAGTATCATAATGCTTTGACGACACGCTTACGACGATACTTGCCGTGTCAACGGTCGTGGGTTCAAGTCCCGCTGGGGGCATTCATTTGTGCAATGAGCACATATGTTTGAACTCCAATCATTAATGTAGTGTATCAACTATCTGGTATCCATAACACAAGCCTCGTAGCTTACCATGGAACTAGATGGTACTGTGTGTTAATGTTCCAACATAATTATTTTTTATTTTACTTTTTACGTACTAGGATACTAGGATCAAATCTTTATATATATAATTCTTCTGTGAGTGTGTATGTCACTGAACTTCTCTCAAACGACTGGACCGATTTTGATGAAATTTTTTGTGTGTGTTCAAAGGGATCTGGGAATGGTTTAGATTTGCAATTTTGTCCAAAAAGTTTGAAATTTTCAAATTAAAGACGTGTAGACAGGACAACGTCTGTCGGGTCCGCTAGTAATAATATAATCGTCTGGTCTTGGGTCAGCTTTGCTTGAAGGGCAAATTGATTTCTTCGGGTTTTCAAGCAATCTAATTGGCGACATTGTTGCATAATTTTTTAAATAATTATTTTTTTTTTATTATAATAAAATAATGGCTCGATGAAATTAAATATAACTTACATCTTCACGTTATAATTTTAAATTTTAGTCATTCTATTCATTTGATTTCAGATTGTTGTGATTTCGTTTTAAGTCAGATTTTTAATCGCCATTTAAAAAATATAATACAATTTATAACAGCGTTCGCATTGCGATATTTTATTAATAATATTATATATTATATAATAATAATTTTAAATAATTTGTATTCACGATCTCATACATAAGTCAATGTGAAATTAGATCTATGAAACGGCTTAGGACAGATGATAAAGTCCTTGCCGATTTCGGTCACGGCGACGTCTCATTGAGACGAGCCATATACGTACGTAGGAGATACAATGAGCGTGTGCGGAATGATATATACATATATATGTATATTAACCAGGGCTCGAAAACCCTTTCAATTTTTAAACTGGTTTAAGGCTTCGGTTATGTGTTAACCGGTTTAAACCCGGTGATTGGTTTTTGATGAATTTAGGTTCCATAATCAAAATTAACCGGTTAAAATGAGTTTCTGTGCGTTTAAATTCAGCTAATCTTAGCTAATGGTGAATTGAGAGTTAACCATTATTATTTGATGAACCGGTCAATGAACGAGCGTTGAATTAATCATAAGCTACATTACCGAAATAAACCGTTTTTTTAACCGGTTCCAAGTCCAGATAATAACTATAATTCCTATAACGCATAATCATCTATAGTCGACCGGTTTCGACACAATTACTAAGAGATACAGTGGCGCACTCACACAAGTAGAAATCCGCCCACTTCTCAACCAGGGAAACTGAATGGAACTCTCTGAATATACTAAACCGATTTAGATAAAATTTGGTAAGAATATAGTTTGAGACCCTAGGAAGGACATAGGATACTTTTTATCCCGGAAATCATCCTTTAAGGGGGTGCAAGTTTGAATGGGTAATCAAGCTAGGGACGAACCCGAGCGAAGCGAGGGTGAGTCGCTAGTAGATCAATAACGCCATATGAGACGCCGTTACAAGCGCTATAAGATATATGCCCAATAGTACTGCACCACTAAGCCACTGTCATATCAAAGTTTTTAGACAAACAAACAAATACAACATTCAATGGATTTTTTTATAATTAACAAGTAGATTATTAAATTTAAAAACATTATTTTTATAATTAATTCATCTAATCTCAAATATAGAATTTGAATGGTAAAATACCTCAAATACATATATGTATTATTTGTTACGGTATGCATTTTTATAGCTTGTGATTAAGTTATAATGATTAAAAGCTCTGGGTGATAGTTGAATATGCACAAGTCTTCAATAGTTTAGATATAAGGTTTCGATTCATTTGTTATTTTATCAATTTTCATTGTTATTTATCGATACAGATGAGCTTTGAGATTCTGATTTGCTGAGAATGAATTGTAGGATATAAAATGTAACAGTTATTCAAAATCTCAACGTTTTCTATTGAATTTACAACCTTTCAATGGCATGAAATCAATTTGATATATTCTAAATACTTTCTTAAATTTACGCGAATATTTGACATTTTAAATAAAACTATCTTTTCGGATTATTACGCGACTCATGAATTCATTATGTAATTTTGTGGGTATGCTGTGTAATAAAAATAGTTTTATTTAAAATAATAAACCCTCTTCCTGGAGCTCTTTGCTTGTCAAGCATTGTACCTACTACATAGGCAGTTTTGTAACTTTTGTATGTGTCATAAAGACTTCTTAAGATATTGTTTTAAAGTGTGATTAAATCACAACATGGACTATACATTTTTTTCATTTAATCAACTAAAAAAAAATAGAGTTACCAAACCAAAATCACTTTTATTTACACATCAGTTTACATGAACCTTGTATAATTAAGACAAATGATGAGAAAACAGTTTTTAAAAATTAATTAATCTAAAACTTACCACAAAATGAACAACATTATTTATAACATTCCAATATTTTGTACTCTTTTAAAATGCGATAAATTACAAAACATACGACGATGCAAATCTCACAATATTTACTATGTAAATTATTTAAAATGATACAAAATCCATTTAATAATTATAATTAAAACGGTAGCAAAGTGCCGATAAAAAACAGTCTGTCGGTAGCGAGTTGTCGACAGCCGCCTTACAATTAAAAATAAGCTACAATATTATATATATATTTATTATATTTCAATACAGTACCGATTGGGACAAAAACAACAGATGGAACGTATGTTTCTTACTATTACAACTGTCACTCGAACCAATGATATTGATTCTGTATAACAATGATATTTAAATAATTATTTTTTATCTTCATTTATAAAAGAATGTATAACTTTCTTAGATTTACGCGAATATTTGACATTTTAAATAAAACTATCCTTTTGGATTTTTTTGCGATTTAGTAATTTAATTCATTTTGTCATTTTTTGGGTAGGTACTGTCTGTAACAACTATATAATGACCTGAGACGTCTGTAACCTCAGTCTCTCACGTGACCATGATTGCTGTAAAGCATTTGAAACGTCGGGAATCAAAAATCAAAATAAATCCGTGAAATAATCCGGAAAAGATAGTTTTCCTTAGAATTTAATACGACAAATCAAACAATTGTTTACAACATCAAATCAACCTTTGACCCGAGTGACAATAATAATTGCAAGCTCACAACGCATAGATCAATTATTCATATATTACAGGAAAATTAACTTAAACAGAATAAGCGTTTGGTTTTTTTGAAACCAGTAATATTAAATGCAAATCCATATGTATCTAATAAATTAATTTCTAATAAGCCTATTGATACACTGCAGCCGAGTGGTACATGAGCACAAATTAAAAATAATTTTTACAACGAACCGCCGTCAAATTTGGTCTCTGTTTTGTAAATAACAAGTGATTTCTTGTAAAATTTTATACTATAAATAGCTAATAAGGCAAATTTCACATAAATTTAATCTGATAAAAATGAATTAATCACCTTTTTTTGACGACGGTTAACAAAACTTATAATAGTATCGCTAAATAAGTTGCACTATCCTATAATTGACTATAGGAAGACATTTACTACAAAAATCGTGACTACCATGAGACATGCTCGATACTCGCTAGCGAGCGCGTTAAATGAACGCAACAAAAACGCCCGTATCGACGTGTCTACACTATCTAATCAATACGTTGGTGACTATAGTAAGTAACGTAAGTTTACGATAGCAACTCATGGCAGATGCCGATTGTATCGGACGTACGTGTCTATCGAGATTGTGTTGGAAAGTGAGAATTTGGCGTGGTTTTGGTTTATTTTTAAACAAAACTATCAAAGATCAGTGAAAAGAAACTTAAGTTTCTATTTCCATAGCTTGGAGGGTAAACGCCTCAAGTCTTATCGGTGGTATGGAATGTACAAAATAAGATTATTTTAAACGACAAAAAATCGCATATATTATCTATTATTTATCAATACATCGGCAATTTCGACATTGTTAGCGATCGCTATTTTATAGATTTCTACCGCTAAATCGCAATCGTCAATGAATAAGACACCGAAATCATTCATGATTACGATTTCGCGGCACGAATCAAGTAGCGATCGCTAACTATGTCGAGATAGCTGGCATTGTTGTCAGCACTATCTATTAAGAAAACTTTTAATAAGCTCACAGATTGAAAAACAAAGAAAACGTTCCAAAATAAAAACATAATAAACAATATATGTCAATACAATCTGTTTAAAATAGTGTTATTTCATACTGTGTTCCAACAAATAAAATATAATTGGAACCAATTTGCCAAATAATAGCATAGATATCAAAGGCAATACACATATCAGCTTATCTATAAACACCGCGTCATTTCAGTCTTTTTGTGGCTGTATTTGAAATTCAAATTATATTAAATTCTTAATAATTATAGACAAAAATGTAGTGTCAAAGTACATAAGTACAGGTTGGCTTTAGTTTTAAGGTCACCAGTAAATATTAAACGTTATACGTTAAGACTGCTCATACATAGTTAACCTACTAAATTAAATTCTATTATAACGAAATGAGAATTTTTTCTAAGTCAATAGAGCCGGGTGGCACTTTACATTAATGTCTTACAAACTCCACTAAGCCCGGTCCCATCACTCTTGGTAAAATTACCTATCATATATCAAAACACTGTGAAAAAGTTAACAAATTGAGTTCACATTACTTGATGGTAAAAAATAATAATAATATCGTTAATAGAATAAAATCGAAAAATATTTAATTTGGTTATTGGAAAAAAGGTGTGAAAAAAGTTAAAAAATTAACGAAACAAAAATAATCTACAAATATATAAATATATATTATGGAGTTTATTAACTTTTTCACAGCAAAACTCACTAGGATTGCAAGTTTTAAGTATATTTTATACAACAGTGATGAAATCAACGCTTAATGTGTCTTAACAATTTAAATATAAACTATTTTACATCAGAACAATGCACTGGCATTTTCAACAACTATAAGGCTTAAGTTACATAGCTCCATTTGGCTGTGTATGAAAGTTATAATTTCTCATAAACTCGCACTCCATTATTAAAAGAAAATATAAATAAAATAACAATAAGAAAATATATAATTTAACATTCCCATACACAGAACGTTTCGTTATCAATATATCGTCTATTAAAAAGAAAAGTGACACAGATTAAAAAAAATGTATTTCTATTTTAAATATTATTATAGGCATACTGTAACTATTTTAATTAAAGATTACATACTCTTCTTTGGTTTGCGGCTTTGTCGTTCGCTATTGCAATTATTTTTTACTGTGACATTTTTCTTTCGAATAGACTTTTCTTATAGATTTAAAATAATTTCTAATTTTAACAGGGAGTTAGTCCATTTTTCTACATAAAAAGAAAGACATTTAAACAGTATCTTAAGCCTTACTTTACAAAAATATCTATAATTTCGACCCACCGTCATGCAAAGTGCCATAATGTTGCTCAACTGCTCAGTACTGAGTCATCTATGAGGGGAACTTTGGCCACTTCAAAGAAAATTGTATGCGAATACTTGTTCCTTACGGTACTGATAGCAGATTTTGGTTTCTTGTGAAGGGTAGCGTTTTGGGCGAGCGCTATTGGGAGGATTTGTTTTAGGCTGTAACCTGGAAAGTGAAAATTTTCCATCTTAGCATAAAATTTAAATTAGAAATTATATAGATAAATGAATATAATAATGCTAGTATTATAGACAAATAGTTTTCAATAAAATCATAAATTTCTCAAAATTATATAGTTATAAGAATACTAAAACAAAATAAGACAAGTATTGGTCTGAATCCTGTACAGAACGTCTGAATTGACAAAGCATACTTTAAAATGAAATATGCCGTGCCTTTATCACTTACAATTAATAAATTTATACCTCAGTTACTAGGACTAGTGGCTTACCCTTCTCGCTTTGCTTCGGGTTCATCCTTAGGTATGTTTTAATGGTTAGTATGGAATAGATACAGACTATATATTAATTATAATACTGCTCCGCTCCTTGGGTAGTGCCGTGATGACATATAGCCTATAAGCCTTCCTCAATAAACGGGCTATGTAATGCAAAAATAATTTTTCAAATCGAATTAATAGTTCCTGAGATTAGCACGTCTAACGAACAAACAAACTCTGCCTCTTTATACTATTACTATAGCTCTGCTATCCCTATTTTTTTACTTAATAACCTTACAACATTGTACAGCAGTTCAAATCTACCATGTCACAGCTGTATAGAATCAAATCTCCAAATAAAATCGCTGTGACAAACAAAGAGATGGTTGGTTCTGATGGACACAATGAATGCATAAAATTCCACGTCTACCTGGTTACACAATCTCAAAAACTATTAAAATAGCAAAATAAATACAAACTCACCTGTATAATACTGAAGGGTGGGCGTCCAGCTGCCGAGCGACTTCATCCTGAGCGCGATGTACAGCGCCGCGGCCGCCATCTTGCTGTCCGAGTGGCTCAGCAGGCTGTACTCCAACAGACACTGCTCTAGCACAAACCGCGCTAACGTTAGCGTAGGCATCGACACTCGGGCGCACTGGGGAAAATAACATACAGGATAACACAAATCTTTATTTACATGACACATCTTTGTATCTATACATAACTGTTTATATTTATCTGGTTTTGACATCTATCGGCACTCTTGAGTCGTTAACACGTCACGTGACATGTCGATGATGATTTACATGAATTTTTCACTTAAAAAAGTCTACCAACCTGCACTTGGTGGACTATGGCCTGATCCCCATTGAATTGAAGAGACACCTTTAATAGGGGCTGAATCCACAAATGATAATAATGTCTCAAATAACCGAAATGACTCACTCTGGCGTATCTCCTGAGGAAGCGGTAGGAGAGCGGCACGCCCAGGTCGAAGTCTATAACACGTAGGATGTTCATCTCCATCTTGAGCAACTGGCTGAGGGTATAGGCGCCATCGCATATGTAGAGGAAATCGTCAACTAGAGGAGGGATTCGTTCCTGAAATGGTTTACATTATTATTTTTTAATAGCTTAAATGCTTTAGGAATGGATAAAAGACAAACGTCCAAAGAAAAATTATTTATTTGTATCAGGAACTTTTTCAGGTATACACCTGTATACACAGAATAGCCCACCAAAGCTTGATCATAATTGGATCAACAGTTCAGCAATGGAAGATAAGCTCACTTGCAAAGTGAGCGTATATTTCGATTAGTTCTATTGAAACACTGCCAACGTTGCCAAAACACATTCACAATGCCGCAATATTTATTTAAAAGTTGCAAAAATAACGCACAAAGAAAAAGCTTTTGATACGGAGTGTCTTATTTTCGGGAAATACATGTACATTAAGTCAATATTTTAAGATTTAACCTACGAAATCTCACAAAGTAAGAACGGGAAAAAGTGCTTTATGTTTTTTTAATAAAGGTTGATTTTACAATAAAGATTATAAAACTTACGAAATGATCGTAAGTATGTGATAATAATTTGAAGATTTGTGACTTTATTACAAGGTGTTGATTAGGTTGAAAATAAAACTATTATAAGAATTTGTCTTGGTTCGTTAGTATACAAATGTAGCTGTATAAGTACCTATTCGCGCGGACAGAATTTAGCTTTGATTTTGTATGTGACACATTATCTGTATTGTTGATCAAAGCATCTGATCATTTAATAATTTTTGTTTATAGACAAAATTTGCAAAAATACACAAGATGAAAACACAAAATACAAAATAAAAGGATAAGAAAAAAATTTACAATAAACTCTAAACAGACTAAAAATTTACTCACATCAAACTTGGATGCAATGAATAATGCCGAAGCACCTAATAACTGAAGTTCTTCCTTCGTCAGCTGCTCCCTCTCTGGCAGGGTCTTGCTTGACCGGGTCAGGTACAAGTCCACGAGCTTCACGGCCAGATACAGGGTCTCATGGTTCAGCTCGAAGCTCTCCTGGACTTCCACCATCCAGTCCACTAGGAGAGCCCTCATCCAGGATGTGATGCCTTTCATCCTTTGGAGGTAGTCGTCGATGATGAATAACCGCTAAAGTGGTTTAAAATAGAATTCTGTTAGTGTTTTTTAAATAAATTTATCTATTTTTTATTACTTAATAGTTAATACACGTCTTTAAAAAGTAGCTATGTTTTGTCTGGTATACCTATAAAGCGTGCGTCTCTGTCGTAAAATGTAAGAGAAATAATTCCGTAATACATTATTTTCATATTTATAACTCTATTGGTTTACGCGGCTAACACCATGTCGGCATGCTTTTTTTTGCGACATCTTCAACAATCATCGGCATATTTCAGCCAATGTACATAAAACCGTAATGAATAATACATATAAACCTTCTCCATTGATGAAACTCCGTATGAAAATCCGTTCGGTAGTTTTTGAGTTTATCGCGTTCAGACAGACAGACAGACGCGGCGGGTAACTTGTTTTATAATATGTAATGGTCTCCCACATTGAGTCAGAGTCAAGACTAACTCTCAAACATTGGCATCTATATCATAATTTTTGTGATCAAAGATTTGATCAAACATACATATGTTACGCCTAGAAAATCTAATACTAATATAAACACTTAAGTTTCTGAAGACGATATCTCTGACAGAAAGCGGAAATGTAAATATGATTATGTTGGGATAAATTTATTAACACACAGAACCATCCAGTTTCATGGTAAGCTACGAGGCCTGTGTTATGGATACCAGATAGTTGATTATATACACATATATTACATTAAATACATTCATATTATAAATATAAACACTCATAACTGGAGTACAAGCATTCGTGCTCATCACACAAATGAATGCGCCCAGCGACTCGAACCCGCGACCGCTTGCACAGCAAGTAGGGTCACTACAAACTGACCCAAACGTGTTGTGTACAAGTACATAGAATAAAACCAAAAAAATACGAATATACCTACCTCTCTACTTTTCAAATAGTTGAAGATGTCCATAGCATAGTTGGCGACTTGGAAGGGGTCATTCCAGTTCTCTTTGTCGAAGTCGGTCACGTTCTCTGGGACTTGGTGAGGGGTTTCCGTCTCGTCATCCAAAGACTTATTGACGGTGTCATCTAAGTTGACTTTGTCGAGCTTCTCGCTTATCACTTTGTATTCTTCCTTTGTGGCATCACTTGGACTGCTGCAAAATTGTTGGTTAAATGTATATGTTTTGGTTATTATATTAATAATAATCTCCTTTTGACCTATTTCGACCACGGCGTTAAATCACGCTGAGACTAATCATCTGCGCAGAAGATACTGTGCTGTACGTGTGTCGGTATACGCGCAGACACGTGCACTCTATTCCTTTTACTCTCAAAGTCCGATGGGACAATATTTCGATGCTCGCGTGCGAGTGTCATAGGACGCGACACGTGCTCTCCGAGGCACGAGGGTGGGACACCGTCAACTTTGCAACAGTAATTAAAACACACACACACAGTACCTTAGCATCTGCAGCGTTACATGATAGCCACTAGTCCACTGATGTAGTTATATTATATAGCTAATGCTCTGTAGTTATTTCTGACATGGAAACCTTTATTGATATACCTGGATATAAAGTGCTCTAAGGCAGTAAGTCCCACGCAAGTACATATCTGTTCACTAACAGGGAAACTGTGGAATCGGCGAGTGATGGGTAGAAATCTAATATACACATTTTCGAATCAAAAGAAAAAGAAAAAAACGTTTTTTTTTTATTCAACAAATTACCATTTGCAAATTAAAAACCATATTAACCTCCCCGTTTCTACCTAGAAATGATTTAATTTTGATGTTATATTTTGTCTTGTAAGACATCAAAGCCCATTTAATTTTATATTCATATATTCTTTAACGGAATTATTGCAGTAAACAATGGATAAGGTTGCCTTTTTTTCATGCGTGTGTTAATTATAAAATGTAAGCAAAGTATATCAAAAATATGAAAAAATTATTAATATAACTCAGCAAATGAAAAAGTTATAAAACTATAAGTTGCGCTTGTAAGAATAATTTCATGACGTCACACGACTTTGACGACCGGAATTTTCAAAAAAATCACTGATTTCTTAGTTTGGATCAATATTATGATTCCATTGCGTTAAAAATGATACTATCAAAATCAAGATACTTTTCCATTAGCGAACAATCGCCAACATCGTGTAGCATAAAAAAAAGTTGAATACAGAACCTTTTTAGAAATATTAATGTCGGTTAAAAGCTTGTTTTAAAGTCATCATAAAAATTAAAAGCTCATCACGAATCCCGTTGTTTTGTTATCGCCTATTGTAAAACATTTCATCGAAATAGATTTAGTATTACTTCTAAGTAAAACCAATAGCCTGAAATAATAATAAAGCCTTTGTATCGAGTATCGGTTTACCTACCGATACTCGTAAACAAAACCAGGCCACTATGGCCCATGGTGTAATAATTTGAATACCTGCGTACACTTTCGGCTTTTCCCGCTTGGGATCGACTCGTTAAGTACTTCGAGCCGTCTTTTTATTTATCTACGTCCATCATCTCTATAATAGACAATTAATTTCGAAACCCCACATAACTACAGTCTTAAAATATAACCATTAACAAATAAACTAGAAGTGTCTGTTTGCAATGTCAAAATATAAAGTTTTTACTAAATAAATGCATATGAAATTATATACGGTAGTTATAAAAAAAAGCACAATTTTTTAAATTTTTTGTGTACCTGTCTGTTTGTTCAGGCTAATCACTGAAACGGGTGGATTGATTTTGACGGGACTTTCACTAGCAGATAGTTGATGATATATGGAGTAACTTATGCTACTTTTATTTTAGAAATAGAAATTAGGGTTCCCCGCTCAAAAAAAAAAAAGTTAGTAAAGATAAAATAATATTAAATATCTAATCCAATGAAGATATAAATAATTCGACACATTTTAGTTATTCTTTTGGATAAAAAGTTAGTATTTAAAACTGGTGTTTTAAACGACGATGGTGTTGCAAAAAACGTCACTCTTGTGACTCGACTCTCAATCAGTAATCACAGTCTGGCCGTGATCACGGATTATCATGCTCGCGTCCGATTAAAGAAAAAATAAAAATATTTACGTAAAATGTAAACATGTTGAGTAAATCTCTGCTGAGAGCTGTGAATTGATGATTTGTGTATGAAAAACGTCTATATGTGGAAGGATTTATATGTTGTATGTTTGATACATTACCACAACTCATCTTTCGACTTATGTTAAACGCGAATAATTAGGTTTATGCTAGATAGTAAAAGTGGTGAAAATTAAAATAAACGTGTACAAAAGTTAGATATTTCTGTTGAAAGACGCGAGTTTCTTGAATACACACTGATATGCATATTGGACATGTGTATTTATACACTTTTTTAAATGTATGTATATATTTTAGAGTAATATATCAATTATCTATCGGATAAATTATAGTGAAACTATCTACTTTATTTTTAGGAGTTGTTTCAAATCTATGTATATTAAACACTAAGAAAACTTGTATAAAATAAGATACCTAATTATCTTTATTTAATAAAAAGATAAAACTATTTTACTTTTAATACTCAATAAGGGCAAGGTAGTCATATAAAATTATATAATATACTATTCTATCTCTGTTATTAACTAATAAAAAAACCTAGTCTCTCCCGTGACCATGATTGCTGTAAAGCTCTCAAAACATCGGGAACCAAAAATCAAAATAAATCCGCAACAAAACTGAAAAGATTACTGTACACACTTCAAAATCTGAAGATATTGCAGTAACATATACAAAAAAATTTAGTAATTGGTTACCTCCTATAAAAAGTGTAAATAAAAAATATTCTTACATATTTTCTAACGCTGTTACATACAATGAAGGTTCTCCAGAAACATCACTTCTAATAGATTTGGCAGAATTTTGACTTTGATTCTGATTTTCTTTGCCAAGAGACTTTTCTTTCCTTTCAATATTCTTGAGGATGCCATTCTGGGCTCTAGTTGCAACCGGTTTGGGTGGATCTTTGGCAAAGTGCTTCTGTACTGATTCCAGGGCATTTGTTGCTGCCTTCTGAAATTGCTTTGTTTTGGATGTCTTGCCATTTAGAGTTGCCTGTGGTTTGATATTCTAAAAAAGTTGATATAGTTAAATATTTTTTGTTATAAGTATGTAATGTTGAAACTTTTTTAAATTTAAGTTTATAAAATGTTATTATTTGCAAAAAATAAATATTTTTAGATTTACATTCTAAGTATTACAAGAAATATACCTGTTATTTTTTTGATTATATATAAAATTATCAAAAATCACTACTTAGAAATTGACTTAAGACTGACTGACTTTGACTAGACTGAAATTGAATACTACTTACTACTTTAGCAAGGATGAATGTAAATTTTTCAAGTATTTAAGTAATTTCTTAGATGTATGTTATTTAATAGATAATAGTATATCATAAGTATTTCAAACTGAATAGCTTTATTTTAATATATATTTAAAGAAATAAAGATTTTAAAACGTCCTTTTTAAAGTTAATCTAGGCAAAAATGTATGAAAACATTTTGGAGGGAAAGTTCAATGACCCATGCAAAATGCTGATTTGGCCAAAATATTGCAATTTTTTTCTCGTTTATAGCAATATACAACATACGCTTTTGTTTTTTTTTCTAAAGGGTATTTTTTATGAATTAAAGAAATTACCCTCCACTTTAATCATAATGCTATAGATAATTAAAATGTTAACCTTTACTGTTGGTAGCATTTTGCTCTCTACTGTGACTTTCTTTAGTGCCATGCCTTTGTCTTTATCATTATTTGCGCAGGATTTATTGAAGGCGTTAGTGATATCCCCAAAGGCCGCCCGTTTAGCAGTCATGTCTTTTAGGGGACTGTCAGCTTTTCTCTTATTTGGCGCCTTAAGGCTGTCTTTGGAGGTCTTCAGAGAAGCTAATTGCTTACTCCTTGTCGTGATACCATGGCTCATGATGCCGTTTAGGTTCTCATTGGCACCGATCGGCTTTGATGCCAACCTTGTTGGCGCCATTGTAGCTTACTGAAAATAATTTGATTCTATCACGTGTACTTAAATTACAACACTCGTTACACCATAGAAGATTCGTTACAAGCATTTATAAATAAAGTTAAAAACAGTTTCAAATAATCATGCATTAACGACCAAAAATGGAGGCAAAACAACTGAACGTCTGACCACAGTGAGCGTCATTACAATATATACACAATTAAAACTACTCACAATAATTAGACGGCAGCAGCCGCTTTGGATAGTTATTAATAAATTTTGAAAGTCACAAGAACAGTTTTAAAAACTAAAGTTAAATGAAGTCTGAATTTTCGTTATTTCAACTCGCAACCGAACAGAGCTATCTACAAAAACCGTTGCTCGCTGCTTTGAATTTCTATTGGCGAGGAGACTGACCAATGACAATGAGCTTTGAATGGCGTTTCGTTCTACATATGTAATGCATAGATAAGGATAAATATTGTAATTATTTTTCATATATGTTCATCTATATATTTTGTACAAACTTTTGAACAATAGAAAATAATTATTTAGGGTTTTTTTCAAGTATACAAAAATTTAATATTATATTTAAATGCCGTATTATACATTTTATGATATGAAGAATATTTGTTCTCATTTAAGAAAAATATTTATTCTAAAAATTTGTAAATAATTTCTTATTAATTCAGTTTTTTAATAATAATTTGTATTTTTCTTAAACTTACCTAAAAAAGTGTAAACAGAACGTGATATGGAGTATTCAGTATTTTATGCGATATGTGATATGTCATTCTCAAAACTTAATTATCATTTTATCAGTGTTTTTTCCTGAAAATATATATTTATCATAAATAGAAATCTTTTTATAAAAGTAAATCTGCTATTATTTTAAATATCTCCGAGTATTTAAAATTATTAAAGTATATAGCTAAATGGCTTAGAAACTTTATCTACAACTATTTTTTATAATGTTTGGTGGTGTAAGATTAAAAGTTTCTTTTACTCATGAAAGATCTTGTTTTGCGTACATAAATCCAAAGTATAGTTCCAAGAATGAACAGGTATTCATTTAAAACCTTACGACGACTATACATTACATCTACAATAATATTTCTTAATTTTTTTGAGGTTATGCTTTTGTTATTATTTACTTTCTCTTGATTAGTGTTACATTTTAGTAATTTTATTCTTTTCAGTCTCTGTGTGTACAAGTCCTGTCTAAGGAAAAACAGATATTACTTTGGGTGGTTTTCAACAATAGTGTTCAAGAAGGCCATTTAGCATGCAATCCTATTTATAGCAAATTGTTAGGCTTTGAAGAGGGTTTAGAGGTATTTGTGGTACCTTATGGAGATGTTAAGATATTAGATGAGTTGTATGTTGACACTGATAGTCCAGATGACCAAGAGATTTTGGTAAGGAATACTATATCATGTTTCTGATTAAAATAACTTTTATATTATAAATATTGTTTATTTCCTTTCTAGGAACATAATTCTGAAATTTTACAACTTAGAATATTAGATCAACTTAGACTTGTGGTTGCTAATCAAAAAGCTGTTGTTTGGATATCAACATCCTTACCTATAGTTTTCATACCAAAACAAACTGGTCTATTAGTCAATCACAGTAGAATTATAGTTAAAGTTGATGCTTTCAATAGCTATAAAGGAGGCCTTAGTAATTCTTATGTACAAGTACCTAAAGAAACAGATAATAAATTTAATAATATTGGTACTATAAATAGTGGTATGCTTCAGCCTTATTTAAATACACCACAGAGGTTAGTATTAAGAGCTCTTCCAATTGATAGTGATGGTAAAAAGAACTTAATACATCCATACACAGTGTTCATTCATGAAGATTTATTGGATACCAAACTAAAAGATATTATGGTCATTCTGGCTACTATGAGTAATATACCTTCAATTATAACAGAAAATATAGAAGAAAATGTTGAAAATAAAAATCAAATTGATGGTTTGTGTGTTGAAATAGTGCCCATTGATAATGTGGTTTATAGAAGTCTTTGTAGAGAAGTATACAATAGGAATATACCAACAGTACTTATACCAAAATCGTTAAATCTGATAATAAATATTGAGAATGGCATGAAAATAATTTTTAATATAATCGGAGATAAAGTGGAACACCCAGATCATATTGATGTTATTACATATACAGAAAAAATTCAAACAGAAATAGATGTAATAGACAAGTTCAAGAAGTGTGTGGTAGAAAATACTCACTCGGGTAAACAGTTTTTGATTAACGATGGAATGGTGAAACAAAATGTACATATAAGCAATGGATTTTTGAAATTCAAATTGAAGCCTGAAAAGTTAAAATATACCATGTTGAATTCTGAATCATTTAGAAATTGTACTGTCGCAGCAAAATGCTTTTCTGATTCAGATCTGGAAATGCCCAAAGTGGTGGCTTCAAAGCTAGAATATGATTATAAAAACTATTGTAGAACAATAAGATCTGTTCAAAATTTGGTGGAAAAAGTGATATCTCATGTTAACTTTGAAGTACAAAGAGAGGCCAGTTTTAAGGGTATGTCGGAAATAAAAAGCAATGTGTTGATTACTGGTAAGTTGTATTTGATAAATAATAATTTGTGTTAATTAAAGACCTTTATTATATAAACTAAAATTATATTATTTTAGCTTTTGATGCATATTTCTTGCAATTAAAAAAAATTAAGGTTTCACTTTGACTTTGGTGTAGTGGCTAGCATATATGACTGCACATCTGGGAGTTCCTGGGTTCAAGTCCTGCGTCAGGCCAAGTTTAGTTATTAAGTCTTTCTGTTTAGAAAGACTCTGTAACAACCCAAAATTGAGAAGTTGGCGGTGTTCACCCCCGTGCTTCGAAGAGCACATAAAGCCGACGGTCCTGCGCCTTAATTCTCACCGGTCGTGTCGAGTAGTCGTCCCACCGGAGTATAAAAGTGACAGGAATAGAGAGTGCACTTGTGTCTGCGCGCACAACTGTGCACTATAATATTTCTTGCGCAGGTATGGCTAGTCTCAATGAGATTGGCCTCTGTGGTCAAAATCGGTCAGGAAGGACATTACAGTATTTACACTAACGTAGCATTTTTTTTGTAATACATTTTGATTATACCTTTAAGTGAATTCAATTTATGAAGTCTAAATAATATTCAATATTTCTATTTATTTCAGGTCAAAGTGGATCTGGAAAATCGTCAATCTGTCACATAGTACAAAAAGAACTGACTTTATGGTCTCATATACTTCACTGCCGATCCCTCAAAGGACGCAAAGATGTAACTGAAGTGATAGGAAAAGCAATATTAATGTGTCAAGAACATAGTCCATCAGTACTGATATGTGACGATGTGGATGCACTGGTTCCGCCAAACACAGAGGGAGCATCACCACAAGATATTGCATATTATCAAAGGTACATATTGTAATTTGGATGGCTTTGAAAATAATATCTAATGTAGATTCTTATTATTATAGGGAAGTACGTGCCCACCTGTAGGAAGTTAAAAAAAGTTTGAATGCACACATAATTAATCTTATAATAAAAAAATCAACAAATTTTTGCATGTTTTATATGTATATGTCGTTTTACTATTGGTAATGCTAAATTTTAATTCAATAAATTGAAAGGTTTGTGTACAAGTAGCTGTGTATATAGAGTAAATGATATCTGCATATTGTATATTTAAAAACCTAAGTAAATCTTGAGATGATAGATAAAACATAATATATACTTGACTTCTTTTTCTTGACCTCCTTTTTATTTGTGTCAGTCACATCAGATTCATTTAAAGTAAATATAATAAAAAAAATTAAGTACCATATTTGATAACAAAATATTAACATAATATTATATTTAAATATTTCAGATTGGCAGTTATAATCAAACATATGCTGCAGACTTGTGCGGGTGTGTGTGTTTTGATGACGTCACTAAGTATGAAGAGTCTGCATCCAACGTTACGGCAGTTCAATGGAAAACCAATGTTTACAGCGCACTTTGATATACCAGAACTGAAACAAGTAAATAAATAGATATTAATAGAATACTAGCAATTTTGTCTCGATGTTGCAGAATTTGTTTTTTTTTTTCATTCTTTTAAGGTTTACATTTTTAGATTTAACTGCTAAAAATTCTTTTTCACTGCTTAGTGACAACATTTTTTATAGTATATATTATGTATAATATTAAGAAGTTTACATGTTTCTTTTTATTAAATTTAACAGCTATAATAAATTAAATTATTACCATATTATGTTATTAATCTTACTCCTATATATGTAAATGTGAAAGTTTGGAAGTATAGATGTTTGTTTCAATCATGTTAGAACCACTGAAGGGATCTGGATGAAAGGCATAGTGATAGATTATAGTCTGAAATAACACATAGGCTACTTTTTATATCGAAAAAATGTACAGTTCCCGTGGGATGGGTTTGTTTTTAAAATGAAATGAAACTTGATTCAAATAGACTTATTATAAGCACTTTTCACTAGGGACGAACCCGAGCGAAGCGATGGTGAACCGCTAGTTTATTTTACAAGTACTATAGATGACAAATATTTTATGCACATACATATATTTCATTAATTTATTAACATTTAAGGAAGATAGAGTGGAACTGTTCAAACATTTGATAAATGACAAGATCCGGGAGTCGTTTCTGGTGGAAGACGATGACGTCACGCGCCTGGCGATGGATACGTCAGCATGCAATGTCAGAGAACTTGTCGATTATTTGAATAAGAAGATATTTAAAGCTGTTAAAAAGAAAAGTGAGTGTATATTATCATTTTTGTACATTTCTTCGGACCTAGATAGACAGCTGGTTAAACAAGGCCTTGTATGGGACTTTGTAATGTAGATGTTTCTAGGTGTAAATTTTGATTTAAGTTTACATAGAAATAAAATTGAAGTGTTTGTCTGTCTGTTATTTAAAAAAAAAAATATCTATTGAAAACGTAATTGGGGAAGCAATAGATCTTCTGTACCTACTGCTGATAGGATTTGGCAAGTTTTACGACCGGCCGCCTGCCAGACGTCAACCCTCTTTGGGAATGGAGGTAAATATATATATATATATATATATATATATATATATATATATATATATATATATATATAATATATATATATATATATATATATATATATATATATATATATATAAAGTAATATATACCTATATATCTTTTTTTATATTTGTAGAAGTAATCGGAACAGACAAACCACGTCTTATAGAAGAAACGGCAAAGGATGAAGAGAAAACCCGGGCGTTCGACATCTGGGGTGAGCTGGGCGGCATGCAAGATGTCAAGCAAAAAATTACCGAGAATATATTTTGGCCGCTTATAGTATGTTATGTCATATAATATCTTTCCTCATATTTGTATAGAATTCTATTTTTTATTCTATACCTTATTATATTCTATCCAACCTTAAGTCTGAGCTAAATAATATATTGGACGGGACGTGAAGTGATTGAAGTTCTAAACGGTATTATAATTAGATGCTTATAATATCATTTACTTTGCTTAAGGGGGCACCGAGTTTTTGGCGCTAGTTGATTTTAGTAGAACGAAAGCAAACGACTGGGGGGAGGGGAGGGGGGGGGGCTGAGTGATGTACGCAACGCGTCCGAATTTAGGTATTTACTTCGTATTATTAAAACAAATGTAACACATTTTGAAAATGTTAAGTATATACGTTATAGAAAACGTATAGTTTTGTTATTATAAAAAAAAAAAAACTGATGAACTTCCTTGAATTATTTACGCCGCATTAAGGGTTTGTTTTGTTTTTTAGAGATCATTTTGGATATTTTTCCTATCCAGCAGACCACGAGTAATTGTGTTTCTAAAGTGTACGATTTATAGGATAAATCCTTAAATATACTACATATTAATTGCATAATTAGAACTTTAGTAATAACAATACAGCAAGGGATCAAACGAACGCAATTATTTCGTAATTACGTTTCGTTGCCTCGGTGCGCCCTTCAAGTTAGTGCATTGATAAGCGAAATTTCGATAAGTACGAATCTTACTTCAGAAAGGTAGAGGGAGAGAGAAAATTAAGCATTCATTCATTCACTCCCAGTATCCAGGTCTGTTCCCATCCCAGTCAGCGGGAATCCTGCTGTACGGGCCGCCGGGCACGGGCAAGTCGCACGTGGGCTCGTGCCTGGCGCGCCTCGCCGGCGTGCGCCTTATCGCGGTGAAGGGGCCCGAGCTGCTGTCCAAGTACATAGGGCAGAGTGAGAAGGCCGTGAGGGATGTGTTTGATAAGTGAGTGACGGTTTTGATTGGGTTTAGGTTTTATTTAATTAAGGGGTTTGGGTTGTTTAGAAGAACGCGTAGGTAATAGGTAACTTAATTATTTGATTCGATTCTCTTTTTAATGGCTTCAAAGCGTGGCAGTTGAGCACGCGTACGAAACGCGAGAAGAAGCATAGGAGATTGATTTAATTAAATTTCCTTTTTAGAGTATGAAATGCCAGTAAAATATCAGTGTATAGGAAAATCTGAGTGAATGTACTAGAGATAAGTACGATCAACAAACGACCAAACGAAACAGAAAAGAAAGGAGTTTAACCATTTCCTTGTCCCATGAGTCATATATGAACATTTCGATTGTTTATTAACTGTTGTGTCTATTTTGCGGACAGTTAAGTTTAAGAAGGGAAGAGAAGACAGGATTTAGGTTTATAATGTAATAATAATGACATAAGTATGTCTTATGGAGCAAATTAACTTTTGTATTATGAAATAAATTAACTTATGTTTAATAAAATTAATTAACTTCTGTCTTATCGAAAACATCTCTTTCAATTAGGTCTCAGGTGGTCTAAGTAACATCGATAAGTCGATCTGATGATGGAGTCAGAGGAGATGAATGGTTTTGAACTGTTCAATAGTTACTCGTATAACTATCGAGTTCGAGCTTGTTTGATTCGTTTTAACGAGATATATATATTACAATGTACCAAAACATTTTTATTTTTTGGTTTTTAAGTATAAAAATATTATTTTTATAGAGCCGATATGCAACGTCCGTGCATTCTATTCTTCGACGAATTCGACAGTCTCGCCCCCAAGTAAGTTAAATATTGTAAGTACGCTTACGCTTTACATGTCATTCATCGCTTTTCATTCATTACTTATCGCTTTAAAATACTTCTATCTAATAAGTATTTAAGCGCACATTGAAAATTAAATGTTTATGATTAATATTTTAATAAAAAAAATTAATATATTACTAAAAAAATATTATATGTTTATAATATAGAGTAGGTATATTTAATCCTACTAATATTATAAATGCGAAAGTTTGTGTTAGATGTATGGATATTTGGTACTCTTTGAAACAAAAACTACTGAATGGATTTTAATGAAACCTTACAATAATATAGCTCATACATCAGAATAACACATCAGCTGCTTTATACCATTTCCTTTTTTTAGAGAGAAATTCTTTCAGAGATATTATTATACTTATTGAAAGTAAAGGAAACTAAATGTTATCAAGTCGTCAAGCGAAGTAAGCGTGGATCGTAATCTTTTAAATCAGCGATTTACTCTCTCTTCTTCCGGGTGGTTTTTTGGTGCGGATGGTTCTGTGTTTCTAGGTGCCTTTAATTATATAAAGGGAACCCAATCTGTTGGTAAATTTTATTACTAGTAGAAGACTATGTGGTAGTTCATAGCCTATCTGCGTACTAAATCCAAACTCGTGAAACCGATATAGCAACAAGGGTAACAAACATACACAAACTAAATTTCAGGTTTATATTAGTAGACAGATAATGTGAATTGTGATGTAATAGGCACGTAGTGGCGCACCCAAGTGGAGCATATACATACATATACGAAGGTGGCTCAACAAAAAAAAAACAATTTTCTTATCGAGACTCTTACGAAAATATGCTAGTTTATCATGTTTTAGGAGCCCCCTCCAAAGCGCAGTTAAAAAAAAATCCAAAATTGATTTTTAAAAATTTCCAAAATCGAATCGTAGAAAATCGATTTTTTAATTATTTTTTTCTCGTTATTTCACTATTTTCTACTGTAAAAATGATTAGGATTCTAAAATTTTCAAGTCGATATTTTAATATTTACAGGTCGCTCAAGATTTTTTAGTTACCAATTAGTGTACCTTAGACCTTCTCGAGCGACTTCTTTTTCTTTGTCACGCTATCACGTAAATACTACTGAACGTATCAGTATGGGACTTTGACGAATCGACGCGATTTATTTTTTGAAATTCATACACAAAGCGGCTGACTATACTAAATACTACCACCAAACTGAATACTAGCTGTATTGATACATTCTGAACGAATCACGATCAGACGCGGCCACGACTCCACGGGCGTGACGGACCGCGTGGTGAACCAGCTGCTGGCGCGGCTGGACGGCGCGGAGGGCGGCGCGGCGGGCGCCGTGCTGGCCGCCACCTCGCGCCCCGACCTCGTGGACCCCGCGCTGCTGCGGCCGGGCCGGCTGCAGGTGCACGTCTACTGTGCCCTGCCCGATCTGGTTAGAATGGTCACTTTTAATAGAATAAAAACTTAAAAATAAACCGCTTCCCAGGCACTAAAATTTAAAAAATAACTAAATTTGGGTTTTCATTTAGAATAGATGCCTAATCAGATATTTTCGAAGTCGGCGCCAGCCGATGCAAAGCAAATCTAATATATTTCGATACGTAAAATACATCACAAATTGATGTATAATATTTTAACTACTTTAGAGTACATACCTATTAATCATATTTACCTATTAGATATTCAAATCTTAAAATACTGGCACCGACTTCGAAAATATCTGATTAGGTATCTATTCTTAATGAAAACCCCCGTTTAGTGTTTTTTACATTTTAGTGAATGGAAGTCGGTTTTTATTAAGTTTTTAAGTTTTTATTTTTCCATTTTTAGTGTAGACGTAATAAGAAGGTAATTTGTAAGAATAAAGTTTTTTAATAACATATTTGATTAAGCAATTTTTTAAAAAAAATAATTTATTGTAAATTTTTAAAAACACCGTTCGCTCGATTTCGATTGCTCACAGTAATATTTGATTATCCATATCACAGACCGGTCGCTACGAAGTGCTGAAGACCCTCACGCAAAGCGTATCGATATCTGAGGAGGTGGACCTCCAGGAGTTGGCGGAGAAGACCGACGGCTTCTCGCCCGCTGATCTCAAATCATTGCTCGTCACCGCCCAGTTGGGGAGATTGGAACGACTTTTGGTAAGAGATTTTATCTAGTTTTTTTTCGCAGCTTCGCTTGCATTGTAAGTGGGGTGGATAAATGTAACTAAATATACCATGTCCATGATGTCTATATTTTTGAAAGTTCAATTAAAATCTGTTTAGTTGTTTAAGCGTGGAAATGTAAGAGAAAGACAGATTTACTTTTAAATTTATCGAATTGATTTTAGATGTTATTAAACTAATATAGCAAAGAGCATAATATCTGAGTAATAGTGGATTTATTTATTTCTTTTTGCGTGCGAAACGCGTTTCTTGCAAAATTGGCGCATATTTATGTTAAACTTTATTTAGTATTGGTATAAATTATCATTTATTATGTATGAGATAGGATATTATATGAGATTTATCTGAATGTTTACGAAACTGTTAAGATTTAATTATGTCTGTTCGATTATTACTCGGTCAGATATAAAAGCAGATCAAGTTTTTTTTAATAATTTCATTTTTTGTTATAGGTTAGCAATGGCGACAAGAACTTGGAGTCAGTTGTGGTTTACAAGGAAGATATACTCAGCGCGTTGGAAGAGACCAAGCCTTCGTTGTCAAAGGAACAAAGATTGTTTTATGATATGATGTGAGTTTTTTATGTTGGTTTTTAATACTTTAATATGACAGTCTTGTTTGTTTTATATGGTTTCAGGGAGAGGTTCTGGGTTCGAATCCCGGGTTCACGGTTCAATCTTAGTGTTCTTTTGGGTATTTATTTGAAGGTTTTCAGTAGGACGGCGCAATGTGGTAAGTTAGCGGTTTTCATGCTGACGTGGAACATATTTTTATTTATATAGAAAGTGCGTCTAAAAACGTATATTTGACAATTAGATGACCCGTAAAGCTGTTCCAATAACCTACCTATCTCGCCAGCTCTTCTCGGCAGAACTTCTTTCCAAGCCGGTGGTAGCTTCCACATAGACATACATACTGACAATTATTAAAAAATTAAGTTGATGTTGCTAAATACCGAATATAAGAATATATGCAAGGTATATCTCGGAAGTTTTATTAGTGTCATAAATATAATAAAATTCTGAATCGAATCTGTACATCAAATATTTTTTGGAAAATCTTATGGAAATAATCATTATTATCGATACAGAGGCCGAATCTAGTTTTTAGAATTTTTGTCTGTTTGTCTGTCGGTTTGTGAACGCATCACTAGGAAACCACTGGACAAATTTTGATAAAATTTGGTATGATGATAGCTGGTTATCCGGATCAACATATAGGATAGTTTTGACTGCGGGAAAATATCTCATCTCTGAGAAATCTATACTAAACCTTAAAACGTTCCTACATAAGTATATAAAAACTGTACAATTATTGTTTCTTTACAGATATAAAAGGTTTAGAGGCGAGACACTGTCGCCAGAAGAGAAGCTGATATCACAACTAATGCAAAAGCAAAGAGTGACTTTAGCTTAAAAATATTCATTAAATATAGCCATTGCTATTTTGTTGATGAATACATTCCATACTCATATAAAAATAAAATCTTACACGGTTTTAGTAGGTGTTTGCGGTTATTACTTACGTTTTGGCATATTTATATATGTATATATGTATATTTGGTTGAAAGACAGTTGTATAATAAGACTTAGTTACCAATTATAATACTTTTATTCCATCAATATTATTATTAGGGATGTGTAGATACGCACTTCTGCCGATACGATACCGATATCGATATTTATAAAAAATTATCGCTGATACCATCGATCAAAAAAGCGTAGATACACAATCCCATGCAAAAGTTCTCTTAAAACTCACCAATTGTATTTAGGTAATTATTCTAGTTGAAATAAATATACAAAAATGTAAATTGAACCTTAAATGCAATGCTTAATTTAGTTGTTTTCACATAAAAATATAAAAGCCCGCTGAAATGTTCAAATGAGCGCTCATTCGGTGAGGAATTTTTTTGGTCGCTGATTGTGTATCTAGTACTTTTTGATTGACTGCCGATACCGATACGGACACCGCAGGCTTCAAATGGTATAAAAAGTGAAAAAGTAGGTTTTGAATAAAAAAAACAGAAACAAATGGTATTACTCACGCAATATATCAGTAATAGTTATTTAGAATGTTAATTCGCGTTTGGAAATTGTAATTTAACAGAATATTAGTTATTTAAAAAAAATTAAAAAAATCAATATAATAATGTTCAGATTAGATATTAATATAAAAAATTCACATTTATGAGATTTTTATTCAGAAAACACAATTAAATTATTAAAAATATATCAGTGTATCGGCAAAGTAATATCACCGATACCGATGTATCGATAAAACTGACGATATCGAAGTTATATTGGTATCGGTATCAGATGCATCCCTAATAGAAAAAAATTGCTATGTCCTGACAAAGGTATCTTGGGTTTTGGTTTTTTGAAGTACATTTTTTCTCTCTCTCTCTCTAGCATGATAAAATTCCGAAATATATAAGCTCGCTAAATCATCTTAATTTTTATGTATTGACATACATTAATTTTTTTTTAGATTCGTTTATTAATAGAGTTATGAAGACGTTGTGAAATTCTATTTTTTTGTTTTATAAAGTGAATTAAAAATTAAATTTAATTATCATTAAAAGTAACTGAATTACTGTTCTTCTGAACAATGTCTCTTTAAATTAAGATGACGATTCTAAATTGCAAAAATCTAGTTGAACAAAATATATTTTGATTATTTGACTTTAAAGTTTAAATGTTATTTATCAATTTTGTTTAAGAAGAGCGATATACGAGTCAATACTTCATAAGAACTTCGATTTAATGGTAGTGGAAGTTTTAAATAAAACTATCTTTTCGGACTTTTCTGCGAATTTATTTTGATTTTTGGATCCCGATGTTTCGAATGCTTTACAGCAATCATGGTCACGGGAGAGACCAAATATCAAAATAAATCCGCGAAAAAATCCAAAAAGATAGTTTTATTTAAAACGTCATATATTGAACTAATAAACTAGATGAAATCACTATAACGAGCTTAAATGACACCGCGCGTTAAATGTACTGTTACAATTGGTGCTATGCTTGTATATAATACTTAGATTGTAGGCTAACTTTGTGTTTGTACCAAAAATATTTATTAATTAGTCAGTGCAAAAGTGGCCCAACTTACATAAACCGGTTAATTGGTTAAATAATTGTGCAATTTTTATATGGAAATGACTTAATATTTT
Organism: Brenthis hecate; assembly: GCA_951806755.1. Classification (NCBI taxonomy): domain Eukaryota; kingdom Metazoa; phylum Arthropoda; class Insecta; order Lepidoptera; family Nymphalidae; genus Brenthis; species Brenthis hecate. The sequence goes on along the minus strand of OX638265.1, from coordinate 7,084,757 downwards.
TTTATGGTTGTTATTTATTTCGAAGGTGGCATTTTAAAATAGGTATCCTCATAAATTAAAATTCAATCGTCTATCAAGATAAATAAAATTGATGTGTCTGTTTGTAATGTCAAAATAACAACTTTTTACTAAACGCATATGAAATTATACGTATAAGAAAAACACATTATTTTAATTTTTTGTCTATCTTTCTGTCTGTTCTGTTCCGTGTAATCCCCGAAACGGCTGGACTGAATAAACTGAATTGAATTGTTAATAATTTTTTTATATAGAATTTAGAAATGTATGTGGTATGGTATCTATGTATTTTTAATCTCTACATATCAAGTTATTTTCATGGGATTTTAATATGTAAAGTTACTAAGAACATCTAAGTGAAAGAAAAACTGGACTTATTTATATTTAAAAACCTCCGAATTTTTAATTGCTTAAGTACTAGGCCACTTATATACTGACAGCTTTAAATACAGAGCTTCACGATACGTGAATGCCATGTGCTTGTGGAACACGCATAGAGAATATTTATGCACTTATACTAATGTATTTTTCTCCGTAGTCTGTAATTCTCCTATGGATTTTAATATAAAAATTGGTGAAGGCTCCCATAATTTTGTATTCCTCTTAACCAAAAATAAGAAAACTGTGTGTAGTTTAGGCTTAAGTAAACTCTTAGTTGTAAACAAAATCAAATCAACATTTAAATAATATATGCACTCTCAAATAAAAGAAACTTGTAAATTGTTATTTCTTGGCAAATTAACTTGTAGAGAAAAAAAACTGAGAACGGTAGATATACTAATGTCTAAAAAACTAAAATCATGGTCAAGGGAGAATCGCTGTAAAGCATTCTAAACGTAGGTAACCAAAAATCTAAATAAATCTGAGAAACAATCCGAAAAGTTTTATTTAAAATGTCAAATATTCGCGTAAATAAAAAAAAGATAATATGAAATAAGGCAATGAAATTAGCCATACTAATTAATCGAGTGAAGTTATTCGAAAAAATCTATGAAATTCTATATGCAGAGCTTTTCTCAAGCTTTTTCCTATGATGTAGGTTTGGCGTTCTCAGAACATTACATTAGTGATTTATATTTAATTAATTATAGCTGTGCATATATCTGTTTGTTATTTTTTATGGATTTTAAAAATATGTTTGAAAATAAAATGGTTACAGAAAATTTGTTTGTTTTTTTAATTAATTATAACCTCATATTTGTATAAAAGTTAATTGAATTACATCTTAAGAATATTTTAGAACATTTATTATTTAGAGGAAACGTTCTATGAAGATGATGTTTACCAAAAATTATCATGTTGTCGTTTATACTGATAACCTCAACTACAATATTATAGGCAATATATAAAAAATATTAAACAATTCATGTATCAATGTGTACACTCGCAAGAAGTGAAACATCTGTAAGTTATCAGTACTTTTTATGAAATTCAATTTATGTTTTAAATAATTATGATAGAAAAGATATTACAAAAATATTTTTTTATCGATTTAAAAAGGAAAACAATATTTTACTATTCACGTAGTACAGATGGTTTTAAGATAAAATTTAATTTTCTATAAAATGATTCGATAAATTATATACTCTAATAAAATAAATAGTAAAACAGGGATGCAAATTTTTTTATGAAAAAAATAATAATATTTATAATGTATATTAAGAAATTATTTCAAGTAAATAATTTTTTACGATATTTATTTGATATGTTTCCATTGCTCATTTAGAAATATAAGAAAGTATTTTCTTAAAATTAATTGACTATTTATTCACTTCCGTAACAACCGTTTCCGTTACAAAATTCGTAACGCCAATTATTTTTTTCCCTCTCATGGCGCGTCTAAAGAAGTTTCACTTCAATAAAAAAATAATTATAAATATAAAAATACTCGACTACGTTTTAAATAAAACTTTCGGATCATTTAGGTGATTTATTTAGATTTTTTGTTTCCGACGTTTCAACGTCGACGTTCGTTAAAGTAGAATTACTTTTAGTACCTACCCAATAATAAATCATTGTATTTCATACAAGCGGCTCCGCCCGCGTTCAGATGACCATATTACATATTAGTATACACTTACTTTGCAATTTTTGTATTTTGTCTCAGAAATGAAATATTTTCCCACGGTAAAAAGCATCCTATATGTTGTCCTGGATAACCAGCTATCACCATACCAAGTGTCATCAAAATCCCTCTAGTGGTTTTTCCGTGATGCGGTAACAGACAGACAGACTGACAGACAGAGAAAAATTCTAAAAACTGTAGATTCGGCCTCTGTATTGATAATAATGTCTATTTCAATAAGATTTTCCAAAAATATTTCATGTACAGATTCGGCTTAGTTAGAATTTTATTATTGTTTTTCATATTTCATATTAGTGTTTCAAATGATCGAAATTCTTTATTTATAGGTACTCATTTTATCTGCTATCCATTACCATACTAATCTACAATTGTGAGTTGTTTTAAATCCAGCATATTATGTACGCGTATTGCGGATATTATAGACATCATTTACACCAACTTATCTCGCGAGCTCAGCGAAGCAGTTCAGCTAATTCATTAGCAACTCATTACGACGTGTTAAGCTATTAACCCAACACAACTTTGAGATGTTTGTACAGATGTAAGTGGACTGGAAGAGATCGATTTTGTTCGAATGTTGGTCTTATACAATATTTTGCGTTAATATAACTTAATATGTACTTAATGTATTTTTAAAGTACGACATTAACACGCATGGAAAAACAATGATAATTCAAGCAACAAGTATTTGTTACTTAATAAATGCGAGCAATTACTCGGGACAGAAAAATGCAAAAGTATTACATAATAATATAAGTATTTATGGATGGATTGTAAACAAATCTTGCTACATTGGAATCCATAGTCATTTACTGTGATTTTTTTAATTAACTATTATTTCGGATTTTGTCGGTTTTATTAGGCTAGGTTTTACCGCGAACATGTTTGCTGTAAAGTATTCGAACCGTCGGAAACGAGAAATTACAATAAAACCTTGATGGAATTTATTAAAACTGACAAAAATTCGCGGAAACCAAAGAAAATATTACCTACATAACTGTATTTGTTAAGTTTTTTTATCCAGTTCTTTTCAGGACTGAGGCTTTTTTCTTCCGAACTTGTGGAAGACTCATTAGACGTGCAGTAAAAAAATGTAATCAAGCATAAAATGCTGAATAAAATAGTCTAATGAACATTTATTAATGTATGTTCTTCTCAGGTCTGAGGTTTCTTCTTTCCGAACTGGTAGTAGACTCATGACGTTCAGTAAAAAATTGTAATAATTTAATGCTGAATAAAATATTTTGATTTGATTTGATATCCTTTAACTTTAAACCTCGTAAAATGTTTGTCTTGAGTACATATTAATTATTTTTTTAAAGTGGCACATCTAGTATAATTATTTCAAAACTCACGTTCCATGTACCGCCATTCGCGACTCGCGACTGCAAGGCGCGGTGTTTCATCGCTCAATCTAAATTATTGTATAAGTTGCGAACTAAACTTAATCAGCCGCAGTAAAGTTTTTCAATAAAACATGATTATCTCGCGAAATAACTAGACAGTTTCGACTTAATTTATATGAAATGTTAGATTAATTAAAATGTGAACAAAATTCAAGATAATTTACTAAGTTATTATAATTTATTTGGTATTAGAAAAATATTTTAATATACATTACTATAGACTTACCTTCGCGTCGCTCGGGTGCTGGGATGACGTAGACGTTAATATGGGCTGAATACAATACATACATACAACAAGGTCACAATACGACTTTTCAATTATGGAATCCTACTTATGCTTAGATAGGTAATACATTGTATTATTATCATTGACAAAAGTAATAAATATATATCGTCATTAATAGATACTACTCATATAAAGGTACATAACCAAAGGAGATACCTAGACTAGATCTCGACACAGAGAAACTGCTAATAAGCTAGCGCTTGATGAGTAAACTTTAACCATTCCGCCTTACAACGCGTAATTATGCGGCCGACGTCTCACAGGAGATTGGACGAGATACCATCTACTGATAAATTTAATGATTTTGCTTGATTTATAGTAAATTGTATAAATATTGACAGTATTGGCTGTGGATTGTAATTAATTATTTATAACATATCATCGAATAATCGATTTAGAACTACTAATCGATTGACATATAGTATTTATTAACTGTAAATAATGTAATGTGATCTCGTTAAAAATATACCTATAAAAATTGATTTACTTAATATTTAGTAAAATGTCTAGTTGAGACGAGAATCAAACCTAGTACTAACGTAGAACTCTACCTGCCAATCTTTATGTTTAAAATAATATAAAAAATGTTTTTTTTTTAATTATTATATCAGAAATATAAAATATCTGTTCATTCAGTTAATAAATCCAAGATAAGAAGTTTACTGGTAAATAAAAAAGGAAAATGTTCCAGATTTTTGTAAATATAAATTTTTAACACCGGAAGAGCAAAAGCGAGTTGGAACTTTCAATATTATAATGACAAACATTACTTGACTACTCCGCTATGAAGACTCTAAATGAAGCGCATTGAAGGCCCCATTTGAATTTTATATTTAACTTTTAAATAGCAATAGCACATTTCGATAAATGATTTTTTTTATTTAGCATTAAATATTTACGTTTGATAAGCTTTTATTAGGATAAAGATGGCAGTTTGTAAAAATATTAGTATTTCAGAAGATTTAAGAATAAAATATTTCTGTTGCTTCACTTTAATTATAAAACTATACTCAACCCAACTTGCTGTGCCAGCGGTCGCGGGTTCGAGTCCCGCTGGGGGCATTCATTTGTGTGATGAGTACGAATGTGTATACTCTAATCATGGGTGTTTATATTTATAATATGTATATTTTTAAAACTTAAAGTTATATATGTGTAGTGTATCAACTATCTGGTATCCATAACACAAGCCACCATGGAACTAGATGGTGCAGTGTGTTAATGTCCCAATATATTTATTTATTTATAATGTATTAACTTTTTGCATGTCTCGTTGGTCTATATAGTTACTTAGTAGCTAGCATGTACGGTTGCAGATCCGGAAGTTCTGAGTACGACTTCTGGATCGAGTCAAGTATAGTTACATTGAGTTTTTCTGTCAAGAAATTGTTAGTAACAGCCACGAGATGGAAAGTTAGTACGTTTCATACACATTCTTTGAGAGCATATAAAGCCTTTAACAGTCTTCCCGACCTTTTCAATTTTCTGGACAACACTTCCATTTTTTTTCCTAAAAACCCCTCACAGACCTTTAAAAAATATCCCAAATCTACTTAGCCGTTCGCGAGGAATGCGGCTACCAACAAACAGCATTTAATTTTTTATTTATATAGATGATCTTGTGAACCAGGAAGGATTTAAAGACAAAAGTAAAGTGTCCGTCTCAAAAGAAAATTGAGTGGGTGTGTAGGTGAAATTAGGCGCCTTGTCCAGAGACGGCCAGAGTAAGCGGTTTTTATTCGACTTAAAGTAATTATTGTATTTTTGTGAAAGAGTTTGTTAGCGAGCCATTCACGGAGGAGGACACGGACGCTGTCTTGGTACAGGCACGGATTGAGGTCGTTAGAATATATAAAGATTATAAATATCACTACTGTAATTCAATAAAGCACATTTTCAAGAGTGTATTATGTCAGCAACAGGTAAAATAAGTTAATGAAAGAAATTTTAGAATTAGTCCTATAGTTTTAGAAATTATCCCTTGAATTGTAACGAGGGTAGAACGTAGAAGATATAATCAATTATTAAAAAATCATCCATTACTTTTTTATACAAGTAGTGTGTTTGATTAAGCGATTATGTTATCTATACATACAGATAAATAAAATTGAAGTGTCTGTTTGTAATGTCAAAATAAAAGCTTTTTACTAAATGCATATGGAATTATATACGGTATTTATAAGAAAAACACAATTTTTAAAAATTTTGTCTGTCTGTCTGTTTCTTTCGGCTAATCTTCGAAACGGCAGGGGCCGATTTTGGCGGTGCTTTCACTGGCAGATAGTGGATGTTGTAAGCAGTAACTTAGGCTACTTTTATTTCAGTAAAAGAATTAGGGTTCCGCTCAAAAAAATTAAAATATTCGTAGGGACGAACCCGAGCAAAGCGAGAGTGAGTCGCTAGTTATGAGTATAAATCATATCAATGCAAATATGTAGTATAAAGTACTAAATTGTAAGACTGGCTCATTCTAAAAAAATTTTTAAAGGCACTACGGTGCTACGAAGCACTACGAAATACGTAGCCCGTCTACAAATTATATTAATCAAAAAATTGGTAAATAGAATAAAAATATCATGATAATATAAATATTGATATTATTATAGGAATTTAATTACCTATTGTTAAATTTAAAATTTTAGCTGTTTAATTTAATATGTATTAAGTATATTAACTTAAGGATTATTCGTGGCTTGGTTTGCCATTATTAAAACCTTTTTTTAGTTATAATATCTGTAGAGTCAAAAAACATTCTTCACACATCCGTTTTATTGCATTGAGCCGTTTAGGATAAGCGATGATATATCATCAAAATAGTTTATATTTACAAAATAAACTAGCATTGCCCGCGGCTTCGCCCGCGTTTAAATGACCAAAAACCAAATTCTTAGGTTTTACATATTAGTATACTCTTACTTGCAGTTTTTGTATTTTTCTCAGAAATGAGATATTTTCCCGCGGTAAAAAGTATCCTATATGTTGACCCGGATAACCAGCTATAATCATACCAAATTTCATTAAAATCTGTCCAGTGGTTTTCTCGTGATGCGGTAACAGACACAGACAGACAAAAATTCTAAAAACTAAAGATTCGGCCTCTGTATCGATAATAATGTATATTTCAATTATATTTCCCAAAAAATATTTAATGTACAGATTCGACTTAGTTAGAATTTTATTATATGTATAGATTCATTATATCGCTTAATATGATAAGTAGTATAATGAAAAATGTTACATGTACCAAATACGTCCCTGCGACGCGTGAAGTATTCTTGTTTTTCCGAGTTTTCTTAGCTTTTCTTCGCGTTTTCTTTCGCCGGGCTTAATTAGCTCATTCATCGTCGCCCCTATTCGCCCTACCGTTTGTTTATTGAAAGCACTTTTATATTTCATTTTCATGGGTTCAATGGTGTATTAAGTAACCAGTTAGTTAAAGATACAACTCCCGAACATTTAACCTTTGTAAGCAATGGAGATCATATGGAAAATATAATATAGATTTTTTTATAGGTTAGTGTATTATAACTGTAATAGTAGTAATTTATGAAAATAATAAGTTACTCACGATTCGTGTAATATTACCGTCTTCATGTACTTTTCCCATTTATAATATTGTGATCCTATAATTGCTTAATTAATCATATATTACGATGCGTTTTCCACAGGAATGAAATATTTTATCTCGGTATAAAGCAGCTTGTCACTCTCCAGACTTATTTCCATTCAAAAATCACATCCGTCGTCATTCCCTTTCGTTATAAAAGAAAACAAACAAATACACTTTTATTAATATTATATTAGTATGATTATTCATAAATATGGACCGGGATAAAGAGGGTTGAAGATCTGTTCAGGCTAGCGTTGAACAAAGAAGAGTTTAGGAGGATGACTGCCGACTTTCAGTAATGGAGAGGCTCTTAAATTATAAGCAACTTTGTATTGTTTGTAGTTCGTATAAATAAATATTGTAACTTACGAAATATTTTACCTTTTACAAAGAAGAAAATATTAAGAAATAAGAAACAAAACACGTAACACTATCTTCACCTGAGCCGCCCAGACGTGACCGTTAAAGAAAAAGGGGCGAAGTCTCGGAAGCGTTCTCTGATAAGCCACCATAATGGCGCCCGCTGATAACGCGCCCGCCTTTTTCTCCCGCCAAAATACCGCGCCATTGTCACAGAGGCTACAGTACAAAGCCATTCTGCCAGCACAATGCCGCTACTAGACGAAATGCCCATAAATTTTTTATACTGAATTTACACCTTTATATCATTTTGTATACATATTTATTATAATTACATGATAGTACATTACAGGTCATTTGAAATTTGATTAATTAAAGGTTCAAGAATTAACTTTATACTAAAATATAACCATCTCAGTGGTGTCTTGTTAGTAGATTACGTAAATTAAAAATACAACTGTCATTATACATTATATTATCAGTATATTATCAACTTAACACAATTATATAACAAAGTATACGGTTTATACGTATAAGAGCTGTTTTAATTTATAATACTTTCGATTACCATCCATATGTAGGTATGCCTTGTAAAATACAATTTCCTAAATTTAATTTTCGTATATTCACACCATAATATGATTTTTTTAACATTTTTAACATCGAAATAGCTTTCTTAACGTCGTATATTAATTTCCAACAAAATCACATCATAATAAAGTGCCTTATAATGAACTAAATGCTTCATAAAATATTTATTAAAATATTAACATACTCGAGTGGCAAAATTGAGATTTTAATAAAATTTTAATTGACACATATTAGGTTTTTCAAGTAAATTACAAAGGAGGCGCGCCTTCACCTCACCCCGAACATTAGCGGCCGGGGGTGGGAGCGCGACAAATTTTTGTTTTTCTCTCGTGGTTGAGAGAGCGAGTTTGTTCCTTAGGTTAGAGCGGGACAAATGTACATGCACACATTGCCTTTGTTAAAGAGCAAAAATAATAGAGAGAACGGTCGTTTATCTCTTTTTATAGCTGGAGCGGTATCTTGCCTCCGCTATTATGGAAGACAATTTTGGCGCGAAAGAAAACTGCTTATTACTCCTTATTCTTGAGAGCGGTTACGTACGTTTTATACTGGAATGGAGTCGGGATAGCATTTTAAAGTAGGTTTTATATTGCTTTTCAATATTATGGTTTCTCTTTTTTTAAATAATTTTCAAATATATTTTATAATTTTTAAGTTAAAAAATTATACAATATTTTTGTTATGTTTAATATATAAAATTTAATATTGCATGGATATTCCTGGAGTTCAAGAGTTACATTAAGGAGAGACAATGGAAATTAAAGTCTACATCGGTTCGTTAACACCACTTGACCACATTTTAAATAGGTACTTAATAAAATAGATCAAGTGCGAAACAGACTCGTGTAATATCTAGTTTCATAGATTTGGAGTAATTAAAGTAATTTGATACATTTTTGCTTTTAAACTATGACTTAAGATATTTTAATCAGTCATCATCAATTTAACAATAATAATAACATTAAAAAGCAATGTAAAATCAATGCGAAAGTCGAGATCAAAATCGTATTTTAAATAGAAACAATTTACGACGTAATCCATTGTTATATCTACATTCAATTCGTAAAACGACCGAGGATTAGACCCGCAACGAATAACGTTAAGTATTTATTTATCACTTAATCTAAGATCAACGGACACACAGACGGAAAATTATACGCTTTGTTAGGGCGGCGTGTTTGTTTTGTGGGAGAGATAATTGTTTGGGGTCGCTGTGTTGACTTGTGGTTATAGATTTAGTGTTAATTTTTAGTTTATAGTATAAGTAGTTCATTTTTTATCAATCAATCTATCTATCTATTCTAAAAGATAGCTACTACGTATTCATAATAATAGGTATTACTAGTTTAGTCCGCAAATGCGCTCGCGTAGTACTTCGATGAAAAATATTCATGATACTTATAAGCCATTTCTATTACGAATTTCGCTTAAATTCATTATAGCGTAAAGAACTGACTAACAATCAGTCACTGATATTTTCACATTTTCACAAGCTTTCACATTTTTCTTTTTTTTTTATTAGTAGTGAGATTGAAACAAATGTCTGTATCGAAATCTTCACACAAAAAGAGTTCGATAATATTTTTGGTATAGAGATAGTTTATGATCCGGAAAGTGATAAACTACTTTTAACCCATTATTTCTAGTAATTCCTGTGGTTATCCCGTAGAAAAATATTTAAGATGTTAGAAGCGTAGCTAAGAACAAGGAAAATCGTGGGATCGACGTTCGTTAAAAAATAATTTTAGCGGCATGGTTAAGTAAAATAAAAAAAAAAACAATTTAGAATAAGAACAACACCATTAAATACGTAGTCAGAACTTTAAGTTTTTAATATATTCACTTACTATATGTATTCAGCATTTTTCTTCAGTTGGCGGACTTCACGTGTCTTTCGACAACTTGAATGTTTTATCAGACATGTAGGTTTACTCACGATTTTTTCCTTCACCATAAGGCAAGTGCTAATCATGTTTGAAATAATCCGCCCATGAAAATGTCGGAGGTGCGCCGTGCGACACCAAGGTAGCGAACCCGCTCCACTTGCTTTTTCAAGCGAGGACGTCGCCACTGGGATACCGCAATTTTTATATATACTGTCTAGTGCCTTATATATACTATATGTATAAATATAACCATATACCTACCTATATTTTTTTAAACTGATAGATTGTTATTTTATTTGTTAGTAGGTAGTTGAAAATAACATAAACAAAAATAATTTCGTAAATGCAGTCCAGATTGAATATTAGTTTCCAAGGTTTCTATATTATTTATCTGTGTGTTATTAAAAAGTGTAATAATTTTTTCATACTATCGTAACAAGCAAAGCCATCGTAAAATGTAAGTATATTAATTACTTTATTTCTCCCACTTTATACCAAGCCTGTTGACACGTTCAAGGGCTATCTGCAATAAGGCATTTGCTCGCAATTTATTCCACAATCAACTTTTTAATCCCAATAATCTCGATTCTAACACTGTTTACTTCTATAAATTAATCGTTTAATTTATTATAATACCGGTCTGATAGATCTTGTGTTTGGTTAAGAGACGAACTCTAAGAAATACACAAATAATTACTTATAGGTAGGTACCACAGATCACATAAAATTATATTCTTATATATACACAATATTATGTTTCAGAATTTACACATGCAATGTATATAACATAAGATTGAAATTAAATTCAAATTTTCTTGGGGTAAACAAAAAATGAAGCTTATCCATATGTTTTCAGTTGGATTTTCTCCTCCGGCCATAGTCAACCACGTTAGCCAATATATGGACTTGTGAGCTTCATACGTCTTGCAAGCAGCAAGATGTTAGATTCTCTCAGATATGCAGATCTCCTCACGATATTTTCCTTCAGTCTTAGTGAAAATTATTCACTCATGAACAAAGCACATCACACTGGTGCTCAGACCCGAGTGTGAACCCACATCACTTGACTATCCAAGCAAACATGTTACTAATGGTTTATCACCCATCACTTAAAAAATACTTACACACTATATTTTATCCATCTAAAAACTATTTATTCTAATCAAAATAGTTACGAGTATATCGCTACCTAACACAAGTATTCTAACTTGATTTCAATTGACAAAAAGGTCACATAATAAAAACTATCCTGAAATATCGACGGCCCGCTTCCCGACGAAGAATGTGAAACATAAATAAACGCAGTAAATAAGAGTAAAATATTGAAAACTGTCATGGTGAGCAGAAAGGCGCGCGAAACTGAATATCCTCAGGTTTCCGGTCGCCCGCGCGCCAAAATGGCAGAACGGATATTCGTATCGACTATGCCATAGTGCAGTGAATAAACAACTATAGACAATGTGTGACAAAAGTATTGAATTTGTTTTAGTTTATTAATGAATTATTTATGCAATATATGCATACGCAGCAGAGTGGCAGTAGATTCTTATTATGTTATGTCATATTTAGTTTGTGACAATAGGTATATGCGAAAATTGAACCTACGACCTTTGGCTTGGGGGCAAATAAGGCAGTTAGCTAAACATGTAGCTATGCTTATTTCTTTGAAAATAAATCAGTGTTAATATTTAATTCTGATATAGAAATATAAATATTTTCAGATGCATATTTAGAATATTTTTTACCCTTTATGTTTTAATATATACAGTTTGCGTTTAAAAAATCACTCTCGAAATTGGTAATGCTTAGACTTTGCGGGTAAATGGTTCACCCCTATCCGCTGCGGCCCTATCGATTTCTTTCCCTTTCTTTTTCTGACCAGCAAGCAACAAGCTTTTTATTCTTATTTGTGTCTATTCAAAGCTGGTCTATCCAAATATCGTTTGGATGAAAATCTCATGTGAGAAGCTTACGCTCAAAGTTTGATGAGAGCGACGAAATTTTAATTAAAAACGCGACTTAAAACTTAAAGGAAGATTTTATGCCTTATGCGATATATATATTACAGTTTCAGAAAAAAAAACAAAGTGATATTTATGACCCGTTGGTGTCCGGAGGGGAGCGTGGAAGATTTGAAATTGGAACCAAATAGGCGTTAAATGGCGGCGTGCGCTGTCATAACGTCATTTGGCGTTCATCAACGGGCGAAACAGCATCTCCGTTTGGTGCACGTTTTATTAGCGTAAGGAATAGCGGGGCACAGTGACTCGGAAATTCAGATTTGCATCAGCGAATATGGCGGTGATTGCATTTTCTTTGCAACTACGCCGTCATTTAATTTGCCTTGAAGGCTTACACAGCTTGGTCTGGCTAAATTGTGCCTGACTGTTAGTTACGGCGCACTATAAATTAAATGGCCTGCCCCATATTGGATTATGACCCTGTCAAGTTTATATGCATGGCCTAATTTCATTCTATGCAACAGAATATGGACTAACCTGGACACAATATTGATTCAAAGTAAAATCTTTTATTATTATTTGGTCGGTCATGTAAAAGATTTATTTACATATTACATACTTTAAGGCCATTTATGAATGAATATATACCTATGTATATGATTCTGATTGGTCCAAAATGTCTATTAAGCTTTTTTTAATCGATTTCAATGAAGGAGGTTTCATTTGTCTTTATTTTTCAAGAATTTATTTTAATACGAGAAAACTCTGGTATGAGTATATAGTTAAAGTAGGTATATAATATACATATAGAACGACTGCAGACAGCTAAAATTTATTAAGTTTGTCCGCAGCTTCACTTGCATTAATCTTCATCAGTATTATAAAAATATAACTATAACACGTGGTAGTCTCTGGACTTTTTTACCCAACTGCGGCGAAGTCCAAAAGAGGGTTATGTATTTGACTTGTATGTATGTATGTTCAATTCAAGTTTATATCGTAATTACTAAACGTCTTAATCTATTTTGATATGAATTCATACGTAGTTAAATTCGTCTTAATAGCGCGAGTGTCATAGAGTACATTGATACTATTAAGAATCAAAATGGCAGATTTCAGGCGCGAAAAAATAAAAAAATAGCAAGATTCTAATTTTATTAGTAATAGCTACTATGTTCCTTCGTCCACTTGTTACAATTTTTTTAGTTCGCTTTTTATGCAATTGTTTTTTTATATGTATTTTTTTTATAATGTGTATACATCATTTAATGATAAAGGTCCGGTACCGGTCATTTTGACAAACCAACCTCAATAATATTCACACTTAATAAATTAAGGTCGACTTCCGACCACGGAGCGATCCAGTCTATTAGAGACTAAAATAATTAATTGTTCGAATATCACTTGGATGAAATATGAGATACTTTTAGTTAAATATTAAGGTATATAAATAATAAACAAAATAAAATCAGTCTAGACAATTTATTGTTATTTTCAATCGTATTTGGCAGTAAATAGCTTTTAAAATGGAATTACTATTGGCGTCATAAAGTCGGGATCCATCAGCCAAGCCATCATTCAACGTTCCGCATATCGCATACCGTTTACTTATAAATTTCATTTCGATTCAATCGATTCTTTGCTTTCAACCCCTGTAAATCAACCTTTCGCGTTCGGAGCTTCAATTTAGTACGCTTTAGTGCATGTGATAAATGTTATTCTTTAATAATTTTCAGGTGTTATGTTATATCTTGTTTTGTTGATAAATAACCTTTAACAAAGTTTTAAAAGTTAGAAGGAATTTCGCTTTTATATGAAACACCTTTAAAGTATTTTATATAAGACTAGTGAGTCACACTCGCTCCGCTCGGGTTCGCCCCTAGGAACGTTTTTACGATTAGTATAGATTTCTCAGAGACGAGATATCTTCCCACAGTAAAAAGTATCCTATATGTTGACCCGGTTACCAGCTATCATACCAAATTTCATCAAAATCTGTTCAGTGGTTGTTCCCAGACAGACGGACAGACAGACAGACAGACAGACAAAAATTCTAAAAACTATACATTCGGCCTCTGTATCAATGATAATGACTATTTCAATAAGATTTTCCAAACAATATTTAAAGTACAGATTCAACTCAGAATTTTATTACATGTACCTATAGAAAAACAATTATATTTTAAAAAACTAAAATAACATGCTTTTGACGAATTGAAATGGACTCGTGATTACGAATCATATGACGTCAAATTGGAGGGGTTAACTAGCACCCACCTATCAGAAAGAGTTCCTCTATCCCCTTTATCGCTCCGTCATCAGATCAGCTCCAAGATACTAAATTATAATATTGTCCTCTTAACTCATATCATATAGAAATAATTTCATTTCGACACGACAATTAGAATTAAAATTGACTTCCTAGATTTGATTACTTGTTAGTTAAAAGTGAAGCTATATGTGTATAAAGCTATACATATATTTAAAAATCATTAAAATCGATTCTCACTTAGCGAAGACATCACTTTCACAAAAGCAAGAAAATGAACATACACCTGACTTGAGTACCTTTTGCTTAATGAAAGCAGCCTTTATGAAAGAAACCTAATGTATTCATAAAATAATATTACTATTATTAATTCATAGAACATCGTCTGTACACAGATTGTATTATAAGTATTGAAAAATTGCTATTCTCTATGAAGGCAAATAGAAGGCTTCCCCGCGGCTGGCCGATTGTCACAAAGCTCGAGCTTATAAGCATACGATCCTAATCGGATGAGCGAATAAAAGTCGCGTTCATACTCAGTACATCCCGGTTTACGAACGAAGATATCGAACATTTTGTTGTTACATATTTCGTTAAAGGAAAAATACATTAAAATTAATAATGCATAGTGCCATAGAAGCTAGCAGATACAGCTACAGCCTACAGATTCGGAGGTCCTAGGCTTGGTCGAGGCAAGTAGGGATATTATAACTATGGTTTATCTATATATATAACCTATGGTTTTTCTGTCCTCAGTAGCAGCTCGAATTTGGAAAATTGGCGATGTTACGTCCCAATGTGTCTGAAAGCGCGTTGTGCCGTCGGTCCCGCGAGTCTTATAGAATTTAAGGAAATAGTTCAATTAAATAGCTTTAACTTATACCCATGATAAATTAAGTAAACCGAATTTAAATCTCAAGTAAGAACAATTTTCAACATGATTTCCACTAGCCTTACTGTGAAGGAAAACAGAGGAATTGGAACCCTGTAAAACCCTGCTGTCTGAAAGAATCTAGCAAGTGTTCGAAAGACGTGTGATGTCCACCAGCCCACCCTTGGACAGCGTTCCCGTGTCCAGCAGTGGAATGTTGAAAAAGGGCTGAATACAATACAATTAGTAGTTGGGTTTTAGTAATAGTACCTAATTGTAATAGCTTTGAATGCTTTAAAATAAGATACAATGAATGCACTCTAATTTAGAACTAAACCAATGTGGTTGTGAAAATATTTGACATAATTGCTATTGACTCATCGATTTTGTTCACCACTAATTTTATATACACAAGTATTAACATTAGTGGTAAACAAAATCGATTACAGTTAGCGAGGTAAATTGATTAATATGAATTTTGAAAAAAAAACAATATCTTTTGGGTACCAAGCGAGTTGCTGTAAGTTTTTTTTAACGCTGAGAAATGTATTTACGCGTACCATCTAAAATCTTTTAAGATACTTAATGAGTGTATATAATAATTAAGTTTTTAAATTTTATCACTTTCTATGTTAAGTTTAATACCATTTTAGCAAATTTAGGCGCCTTAGGATCTCTTACAAATTTAACCACGAAGGTCGACTTAACTGTTGTAAAATAATATGTACAAGTATTGTCAGAGCTGTTTCTGCTGTAAAACGTAAACCTAAAATAAGATGACAAGTGATAAATTGGGGGAGTTTCGACCTGACTTAAATCAAAAGGACGAAACATACGAGTTTTCATACTCTTAGCTATTCCAGTATTTCTCCACATCGCTGTGTCACGCTGAATGACGCTGTATAAAGTGGCCGGCACGGTTTGCTGCATATGAAAGGGTCTATCTGAACATAAAGCCGTCTCTCCCAGATGGCTTTGAAGAATCCTATGAATGAATTAAAAAAAAAGATCTCTACGTGTTGTTAGATGCTTACATAATTCGTACACGATCTGTAGTGGGATATTGTAAGATGAAGTAGTTTTACAATAATTATAAATAAATGTTATGAATCATTTGAATTTATACGAGTATAACTTTTGTTAGCAATGTTTACTGCGAAACGATATTTATTTTGTCAATCGACTTCAGGTACTCACGATATAGGTTTTGCCCAGTGTATATACATACCAATTTTTACAATTCTTACTTTAAAAATGAAGAAGTTCCATACAAATATCCAAAACAAACAGACAGATAGACAAAAAAATTAAAAATTGTGTTTTTCTTATAAGTACCGTTACATATAATTTTATAATATACAGTTAGTAAAAAGCTGTTATTTTGACTTTACTTTTATAAAATAAGTATATACTTATAAGCTGCATTTTTTTGGCAATAAAGATTTTATTATCAATTCCATATAAGTAACTTAATTATATTTCATATCTTGCAGGCTGTCCTTATTTTTGTTTATTTTCAATTCTGTACTAGCTAACGAAGTCTTAGAAAATATCTATGACGCCGTCATAACCCATCTTACTTGTATCATCTGACATCTCATCAACAATTTATTAATAAGCACACACTGATTTTTAAATTATTTTTTTGTTTAATATTATTATTAATTTTCAATAAAATACATAATATCATAAATACTAAGCAATATTAAATAATTACAAATAAATCGTATGTTTTGTTGTATTTTTGCTCTGCAACGAAAGAGACTTTTCAAAACTAGCAACACTGCATCTCATCCTAAAAATACATGTAAATTTTTAATTTCTTTAAGAAAATTTAAATTAGCTACTTAGTACCAAAATCAAAGAGCAAACAGTAAGCAGAAGTAACAAAACAAAGTAATTGAATCACTCCCACAATTGATAATAAAAGCGAGTTTATTGAATTATAGCGTTTTGCGCCCCGCCATTATGCGAAGAATCGTCACAAACGAACCATTGTTAAGTACACTAGCGTCCATTGTCTGGTGTTATCGCCCCACGTCGGTTTTTACTATTCTTAACAGCAATGATTTGTAATGCAGATGTGGATTTTTGTATTGAGACGTTCAAATTATAATTATTTTTTTAACTTACACAAATTCGCTTTTCACCCTTCATCTTTTGGTATTGAAAAGCCGGCTTTAACATATTATTATATTAAACTATAATATGTTTCTTTAAATATAATCTGACGTTTATATAACATTGTCCAAACATTTATTTAAATATAAATAAAGGAAATCGGCAAAATATATATGTATGTATTTGTAATTGTTATTACTATTATATCGGGAAGAAAATTGTGTAAGTTTTAATATTTAAAATGTTCGAAGAAAGAAGAATAAAACGTAGGTAGAATGTATTTAATTATTAAGGTTTTGCTTTTCTATTTCCAGTAGGTCCGCACTCATATTGTATAATATGCGCCGAGAATTGATCCCGCTATATACTAATTAAAATAAACAATCTTTATAAAAAAAAACGATAATTTACATAAACATACTTATTTCATTACCGTATATTGATTTAATTTTGTAAAATTTTGTGTTAATTTCTATATTTCTAAGACAGCGTTTACAAATTATTATACTAATCAAAGTAAGCCCTCGGAGAGGTTACAGATGACTAGGCAGTAAATTTACCTTATTCATAATTTGTAAGATCAACTTACATTCGTTATTGACTCGACCTCGCGCCCTTACAAAAACGTTATCGCTATATTTATTCAGTTTTTATTTTCACTGCGACACCTAGACAAACATTGCTGTAGATTATGTATTATTTACCATCTTATCCCATACATAATAAGGTTGAAATTAGAGTAAAATTTTCTTTTGTAATAGAAAATGTAATGTGGTCTTTTATATCCAGAGTCGGAGCGGAAATAAACTTCTTTGTGACACTATCGCATAGGATCGTCAACCGCTTCCTTTCCAAAGATTATTGTAGACGTAAGTGCAAATAAAACTTATCAAAGGATTTGTGACTTCAGCTCATACTGGATGCGAGACAATCGAAATTTGTTGCTATTAATTTACATTTGTAGGATGCAAAGAAACTATGATTTAGAAAATAAAAGCTTTTAGTGGCTTAGAAAAGGTAGTCAGAATTAATGTATGAAGCCTGAATATCTTGATACATATTATAGGCATTATTTAACTTAACTTTGCTTTACAGATTTTTTCTATATATGTCGATCTATATTAAATAAATTTAAAGAAAAAAATCCACCTCTAAGAATAAAATTACTTTAAAAATGAATTTGAGATCGTCTATATCGTATACTTTTACAATTACTATGATAATATACAACTAAAATTATTAAATTTATACAATTCCAACAAATGTGACAATATGTATCTTATATAAACAATATTCATTAAAAAAATCACCATATTTATGCAGAGTTGTCATTATAGTATTAGACAGTTTTAATTCATCTAATTAATGAACAATATGAAAAGTTTCGTAATAATGCATCATAGCATGTGAAAGCCAATTACCTCAATAATACCAATAATAATTAATGTATGGTAATGTAACACGACGAGGCTTTCAACAAAGCTACCATCAAAATAATAGACACTTATATTGTGTTGGAATATGCATGTAATTTATGTTATAACTAACAACTCACCGTCGCTCCGCTCGGGTTCGTCCCTACTTATGTTTTAACGTCAGTATAGATTTCTCAGAAATTAGATATTTTCTCGCAGTAAAAAGTATCCTATATGTTGATCCGGATAACCAGCTATCACCGTACCAAATTTCATTAAGATCGCTCTAGTGGTTTTTCCGTGATGCGGTGACAAACAGACAGATAGAGAGCCAGATAGACAGAGAAAAATTCTAAAAACTATAGATTCGGGCTGTGTATCGATAATAATGACTATTTCAATAAGATTTTCCAAAAAATATTTAATGTGTAGGTTCGGCTTAGTTACAATTGTATTATACGTAGGTATAGATATTATTCAAATTAATATTAGGGTTAATCTAATATCGGATGACTTAAAGAACTACTTGTTATGTCCTTAGGTCTAAGACTACTGCAAAAAAAACTTAAAAGATAAATGTAACTGATGCTCCAAGTTTTTAAATTCTTTTGAATTTACATCATACATGATACATGGAACTCACTATCTACCCCTTACAGTTTGTTCCATAATTTATTGATATTTCTTTCATATACTTAAAAACTTTACTATTGTAGCAAAATAAATAAGTGAAATAGTTTTTACAAGTTTCATTTAATATATGTATTTCTATGAATTTAAATAATAATAAATAATGAATAATATTAATTATTTGTTTATATTTTTACACGTCTGCGGCGAAGCTCACAGGAGGGTTATTTGTTTGACCTGTGTGTATATATGTAAGAAATGTCATACTTATGTAATATTATTTTAATCCAATAAGCCTTTAAGATTGATAGCATTCCAACGTTAGTTATAAAAGGAAAACCTACCAACTACTACATATAAAATATTTTTTTTAATGGTCTTCAGTGGCAAACGAGCGCAGACAAACCACCTGATGGAAAGCGGTACCTGTCGCCCATAACACCTACGGTTCATGCATTTAGGTTTAATATGACAAAAATGCAGAACCGTAGGTGCGTTGTCACTGTGAGGACTAAGATGAAGTGCCTCTTACCTGTAATTGTGCTGGCTACCTTATTCTTCAAACTGGAACGCAGCAATGTAATCATAGTTGCTTGGCGGAAGAAATAGACAAAGGGGTGGTACCCATCCAGTCGGACTCCTCAGGCTTGACAGAGTCCTACCACAGCTTACCGGCACTAGACCACTCTATTAAAATTTTCGTTTTATTTTTTGCTTAATAAATTTTCTGTACCAGAAACCTTGGAGTTGATTCCATGGTTTCTAGTACCTACTGGAGGGCTAAGAAATTATTAAATGAAAGCATCTAGTTTTAGCTCGTCTGCTGGTGACAAGAGGGTTGCCTATATATTCCCCAAATAGTTCAGTAGAATAATGCAGCTAGTATTCTACCACTGTTCCGTGAGAACATTACTTATGAAGTAAATATTTATATTTTAATCTTTAATATTTTTATGTACATATTTAATTTTACATATGTAGATTAATTTTCATTTCATTTTTTGATGTAATTTTTTTGTTATTTATTAACACCGATATAGCAACAGAATACACTTTCTAAAGCAAAGCAGAAGCAAAAAGAGAATGCGATTTTTTTACAATTTGCTACCATAACATCTAATTGTACATATAGTACTCACATCCAACTCTACAATAGAGCTGTTCAAGCAATCTTGTCCCAATCAACTTATCAAAACTTCTTCCAAACAACAAAAACTGTCCAACAAAGGTGTCATCGCGCCCGGGGCGATCCATAATGGCAATTTTTCGCATCCAGCCTGTGAATGCGATGAATGCTACATGTCGCGTAAACGGGCCGCGGCGTGCAAATTTAACTCCTTTGTGTCGCGACGCCGTGCGTGTCCAGCATTCGATACTAGCTCTGATTACCAGGAGGGTATTTTGCAAACACGTTTCGTTTATATGTATGTAGTGTTCGTTTAGGTTTTTAGGGGTTATTTAAATATATATTAGGAGTGTATTTTCGTGTTTTTTTTATCATTTTCTTAGTTTAAGGTAGCTTTACTTATTTGTTATTTTTCATTTCAGAAATAAGTTCTTGCGTATATATATATATATATATATATATATATATATATATATATATATATATATATATATATATAGTTTAGAATTAATCCATATTTATTAAATTAAAAAAGTGACAAGTTCTAAAAGCAGTAAAAGTTAAAACTAAATAAATTTCATAAAGTTTTTTAACTTATTATTCAATATTCCTTTATTTAACTACTTACTGTCGCTTGCAGCGTTTTCTGTTAGTTCCGCGGGAACCGCTCTCTTTTCTTCATCAAAAGAAAGAAAAACTTAAATTTGATTCAACTTCATTATATGTATTACAACTAAAAAATCTATTTGTTTAATTATATAATTGACTTTCTGGTATTCTATATGTATGAAACTATACTACTAATATTGATCTGTCTGTCACGTCACGTATCTCCTTTCAATCACGCTATATCTGAAGTGACTTTGTGAAGTTATTTGTTTGTGGGCCGCGCCCCGGGCGGACTATGGCGACGGAATCTGAATGATACTGCCTATAACTAAGGCCTTTTTTGTTGCTTTATATTTTGAGGATTAGTGTATTTAAAAGATATTGTAAAGTAAAAATTATATATCTTAATAATATGTTATTTATATGTTTATGGCATTTAATGTGAATTTTTTTTTTGGGAAAAAAATATCTAAGATTAGTGAAAGTTTGTACAATAATTTAAGTTCAAATATTCAAGTTTGATTATTTTTTTGAATAGTAATAGCCCTTTTAAGTTTTTTTTTATTTTTTTATGGTGATGTTACGTCGAACTATGACATCATTCAAAAAAATGGAAAAGTCAATTATAACTAAATAAATTGTATAAAAAATAAGATTAATATAAATGTTAATACTGTTTTGGGATAGGTACTCTGCATGCAGTTTTCATAAGTCAACTTCTTAAAAAAATAACATAATATTTGAGTTAGTATTACTTATATTTTAAAAATATAAGGAATAAATTTTTTAAATAAAAATATCTTTTCGAATTTTGTCGTGGATTTATTTTGATTTTTGGTTCACGACGCGACGTTTTGAATGATTTATAGTAACCAAAATAAATCCGCGAAAAAAACTGAAAAGATGGTTTTATTTAAAATGTCAAATATTCGCGTAAATCTAAGAAAGTATTAAGTATAATAGGACTAACTCGAATATTTCTTATGTAGTTTTATTTATATCCATCAATAAATGAAATGGAAAATCTTAAAATACCTACTTTTCAGTACCTTAAGAGACGCTTCATTACTAAATAGTTTAGGTAAATAAGTTTTAAATTTCATTTCATAAAGATCTCCATCACTTTGCATTTCTAGATAGAATGAATCATTCACTTTTTCTACAATTTACATTATTCATATTTAAAAGAATCACAGAGTCAGACAAATCACAGACTTATTTACTATACTTAAAATTAAAAAAAAATAGTAGGTAGAAAATTGAAACCCTTTTTTAAAATTTTTTGCATATTTTGTATTGCAGATTAATTTTGTTATTAATATGTAATTATGAAATTATGTTGACTTCTAAGCGTGTAGCATTCATAAGTACCTTTGCAAGTAGAAGATTTCCTTTAAAACTTTAAATAAATAACGGACTTGATTAATTAAATATGGCGTACCTACATATAAAAAATATGTTGATTCTAAATAATATTTTCATTGAAATCTGTTACATTTTACTCTGAACATACAAAAAGTTCTACTATATTTCCATATAGCACAGTATTATTAAAAACAATATGTATTCTCCATCAATATGGAAGATGGTCAATCATAAAATGCATACAGAATGTCCAATATTCGGGTAAGCGGGCAAATGACAGCGATCGAAGCAAATCACTGTCATTGTGATCGCACATCCGTGCCTCGGATTTACATGAAATTGTTTCATATAGAATACGATATTATATATTGTATAGTTTATTTAACTTTCTATACAAACAAAAAATTTAAAGACGCGCAATTCGATATGAAATTATAGGACCTATTTGACCGATCTCAAAAAAAGAAGTTTTTTTTGAGTACATATAATTACTTTTAAAGCGGACTTGGCGTAACTTTTTAGATATTCAAATGTATTTATATGTAATTATGGCTACCTAGCTACCTTTTCTTCTCTATTAAGAATTAAACTCGTAAAACTCAATTCTGTTTTGATTTGTATTTTTTGCTTCACGATGCTTGAAACGCTCTTCAGTAATCATACTCAAGGATATACATAGTTTTTATTAGAGTTACATTAGGTACTTGTATAGTATACATAGTAAATTACATTTATTCCATACGGGAGTCAGGAATTCGTTGATAACTTCATACTTAGAAGTGCCTGGTCATTTTTATTGATAAGTTGTAATATTATATGCATATTGGTATGGTTTCATAAATTTATATAAGATAAGACCTTCATAATTACAGTAATAGACAAAAAAATGTTTTTTGAAGATCTTTTTTATCTATAAAATAGTAGGTACTTTTTAGGTATTCAATTGTTATTAAAACCCAAAGAGCGCTTATTACTTTTATTGTAGTGAAAAGTATGTTCAATATTTTAAGTATAAATATTTAAGTAATTAATTTTTTTAATAGTCATATCCCTTTTAAAATTCAATATTTTTATAGTATGTAATAGTAGTAGGTATAAATAATAAAAATAATTTTTTTTTATACCACGTCGGTGGCAATCAGGCATGCGGCCCGCCTGATGGTAAGCGGTTACCGCAGCCTATGGACGCCTGCAACACCAGGGGCATCACGTGCGCGTTGCCGACCCTTTAAAAACCTATTTACTCCCCTTTTGAAGGACCCCATACTGTAGCCCTCTGGGAAAACCTCGGCAGGGAGTTCATTCCACAGCGAAATGGTCCGTGGGAGGAAATTCCTCTGAAACCGAACTGTACGGGACCATTTGGGCTGCAATGTGTGAGCATGAACTCGCTGTCGATGGCGAGCGGTGCGATGATAGAAAGTGGCCGTGGGCATCGTTTCGAACAATTCTTCGGATCACAACCCACTGTACAAACTATAGAGCACACATAGGGACGCAAAATCTCTTCTTGGACTTAGGGGCTCTATATCGCTTGTGAGTATTGGATCGTCGACAATTCTCATAGCTCTCCTCTGAACCGTATCAAAACGTCCAAGCTGGTATGCCGGTGCTCCCGCCCAGAGATGTGAGCAGTACTCCATATGGGGACGGACTTGCGATTTATATAAAAGCAGTCTTTGTCCCGGCGTGAAGTACCGCTTCGCTCTATTAAGCACACCTAACTTTTTTGAATGTTCGTCTGTTTGTCCTCTATGCGTACCTAAATCATTGATCCGATTGTGATGAAACTGAGCGAAGGTTTCTGGCGTAAAACATAAATATTTGGACATTTTTCTATACTAATATTATGAAGAGGTCGAGTTAGTGAGTTTGTGACGGTGTAGCGGGTAATCTCTGGATTTACTAAATCGATTTCGATAAATTGTTGGTAAAAAGATAATTTAAGATTCTAGAAAGGACATTTTTATCTCGTAAATTATCCCTTAAGGGAGTGAAAATGGGGATGAAAGTTTGTATGGTGAATCATTTTGTATGGCGAGTCGCTAGTATTTTATATTTTCTTAAACCATTCAAGCTCAGGGATGTACGTCGCTAGTATTAAAGTTACATTGAACTATGACAACATTTCAAAAAGATGGTAAAGTACAAGACACAATATTTGATGTTATATGTTGGAACTTTTTACTTTATGTGTCATTTAAATACTTGTTGGGTTAATTATCGACAATAACCGACGGTTAGTAGAAAATCTATATATAATAAAATCGTCGAATCTGTACATTAAATATTTTTTTTGGAAAATCTTATTGAAATAGTCATTTTAAAGAGGCCGCGAAACTATAGTTTTCAGAATTTTCGTCTGTCTTTAGCTTCAGACCATTCTGTTATGATTCATTAAAAATATTGCTTTTAATATGATCTATATTTGATAATTTTTAAATTAAAATAGTCCATTATATACGAGTACATCACAGTAAATACAATAGGTACCTACAACAAAACAAAAATGGCGTCTGAATACGTCAAAACCACAAACGTTTTCACATGAAAGCGTCTATTTAGTCAACATACAGCGAATGTTGCCAAAATGCAATATATTATAATTAATTGACCGATGAAATATCGTTTTTGAAATATTATTATAAACAGATATTAACTTTATTACGGTGTAAATTTCAATTTGTCCGTCTGTGACCGCGGGCGATTTCAATTAGAACGGCAGATTTACTCGCTTACTGTTTTATTTTTTAATCTCTCTTCACTTATATCTTGAATGTTATTATTTGTAATTACGTTTGTGAAATTTTTATGTAAATGGTTTTAGTAGACTTAGTTGTTCGTTTAAATTTTTTTAATGAAAACGAGACAAATCAAATCGAATCAAAATATAGTTTATTTAAATGTACTTTTACAACTAAATATTTTTGAATAGTACATTTTACATACTACTGTAAATTTAGATGTATCTATATTTAGTTGTTGTTAGATTACACGGTAAGTTCTACTCCGCTTATTATGCGATATTCCTATACATATCTTTAAAATAGAATATTGTATAGGATATGGATAAAAATTTTTTAATTGAAATCTGTTTCAATATTATCATTTTTTGAGTAATGAAAACAAAGAAATAATATAAAGTATGTCGATTTTACTTAAATTTATTTAAAATAATTAATGAATTCTAGACTCCATTAATAATTTATGGCAAACCGACAAATATATTTATTATAGTATTCGTTAAGTGTAAGAAGATTTATTTAGAACATTAGCAAACGTATGATATATGGAATTATGACAATGTTGTTTTAAGCGAAAAAACCATACTTCACAGCGTAAAATTGGTAGCGCTTAATAATGTACATCAAACATAAATATATGGTAGGTGTAACCATGAATATAGTATGAATTTATTTTGTCTGCATTTGTATCTTAAGAATCAAAGTTTTACAAAGGTATTATAACCAAAAATCAAGCTGGTACATATTTGTATATATTGTAATAAGTTTATATATCAGGTTATCCCTAGATCCCAGAGTGTAATAAAGGCGATCACTCGCCACCTCTACAATTAGACGCTAAAGGGTGTTTGTTTGAAGGGAGTAAGCTAGGGTGGCCATGATCAAACCACATTATTTGAACTCTGTTATGAGTTTGTTTCTACAATAAGTTTCGGTTTTATTTGCTTTTCTTTTTATTTGCATTCGCTTAACATCCTTCCTGCAATTTAATAGCTAATATTCGCCCAGTGGTTAAAATTCAACCGTATCATCTTTTTGATAACGTTAAAGCTTATCAATAGCAACTGATGAAATCAAAAATCTAACAAACAGAAGAGAAAAGGATATTGAACTGTATTGGTTTTGCCTATATATATATATATATATATATATATATATATATATATATATATATATATATATATATATATATATCTAGATATAAAGACAAGCATATATATATTGGTGTTTCATTTCGTACAGAATATCAACCTCAAATAGTTATGTTACACTTTGTGGAAATAAACATTAAAGAATAATTTTAAAATAACCATAAATCCATATGATTTCTACAGTCGAGGTGATATTGTAACCGTAAATACTTTTTATCAGTTAAACACTTTAAAACACAGTTTTTGGTTAATTTTGAAAAAAAAAATTACATAGGTATAACAGTAAATATTATTATAGTAAAACTCTTCTTTCTCACTAACATAACGCCATGGTCACCCTACGACAGGGTGCGACCTGCCGCAGGCGTCATCGCTAATCGCGCTAAGCGGGGCCGAAGCCGGCACTACATAAACTGCGATTATTGTTTCTTTTTATAGGCAACAATAAAATGTTGATGAGAAGTCAAGTGACTTCGCATTTATTATCAAAAGGTGGCTAGTTATCGCGTATTTGAATTTCGATTTTTTATTCGTGATGTTTCATTTATGGAGAATGTTAAAATTAATCTATTTCTATAAAAATTTTATCTTCAACAGAAAAATTTTCTTGAGTTACGAGCCTTAATGAATGTTATAATATAGATAATAGGCATATAAAATCCCAGTAAATACATCCCAAATAATATAAATTAATATATGTATAAAAATATTTCTTTATTTAATCTTATATATTTATTTGATATTTGTCACAGAAATAAGGTTGGTTTGATGAGAGAGCTCTTGTGTAGAGTCGCTTACATCTTGAGAGCAATAAAAAAGTAATTATATTTACTTTAGTATAATTGCTATTCATTTCGTGGGGGTTAAAGAATTACAGTGGTTTTGCCTGAATCTGAAATATTGTTCATATTGTACAAATACGCCATTTTTAGGGTTCCATAGCTTATTATTTAAAATCATTCCATAAAATTACTTGTTAAATAAAT
This sequence comes from Brenthis hecate, assembly GCA_951806755.1. Lineage (NCBI taxonomy): Eukaryota > Metazoa > Arthropoda > Insecta > Lepidoptera > Nymphalidae > Brenthis > Brenthis hecate. The sequence goes on along the minus strand of OX638265.1, from coordinate 7,057,266 downwards.
GCATGGCAAAATTATACAATGACACAAAATAATCTTGAAAATGTATATTTCAACTCAGAATAGATTTCTAAACGGTCTTGATAACCAAAATTTCATTTGACTTTTTGATTTGATTTTTTTTAATGTTTTATACATCTTAGTAAAATAATAATATATTGTACTAACATGTTCTTATAATATTAAATAGTACCTGTAGTATACTCGGTATTGCCTCACACATTTAAAATGACACATAATTAGCTTAGCTATCATAGCTTTCTTAGGTCTGAATGCGATGAGATAATGATATCTAAAGGTACTCAATTGAGCGAAACCAAACTTGGCTATGTTTTTAATTCAGAATTTTAAAATATAGAACAGCAAAAAAGTCCCATTTACATCGAATATGTATAAAACAAATATCCCAAAATATTATATACATTTTCTTTAAAATATATAAACTTATTACAATTATTTTGTATATCTAACATTTGTTTTAACATTCATATGTAGACTTGTTAAAATAAATAAATAAATATGATTTATTTACAAGTTTTCCATTTAACACTATAATATAAAAGTGTACAGTAGCCGTTATATTAGATAATATTTCTTTTATCCAAACATCTGCCCTATTATGCAGTGTTTATTCAATAATCGAGTGTGGATTACTTCCCCGTTGTTTCAGCGCGACTGACTGCTCGAGAGGCTCTCGAGATCCTCTCATTTAGTGTGCACATGTCGCTTTCTGTTAACTGTTTTAGTTTTAGTGGCACTACAAAAGAGTGCAATGTTGTAAAAAATATTTCTTTCCAAAATATTTTCATGGTTTTATGTAACTTCTTATGTGGAATATACTTGTGTATTGTATTAATGTATTGGGATGAAAATTAAACTATTTCCAAACCAAAAATCATTATCCGCTGTCCCATTGTTATATAAAAGAATTAAGATTTAATAAAATCGATAATACTACTAAGATCACTCTATAAATAAATATAAATATTTGTAAAGCAAATTAACATTTTTCGTAAGACAAGGTTTCCTTTATGTTGTCTCTAATCTTATATTGTCCTTTAGATTGTCCTTAATAAAAACTATTTTTATTAAGTTTATTATTTATATTCTATACATCTATTATTAGATTATTCTTTTTACGTCTAAACAAACACATGCATGGAGGACTTCGTTGAGAGATACAAGTGCCTCTTGTAGTTTCTACACTGCACATGTCATTTTCTTATATGTTGTTATATTATAAAAGAATATTTATAAACCTTATATCCCGCTCGGTCTTTTGTTTTCGGTAATGTCAAGGCTTATTTAATAAATATTTTAAATTATATCCGAATTAGAGACTTCCCTAGAGCAGGTCTCAGATTAGAGCCAATGAAATTTTGTTCAGTTTAACTCCTCTCTCTGACTCTCTGTGTGTCTTGTTCTTGTATTGTCTGTACCTACAATGGAGAGTGTTTTGATGAACTTTTTGATCTGGATCCTCGGTCGTATCATCGCATCCTTCCACAGTATATTTATGTATATGTACATAAAAATACAAAAAAATCATACAAAAACCATTCATAAAATCTTTCATACAAACCTTGACCTGACAATAATTTACGAACACAACTCAAAGAAATAAGCCAAATCAGTTGAGCTGTTCTCAAGATACTTCGCCACACGTGATACACGTCATACGTGTGGCGATTGATTTTTATATATATTTTTGAGAATTATGACCATGTTGTATTATAAATGATGTTAGATTTCATTATATGTAAATAACTATGAATGTTTATTGTGTGTTATGTGCATTCGTAATGTTCTATTGATTTCAAACTAAACGAAACCATGAAAGCTCTTAATAATTGAGCTTTCAACTTACAATTGAGGAGTAGGTATGTATGTAGGTAGGTAGGTAGGTAGGTAGGTTGGTAGGCAGGTAGGCAGGTAGGTAGGTAGGTAGGTAGGTACTAATCCTTCAACGAAAAAGACGTGACACAAAAATAAAAATAATAATATTTTATTCTATAATAAAACGCAGTATATCGTAATATTCTTTTAATTAAAACTTAAAATTTGGTACAAAAAGTAGAAAACTTAAAATATTGACGCTCAGTATCGCTCTATGCGAAGAGACAATAGGTATGCACCCATGTAAAAACAACGAACGAATTATCACTAACAATAACATATAACAAAAACAAATCTTACAATTTTGCTTCTCAGACTAAGGAATAATAAAGATGTAGAAGTCAAATAAAAATGTTTTAAAAAGTATATAGTATTTTAAAATATTACTGGAAAATGCATTACTATGATAAGTAAATAAATGTTAATAAATAAATGTAAATAGTTTTTATTTAAAAAAAAGCTAAAATTATGCTATCTCTCTTTCAAGAGGAAGAGAACAAATGCTTAAAAAATACATAAGAATATCTGTTTAAATTTTTCTATTAAAATTTTCTTTTAAAAGATAGTAAATTAATGACTGATATCTATATAAAACGATCTGTATGGAAAAATCGGGAATAGTAGCATAAACAACAAATCACGCTACTACATATTTTTGACTTCACTTTTATGCGGCCTCTACATAATTCTTTAGTCTGAGTATTACTTATAGATAAACAAAATTCGAGTAAAGATTAATATAAATTGGTTTTAGAACTTAAGTTTTAAATTTAATTTGCATTTTGTTTCTAAAGGTTCATTTATACCATGCCTGATACAATTTTAAAACGACAATAACTACTATGTATCGATTAATCAGTAGGCAAATATATTGTATGAAATATGATAGTAAATTTAGCTGTTAAAAAAATATTCAAAATTATAAAAAAAATATTTTACAGAATAGACTAAAGAGAAAGGTGATTTTAATATCGCATGGACAGTATTATATGATCTGTGGCGTGGTGTAATTAATATGGCATGGACAATATTATATGATCTGTGGCGTGGTGTAATTAATATGGCATGGACACTATTATATGATCTGTGGCGTGGTGTAATTAATATGGCATGGACACTATTATATGATCTGTGGCGTGGTGTAATTAATATCGCATGGACAATATTATATGATCTGTGGCGCGGTGTAATTAACAGCAATATATTAAACAAAATAATAAGTCTTGTAAACGTGTAAGCAATAATAGCATTAAAGCTCATGCTTACTATCTGTCTCGGAAACAAATATTTGTTTTTGAATGGAATTATTGCATGCAATTTATTCCATATCATTATTGCTATACTGGTATCGTGAGAATGAACCTTACCTTCAGTGTAACTTTGAGTTAATCGTTCAATGTTTTCTCAAACATGTGAATAAGTGTTCCATTGAAAGTTCCATTTGCTTGAAAATATAAACAAATTTTAATTGCAAATAAAAAAAAGAACATTTATACAAAAATCAAATATGAATATTTATTATAAAAAAAAACATAAACAACTAACTTTGATTAAATCTAACATTTTGTCATACCTCGCTCTCTTTCAAACATAGTCAATTTGCAGACAACAAATATTGTTATTATAAATATTGGAACATGTCGATTAATATAATATAAAAACATGGCATTGGATCAAAACTAATAATTATTATTAATGTTTTTTTTTTCAAAAAAAAAATGCCAGGGACTTGCGATAAATTTCTTAAATTTAAGATGACATGTAATTCAACTACTTACCTGATCAATTTTATAAAAAATATATATATTTAAAATGAAAAAGTTTGTCAATTAAAAACAGATATCAGAAATCACAGATAAAAACGTGCTCAAAGTCTTAATGGAGTACAACGTGGATATCTTGATCCTTATTAAAATAATGGTTACAGGAATTAAGAAATCTATCACCAGTCTCCGGAAATACTACAATTATTTCACAAATTGACATAACAATGTTTTACCTAACTAATGTCTACGTACATTTTGATAAAACTATGATATGTTATCTATTCGAGTTACCTCAAGAATTTACATTGCACTAGTGGGAATTGCATAGAACTATGTTACAAGTAGGCATATAGTATTTACACTTACAATACAAAATTAAAATATCGTAGGTTAAAAATAAAAGGAAGACGAAATAACAGCATCAGAATGATTTTTAACCACGTTTATATAGGAAATTCCTAATAATATTTACATTAATTTGGATATATTTTTAGCTTGAAACAAATATTTTTACAATTTATCGATAAATAAGATTAATTATTCGAACAAAAAAGAAAAATAAAATAAAAATTATAGTGACCACATTGCACTATCCGGCAAAATTTTTGCTTTTATAAGTGTGATTCTTCAAAAGAACTTTATTTTAGTGCTCACTTTAGTTCGTTCGTATTGAAAGACACTCGTATATTTTTAAAACTGAAGTCTGAAAAAATAATATTTGTCATCTAGTCTTTTTAACAACACTTATCACTCAATCTATATACTGTCAGGGGTGCTATCCCGTTCTGTTGAGGTCGAGGGTCGCTCCCAATGCGGGTAAGGCCGCGCCGGGAGCGGGACCGGCCTTCATATGACGTGCTGAGGAGGCTCTTCATCACTTTTCATCAGGACGTATGCCACTGGACGTTTGACGTCTGGTGGAGGTGATGGAGACCGTCGTGGGGGACACCCACAAGGAGACAGTGCGCTGTTGTATAATGCTGAACTGTATAGCGCTCCTCCATATAGAGCCTGCGAAGAAAACAGGCTATGAATAAAAATACTGTCCTGCACCGGCTTCTGCTTTGCGCTTTAATAACAACTAACAGTCGATTTTACCGTGTGCGTTCCTAGGTGCCTAGCATGAGCCTAAAATTTCATCCGCTTGAAGGAGTAATCTGTACTGTACTTACTAATATTATAAAAAGGTAGAGTTTGTTTGTTTGATTGAACGCGCTAATCTCAGGAACTACTCATCCGATTTGAAAAATTCTTTAACCTTTAGATAGCCCATTTATTAAGGAAGGCGATAAACTATATATCATCATGCTACTACTCAGTGAGCAGAGCAGTAATCATAAATGTCAACAAATCGGGCAGACTTCCATACATTAATGTAAACCTGATGTTTATAATACACAAACAATTGTAACGCGGATGAAACCGCGGGGCACAGCTAGTAACTAATAAACATACACACAAACATTCACAAATTTTCGCATTTATAATAGCCTAACTTGTGTTCATATCTTTTAATATTAGAAATAGATCATTTTTAACAAGACCACTGTGACAACCGTGATAAGTAAACACGATTCATATAACGACATGAGCAAGACAAAATATGTCTTTTTAAGTAATAATAATTTCACACTCTCCCTCTTTTTCTCCTCATCTACTACAAATGTGTAAATACATAAAATACGATTATGTACATAGATACGTAACAAAATAAAACAAGTACCTGTAAATGCGCAAGTTCAGCAGCCAACTTTCCATCATCGGATGGAATCTTGAATGGATAAAACGGGTACGGTAGAGGTGGGAAGAGGGCTCTTCCCAAATCCGGTTTATCTTGTAACAGATGATGTGGTACCGGAAGCTGTGGTACCGGTTGCGGCAACGGAGTCACCAGCCTTGGTACCGGTGCCATTAGACCGGAAATGTTGAAGCTGAATTTAGGTTCCTTCTTGACTAGCGCTTTGGGTTTCCGTCGCGGACGGTATTTGTAGTCTGGATGTTCTTTCATGTGCAGCGCTCTGGATGAAAAAGTTTATTTTGTAAATATTTTATTTAAAGTTTTCTAAGTTTTATTTATTACAAGGAGTAGTTAGCTACAAATGATTTGTTTAAGATGGTGTTTGGTTGGTATCTCATGTCAAGATTTTTTATTAAATTTTTTTATGCATAAGTTATCGTTTACAATTAAAAAAATATGACACTTCTAATCTGCCCGTGCTAAATTAATATGTATAATAAATCCATATCCTATTAGTTTCTTTAAAATACTTTCATTCGCTTTATAATCGCATTCATGTATAAGTTTAGCAACAGCGCGCCACAATGAAACTTCACTGGGCAGAATAACATTATTATTTATGCAATAAAGCGTACAATTGTCGCGAACGCCCGCCGCCCTTAAAACAACAATGTCAATTCAACAATGCGCGGATTATTGCATTGTCCCCGTCACAATCGATTGTTATTCCCACCCTGTATATATCACCGAAATCACTCAACCCATTTTAAACCTTAACGTACAGTATTATAGGTTAAATTTGTACATTTTTAGCGGTAGATAAGTCATTTAGTGATGTGCAACTGTCGACAGAGCGTCCGATTATGCCAGCTTTGTGATAGAATCGCGATTGTCAGCGAGTCGATTGTAATTATTCGAATGGACCAAGGGATGATAGTTCGTATGAGGTTTTTGAACGCTGTTTGCTGAACGAGCTTCCCTATTAGTATAGGTTTGTACCGTGCAATTGGAGATAATCTTCATATTTAAAATAACTAGTTCATAATTGTGGTTTTGTTCGTCTAAAAGCGGCATAACTTATTTTCTTTATATAAAATTCACTTTATTGAAAATATCAGTTACATGAAAATATTTAAATAAGATTACTTCGTTTTTAATCATTATTTTTCTTACTTTATATGTGGGATGTCTAAATTTAATAACATATTCTAACTGGCTGTCTGTTGCAAAAGAGTCCTGACCAAATCATTGGACTAAGCGACTGAAAGAGTATTCCAATTATGAAATAGACAATTATTTGTTAATGAAGTGAAAAATGGTTGCTAAGTTTATGTAAAAAATATTATATTCTAGTGAAATTTACTATTAACAAGCTTTTTTTAAATGTTTTCTTTTTTATACTTTTATATTTGGGTTGCTGATGTAACTAATTCAAATAGTATAGTATTATACGGTCTGTGCTAACTCTAAGCCAAATAAATACATTAAACTCAGTGGCATTGGTAACGTGCTCGCTTGGCAAACCGAGTGAAGCTTTAAATCCCGGGCCACGCTCCTCTGACATTTACAGGTGCGAATCATTTCTAACATTTTTACCATTTGCCTTACGCTGAAGGAGACCATGTCTTAAGGAACCTAGCAAGTTTTCAAAAAACATGCGAAGTCTGCCAACTCGCACTTGGCCAGCCTGGTGCTCTACAGCCTGATCGTTCTCGTATTGACGGGAGGCCCGTGCCCAGCAGTGGCACGTTAAAGAAGACTGAATATACCATAAAACTAAATATTATTAACAAGAAAAAACGAGTTATTATTCAGAAAATCTTTATTGAATATTAAGTTCATTCACAAATACTTACATATATGTTCAATAAAAAATATTTTAAAGCTTAACAAAAATCGGGGTCAACGACCGTACACTATCAATTCCTTCATTACTGTTTGTGGACAAATAAAGATAACAAAAACAGAGTATTGAGAAAAAAACTATCTTCTTATCAATTTTTCGATGTAAGAATATTTTTGTATTAAAAAAATAATTATGTTTTTACCTCTGCTTCGTTTAGGTGAGTCTCTAGGTGCATTCTGACCCTCTTTTTATGGCTAGCGGTCGCGGGTTCGAGTCCCGCTGGGGGCATTCATTTGTTTGATGAGCACGAAGGTTTGTACTCCAATCATGGATAATATGTATATATTTAAAGATATATATATGAGTAGTGTGTCAACTATCAGGTATCCATAACACAAGCCTCATAGCTTATCATGGAACTAGATGGTGCTGTATGATAATGTCCTAGCATAAAAAAAATTACGATCTGCGCAAAAACTTTCCTTAGTTTCCATAAATATTATACAAGATATAAAACTTCCGGCAGAAATTGTTTACATGTTATTAAAATCGTATCAAAATTAATGGCGTAGATTAAAAAAATTAAGCGTACATATACCAGCGAATAGTAATTTTATCACAGATGATAATTTGTAAATTATGACGTGACCTTATATATATATATATATATATATATATATATATATATATATATATAATATATATATACATATATATATATATATATATATATATATATATATATATATATATATATATATATATAACATGGGTGCATACGCGCAGCGCCACCTTTTGGCAGATTTTAATAATAACAATAGCCTATCTGTACTCTAAGTCATAGTAGATTATTATGATTATTATATTTCATCCAAGCCGTTTCAACGTGAATTACACCTCGTGTTTTTTTTCATATTCTATGGGAAAGACGGGAATCAAAACAAATAATATAACAATATTGATAAACTACATGTAAAAATAAATTATATCTACATATTACTAGGTACATGAAAAAGATATAACATTAAAGATTAAGTAAAGTTTGTTAAGTAGCGGATGGACAAATACATATATCTATACTAATATTATAAATGTGAAAGTGTGTTTGTTTATTTGTTTGTTTGTTTGTTTGTTTGTTTGTTTGTTTGTTTGTTTGTTTGTTTGTTTGTTTGTTTGTTTGTTTGTTTGTTTGTTTGTTTGTTTGTTTGTTTGTTTGTTTGTTTGTTTGTTTGTTTGTTTGTTTGTTTGTTTGTTTGTTTGTTTGTTTGTTTGTTTGTTTGTTTGTTTGTTTGTTTGTTTGTTTGTTCGTCTGTCCTTCTTTCAATCAATCAAATCAATCAAAATCAATATCATTATTATGAACTGAACAATAAAATGAATGAATCAATAAAATGAACACTACCATTTTAGAGGTTTTTTTTGTAGTTTTATCTCGAGCGAAGCCGCGGGTTCTGCTAGTTTATATATAAACGAAAGTAAATATAGTTCGAGAGTGTATGTTTGTTACCTACTTCTAATGAAACTACTGATCTGATTCTGAAAATTCGATTACAAAGAGCTACATTATCGTCGAGTGTTATTTTTAATACGATAAAAATGTGTTTAGTGTCAGATACATAGTATTATATTATATGTATCATAACTTTAATTGAAGTCCGAAAAATCTGGTTTCGACTGAATTAACTGACTGGATTTGAAAGTAAGCATTAAAATGTATGGCAAATGACAGGTGAAGAGAACGGGTGAAGGGTGTCTTGAAGGTTGAGGTCTAGTTTATTTATAAGACGTTGTGTATCTGTACTAATCCATATTAATATTATAAAAGTGAAAGTTTGTGAGGATAGATGGCTGGATGGATGGATGTTTTGCTATTCTTTCACGCCAGAACGTCTAAACGGATCTGGATGAAATTTGTCAAAGAAATAGATAATAGTCTCAAATAGCACATAGATTACTTTTTTTATATTTTATCCCGGAAAAATGTACGGTTCCCGTGGGATGTTTTTGTCTAGGGACAAACTAGAAGCGAAGCGAGGGTGTGTCGCTAGTTAAATAATATGTAGTTTTTCTCTTATAGCGAAAATAAAAAAATTATATTAACAATAATAAATTATAATACAATAAACCTTTTATAATTTAATTCACAATAATATATAACAAAACTAAAACAATATTCGAAAAATCATCCCCATTTTATCTTAATACGAACAAACTTTGTGTTTTTCATTTACAACCCTAAGTATAACTGAAGAAAATTGGTACTTTATCATTTTTTGGATCAACAGTCTTAATCGACTTAAGTAAACTACACGATATGAAAGGTCTGTTTGTCGATATTGTTGGTACATATTGGTTTTATTGGAGGTTTTTTAAAGGTGAATTGTATTTGATGTATATTTGAAGGCAATGTACGTCGATTGTTACGCGTCCGGTCTAAGTTTTAATCGCCATAAGAGGAACGGTGGGAGGTTTTTGTAAAATTTCATTCATATTTTTTATTAAAGCCAAGAAAAATATCTATTGCTAAAGATACAATATAGAATTAAAGTTATTTCAGATAGAGATGGTTCTTGTAAATTAAAAAAATAGCCTGTAAGATGTTATTTTTTTAGCTAAAAATCTTTATACTTAATTTTTTATTACTTTCATTTTAATTAATCAAGTAGATCTAAAGTTATCTTAGCTTGAGTTCTTTGCGCTTTTACTCGTAAGTAAAAGTGGAATTTGCTGTTAAATAAATATAAACACACGCGGATGGTATCACAGGTAGGTCAATATAATTGGCGCGAGATAATAATATGTGACCTCTACAGTAAGAGTCTGTGTTGATTAGACACAATCTTTAATGCTATAAGTAATTGATGCCCCATATAAGCATTCATCTCCATTTTCACCCCCTTGAAGGATGTTTTCCGGAATGAAAACTATCTTATGTCCTTCCCAGGTTCTCAAACACTCTTCTTACCAAATTTCATCTGAATCGGTTCAGTAGTTTCGGGGATTATTCTGTACAAGCAAACAAATAAAAAAAATATTTTCTCTTTATAAATTAGTATAGATTAGCGGGCATATTTTCAATTTTTATTGGAAAATTGTAGGTACAACTTCATTTTCAAAGCAAAACATATTTGAATATAATTTAAGTTTTATACATATATATCTATATATCTATACATATAATAATATTGTAACTGAGCCGAATCTGTACATTAAATATTTTTTGGAAAATCTTATTGAAATAAACATTATTATCGATACAAAGGCCGAATCTATAGTTTTTAGAATTTTTGTCTGTCTGTCTGTTACCGCATCATAGAAAAACCACCAAATATCTCATTTCTGAGAAAGAATGCAAAAACTGCAATGTAAGAGTATACTAATCTGTAAAACCTAAGAATTTGGTTTTTGGTTATCTGAACGCGTGCCCAACTTCACGCTACGAGTATATCCTTGTGAGGTGGGAAGAGAGAACTATGTGCCAAGCGCTACCATCTCTACATAAACTTTATAGCCCAAAATTTTAATTTCAAAAAAACATATAGGTACATATGATTAAAATATGAACATTAAATTTAAAATTTCATACCTACATATATACCTACTCGTAGATAGAAAAAGAGATACGAATTCAAAGTTCACAATATACCTATCAATAATAGTTTTTTATTGGTGAATTACAAAACAGCTTTTATATTATCTTTTATCCGGACAAATTTCGTAGATAACATGAAGACGTTCTTGTTTGCGATTGCATATCGATCAAATATATGATAAAAAATAAGTATGAATAAACAAACCGCGCCTTACATTGTGTGAGTGTTGACCGATAGTGAAGAGCAAACAACGTCGAAATTAAGTTCTGGCTGCCCCTAGCTACTAGCACTATTGTCCAGAAAAAGAAAATAATATAGTATTGGGTGATGAAGTGCAATGTGGGTAGTGTTTCAATTAGATTATGTTGCTTAGAAGATAGTGCTACCACAGTAAGGGTAAAAAAATAATAATTATGTAAATAAACTAGCGAGTCAACCTCGCTCCACTCGGGTTCGTCTGAGCTGAGATATTGTCCCGCAGTAAAAAGTATCCTTAATGTTGACCTGGATAACCATCTATCATCATACCAAATTTCATCAAAATCTGTCCAGATGTTTTCTCGTGATACGTTTCCAGACAGACAGAGAGTCAAAAATTCTTAAAACCATAAATTCGGCCTCTGTATCGATAATGATTACTATTTCAATAAGATTTTACAAAAAAGTATTTAATGTACAGATCAAATTTATTAGGTGTATGGTACGAGATAGATACATTACTTTATATATATATATATATATATATATATATATATATAGCAATTTTTCAAAGTGAATTCTATTCTTTTTGGGAAATATATGTCTTTAAACCAAAACTTAGATTTATTAATATTTGTTTGTAAAATGTACATTGTACATATATTGGGTTTAAACTATTGCACCTTGAAAGCTGGTGATAGAATATTATAATGATATCAGAAATGAATACTTGGAGAGCTTTTTGAAAATTATTATAATATTTAATTATCATAAATTATAATTAAATGTTAAGTAAGAATAGGTACATGTTTTTATGATACTTATTTCACTTGGGAGTTAGTCAGGACATAGACAGGGGAAAAAAAAGCTACAAATGACAGTCGAGTTGTGGAAACGATCACATTTGATACGAAACAGATTTGTTATTTTATTATTAATCATTAATGAGTCTAATACTTTCTTAGATTTAGGCGAATATTTCATTTGATCTTTTCGGCTTTTTCGCGGATTTATTTTGATTTTTGGTTTCCGATGTTTCATTCGAAACTTTACATCATTCATAGTTACGGAAGAGACCAGTCAGTTTCCAAAAAGATAATTTATTTAAAATTAACGAGTCTAATCAGTGTCTTTTTTGGAAACTTTTAACTTGATTACTTAATTTAAATAATATGTAAATGTTACAAATGAGAAGACAAATTATGAAAATTTTACTTGTAGTTTCGAAGAACACGATCAATCTCTTAGCTTTATTCAGCTCGATGGTAGGTATCACATTATTATAAGCACATTTCGATAGTTATTCTCAAAACTAAGGATTTTTTTCGAACTGTTGGTAGAGTTTTTGACAAATAAAAAGTTTACTTCTGAAACACAATGTTGAACAAAGCTATTTAAATTTGATTTGGTCAGGATTTATATACTTAAAGAGTTTCAAGCTAATAAGGCAAAAACTAATAAACTTACAATATGACATAGGTAGGTATGTAGTTAACCATTAAGGCACGGTAATATTTGTATTTTTACATTGTACCTCATGTGTGATTGTGCAAATAAAAACATTGAAAACTTACTAAGTTGACTTCATTTTTAACCTCCGACGCAAAAACAGGGGTGTTATAAGTTGGACGTCGATGTCTGTCTGTATGTGTGTGTGTGTCTGTCTGCGGCACCATAGCTCTCAAACGGATGGACCGATTTCGATGCGGTTTTTTTCATTTGTAAGCCAGTTTCCTTGCGGTAGTTCTTAGATATGTTTGGTTTGGTAAGAGTATCAGTTCTTTTTCAAAATGATGTAAGGCATTTTGGCGTATGATTACTCCATTAAGTGCTGCACTGCAAAATATTTATTCCATTCTTAGGGCTACAGCTATTTCTTTATATTTATATGGGGTTGATATATCATAAATTCAAATTACAAAAAAAATATATGTCACCTTTTTTAATTTGGTAAAAACAATGAGTGTTCAGTTCTTATTTAAATTATATAATGTAATATTAAATTAAATATATAATAAAAATATTTTTACCAAAACAACTATAAAAAAATATATAATTTTAATGATTTATTCGAACTAACACAGTGCGCTTTTGAGAAAAACAAACTCTGTGGCCAAATTAACTTTCTTTCGCCTCTAGCTATTACTTACTGTGGTGGAGTTCAATAAAGGTTCAAGGTTTGTTCAAGTGGGTTCTAAAGAAAATCTAACATCTTTATATGTCTGCAACTTTCAAGGGTTCAATTCAGTTCTTTAAAATAAGTTTAAAAGTATCTAATTATATTATATCCATAAGAATAGATTTTTTCTTAAAATTTACTAAATCATCTATGAGGTACAAATATAAGGATCATGAAAATCCAGATCCAAAAGGAAATATAGCTGAATTATCTACTTTTTGTAGTTTTTAAAAATAATAAATGTTTTTATTTATATACATATATTAACAAGTACATATATCTATACAATATTTAATACACCAAAAGTTTTATCTACATATTGGTGGAAAATTGGAAAGAAATGTTATAAACGATGATTTAAGTAACTAAAGGCATGTAATGTGTAGTGGTTCTTTGAATAATAACCATAATAAAATCATTTTTTTATATATTTTTATAAGTCGTTATTTTAGAAACGACTTTTTGACATTTTTGTTGATGAACTTTAAAGTTTCTTTTGTTGCACTTGTAATATTGCAATTAATTAAAAAAAATACAAATATTTTATATTTTAACTTCATTGAGTAGTTAACTGACGACTTGATTGTTGCATAGATTTAGGTACATTGTGATAGTTCATGAGCCTTAGACATAGGAATAATATAGGCAAAGTATAATGTTGTAAATAATAATAATTTAAATAATGTTTTGAATAAATAGGGACACCGCATGAGGAACCTTTTCCTTGTTTTGTTGCCGATGAGAAATATTTTAGTTAAGTTAGTTTATTACAAATTATAGCCGACAAACTACATTATACTTAGGATATATCAAAAGCATCATTATTTTAGACAATCAAGTGAAACAAAAAATATTAAAAACTATATGACCATAAACCAAATTCTTAGGTTTTACATATTTGTATACTCTTACATTGCAGTTGACAGTTTACAATGTACAGATTCGGCTTAGTTACAATTTTATTATTTGTATAGATGATATTTATATATAACAAAAGAATACTATTATTGTTTATTAAAAAATAAGTAAACAGTCCGAATAACAGTATGAAACAGTGGCAATATCCCGTTCCTAAGTGGAACTCAAACGCAAACGCGCGCGTATATCCGTATATCTTTTACAAAGAGCTAGTCTGAAGGCATAAGCTTGTTTTTATAGCTCTGGCGCGCCCCGATAACGCTACGCCCTAACAATGGAAGATATTATTACAATGAGACCAGATAATTGTCTTCGGGGCTTTTTGGATTGATTTGTTACGGTGATTGAGGGTGATATTAAGGGTTAGTTAACATGTTTGTTTTAATAATTTTGTTATGTTTTCTGTGTATATTCACTTGTGTGATTGATTTTGTTATACTAGTGTTATGTACGTTTTAACGTTTAGTATAGATTTCTCAGAGATGAGATGTTTTCCCGCAGTAAAAAGTATCCTATATGTTGTTACGGATAACCAGTTATCTTCATAACAAATTTTATCAAAATCTGTCCAGTGGTTTTCTCGTGATGCGGTCACAGACAGACAGACAAAAATTCTATAAAGTATAGACTCGGCCTCTGTGTCCATAATAATGAGTATTACAATAAAATTTTCCAAAAAAATGTACAAATTCGACTCAGAATTTTATTATATGTACCTATCTAGGTATAGATTATTTTACTCAACGTACTCTTTGTTTCGGTACGTTCTTAGGCGATTTTACTATTTACAACTTTATATATAATCAACACCTTGACGCACTCACATGGGAAACCAAGTGAAGCAGGTTCAATCCCTGAGACTCGCACCTCTGATATTTTCATGTGCGAATAATTTCCCATATGATTACATTTACACTATTACTTGCTTTAGGGTGAAGGAAAACATCGTGAGGAAATCTCCATGTCTGAGAGATCTTAGCAAGTATTAAAAAGGCATGTACAGTCCACACTAACCCGCATTTGGCCAGCGTGGTGGACTTTAGCCTATTCACCTTCGTATTGAAGAGAACCCGTGCCCAGAATAAAAAGGGCTCAATACAATACCTTTATATAATAGGCAGTGGTAGCCCAGTGGTAACGCGCTCGCTTGGGAAACCGAGTGAAGCGAGTTCAAATCCCGGGTCTTGCACCTCTGATATTTTCATGTGCGAATCATTTCTAATATGATTACCACTTATCTTAACGGTAAAGGAAAACATCGTGAGGAAATCTGCATGTCTTAGAGAACTTAGCAAATTTTCAAAAGACATGTGAAGTTCGCCAACCCGCACTTGGCCAGCGTGGTGGACTATGGCCTGATCCCCCTCGTATTGAAGGGAGGCCCGTGCCCTGCAGTGGGACGTTAAAAAAGAGCTGAATACAATACCTTTAGGTAGGTATAGCATATATTATGATGGTAGCGTTAAGCTTTCTTTCAATGAAAATAAATGGACATAATAAAAACGCTTTAAAAAATTATGGACATTAAAAACATTTTTGTCTAGAGCCAGCCGATACAAAGTAAAGTACACCGACTTCGAAAATATTTGATTAGGTATGTATAGTAAATGAAAACTACCAATCAGTTTTTTTTTTTACTTTTTAGTGCTTTTTTTGAAGTCGGTTTTTATTTTTTTGCTAAAAAGTTTTTATTTAAAACTAAAGTAGTTGATAATAATCGTAATGTTCACGTGATCAAAATATCATGGTTGGATTATCAGTTAGATATCAGATGGATGAAGATAATTCATCCATCTTAAATTGGAAGTACCTATCATTATTATTTATTGGGAACTTGACATAATATGTGTCTGCCAGACCAAAATATCTTTTTGGTACCTATTTTAAATAAAATTATCTTCTCGGTTAATTTTATTTGTTGTTTTTGTTTTTTTTGTTGATTTATTTTTGATTGAGAGTTTCTCCCGTGACCATGATTGCTGTAAATCATTCTAAACGTCTAGAACCAAAAAAATAAAATAAATCCGCCCAAAAATCCGAAAAGAAGAACATATTTAAAATGTCAAGTATTCGCTTAAACCTAAGAAAGTATTATGTCTTTTTGGTACATAATTTGAGATTTAATGATTTTATAACCGACTTCAAAAAAGTAGGATGTTCTCAATTTTTGGATGTTTGTATTTTTCTTTATGCTCGGGCACAACTCCGTCATATATAGACGGATTTGAACATTTTTGTTCGAAAGAGGTATACCTATTCCGAAACGACCGCGAATTTAAATTTGAAAAAATAATTTACCCCTAACTGTAGAAAATAGGGGTACCTAATTGATTTTTAATCTACTGATTTTTTAACTACTTTCTTCTTATTTAGCTACTACTATATCTACACTAAAAATGGAAAAACTTAAAAAAAAAAATTAAAAACCGACTTTTTAATAATATTGTTTAAACATTAAAATCTAATATAATTAAGATAAAGTGCAAACATCCGTCTACGTATTTGCTTTTTCCTTTCATCTTCTATCCCCAGCCTCCCTGCTAAGTAATCTAACCACTTTTTGTCTCCCACTGATAACTAACAGCTGCCTTGTTTTCATCTGAATGTTAGTTTTGATAAGAAATTAAAATGATTATAAAGGATCTGATTAAACAGTCGACCTACATGGGTTGTTTAAATCCTTTTTGTGGACTTATATCTAATCTTATGCGGATATAATATAATAATAACGCTTTACACTCAATGTCACCACGGCCTTATTCGGAGGTCTATAAAATCTACACAGAAGGACTCGAACTACGACCTCGTAGTGTAGGGATAGCTAAGCCGACCACTATGCTAGTTGGTTGCTAAAATAATGAATGTTATTCTTCAATACGCTTCTTGCTGTACATTTGTTATCTATTAAAAACAGAACAGAACATTACTACAGAACAAATAAGATAGATTTAAGTCAAATAAGATGTAATTTAAATAGTATATTAAATCTCAATAGTAAGTATATGAAACGAATCTCTTCATTATAAAATTTTAAATAATTTCATGAATAAAAGATATTTTTTTAAAATTAAATATAATTTTTAATAAATTAAGCTATATTTTCTATATAAATATCTTAAATATTGTGTAGGTATTGAGTATTTATCAGTAAAACAAAGTTAGTGTAGATAGGTTGCAATAATCTATGCAGATTAAGAATACTTTTTCTTAATATACATATATAATTCTTCTGTACGTGTTTGTCACCTAACTCCTCCCAAACGGCTAGACCGATTTGGATGAAATGGAAGTTTGAGCACGGGCGAAGCCGCGGGTAGGTAGGTACCTACTGCTAGTTAGAAATTAAAAACCTAATAATATAGAGTTAAAAAAAATATTAAATTAAGTAGTATGTTTTTGGGAGGAGAATAAAGCTAGTAAATTAATTTTAAAGCCGAAAAGTAGAAAATTACTACATAATTAACAATATTCTTTTTACTAATAAAGTAAAATGAGAATTGAGAATCATAAATATAGTCCACTTTTAGGAGTGGATTGTATTTTTTCGAGATCACTATTAAAATACCTACCTATTAATAAAAAAAAGCGGTGGTCGATTCACAGTTAGTAAAGATATCACATAGCATATACACAAAAAAGTACACCCGAATTGAGTTCTTCCTGTTGAAGTTAGCCAAAAAACCCGAAGCAGTTGTGTGTTCCACTTTCGTTTCACTAGATTAATCTTTAGCCAACGTACGTTGATCACATTGTATGTCAAATACATTTGTTCCGTAAAGGATTCGAACTTGTAACCCTTAGTATTTTGTGACAGTTCTTTTTTTTATAGTTTTAAGCCTAATAAAAAGACTGTCGAAAATTTACTCTAATATATTCCTTAACCTTACTCAATGCTCATTCAAATATCTATACATATAATAAAATTGTAACTAAGCGGAATCTGTACATTAGATATTTTTTGGAAAATCTTATTGAAACAGACATTATTATCGACACAGAGTCCGAATTTATAGTTTTTAGAATTTTTGTCTGTCTGTCTGTATATGTCTGTTACCGCATCACGATAAAACCACTGGACAGATTTTGATGAAATTTGGTATGATAATAGCTGGTTATCCGGGTCAACATATAGGATACTTTTTACCGCGGGAAAATATCTCATTTCTTTTGATTTTTGGTCATCCGAACGCAATGGTAGTATAGTCTATAAGTTAGAAGTTAAAAATATAAAAAAAAAAAATATTTTTTAAGCTTTAAACAAGATTGTTTACAAAAAATACTACTTTATCTAATATTCGAACTACATCTAGTTATATTTCATCACCAATGTAGGTATACTATATTAAGTGTGTGTCATCGTTAGTACGAACAAATGGTCAGTTAGATACTTAAAATTCATAAAATGATTTAAAAATTCATTATTTATATAGAAATATCATCAAACTTAGGCATATTATGTAAATATGAGTATATTTAACTATTTATTTATTTATGCACTAAACGGATAATACACTCTTTATTGAACGTGCTAATCAATTATATAAAAATACTAGCATTGCCCGCGGCTCCGCCCGCATTCAGATGACCAAAAACCAAATTCTTAGGTTTTACATATTAGTATATACAATGCAGTTTTTGTATCTTTGTCAGAAATTAAATATTTTCCCGCGGTAAAAAGTATCCTATATGTTGACCTGGATAACCAGCTATCACCATACCAAATTTCATCAAAATCCCTCCAGTGGTTTTCCGTGATGCGGTAACAGACAGACAGACAGTATTCTGTATCGATAATAATGTCTATTTCAATAAGATTTTCAAAAAAATATTTAATGTACAGATTCGGCTTAGTCACAATTTTATTATATGTAAGTACCTATAATAGATTAGCTGACCAGGCAAACGTTGTTCTGCCATATAAAATTGTTCATACAAAAACACTAAAATTTCGATAAAAAAATTGGGGTTGCGGGTAGGAGGGTGAAAAATACTATACGACCCATTCTCTCTCATACGTAGCAAAAAAAAAACGAAAATGTATTAAAATTGGTCGAGTCGTTTCAGAGGAGTGCGACCACATACACCGTGCCACGAGACATTTATATATTAGATTTACTACTTATAAAAATATTTTTTATATTAAATTTTATAAAAATTAAAAAAAAAGATTAGCGTACGAAAATAATATATTATATAATTTCCGATTATTACTTGTAATGTTATATAAATAACTTTATATTAGCTATAGGTATCCATAGATATCTAATCTAAGCACTATGATACGAATACTGTAAAGTGAGTTTAAAGTACCTACTTAGGACTTCCTTGTCCCTGTCTCCTTATCGATAAATCAAGTAATATTATACGGAATTCGTATGTGAATACTATCTTTATCCATACATATATTATAAGTAGGTACATTTAGCTTCCTAAAGAGCTAATATCGATAATATTTTTATGTATTTTTTTGAGATTTTTTTATTAAATCTTTTTTTTTTAATAAATTTATGAGAAATTTGTTTATTGATTAAATAAAATATAAGTAACAAGTAGGTACCTACACTTTGAATTTGCACGTGAAATCATGAGATAGTATCGTAACTCACTTTTTAATTTAACTTGAAGTTATTTAATTAATCAAAAAAAAAATTTTTGTCGAAACTGAGAAAGCTTAAAATTATACATTATAATTTTAATGTACATACATACATATTGCAAATCTTATTTTCAAACTCACCTTAACCGTTTCGCTTCGTCAATAAACGGTCGCTTTTCCATCTCAGTGAGCAATTTCCACTCCGCGCCTAGCCGTTTTGATATTTCTGAGTTGTGCATCTTTGGGTTGTCTTGCGCCATTTTCCGCCGCTGTCCCCTGGACCATACCATAAACGCATTCATCGGTCTCTTTATATGATCTGACGGTTGTTTTCCGAGTGACATCTTTATATATTAAATTTAACTTCCTAACAAAATTTATTAATTTATTTTCTGATATAAGCACTCTTTGTTTGTCATTTTATTTCAATGAGTCTTAAATGTTATTTGTTTAAAATTATCTATTTATGAATAAAAAAAGCACTTAATAATAATATTTTATTATGACTATAATAATAATAAATGAATAATATATAACATAACACAAATCCAAAAATCGTGTTCGCGCGCGCCCGTGAAAAGCTTCCGAAAGCTCAATGCGGCGATTTTCTTGACAGTGTCATGTTTAACGCTTAGACTGTGCTCTGAGTCTCCCCCCTCCGGGCGGCCAGCCAATGGGGAGCGGGTATGGGCGGACTCTGGCCTCCCATTGGTCGAGAAGTTAAACGTCTCGCAAACGACAACAGGTGTTGCGCGTTCTTGTTAGCATGTTTATTAGAGAGATTAAATTTCTTTTTTAAACCGCAACCTTGATTGAAAGAAATGTAATTGGATGAATTCGATTTGTAATGAGTTTGGGAATTGTGTTGCTAGTGTAAGGTAGATTTTTTATTTATTGCATATTTAATTTTATTTTTGGTTTTGGTTGTAAGTTATTTTTATCCATATGCACTAAAATATTGTTTAAGGTTTACATTAATTATTAAGGTCTCCTTATAATAATTTTTATGGTGATTAATATATAAAGTAAAAAATTAAGTAGAATGTATACTGAAATCAAGTGTCCATTCATCAAGTTATTTCAAAACAATATTAAAAAAATATATTTAAAAGTTAAACATATATCTATATAAAATAATGTCAAAAAAATAAAATAGTAATATGTATTTTTCATTTACGAAGTTTTATGTTTTAATATTTAATTATTATATTTTTTCTATTTTTTTCGTATTATATATTTTTTTAAAGTATATTAAAAAAGGGGTTTTTAACAATTTTTAAGAAAAGTAAAGGTACAATTTAATATCTCGTATAATAATATCTTTATGTAAGCAATTATATAATACAATTAGGTAAGCTGTTACAAAATCTAAAAAGCTATTACATGTACAAAATATGGCAATCAGTATAGAATAGCTGTGGTCGAGGATATGAATATGAATTAGCATGAGACGAGGCAGGAGGTTCCAAACAATCAACCCTTAGTTGCTAATGGACGTTCTATTCACACTTGAAAGGGATTGGTACTATAGTTTAAGTTTACACCTTAGTAGTGCTTAATTGGTTAGAAATAAAATTATATGTAGCACAATACTTACTAAAAATATTTGTAACAATAACGAATAAGTTAAATTTGAAACTGAGTCAAATGCAATTCGTAGTGATCCTACTTGCTGTGCCAGCGGTCGCGGGTTCGAGTCCTGCTGGGAGCGTTCATTTATATGATGAGTTGTACTCCAGTTATGGGTGTTTATATTCATGTACCTATGTATTCAGCACTTTTTACGTCCCACTGCTGGGCACGGGCCTCCCTTCAATACGAGGGGGATCAGGCCATAGTCCACCACGCTGGCCAAATGCGGGTTGGCGGACTTCACATGTCTTTCGAAAACTTGCTAGGTTCTCTTAGACATGCAGGTTTCCTCACGATGTTATTCCTTCACCGTAAGGCAAGTGGTAATCATGTTAGAGAATGATTCGCACATGAAAATATCAGAGGTGCGAGACCCGGGATTTGAACCCGCTTCACTCGGTTTCCCAAGCGAGCGCGTTACCACTGGGCTTCCACTGCTTTTTATATCTATACCATGTATGTATTTAAAGTTTTTTTGTGTAGTGTATCAACTATGTGGTATCCATAACACAAGCCTCGTAACTTACCATGGAACTAGATCGTCCTATGTTAATGTCCCAGCATATTTATTTATATTTATTTAAATGTTTAATTATAGGTATTGTCAGACGATTATATGGTTTTAATTACCTGATTATTATATATAATAGCGTTTGTAGGGTCATGTGATACTCAGAGTGTAGATGACTAAAAATGTAAAAAAAATGTAGGTAAAAAAAAAAACAGTTTTAATTTACAAATTTTAATTTAAGATCAAACAATTAATTTGAATATACAAAAATAACAACTGTTTGTTTATAGTTTTAAGTTTTCACTTCTGTCGGCACTCCTCAGGACTTTTTTTTTTAAATCTTATATTGGACATCCTTGATAGACCCACAATTGGCAAAGATATCTAAAACATATCCCTAAAAATATAGACGAAATGAGTACCTACCTCTTAATTTTTGATATCAGAAATCTCAAATATTGACACTGTCATACATAGAATATAATAATATAGATATGGAAATAATGTGTAGTTTAGTGAGATAGTACATAAAACAATCCGTCGTGTTCATCCCAGCGTGCAGCTCCACAATATCGTGTTATGCACCGTTTTGCCGCTCTGTTGGCTCGCCGCAAGCGCTTTTAACACCAAACCATACAATATGACAAAACTAAATTATTGAAATACAAACCTTAAGTGGGATTATGTTAGAGTTCATTTTTAGTTGTTCTGTTTCTGAGATAAGCCCTTTCTCTTCTCACTCCTAATATTATTGTCCATTATGTAGACGTATTGAATATTACTTTATATTTAAGTATACTTTGAGTTTATGTAGAAGGTATTTTGGAGATGAGGTTCTATAAATATAAGCTTATTTCATTTTGTATTGAATAGTTAAACCATCTATTTTTTTTTCATATTTTTTTAAATAAAATAAAAAAAAAATAATAAAATGTGTAAAAAGATTTTTAAGAAGAGTTTTGAAATGCTTATAAATAAACTTATGGATATCTTTTAAATACCACAATTTATTATTATTTAAAAAAAAGATTTGTCTTTTTCTTTAATTTGTTATACATACTTTTAAAATTGTTTAGCCGCACTTTATGTTAAATCTTATAAAACAAAAATTGGTAAAAATGTATATTTTAGACTTTATTTTCTCTTCTTTTAATCATTAAATTTTATTTTAATGTAAAAGATTTGATATCTTTATGATTCCCAATATTTAAAATTTTGTGTGAATAGTTCTTCGTATTACAGCGCGTAGAACATGGAGTTTAAATTATACCTTTAAAAATCGTAAATATCCCAAACGCAACCTTCGAAATAAAAATTAATCTACACATAATAATTCTAGTTTTTAGAATTTTTGTCTGTCTTTCTGTCTGTCTGGGAACGCATCACAAGAAAACCACTGGACAGATTTTGATGAAATTTTGTATGATGATTGCTGGTTACCCGGGTCGACATTTAGAATACTTTTTACTCCGGGAAAGTATCTCATCTTTGAGAAGTCTATAACAACCTTACGTAGGAACGAACTCGAGCGGAGCGTGGATTAGTTGCTAGTATGACATAAGTATAGATTTTACTTTACACAAACAAACATCTAATTATAATAATCAAATGTAATAAAGCTTTAAAATGAAATAAATATTATAATTATTAACTTTAAATATGATATATATGAAGAGTTTAAGTTAATACTCAGTTCGTATGACAAAATAGCTTGTTGCTATAACATTTTTAAACGTAGCGTCGATACCGGTATGGAATTGGTGTTTTCAGGGTGTCACGGTCGACAGGCTAACATTGTTATACAAACTGCGTTACGAACGTATTTCGACGTGTAGTACTGCGTTCATTATTTTTGCTCGAAATTGTACACTTTTACCACATGACTGAATATTTTTGTACCTATTTTAATTTTACATCTCTTAAAGTGTGTGTTAATGAAAGTATTCGTATTAATATACTAGCGATTTTGACCCGGTTTCGTTCGGGTGCGTTCTCAGTTGTCTTTTACGACTTGGTAAAAAAATACTTATTTTTTTATATGTATAGGTAATATAATAAAATATGTATGTATGTCTTTTGATAAACTATCAGCGCAGCCCTTAAGCAAATTACACAAAATAGTTGTCTATGTGATGGGATGTGTTCCAGGTTTATAGCCTATCTGTGTTCTAAATTTCATCATAATCTGTACAGCCGTTCCAGCTTGAAAGAGTAAGTAATATAAATAGTACATACATACATAAAAACTTAAGTTACAATTATTATAAGCTTTAATTAAATGCAAAATGAGTTCATTCATTGCTTTCACTTTCTTTGAATGAACGGTTGGTGAGCTTTTTATACCATATTTAAAAAAGTATCTACTCAATTGAAATGTATTTTTGTGGGTAACTAACTAAATACTCTTGAATTGGTTTTTATAATATTTTTTTAATGAATAGATTATGTCTAAGAGTTGATCCCATTAATTACTTATAAATGTAAATCTTTCGTATAAATATAAAAATGCTGGCAGAATTAAACAAAAAAATTATTAAAAAAATACGTGAGAGAACAATTTTTTAAAGTGATTTTAATGTTGGTGTACAGCCACAAGAATATATTATATGACAATGGAACGTGCAGTAATAATACCTACTTATAGGTACGCTACTTCAAAAATATATATGAATGTTAAACGTAGAATATTTGACTATGTTGTGTATATGAATACTTTTTGATTGTCCCCGTTAGAAGTAAATCAGTGAAGTGAAGGAAAAGCCAGAATTTTGAAGAAGTTCAAATAAAAATGAATTAATTAGTCATATTGAATATATATATATATATATATATATATATATATATATATATATTTATTTATTTATTAAAAGTGTCTAAAGTGTTTTCTCTTAGAACTCTATAATATGAAACATACATTTACAAGCAGAGCTACGCCGTAGCTTCTGCACATCAGAGCGCTACGCAAGTGAAAAAATCAGCAAGATTATTTTTTTATAAAGCTTAATTGTATAAAGCTCAAAAAGCACACGAAGCCTGACAATATTTTCAGCTTTATAATATCTATACTAATATTTATTTATTAGTATAGATATAATAAGCTAAAGACTATTTCTATATTAATTCTACTTTTCATTTAATCGTTGGTTATATGTGTTATTTTAATGCCTTTAAGAGATTATATTTTCAATATTAGTAAAACAATCCTATACCAAAACATTAGGATTTATATTTTATAGTTGATGTAACAAACACTGTGTATTTATTTAACATCTACAAGTAATCTATCTATATGTAAATGTACTAAAATAATAAAAATAGTTTAAGTTTAGTATATTTAAGAGAAAATTTTACTAGAATAAAATTTCTGTGGACCTATAAATAAAATACACAATATATAATGAATAATTGCACTACCTTAATTTTATTTAGTTGAACTTATCTTTTTTATTTGCATAACGTCATTTAACAAGTTCACAAATAGTTTGGTCAGGCTTTACCATCTACTATCTGAAGCTTTCAAAGCTTCAAAATATATAGGAAATTCTCTTTCTTTGTGTATTGTAAGTGAATGAGAAAGCAGAAAAGCTCACACAAAGCGAGCGCCTTGTATTGAACGGAGGATATAAAAATATCGCATCAATAGCGACATAAAGGAGTCGCGAGAATGCTGCTCTACATGATCTTTGTCTATGAAACTTTTTCTTAAGATTTAGAATAACAAAATTATATTTTCTGAAAAAAAATGATTTTTTTTTATAGATAACGTGGCTATCTTTAAATAACACATATATGTAGATTATTTTTTATAGATGAATAATATGAAGTAACCTGCAAGCGGAGAATAAAACCATAGCGGATATAAAAAACCAGTTCGGCTTTTCATATTATGTGGGGTTTTCTGTGCAATAACTTTATAATAAATAAAATAAATTTGCTGAGCCATCTTTAGCTATACATGATATTAATTTAAATAGTAATTCGTATAAAAAATAGTCGGTAAAAATAAAAAATAAAAATTTTTATTAAAAATGGGAGTCAGGAGTCATCAAATACTTAATTATGAGTTTACAACCTAAATGAAAATAAAATATATTTTTATCTATAGCGCATGCATCTCTAAATTATTCATCCTATCGCATTGAAACTGTGGTAAATTAATGCATGCAAAGGAAATTGACATAGTCAATATGTCTCGTGGTGTTATTGTAAGTCCGCCGGGAAAGGTATTTTATAGTGCCTTTAAAGTTCGTTTCTAAAGCGTTATTTATTGAATGGCATTCAATTAGCTACGTACACCACATAATGACCTTTTTTAACGTTGGGATATGCATTTACAAGTACCACCTGCATACTTACAGATGGTTATGTGGGACTCGCCAGCTAGAAAAGCCAGTACTACCCATTAAAACCCAACGAAACCTCACCTTTCTTAATGAGACAATCCTATATGCACTCAACACGACGCCTCGACGGCAGGCTTGCCGAAGCAGACCAAAATAATTATAGAGTGGCTCGAACTGTTTACCAAGAGCAACCCACATGATACATGACCCAACTAAGTAGACCACCTCCCAGTGCCCCTTGGTTTAACGTCTGGCAGGATTGCCAGACGCTAATGAGCCCCCGAACACTACATTAAGACCTAAGCTAGGCACAGGCGGATCACTACTTCATAATACCACTGTTGTAAACTACAAGTTTCATAACATGAATGGAAAAATTATTTAAACATATCTTCGAACAAATATCATAACCGTATCTCGTGTGGAAAATAGCTTGAGTGTTATTATCGGCGCGAGGGCGACATTTCATTCTATTCTATTTTGCATTTGTGTTTATTTGTTTGTTACTAATATACGATATTGTATATAGCCTGAAAAATGCTTTTTTTTGTTATAAGTATAGTATGTAAATAACTTTTTTAAATCGTCTTAAAACGTTTAAATAAGAAAAGTATTTATTTTATATTTTATTGTACTATCTAAGTACATACATATGTACAATATATTATGTATATCATAGTATGGGAAAAGAGACTATTTTTGTGAATAACGGGTGTTTGGTTACTTTCAATATTTTCCGCTGTAGGTTTTAGTGAGTAGGAGTCTCACAGTACCTTGCCCGTTATGACGGTTAGCAAGGTCCCCATAAGGTTTCCCTAGCGAAAACAAAAAAAAAAATAACTGGCTATTATCATACCAAATTTCATCAAAATACCTCCAGTGCTTTTCCGTGACGCGGTCACAGACAGACATACAAACAGACAAAAATTCTAAAACTATATATTCGGCCTCTGTATCGATAATAAAGTCTATTTCAATAAGATTTTCCAAAGAATATTTAATGTACAGATTCAGCTTAGTTACAATTTTATTACCTATATGTATAGCTAATATTGTGCTGACATATGAACAAACATATTATGCTAATGACAAAATAAGCACCGCAGCACCACAACTTCAGAACTTAAACAAACCCCTGAAGTTTACGCAAATGAAACGAAAACCAAATAAATAGTTTGAAATTTATTCTCACTCGTAAACTTGGAGTAACACGGGTGTTTGTAAATCACGAGCGACATAAAGGGGGTATTTAAGCCGCCATATTTATGAAAATAAGATCCTATAAAGCTATAATGTGAAATACAAAAAGCGACCGTTCCACTGTCGTCGGAAGAAAAAGCTCGTTTATGTTACACGATACGATATATCTTTCAATTATAGATTTTTTTTAAATATCTTCTTGTGCTGTGATACGTAAGTGATTTTTTTTTAGTTTAATATAGTAACGTGTAGTAATACTTAACAACGTTTGTAGGTGAAGCAAGAGAAGAATTTATACATATAATAAAATTGTAACTAAGCCGAATCTGTACATTAAATGTTTTTTGGAAAATCTTATTGAAATAAACATTATTTTCGATACACAGGCCGAATTTATAGTTTTTAGAATTTTTGTCTGTCTGTCTGTCTGTCTGTTACTGCATTACAGAAAAACCACAGGAGGGATTTTATGAAATTTGGTATGGTGATAGCTGGTTATCCGGGTCAACATACAGGATATAGGATAACAACATATAGGATACTTTTTACCGCAGGAAAATGTCTCATTTCTGAGAAAAAATATAAAAACTGCAATGTAAGAGTATACTAATATGCAAAACCTAAGAATTTGGTTTTTGG
This sequence comes from Brenthis hecate, assembly GCA_951806755.1. Lineage (NCBI taxonomy): Eukaryota > Metazoa > Arthropoda > Insecta > Lepidoptera > Nymphalidae > Brenthis > Brenthis hecate. Next base: position 7,029,214 of record OX638265.1, on the reverse strand, counting down.
TCATCTGAACGCGGGCGGAGCCGCGGGCAATGCTAGTTTCTTAATAATTTATGTATTTTGACATAATGTTTGCCCTGGAAAATTAACATTTCCTTAAGCTTGATAGTGCTGTATTATCCACTAGTTTATATAGTTCGTTTTTGAGTTATATGTAAAATTAATAAAAATGTGTTATAAACTTTTTGCCAATAATCGTAGTGTATAAAGAGCTTTTAAGCTGTAACTTATTGTTATTGCGGGTTTTAAGCCTCAGTTTTATGTTTTCAAACGGTCCGCCGTGAGGCTGTGCATCTATTTACGTTTATTGAGATTTATTACAGAATACTTGCCAAGAAAATTCTGTTGACAAGTTTTCTCTATCTAACTCTATGTAGAGCGGTTTTTATTTATTTACTATAGATTTACTGGGAAAATAATATGAGGGAATATAACAATGTTATAATATTATACTGTGACCAAATGTTTTAAATGAAAGCGGGAATAAATTTAAGCATAGACTTTTTTTCCACGTCTACGAATTACGTTATAGAAAATCGTCACGAAACATCGAACTAGATTTACTTTTTTCTTTTTAATTTCTCTAGATGGGTAAATAAAATAAAGTGTTTTACTAGAATGTTCTCCATTTTATTATTTGATTAAATCGCAGATCATAATATAATACTATATATACTATTAAATTATCTTTACTTAGCAATTAATTTAAATTTGATATTAAAAAAATATCTTAATGTTTTTTTTTCAAAAAACCGACTTTCAGACACTAAAATTAAAAAAAAAATTGAAAGAGGGTTTCATTTAATATACTTATACAGTAGACACCTAAATCAGATATTTTCAGTCGGTCCCACCTGGCGCGTATTGTAGCGCCATCTAGGAAGTATTGGAGTAGAAACTATAATTTAATATAGATGGCGTTGTTCCGATAAACCATTTACGCCAGTTTATAAGTAGTTCACTTAAAAACTTCTCACTGTTTGTAGTTATAGTAAGTCATAATAGATGGCAGTGACATGTAATTACCGTTGATATGAGTTGTCACTATGTAGAGTCATTTTTTAACAAGAGATGTCGCTAGTAGAATGTATTTCAATTTTGAATTTATATTAATATTAATTTAGTTATTAATTATTATTCTATTAACGATTCAAAATAAAATAAAGAAAAAAAATATTTTTAAGTATAGTTAATACCGTTTTATTATATTATTTAACTAGACACCTGCCACCACCTGAATTTGATTATCGTAATTTAATTACAAGAGGCAGACCTCTGCCTCTTGTATGGACTAGGACCTAGTCCAGTGATAACGCGCTCGTTTGGGAAACCGAGTGAATCAGTTTTAAATTCCGGATCTCACACTTCTGATATTTTCATGTGCGAATCATCAATCATTTCTAACATGATTACCACTTACCTTATGGTGAAGGAAAACATCGTGAGGAAACCTGCATGTCTTAGACAACTTAGCAAGTCTTCAAAAGACATGTGAAGTCCACCAACCCGCACTTGGCCAGCGTGGTGGACTATGGCCTGATCCCCCTCGTATTGAAGGGAGGCCCGTGCCCAGCAGTGGGGCGTTAAAAAAATAAAAAGGGCTGAATACAATTGAATTACCTGCGTTCTTTTGTTCCGTTGAGAAAGAACCAATTAATTATCTAACAAACATGCTTTTGTTTTGGCAAAATTTGTAATTATTTTTCATTCTACTTGCAACGTACGAAATACAACATAAGAGCAATTAATTTCTTTCTTCACACTCTATCATTATAGAGACACATGCGTTTCATAGAATTAATAAACTTATATCAATGCCATATTTATATATTACTAGCATTGCCCGCGGCTCCGCCTGCGTTCAGATGACCAAAAACCAAATTCTTAGGTTTTACATATTAGTATACTCTTACATTAGTTTTTGTATTTTTTCTCAGAAATGAGACGACCCGGATAACCAGCTGACATTGTACAAAATTTCATCAAAATCCCTCCAGAAGTTTTTCCGTGATGCGGTAACAGATAGACAGACAGACAGACAAAAATTCTAAAAACTATAGATTCGGCCTCTGTATCGATAATAATGTCTATTTCAATAAGATTTTTCAAAAAATATTTAATGTACAGATTCGACTTAGTTACAATTCTATTATATGTATAGATTTTATGTCGCTATACTGTATTCAGTAATAGAATATTAGTAATAAGCATAAAACGAAATTCAAGGTAAAACGTAGGTTTTACTTAATCCATAGCTTTAGAGCTTTTCACAGGAGATATACCTAATATTAAACCAAATCCTTTAGAAATATCACATTGAAGGTGCACAACAAAATAGACAAATCAATGAATTAAATGAGACGTGGACTATAATAAAATTCTAAATTTATATTTAGGGTTTGTAAACTACATATAATTACAATAACAAGTCCCACTAGATTGCTCCACACAAAACGGTCAGTTTATAGATAAGCCATTCGTAACAACCAAGCCTACGGTACAATTGGTGATATATAGTCTATGGTCTAAAACAGGAACGGTCAATCTTTGGTGGACTAAAAATAATAAATAGAAGTACTAGATGATACTCAAGTGAGGAGGTTTTATTATTTAATAAATAAAAAACGAAGTAAATCAAGATTTGAAAAATGTTGTTTTATGATATATTTTTTTTTTATTTTTTTTTCGTGTCAGACCAAAATTCATCATAACTGCAAAGATTGTATTGTATTGGATGTAAGAAATAATTTTAAAGCGACAAAATTAGTGATTTTAAGTAATTTTTATTATAACTCTGTTTTTGATGAGAAAAAACACATTTTTCCCTTAAAGTGTGTCTCAATTAGCTAAAAGGTTTATGAGCCCTGATAGATTTTCAATAGTAGATTATGAATGAAGATTAAGCCACACCTCACTGTACCTTTATACTAGTTCATAATGCATCTAATCTACATTTCAATTGCGAAATCACGAATAAAGTGGTGTTATATATGGGATATTAATAGCTTCTCACAAATAAGCTACCTAGGATTTGACTATATTGCAGTTTTGGTATTATTTATTTATAACTAGCAGAACCCGCGGCTTCGCTCGCGTTAAAACTAGTTAGTAGTAGTAGTATGTTAGTTTCATACAAACTTTCATCCCCAATTTTAGCCCCTTATAGGATGAATTTCGAAAAATGCTAAAACATGTACTTATTTAATTTTGTTAAAAAGTATTAATACCAAGCTTCAAGTAATTCTGATCATAAATATTTTTTGGATTGTATTATAACGTGTTTTCCTGTAGGAATTAGATAATCTCCCGCAGTAAAAATAGCCTATGTCAATCTCCAGCCCTCCAACTATCTCCACACAAAAAATCACGCCAATCCTTCAATCCGTTTCGACGTGAAAAAAGAACAAACAAACACACTTTCACATTTATAATATATATATATGGATATGGATATATGGATATTATATGGCATATTGATTTTAGGTAGCAATTTCTATTATAGGAAAAGAGAAATATTTGTGGTGTTCATGAATGTTTTGATTGTTCTAAAAAATATAAAAGTATTGTTAATTGATTATATTTTAAATTTGAATTGTTTAGAAGTCGTAACGTACCTGATGTTTTAAGATAATATGATTTTAAGGTGTATCTAAAGTGAAAAAAATACAGAATTTTTCATATTCATCTTTCAAAGGATATTAATTATGTGTTTGAAAATTAAAAAAATAGATGACTAGTAATAAATATATGTATATAGATATATATATTTAATTAGTATTTATATGTATATGAATTTATTTTCAATACCTTGATCGAAATCGCAATATATTTTAGTAACTGTTATATTTTTATAAGCTTACAGTACCTATTTAGAATTTCAAAGATTTACAACAGCCAAACATTTCTAACTATGAAATTCGCTTATTGAGTAATTCGCCCTACGTACAAGAATACAGCGGAGATTGTTTAATAGATCACTCGCAGGCGCGCCTCATACAAAACATACGGCAGTATCATTTGACAATTTGTGAGCAATCAATGCATTGTCGCCGCTCTTTATTCAACGGCAAATAATACATGGAAAATTGTCGTTACCATTGTGCGATGACCATTGTTGGTCTAATGACAGCGTTCAGAGCAGTCGGCTTCGGAACCGGTCATCAGTGCTGGCTTGGCCGCGGACTTGATAGCTTTTACGCGATCTCAATTGTTAGATAAATCGGTCTATTTGTTGTATCCTCTAATGTGCGATGCAAGACTGTGATACATTTCATTTGCAAAACCATGCTCTTAATACAGTAATGATTTGTATGTAACTTAGTTACGAAAACGTTCTAATGGCATACCCTTTGGAGAGCTCACCACCGAAATTGCCAAAACTGTCAAGAAACTCAAATCCTTATCACATCAAGCGACCCATGAACGCATTCATGGTGTGGTCGCGGTTGCAAAGGAAGAAAATATCAATGATGAATCCAAAGCTACATAATTCGGAGATTTCCAAACGCCTCGGCTTAGAGTGGAAGAGTTTGGACGAGACGGAAAAGAGACCGTTTATAGATGAAGCGAAAAGGTTAAGGTTGAAACACATGCACGATTATCCAGACTACAAATACCGTCCCCGTCGGAAAAATAGATTGGATACATCGTATGGGAATCCAGCTTTATACACAACAAGAGAGACTTTCGTCGAAGTTGAACCTCGGGTGGATCCCAACTATCAAATACCTGTAAACTATTCGGACCCTCAGTACATGTACAACAACGTGATTAGCTACTCAATGCCAATAAGTCAACCTCCTTTTATGTCTCCCATGAGGAATAAGGAGGAAACCTTGCCAAGTCTCGATTTGAGACCGTTACCATCCATAGAAAGTATTTCATCTCGACCTTTTGCTGTAGTCAATCAACAAATGATGGTAAAAGCGTATCCCAACTTGCATTATGTGCCTGAAGATGTCGCCAGGATATCCTACCATTATCCATTCAGTGTTCAGTAACAGTTTCAATTATATACAGAATTATACGTAGTATTTTAATTATAAAACGTATATCTTGTGTTTTTATTTATGCCAAATATAATGTAGAGTGTCGTCATTTTATTAAATTGTTAATTTCCGTTGACATCGTATTTAGGAAAAACCTTGTAGAGCTTGTATTAGTCATTTTTTTAGGGATTTCTGTAAAATATATGTATGTAAATAAATTATAAGCACAAGTGATATAAACATGGGTTTATTTATTTTCTCATTGCCGTTCATAAAAAAATTACATAGTTTTTTTTTAAATCATACTGACGTATTTAATTACGAGTATTATAGATATTTGTAAAAGCTGTCCAAAAAATATCAGTAAAATAGATGGATTTTATTTACAAATTATATTTCTTGTGATGTAGACATCGAGAGCTTACTTTATTATTGCTATTGTGTAATGATCACAATACAATTAGCGAGTGAGTGTTAAAATGAGTCATATGTGTTTATTTTAGCTGCTTGAAAAATGTTAGGTAATTCAGAATGGATTAAATTTTATCCTATACTAGCGACTTACACTCAGATCTGGTACGTCCTTAGATGCCCTATGGATTTATAATATTATATGTAGGCAGCGCCACCTTTTGGCGAATTTTATTACTAATATCTAAACCTGTCCAACGTGAAAGAGAAATAAACACACAATCATCAACATTTATGATGCAGTGTCATTAGCACATGAGCTACTTTTTAATAAAATCTAATTCCAAATTAAAGGTAATTAGGAGAAATTACTAATAGTCTAGTAGAAAGGTTGCAATTACACCCGAATTTAAAATTACTATGTATCCCAAAATCATGGAAAACGACCCCATCATTTAAGGGGACGAAAATATTTTCCACTTGGATTCTGTCATTTCCTCCCAGATTAAAAGATCGTTCTGCAATGATTTGCACAACGGCACGTCGAAAACTGTAGAAATAATGTGCGTTACATGACGTGACGATTTTGATCTGATGGAAATCTAAATTGATAATGCCCCAAGAAAGGGTATCTAAGCATTTACATCTCCAAAGTGTTTGCGAGTTGATTTTGATGCGATTCGGTTATTTGAATTGCCTTATAATTGATTGTTCGTGAATAATATCTTGTATGAGATGTCATGGTTTGGCACTTAATTAGCAGTTTGATGTTTAATTGGGTTCATGTTGTGTTTTGACCGACTTCAATAAAAGAGGAGGTAATTAATTCAGTTGTATCTTTTTAGTTTTTTTTATGTGTACGTTACATGTTTTTTCGGTAATAATAAATCTATCGAAAAATTGCTCATATATGGATTTCTATACTAAAGATTAGAATAATTACGTTCAGATAGCGAAGATATATAGTAATGTAATCTAAACTGTATATTAAAATATCTTTTACAAATATATTATATTTTATTCAAAAAATGTAAAACAGTCATATAATAGTAATAAATCTTATTAGTCTTCTCAATAGTACATGTTGGGTGCGTCTTCAGGTAACTATTAGTAGTAATAGATAGGTTAGGAATAGAAATTTCAATAATCTTTTCTGAGTTGTGAGAGACTTACTTCACTTAAAAAACTTTTGTATTTTCCTAGATTTAGCAGCTTCATGTGCATAGCCTGTGATTGAGAGAATGAAATAAAACGAATCTTTCAAAAACTCTATCATATAAAATCTTTAAAAAATACTTATATAATAATCTTTATCTGAAACTGAAAATTAATTATTCAAAGTGGCAACCTTCATTTTAATTATTAAATACCAACCAAGCGTTAATATGAAAATGTTACAAACCAATTGACACGTGAATGAAAATCTGTAATTACCAAGATTGGATTTCGCATAAACGTGGCTTATACCGAATTCGTGAGCGTGAAATCTGACGGGTTTAATTAAATGATCTCCCTTTACACCCCCTCCTTGCGTGAAAAAAATAAACCATTTTCTAATAGCAAAATCTTTGATAATTCTAATTTGTTGTAGTTATATAAAGCTGTTATTACCACCTCACTTATTGTATTGATTTAAACGTCAGTTATATTTTTACAGGTAAAAAAAATTGGAATTTTCAAAAATTATTTAGATCTATGGGAGTCATTTTACATAATATTATCTTTTTAGATTATTTCGCGGATTTATTTTGATTTTTGGTGCCCGACGTTTCTAATTCTTTACGCAAATCATGGTCACGAGAGAGACTAAGGTTTTAGACGTCTCAAAGGCGTTATATACTTGTTACAACAAAACTAAAGCCAAAAATCAAAATAAATCCACGAAATAATCCGAAAAGATAGTTTTATATAAAATGTAAAATATTCGTGTAAATCTAAGAAAGTATTATTCTATGGGAGTCAGTTATCGTGCTAACAGGCCTCTGTACAGTTTTTTTACTGAGCAAATGTATATTCTATAAGCTAATACTTAGCTTTGGCAAATGTGCTTAAGTTAACGCCTACGGACCATCTATTGTCATCATGGACCTATTTTCTATATGACATCGGTCCGTCACTAAAATATAATTCCATATATTATTATCTTTTATACTAGTAACTATACTATACTACATACGTTGTTCAGAAACCATAATTTAGTTAAATTAATATTCAAAGGAAATCGCTTTAACTGAACTTGCAGGTGAATTGAAAAAGCCATAAAACTACAACATTACATATTATACTCATTAGCTTATACAAGAAACGTAAAATACTGAAAAAAATTAGATTAAACTTAACTAAACAGTTAATCTTACTATAAAATACATGGTGGTAATATCAGCAATCTAAATATCTATCAATACATAAAACAATTGCCAAAATAAATTAAAGAAACCTTATAAAAGTTGCTGTAATTAGAAATATATTTAGTAATTTAGCCCTTCTGTTCTCAAACTTGTTTTTGTTGTGGCTTAGATTAGCTTTTAGTGAACAAATTTTTATTTTGTAGTCCAAATGAGAGATTATATATATATATGTATATATATATATATATATATATATATATATATATATATATATATATATATATATATATATATATATGTGTATATAAAAATATCAGCAAAATATGCTAATAGATTTTGAAAATAGTTTAAATTGTTTTTAGTATAGACTTTCTCTTGCATCTTTATGATAAGATCATTGAAAAATAAGGAACACTATTATTTACTTTGATTTTTAGATTTTTATGCTCATTTCTTTGTATTTGCTATTAAGATGTCGAATTTTAAATAAGAAGCGTCTTTTTTTAGATTTATCATAAGTTACTTGATTTCAGGTGTAATTTATTAGAATTTAATACTTTCTTAGATTTACGCGAATGTTTGACATTTTTATATATAAAATATAACTATCTTTTCGGATTATTTCACGGATTTATTTTGATTTTTGGTTCCCGACGTTTCGAATGCTTTACAGCATCCATGGTCACGGGAGAGACTGAGGTGTTACATGTCTTGAAGGTATAGATGTTACAGACAGCCTACCCACAATTAACAATTTGGTGCAATTTTCATTTTGTTAATTGTGGGTAGGCTGTCTGTAACAACTATACCTTCAAGACATGTAACACCTCAGTCTCTCCCGTGACCATGGATGCTGTAAAGCATTCAAAACGTCGGGAACCAAAAATCAAAACAAATCCGCGAAATAATCCGAAAAGATTGTTTTATTTTATTAGAATTTATTCAAAAAACACTTTAGATTTGACTATATCATTAACGTTTGCTCATTTAGATCAATATGATAAGGTACTTGTCAATCCCATCGCATCTGTTTCGTTTTGCTGGTGATACATCTGTAAACAAAGATTCTATTCTGAAGCCTCCTATGCATGACACACGCTCAAACTACATGCACCCTTATTCCCTACCCCTAAGACACACTTATATCGTTGTAAATTCAAACACAATTCTGTCGAATAACTGAAGTATTATCAAGGCTTAGTTACAAGTTTCAGATCAAAATGATACAAAATAAACTTGCTACACGCTATTTTGATCCTTAAATCATAGATTTAAGAGAGGAAATTCTGAAAAATGACATTCGATGTTACATTTCCAATTCCGTAGTTGCACAAAAGTGTCTAAAGTACTACAAAGTTATGTTTTGCTAAAAGTATGGTAAAGTAGAGTCTATGTACAAGGTTTAAAGCTATGTTGCAAGCAAGTAACAATTGTCACACCTAAACGAACGACATAATCGTCACGTCGTCTTTCACACCGAACACGAAGAATGAATGATGGATGAATCGCGCTGAGATTCCAGCTTTTTCCTGCGTATGCTAGAACTGAATATGCAATTCAGTTGTCATATTTTTTCCAAACGAATATCATCTCTATTGTAATGTAGTAAGAGGTAGAATATGTTTTTGGTTTTTAAAATTAAAATGGTAGTTGTCATCTGTGTACATTCAAGCAAGTCGTAAATGGGCCAAAAGTTGTATACGAAAAATGGAAAATAGGACGTGCGAAGATGTATAGGATAAACTGGAAGCATTCTAATGTTTATGCCTTTCAAGTTTTGGATGTTGAAAATTGCAGTGGTTTTTTTTTACAATTCTTTGTGATATACAGTAGATATTGTAGATAATCTACTTACACAATGTCAATTATTTTGTTGAGAGATGATAAGTCAGCTCTATAGAGCTAGAGCCCCATAGATGCATAGATCTTGACAAGAAATAACACTTTGTATTTACAGGTAGTCTTGTTAAGCAAACTTATTAATATATTACATTAAATCCATACATAATATTATAAATGTGCAAGTGTGTTTGTTAGTTTGTTCTTCTTTCACGTCGAAACGGAGTGACGGATTGGCGTGAATCTTTTAGTGTGAAGATAGTTGGAGGGCTGGAGAGTGTCACAGGTTACTTTTTTTTTATTTTTAGTTTAAGTATGTATTTAAGAAATTATAGATATAAAATATACATTATTTCCATATAAATGAACATAAAATATAATAATATAAAAAACAAATTACTACATATTATGATAAAACGATGTCTTCCCACCGCGTCTGTTTGTCTATCTGCCTGAATGCGATTAACTCAAAAACTATTAACCGGATTTACATACGGATAAGTGAGGGTAAGTCACTAGTATATTATAAACTCTAGTTGATATATTTCCTTAAAATATTTTTAACGCAAAATTGGCGCTTAGTGTAGCTTAATTTAAAATAAGAACATGTCAAAGTGGTAGTCCACAGCTAACATAACATTGGTTGGCTCGTGAACTAATCATATAAACGAGCGCTTGCAGCAAAGAGACAGGCGTAGAGGGCTTGATCGGATTTGGAGGATACGTTTGAAGAGTATTCGTATGGAGATGACGACTGATAGAAGAATATGGAAGAAGGAAAAAAATAGTTTCGATTCCAAGTATATAAGCGATATACTTTGTTTACAGTTTTTTCTACTTCTTTCTAATAAATATATTATGTATGTCGAAAATTTGATCTAAGATAACTTAAATAAAATAAACGTTTATAACTTAAATATCGCTTAAACAAGCGATATTTTAGTTATATTCCTTGTTCTTAAGATATCGTCTCTTTAGGGTTATTTTTATATTCAAAATTCCGAGAAAAATTAATTGCATGTCCGGCTTAACCATTGTAGTTTTTGCAGCCGAGGTTTCTTTCTCCGACCCGGAAAACGGAGCCGTCTTCCCTCTATTTTGTCCTACATAAATCTTATTAGACTTTTGAAATATGCGATAATGTTACGAAATTGTCTATTTTTTGAGCAATAAAATATAAGCCATTTGAAACGTCGGGAACCAAAAATCAAAATAGATCCGCGAAAAAATCCGAAAAGACCCACTAGACCCGGCCAGGCGTTGTTGCTGTAGCATACATATGAAGATCGTGAATTTAGCAATAAAAAAAAGAAAATAATTGGCATAAAAACTATCTATTAAGTTAGAACAAATCACACATTTAAAAAAAAAAACGTTAGCATCCCATAAGTAGTTTCGGCGTTGGACCAACATCGTGACACGGGAATTTTGTATATTAAGATGTCCAACATTCGTGTAAATGTAAGAAAGTATTATTTAAAATATTAATATTTTATTATCATCCATATCTAGTTTTTACTTTAAATCTAAGAATAGTATTTGAAACGATCAACTTTGCCTGTTATACGTTAATATTTAACCTTTATGTGTATAACGAGTTCCCCTTTTTAAAGGTACACGATTCTTTTTATGATATTCCACTGTTTATAAAAGCTATGACATGTAGTATTTTAAATATTGTGAATGCGCTTTTCAAGAGATTTTATCAACACAGTACATTTTAAATTCAAAATAAAACTGAATTTTGTATGCTAGAGTTTCTTTTTTGTTTGAAAATGTAGATCATTAAAAACAAAACTATGTATCACTAGCGGCTCACCCTCGCTTCGCTTGTGTTCGTCGCTAAGTACATTTTGAATAGATATAAATAGTTATTAGCCAGCGTTGGCCATATATTTTTTTTCCGTTAATTTTTCATTTTTTTTGCTTTTTTTCAGCCATTCTTGAGTTATGCGCTTACCAAAATTCATTTTTTTTATATAGATATGCAAATTCTTAGTCATTACACTTACATATTAATGTTAAGACTTAAGACTCATAGAGAACATATCAGAAGTGAGTAGATTATACCTACTTCTTATTACTCTACCTATATATATTATCTGCAAAAGATGTATATATCGCCAAAGAAAGTGTTTGTTTATTTATCTAGCGATTTGGCTTATTTCTGTAAAATAATCTTGAGTTAAATGAAGTAAAGTGAATTTATACATATAATAAAATTGTAACTGAGCCGAATCTGAAAATTAAATATTTTTTGGAAAATCTTATTGAAATAAACATTATTATCGATACAGAGGCCGATTCTGTAGTTTTTAGAATTTTTGTGTCTGTCTGTCTGTCTGTTACCGCATCACAGAAAACCCAGTGGAGGGATTTTGATGAAATTTGGTATGGTGATAGCTGGTGACCCGGGTCAATATATAGGATACTTTATACCACGAGAAAATGAGAAAAAATAGAAAAACTGCTATGTAAGAGTATATTAATATGTAAAACCTAAGAATTTGGTTTTTGGTCACCTGAACGCGGGCGGATCCGCGGGCAATACTAGCTTATTAATATCATTGTAGTAAAAATTTTCTTCATCTCTTTAGTACAAGTAATTATTTCATTCTTAAGGGTAAGATTTTTCTGGATTAGTTTACAATTTGCAAAGATATCACCTAAAATTCAGAAAAAAACAGGAGTTATACACGTGACTTGAGTTACACGTCTTTTTTGAAGTCGGCCAAAAAGTTATGAAAAACTTCAAATTTATGCAGTTTGTTATATTTTTGAAAATCGTTTTTGATCGTGATATTTTTTATTCGTATCATTATTGGTAAGTAGCTATGGATTTATTTTACTTATTTTAATGACGTTCATAGATATAAACATTTTTCTCTTTAAATATTGGTGATATTAATTAGGTGCAGATATTCATATAACAAAATTAAAAAATCGGTCAAATGCGAGCCGAATTCGCACATGAAGGGTTTCGTACCATTGTACATGTACGTTTTATTAATATGACTTTTACTTTATGTATGTACCTAGTATATTAACTTCGATGATCGATTACGAACGTTAAAAAAAATGCTTCTTACATTTTTATTTACTTTTATTATTTGCTATTATAGTGGCAATAGAAACAAATACTCTGTAAAAATTTCAACTCTCTACCTATTACGGTTCATGAGATACAGCCCTATGACAGACGAACGGACGGACGGATGGACGGACAGCGGTAGCTTAGTAATAGGGTTCCGTTGACATCCTTCAGGTACGGAATCCTAATAACAAAAAAGAACCACAAACAAACAAAACTGTTATAATTTGTTATTTGTCACAATATTATGTTAGATTACCCGTATCGCTAATGAAACTACTCAAACGATTTGCCAAGTAAAAATATATTTACAATACAAAATCACTTACATTTACATAAAAGGGCCATCAAAGACAATTTGTCAGTTATATCCGAAATAAAGTTAGGAGATGAAATATCTAAGAACCTCCCCTAATACCGGCCTAAGTAGGTTTAACAAAGGGGAGCCAAAATGATGGACAAAATAAAATAAGTACGAAAATATATGACTGGCGTGAAATGACTCGGAACTAGAGAGTGGCTACTGTGCATCGTTTTAGTTTTGTTTACGTTTATTTCGCATCGTTGACAATGGCAAATAGAATGTTGTACCAAAATAGGGTCCTTATGGCTTCATTCTGTGATTTTGATTTAGATTTTTGTTTCGCACCATCACACATGGTTTGTGTAATGGAAATATTTATTATTTATAGTATACTAGTGAGTAGTGACCCACCCTCGCTTCGCTCTAACATTCTCGCATCTGTAGTATTGCTTAGTAATTTTTACTTATGTAGTCGTTTATGTTGCGAGAGAAAATGAAAATCAATGTAAACGAAAATATTTTATTGCGCTCGCGAAACTAATTTGCGTAAGTTTGCTGATTATTATTGAAAAATAAAGCATGGCAATGGGTTTGTAGTGAGTAATCACAGATGACGCTTTTACTTTTTATGAAAAGTTACTACGGTTACAAACTGTTGATTTCACTAAAATTTGTTTAAATAAATTCAATATGAATATTGCAATATTTATCGTACACATAAAATATTCTGAAAGTTTGCGGATTAACGACATCTATTATCTATTCAAGCAAAACAAAAATAGTCCGAAGAATAGCCCGAATTAGCGTCGTCAACTTTCTTTGTATGGGATGGGGCATCTGTGTCAGTATAGTATAACGAGTATGCTATCTGCGTTTAAAATTACGTTTAGGCATTATTCCTTGTAACTGTGCATCTAAAACATTCTCATTCAGTCATTACATTTTTTTTTGAAATTTTCTAAAAGTATTTTCAATATTAATTCATTCGTTTTGTCAAAGAGTGAATCTTTTTACTTTTCTTTTATCGACCATAAGGAATTTGTTTTTTTTTTTAATTTTAGCTAAATTCAAAATTTTAGCTTAAGTAATTAGAAATTGTTTAGTTTCATATTATAAACCTATTTTTTATAGGAACGTTAATCAAACCTTCGATATAACCTTGGAAAGATCATGGTACACTCCACTGTTATTTTCTTAAGTTAGTGTCCTTATTTTAAACTAGCAGCGCAGCGCTCGCGCTAAAACTACAAAAAAACTCTAAAATGTTAGGTTTCATACAAACTTTCATCCGCTATTTTACCCCCTTATGAGACGAATTTCGGAAAATGCTAAAACTTGTATTTATTTAATTGTATTGAAGAGCATTAATACCAAGTTTCAAGTAATTCTGATCATAAATAGTTTTTTGGTTTGTATTATAACGTGTTTTCCCGTGGGTAAGAGATAATTTCCCGCAGTAAAAAGTAGCCTATGTCAGTCACTCTCCAGCCCTCCAAATATCTCCACACAAAAAATCACGTCCTCTGCCAAGCCGTTTCGACGTGAAAGAAAGACAAACAAACACACTTTCACATTTATAATATTAGTATGGATTGATTTTGCCTGAAACAGTGCAATTTAAATTTTATTTTCAACTATTTGAATAAACAAATAATCGAACAATTTAGCTAACATATGATAAACGTAATGCAAACTCCTAAACTTTTCCCGGTCGACAATCGAGTCCGCGCTGTGGCAGATGTTCAAACACCAGTAGGTCAACACTTCTATTGATCACTCCATTAAATTTTTCAATTAGCTCGAGCCTCAGCATGACTTAACGCCTGGCCAGTGTTTTTTTTTATTTGTAGACCCTCTCTACACTATGGACTGAGTACATTCAAAGTATTTATCTACTGGTAATATTTATTCAAAATCTTTTTCATTATTTTTATGAAATAAAAAAAAATACTTTCTTAGACTTAGGCGAACGTCTAATAATTATTATAGAGACTTTTAAACTATTATGCCTTTAAGACGTCTACAACCTTGGTCTCTCCCGTGATCATAATTGCTATAAAGCATTCGAAACGTCGGGAACAAAACATCAAAATAAATCCGCGAAATAATCAGAAAAGATTTTAAAATAAAAAAAAATATAATGAAATATTTAACTCATTACATTAAATGCGCAAGTTTATATATAAGTGATAGTTTGTATGTTTGAATGTTGGTTACACCTTCGCGTTGAAACATAACCACTGTTTGGGACTAGGAACTAAGGACTTGACCGAAACGAGGGCACGTCATTAGTAATATCTACCTATGTATTTATATAAAAATCATTGCCGCCCGTTATACTAAAATTCAAAAAAAATACTAGACCAATATGAATAATTCTTTTTTTTAATGGGGGGTGTTTCAGGGGTGGTCAAGGTGCAAAAATATTGGGAAAACTCAAAAAAAAAACCGCTGGAAAATCTAAAAGATCAGAACTGTTTATTTTGTATCTATCTTAGATATATAATATATAGTCTATCATTCCATACTAACCGTTAAAATGTAACTAGGGGCGAACCCGAGCGAAGCAAGAGTGAGTCGCTAGTATTTTTAATATTTCACATAATATGTAATCCAAATCGTTCATTTCACTTGCATTAGCTTAAAAAAACAAATATTCAGAGTGTGGTAATAATGACTATTGAAGCTCTGGTAAATGTAGAATGCAAATTTCTTGAGTCGTTCCGCGGTCACTTTATAGCTTCGAAGTACTCAGTCTTAATCCGAAGATTAAAAATCTTTAGAGTCGGCAATTTGTTTTAAAATATGTAATATTTTTTTAAAATTTATAACCTTCGATCTTAAAAAACATTTTGAAAATACTATTCTATTGATGTACTGCGATAGAAATGAGTTGACACTTTAAAGTGTCCTTTATGTTGACCCGGATATCAAATTTTACTAAATTTCACCAAAATCTGTCCAGTGGGTTTCTCGTGATGCGACCCCAAACAGATAGACAGATAGACAAAAATTAAAAAAAAACAGATTCGGCCTCTGTGTCGATAATAAATTAATGACTATTTAAATAAGACTTTTGAAAAATTGTCTAATGTACAGAAACGACTTACTAAGAATTTTATTATATAACATTAATTATGATTCATTCATTATAAAAAAAATCTATAAAAACACTCGCTAATTAATTAATTCTCAAACTTTTCGATATATTATTTGTACATAATCAAATATAGAACCTCTCTTTTTAACAAGTCGGTTCTATGTATCTTACAATTCCTTGATTGAGTTAGAAGCAACTTTGTCTCTCATTCATTGGTTAAGTGATCGAGGCCGTATAAACGGGATCGGTTAAAGCGTTTCAGATAATGACGGTTTTATTCCACAGTGCGAGCTAAATAGCCCATTGTGGAACTTTTACTTAGGTGTATTGAAAAGTTAGTTCCTTAAGAGCTTTGAGACGTCTTAATAATTGATTATTGTATTAAATGAGCTTTTGTTATCAATATTTGTGATTATTCTAAAAGTTCTTTCAATTTTTTTTTAAGTTTACCTACCTCTGAGGATTATCAAGAATGTATATTAATATTTATATTTTCTTTTTGTTTTCATTGTAGGTACCCTTTTATAACTATTAAAAAGATTTCGTATTGAATTCCTTTGAGCAAGTGAAAATTATTATTAATAGAAAATGGAAATAATATTATGACTGCGCTTTACGTTTTAAGGTTTAGTATAGATTTCCCAAAGATGAGATATTTTCCAGCAGTAAAAAGTAACCTATATGTTGACCCGGATAGCCAGCTATCATCATACCAAATTTCATCAAAATCTGTTCAGTGGTTTTTTCGTGATACGGTCGGACTGACAGACAGACAAAAAATCTAAAAACTATAGATTCAGCCTCTGTATCGATAATAATGACTGTTTCAATAAGATTTTTAAAAAAATATTTAATGTACAGATTCGACTCAGAATTTTATTATATGTATAGATTTATCCTTCTTACGTAGGTATACGTACAACGTTATTGATAGAGCAAATCCTTGTTTTCAAATTTCACTCGAATCCTTATACCGTATGGCTTCAGATGCCACTATTTTTTTGTTTATGAATTTCGTAACTTATTAGACCAAGATAAAAATACTATGCTCGAAAAACGTAAGTGATTTATAATTTTAATGGGGCTTAAGAGAAAATATGAAGAATTTCGTTTGTATAGAATCATTTTAAACATAATAACTTACCACCTGCATGTCTAAGAACCTAAATAGTTTTTGAAAGACTGCATCCGGGCAGCGTGGTTGACTATGGATCATTGCCTCATCGTATCGTTATACGAACTGGAAGCACACCTGGATTTTTTTTAATTAAAATAATATTGTTATTATTTATTCCCAAATAAAACAGAAAAGTAACATACAAATGTATGTAAAAGAATGTAGAAAAGCTACCCTCTGATTAAACCACAAAAAGCTGGGAAAAGGGCAAAAGTGAAAATAATCCATAATATTAATGTTGTGAAAGCATTAGGCGACGGAAATGTACGTGAGCTGTGGAAAGTGACGTCATACCATAACATCCTTTATGACCGCTGGGCCCGCCTTGGTAGCAAAGAGTTTTATGACAGACGTGATGTAAATATTTATTTTATATAGATATTTCGTTTGAGAGAGGCTTTTTTGACTATTACTCTAATAAAGTAAAGCAACTGCCTCGGTGGTGTAGTGACTAGCATGTACGGCTGCACACTCGGAGGTCCTGGGTTCGAGTCCCGGGCCGGGCCAAGTTTAGTTATTGAGTCTTTCTGTATAGTAAGTCTCAGTAACAGCCCAGAGTTGGGAAGTTGGCGGTGTTTCACCCCCGTGCCTCGGAGAGCACGTAAAGCCGTCGGTCCTGCGCCTTAACTCTCACCGGTCGTGTCGAGCAGTCGTCCCACCGGAGTATGAGAGTGACAGGAATAGAGAGTGCCCTTGTGTCCTTGTGTCAGCGCGTACACGCGCTGCACTATAATATCTCCTGCGCAGTTGGCTAGTCTTAATGAGACTGGCCGCCGTGGCCGGAATCGGCTAGGAGAACATTATCATCAATAAAGTAAATAAAATACTATTTTAGAAAACCTCTACCGTACAGTGAATATGGTCTGCCGAAAAGCACTAGAAACTAATTAAAAAAACTAATTAAAACTACTTAATTAAAATTACTTAATTTGAATAAAATGCCCATGTTTATTCATTATATATAAGAAGTGATTCTACTAGGCAAGGGACTTTGGGATATCTAAAGTCATAGATCTGAGTTAGTTTAATTGGATTTCCTACAGTTGTGCAAGACATTAGCGGTTCAGCGCTACTTGTTACATTAGACTTTATGGTTCCTTCAATTATCTTTTACATAGAATTGGTTGTTTCCATTATACAAATTGCAATAAAATTAAGTATATTTTAAAACACTTTACGTACATATTAAAAATTATATTATTTTAATACTTATTAAATAGTCTCTAATTCATTTTATCTATCTTTTTATTATTTAATCTTTGGCCAAAACCGCCCTACGCAAGACAAATCGCAGCTGGTCATTTGTCAAAAAACCTGCATCCACCAACTGAAAGCGGTCATTGTCAACATTGCCCATTGTGTAAACAACACCCTTATTCCCTGTAACATATAAACCAAAATATAGAATATGTTTGTAACAGATAATGGATGAAAGAATATGAAGAGCTTTTTTGCCTTTTGTTAGAAATGTATGTAGATGTGTTTTGTTTTTATATATTTTTTTTAAATGTTATTTTTTTTAATCCCTCAACGAACGCGGACACGCCGGTGTTACAGTTAAAAATAAATTTCTTAAAAATTTACCTGCAGGTGTTAAGCTTGGCTTGGGTAAAATTATATCAATTCTTTTACAATTTACATATATTTGAATAGCAATCCATTCTCGATTCTAATGCGGATTTTTTTCTTGCAGCGCCTAACACGTCGCGTCACTAAGTTACTTTGCGTTTTACCATCACGGTAGCCAGTGTACAGAGATGGACTTATTGGGCAGCCTTTGTTTCTTAGAGATGATATTGTTTCCAATTAGTGTAATTCTATCAAAATCGATTTAACGAATTTAGAGTTTATATACTAGATGTAAGGTTTCAAACCCACTTCTCCATAATATAAGTGTAGACTCTAGAAGAATAATTTTCAGTAGCTTGTATTTTTTTACAGCAGTATATATACGTAATAATATTTTATCAATTGCAGAAAATATTTCAGTTTAGTATCTTTTAATCTCATAAGAATTTTCATCTAAAAAGAATTATAATTAGCTTGTTTTTTTTAACGTCTCATTGCTGGGCACGGTCCTTCTTTCAATACGAAGGGAATCCGGCCATAGTCCACGCTAGCCAAGTGCGGGTTAGCGGACTTCACATGTCTTTCGAAAACTTGCTAGGGTTTCTGAGACATGAAGGTTTCCTCACGATATTTTACTTCACCGTAAAGCAAGTGATAATTATATTGAAAATGAAAATGAATGAAACTTGAAAATAACTAAAAATATATCAGAAATGCGAGATTCGGGATTTGAATTCGTTTCATTCGGCTTACCAAGCGAGCGCGTCACCGGGCTACCGCTGCCTTCTAATAAATAGTACTACCACTGCCTTCTAATAAGAATTACTTTCCATTATCTTGTTGTGTCAATAAATTTTCCTACAAGTACGATTTTACGAACTATCTACGAAGTTCTTAAAATATTGTTAATGTAAATTGTAGATGAATACAAGATATTAACGAACTTCGTGCATAATAAAATTGCTTAATATTATAGAACTTCTATATGTAACTTTCAATTTTATTTGTGTACATATTTTTTCCATTCTTTTGCTTATTTTTTTTGATAAAATGGATATATTATGGTCTAATCAGAATTGACACGCGTATATTGTAATGTTTGTAAAGTAATGAATTTTTATAACATAAAAAAAAATAATTTGAAACACCAAGACTTTTTATTACAAATAATTTAAAGTAGAAACTGTAGGCACATTTTTTACAAAACGTTTTAGTTAAAAAGAAGCGTAATAGGATTTCAACGGGCGCTGCAAAAAATGTCACTTGTTCATTTATTCATTTCTACAGTCATGACAAGCTTAAATGCTTATGGTTTTAAGGTTCCATGAAGAAATATTTAATCTATAATTACTAATATAAAAAATTGAGTTTGTTTGTTTGAGCGTGCTTAACTCTAGAACTTAGTATCAAGCCGGTTTAATTTTTTTGCATTTTATACAGTATTTACTAAGGGAGGTTATTGGCTATATTATATATTTACATTACACCCTTGGAGTGGGTATAGGTACCTATATTATTCTTATTAAGCTACATGGGTAAAGCTGCGGGGTAAAGTTAGTCTAATATAATAATACCTACTTATATGTAGGTACTTTCACTCTATACACTTGATGAAATGGCTTCTAAAAACAGATGCTTTATGGTCATTTTAAATAAAAGATAGTCCTTGTGGGCCACTAAATCTGATGTACAGAATTCCTTATTATTGTATCGCTTCTGACTTAACAGTTTTTACTTAATTTATCTGTGACAAATAACCTGTCACATTTAATAACTTTTTCTGTGATTTTTTTTCATAGATTCATAGACAAAATAATTGCGAGGATGCCTTTTTGCGTTTATATAGAACTAAAATTAACTTGCGCGTGTTTTTAGTGAAATAATCGACTTTAAATTAGAAAATAACAGTAAGTGAATGATAAAAGTTAAATTTGCGTTGGCAAGTCATTGCTCTCTTAAATTAGGTAGGCGCAGAAAAAACTATCCTTACTCGACCTAGCAACTAGCTACAATGTTACAAATTAAACTACTAAGTACTACATATATAATATAACTTATTTACTTACTATATGTAACAATAAATTATTATCTGACTTAGTATCATATTCATTTTTATATACATATAAATTATATAGATATATAGTTTACTACGAATTCTTATTAAGTTATGAAAATATCCAAAAAAGAAAGTAGTTTGATGGGCCATTGGGAAATATTTAGCAACAACAGAAAGCACACGTTTACTTCTTCAATAGCTTTTATACAACTTAATAAAAGTATCTACAATATTAATAGATATTTGGTAAACATAGTAAATTATAAGATTATTATTTTGTTGTTAAATTATTGTAAAGATTCATTTTTTTTCACAAGATATATTCGGTATATTATATCTATTGTTAGTTTAATGAAATAATAATTAACGCTATATTATAACTAACATTGAATAAAACATAAGATTACAAATACGAGTAGGTACAACCTCAACAAAAAGTTACGTCTCAGTTATTTCTATAACAAATTCTTTATATCTTTCGGTTTTCTGAGCTAATATTCTTCAATTCGGGGTAGTGTCCGGAGGTAGGGCGCAAATCGAATCATTCGCCTAATTGAGCACTAATTCGCACTCGAAGCGCCACACCCGTGGGAGCCGATAGCCGCGGGCTATGGTGTAGTGTGACTGTGAAATAGTAGCTTTTGGGATAGTCCTTACTAATAATAAAAATAAGGTATTTTAGTTTGTTTTTCTTTTAAAGGGTAGTGACTATAACCTGAATAGATATTGGGTTTCTTTTAGAATTCTACATAGCACAGACATTTTGACTGTGCTTTTTTGTTTTTTTTTTAAATTATTTTTTGCTTTACTAAAATGGGTTATATTAGGTTTAAAAAAGAAAAAAAAATCTCACAATCTATGTAAAAGTTATTTATTTTATGATACTGAGAGTTTGAACGTATCTAAGTGATACTTTATCTGCTTTAAATTATAGGAAAAACTATAAGCACTAAAAATTTGCATAATATTTATAAAAAGTCAATGTACTCGTATGTTACAATTATTTCGAATGCTTCCAAAGGAGAGTAATATTCTACGACGAAAGTCGTTTTTTTTATCACTTCGTTAAATATATTTATAATAAGCATGTGTGTACTTGCTATACTTATCTAGGATAGGACAAAGTTTAGTATAAAATTAAATTGTATAAATAATAATAAAAAATATAGTTTTTAATTGCTTTCACAGTTTCAAGCACCATTTAAATATCATCATGGTCTTAAATAAACTGAGGTGACAATAATTCTATATCTATTTCGACATCGATATACACACCCTAACCCCATCGACTCCCTCCAGCGTTCCTACCAAAACATCACCCCATGAGAAACCGCGGGCACTACTCGCCACTTGAAGATGTAATCGCGCCTTTTTTGTTTTCACGTTTTCAACTTCCATTCCCATTGTTTCACGCTATAACGGGCAGTATTTAAAAAGTTTTTCTAAGGGCCTCAAGTGTTTTCAAGCTCATATTCAAGTTTGCACTATTAATATATTTCTATTCAAATGATTTTTGTATTTTAACTCGAAATGTAATGGACCCCATTACATTTGGAATGGCTTTCTTGAGAACTAAGTTTAAACCGAGCTTAAGTGTTAAATGTTGTGTTAACTTATTGTTTTTATTATTAAAAGTTAAAAGTTTTGTTTAATTTCTTAACTATTTAATTTTATTTTACATTAGTTTATTTATTGTGAATATGAAAAATCGTATGTTACTTTGTACTGTAACTCATGTATACCTTGCTCAAGTATAACAAAATGTAGGAATGTAGCTTAAAGCTAGCTTAAAGCTTTTACCGATTTTACTTTCACCGATCGATTTGTAGTCGATATTACCAAATATGGAATAAGGTAAATAATAAATGAAGGTATATAAGGTAATAAATGGATAACTTTTAAATGTAATAGCTTTACAAATAACGTAAAGGAGTCAAAAATTTTTAATATCCAAAAAAAGTGTGAAACTTTATACTTTGCAAAGAACTAGATTTTGTATGGAAAGACCGTTGCTTAAATTGTACTTTTTATAATATTGTATTATTTTAATGTTAAGTTTTTTTTGTTTGGTCTTTTTTAGCCTCATATTATTAAAAATTCACACATCCCTTATAAAAAAATAAATTTATTCTGTTTTAGCCTTGTCACCTAAAAGTCTATTTTGGTAAATGTTGAGAAGTAAAAAAGTGTATACGATTACATTTATGGTTCTACATATTACCAAATAGGCACATACGTACTCATAAAATTTATATTTTCAATATTATATTGCTATATACCTTTATAAGATTGTTGTAAATATAATAATATCGTGGCCAGATCGTAGAATCGATTATATTATAAACTAGTCGATCATTTTGTAAAGGTAGCACTTTATGATGTAGTAGACTATTTCTGGCCATATCATTTAATGTACAACATTTAGATGTGTAAGGTTTCGCTATTTTAATGTATGCTAATATTATAAAGAGGTAAAGTTTGTGAGTTTGTGACGTTGTAGGGGGTAATCTCTGGATCTACTACACCGATTTAGATGAAATTTTGTAAAAAGATAGTTTGAGATCTTGAGAAGGACATAGGATACTTTTTATCCCGAAAATGATCCCTTAAGGGGGTCAAAGTCGGGATGAAAGTTTGTACGGGGAATCAAGCTAGGGACGAACCTGAGCGAAGCGGGGGTGAGTCGCTAGTGTGTAATGAAACAGTTATTAATAGATTATACTGACCACGCTGACGACGCGAACGCATAAATTAAAATAACTTTATAAATCAGGCAATTACAAAAAAGTGGTCAGGCCGAAAAAAATAAAATAAAAATATAATTAACCATAGAATAAATAAAAAAAAGAGGGTATTGGTCGGCGGGGAGTTGACATGGGTGGATGTTATCGGTGATTTTTAATTGGACCAAAGAAATAAAAAATTGTGGAGAATAAGTACTTCTTCGGTTTAATAAATTGTAACTCAATCTATATAATATTGATAAGTTTTGAAACATGATACTGGCTTTTACTGAGATATCCTACTGTTGTTAATCGTCAAACCACATGTATATAAATTAATTTGGTTAAGCCATATCATGATATAGTCCACCATTTTAAGTAATAATCGTCTAGTTAAATCGCATAGTTGTTTCCGACATCTTCAACAACTATCGTCACATTTCAACCAATTTACACAAAACCATAATGAATTAACACATAAATCCACCCCATGAAATACTCCGTCCAATAGCATAACCGTACGAATATCTGTTCGGTAGTTACTGAATCTATAGCGTTCAGACAGACAGATGTGGCGAGAGGGCTTTGTTTTATAATATGTAGTGATCAAGTTTCCGATCTGACCATTACAATACGTGTATTTACTTGGCCATTTATACAGACTTTTAACTGTGACAATGAAGTAAGCATTTTATTATTATCTGTACAGAAAACTATGAACAGGCATAAAAATGACAAAGCAGATAACGGCTCACAATCCACTGGGGATGTACAATTCGAAGTTTTTATCTGGACGTAATGTCAAACTGTCGCTTTTCGATTACATTTCATTTTATGTTTCAGTTGCGATACGTCCTTTTCCATGCTTTCAAACATTGGGTTTATTATAAAAGAGATATTGCGTTTATTTTTTAACTAACTTGTGTAAAATGTATTTTGTGTGTATGTTAATGATATATTAATAACATAACATTTTACACACGTTGTTACATTTTAACGTATAGTATAGATTTCTCAGAGATCAGATATTTTTCCGCAGTAACCAGCTTTCATCATACTAAAGCTCAACAAAATCTGTCCAGTGATTTTCACGCAATGCGTTCTCAGACAGACAGAAAGGCCACTGTATCGATAAGAATGACTATTTCGATAAGATTTTCCCAAAAAATATTTAATTAGATATAGAAGACAAGTGAAAAATGTCATCATTGACGCTAGTATTTTACCTATCATTTTTAAAGCGATTTGCATCTAAAATAAAATATTATATATTATATTTAAAAGAGGTTATGATTAATATATATATATATATATATATATATATATATATATATATATATATATATATATATATATATATATATATATATATATATATATATATATGTGTGTGTGTGTGTGTGTATATGCATATTTCAATTGAAGGTACATTATCATAATAATACAAAATTAAACATTACAAATATTTAATTGACGAGAAAAATCATGTAAAACAACATTTATTTAATTTTTAAATATCTCTCTACATAGGTACAGCAAAATTTTAATTTTCATGACTACATACTAACATTTTAATCAATGTCTTTGTTTATTAAAATTTGTATATAAAGTACGTAAAAGTAGAACGCAATCTCTTACCAAAACAAGTTTATAAAGGCTGCTAAGTATAACGATTGAACCTATGCGAGTTCCCAATGGTATATTACACAAATGAAAGTGAACGTGTGAATAGCGCTAACATCATTACAGGTATCGATAATAATAAATATCGATTACAGACGTTGTATGAGTACTCGAGTCGAGCCCCCTAACGTTATGAGAACCACTCGACTTAACTATTGTTTCTGAATAACTCCCGTTAAATTCGATCTGATAAAACCCTGGTTTCTTTGGTTTGTTTGTAAACTTTGTTGTTTAGATGAACTGATAACGAGATTAGGTGGCTACTGTATAAAACCGGTCTAAATGTTATCTTTACAGGTCAGTGAATTGTTTATATGAAATCAACTATTCGTTTCTGTTTGTACTTGAAGTTTCGTAGAGTTATTTATTATTTGTTTAAGTAGAGCCATTGATGGTAGAGTACGTTGATTTTTAGTAGTTTAAGTCCCTATGGTTGATCTATAGATATTATAAATTCTGAGTCAAATCTGTACATTAATTTTTTTTGAAAAATCTTATTGAAATAATTATTATTATCGATACAGAGTCTGAACCGAAGGTATAGGAAACAACACTATGATAGAAGAGGCGTGATTTAAATAAGGAGATAAAATTTATACATATAATAAAATTGTAACTAAGCCTAATCTGTACATTAAATATTTTTTGTAAAATCTTATTGAAATAAACATTATTATCGATACAGAGACCGAATCTATAGTTTTAAGAATTTTTATCTGTTTGTATGTCTGGAAACGCATCACGAGAAACCCACTGGACAGATTTTGATGAAATTTGGTATGATGATAGCTGGTTATCCGGGTCAACATATAGGATACTTTTTATTATCTCATCTGTCAGAAATAATATTAAAGGTTAAAATGTATTGTGATTTGTATATTTAGAAAATCAACGTTAATTATACGTCCTTTTTTATATAACTTATCGTCTAGTGTAGAACTGAATTGTGAATCAATAGTTATACAACCCTTTTGGTTGTGTATGTTTATTATTTTTCTTATAAATTATAAACAGTGTTTAGCAAATTGATAATCTGAAATAGCAATTTGTCGAACATTTATTTTATTGTAATTTAGAAAGTTATGCAATATTTTATATTAAACCGCGACGAAAATCAAAAATTTCTAGTACCAATAGAAATAAGAACAAGTAAAATCACGTGTAATTTTATGCCTATTATTTCTGCGTATATTTTACAAGTATTTCACTTAAAACTTAATGGTTTAAATCCTATAAATTGGCTCACTGATGGCGCTTCATGGTCCCGATTACGCGACTACCAATTTGTTTCGAGGCTGCGTACAGAACGCGAGTCCATTATACAATTTTAACATGATTATTACTTAATTTACAGTATATTTTATTAGAATTTTTCCTTCAGCGAATCTTACTGACAGTGAAAGTTTTGACATTTCTATCCCATGTCATTTTTTATGTTTTATTGTCCGAATTCGCTATCTTGTAGTGAAAGCTATGTTGAAATCGGTTTAGCAATACGTCTAGCATAAATAGAGCTTGAGCTTTACACGTTTTCGATTACGAGACGTCGCTCCTCAAAGTAAAAGATTTTGTTTTCCACCAGCTCCCAGTTTTCCGAGCTCGTGACGTGAAGGTAACCCTTTAGCACATTTTTATATCAGTTCGTTTATGTGAACTAAATAATGTATTTCTATACTACTTTACAAACAAAACCGTCAAAAAAGTTAATTTTCATATATATATGATATGTATTATGATACATATTTTACTAGCATTGCCCGCGGCTTCGCCCGCGTTCAGATGACCAAAAATCAAATCCTTAGGTTTAACATACATAGGTATTAGTAAACTCTTACATTGCAGTTTTTGAATTTTTCTCAGAAATGAGACATTTTCCCACGGTAAAAAGTATCTTATATGTTGACCCGGATA
Organism: Brenthis hecate; assembly: GCA_951806755.1. NCBI lineage: Eukaryota > Metazoa > Arthropoda > Insecta > Lepidoptera > Nymphalidae > Brenthis > Brenthis hecate. The sequence continues at coordinate 7,002,017 of OX638265.1, read as the reverse complement.
ACCAGCTATCACCATACCAAATTTCATCAAAATCCCTCCAGTGGTCTTTCTGTGGTGCGTTAACAGACAGACAGACAAACAAAAATTCTAAAAACTATAGATTCGGTCTCTGTATCGATAATAATGTTTATTTCAATAAGATTTTACAAAAAATATTTAATGTACAGATTAGGCTTAGTTACAATTTTATTATATGTATAAATTTTATCTCCTTATTTAAATCACGCCTCTTCTATCATAGTGTTGTTTCCTACACCTCAAGGTTGCCTGGAAGAGATCGCCCTTTTAGCGATAAGGCCGCCTCTTGTAAATTTTTAAATTTTTGTATCTTATTTTCTCTCTTCTTTACTGGGTGTATCAATAAAGAATATTATTATTATTATTATTATTATATTGTCAAAAGTCTAGGTTGTAATGCGACCGCACATCTAACAAGCTATGTTGTAGAATCAGATGTGTGTGAAAACAGGCAATTGTGTCGCGAGCGCTTTGTGGTGGTTCGATTTGTTGATAAATAGCCGTAAATTACCGTCGTGATTAGTTTGGGGGCGGGATGAGGCACACCCTTAGTACCTATATGTTTAGGCCCTGACAAAAATTGTAATTAAATACGACATTTACTACAAGAAATATGATACATAATGATTATGTATGTGTTTATGAATATATTTTTATTAAAACCTAGGTGACTCTTATCGTCTCTATAAGACTCTTCACTCTAGTCTTTGAGTCCATACAAAAATACATAATAAAAGAAATATTTAGTTTTTCCTTGAATTCCTAAATCTTCAGAGCAAATGTTCTTATTTCCTGACCTAAATACCTTATTCGAGCTATTGAAGACATTTAAAAAAAATATTATCCAAATCGCTTCAATGTTTGATTTTAATTTGTATGGTTATTTTCGTAACTTACATCGTGTAGTCTTAAATATTCCTTAATAGTTATATTTGCTAAATTTTGTGTTTCATTGTTAAAATATATCTTTTTAAATATTTCCCTTGCTGTGAATTTAGTTTTAAACTGTTAATATTAATATTATAACCTTCTAGCAGAATCCGCGGCTTCGTTCGCGGCGTTCGTTCGTTTTTTTTTGTAGTTTTAACTACAAAAAAAAACTCTAAAAAGGTAGGTTATATACAAACTTTTATCCCCTATTTTACCATCTTATGGTATGAATTTTGAAAAATGCTAAAACACGTATTTCTTTAATTGTATTGAAAAGCATTAATACCAAGTTTCAAGTAATTCTGATAATAAATATTTTTTTGGTTGTAAGTATTTTACCGTGGGAGTGAGATAATCTCCAGCGATAAAAAGTAGCCTATGGCACTCTCCAGCCTTCCAACTATCACCACACAAAAAATCACGCCAATCGGTCACTCCGCTTCGACGTGAAACAAAGACAGACAAACAAACAAACAAACACACTTTCACATTTATAATATGAATGTCCAGCATGACAATTTAAATTTCTGCACTTTAAAAACAGTTGTACTATAGATTACGTGTGAAAATTCGTAATTATTTAGCCCATATTGCCACAATAAACACAAGTTATTGTGGGGGTGGCGTGAGCGTATCGTAACAAACATCAGTTTGATAATCACTGTTATTATATTCCGGTTTCTGACCTTCAAGGGGACTAAATATTTTCATTTTATTCTTCCGCTACTTACAGACACGTTTTACTCAGTCCCTTACTGCTAACGCTTATTTAACTAGAAATAGTTCGTGTTGACGAAAATTAATCAACTATTTTGATGTACTAATATGGTTTCAGAGTATTAGAAAAAAGTAATTATAATGAACATATTCGATATTGATATTGTGAAAGTTCAAAGCATGAGAAATGATATGAGATAAAAAAATTGCAGTTACCAGCCAAATTGTATTCCGTCATGTATAGTTTGTGTTTTTTAATTAAAAAAAAAGAGCGGGTGCGTGTAACCTTTAAGCGGGGTTGAAGTAAAGCTTCTTTGGCAAAATAAATTAAAACAAATCAATAATTAAATAAGGTATATAGGCATATTACGATAATATATTTATAGAATATCTTAAACGAAAAGAATATACCTAATATTATATATTTGTCAGACAATAACAACGGTTACCATGGAAATAGGGCAATGGCAATATCTCATTCTCTCGCCGGTTTAATCCTATATACATTTATATATCTGTCTCTTTCTAGTGTCGCATTTCCGTTTCATCAAATCACAACGATTCTAAAGGAGTTTCATTTCAAAAAAAAAAAAAAAAATAGGTACTTTAGAGAGTGGCAATGTACTAAATATTCTCGTTGGGAATGAAATTTTGTCGCAACAGTTTCGTATTTGGTGACATTGAAAGTTATTAAGTTTCAAAACGTCCTTCAAAAGTTTTAAAAAGTTTGCAAGAACGTTAGGTAAAGCTTTTTTTTACATTGTTACTACAGTGCCTATACCTACTAAGGCTTACATTGGAACCAATAAACTTTTCCCTGTTTCGCAATATTATGACTAATGCTTAAGAAAACTGATAATGTCTGACAAAAAACAGTTTTTTATAATAATATTAATATATTTATTCGACAAACACATACTAGGTATATAAAGGAAATCCAAACATCAGACTTCAGAGTCTAGTACCTTCTTATCACTAAATTTTTTAGTATTTTTTTTTTTATTAGAAATTTGTTTTTTTTTTTGCTTTTGATCGATTTCAATAAGCAGCAACTTAAACATAAGCTGGCGTTCATTTTATTATTATATTTTATTACTCTTTTTTTTCTATCGATCTATTTAGCATTCATTTAGTCAGTAATTAGATAAAAGTATTACATGTTTTAAATATCTAATTCAACCAAGGAACATATACGTGGAATATTAAGTAAAAGCTTTCACTATATAGCTTTACATGGAACTTAGATAAACTCTAACCTGTTAGGAATATCTACGTCGCACGTCTAAACGTCACCGCACACGTTGCCCTCCCAAAGCTAAGCACTGATCCGTTAACCGGATTTATCCGGTTATAACCGGTTTCGGCCGGTTCCGATGGCGGTTGTATCCGGATTTCGCATGGATAGATACGACGGACACCGGATGTGCATCTAGCGTACATTTTAATACAAGTTAGAAAATTGGGTTTCGTGATAGAAATATTAAATTAGATTCACATATTGGATGTATTTGAAATGAAATTATTCATTGAAATATTATATTAAAGTAATGAATTATTGTTATAATATATCTTCATTCAAGTATATGTTGAGTTTTTCTATAGGTACATAAATGTGCTAAGGCAAAACAGTTATGTAGGCAACTTTTTCTCCTCTGTTTGTCAATCGATTTTCTTTTTTTTTTAATAGCTATTGACGAGCTTTAGTATTATCAATATTTTTTTCAAAAGAGTTTTTTTTATATACATAGGTAATATATGCATATCTTTTCCTGTAATTTTCTATAATGATTATGGTTAAATTGCGACTCGTTGTACCTAAATAACAATAATTTTGTATTTTTTTATATAGGTAGGTATATAAGAAAATAGAAAAAACATTTAGAATAATTTTGTACATAAATGTTTTTCTAACGATCAAATAGGTATCTGAAACTTCTTAAAAACTTATATATACTACTAGCGATTCACCCTCGCTTCGCTCGGGTTCATTCCTAGCTTAATTCCCAATATAAACTTTCATCCCCATTTTCACCCCCTTGAGAGATGATTTCCGAGATAAAAGGTATCCTATGTCCTTTCCAGGGTCTCAAACTATCTTCTTAAAAATTTCACCTAAATCGGTACAGTAGATCCAGAGATTACCCCCTACAACGTCACAAACTCACAAACTTTACCTCTTTATAATATTATATTAGTATAGATAAGTATGATCATGAGTCTTAAGTTATACCTATATGTTTTTTATTGATCTTCTTTCGCCATGCATACTCGTATTCCTTAAAATTTGTACTGTTTGAAAATTTGTACTGTTGTTTTATAGACATATTCCATTATTTGACATGTAAATTCAACACAAAATAATATTTCTGAGACATTAAAACTAAAAGAGTATCACACCCTATCTATAAACTTGATTCTTTCAATGCCTTCTCATCCCCTAATGAGCATAATCAAATAGGTGGTAGGGCCTAGGAAGGTACAACGGAAGGGCCCAGGGCCTACAATGACAAGCCGGCCGCGGGCGTACACTAATTGTCTAAGTGCATAATAAACTTGTTTGTGACAACCCTGTGCAACTTTGAAACTACTTGCCACTGTAATTTTAACTTTAAAACTATCTAATACGGTTGATTTCTATATGTAGAGATGTTTTAGTTATTCGTTTTGGCATGGTTTCTATTTTGAACCTTATTTTTTATAAATTAAGATGCAGAATTGTATAATTTTTAATAGTTGTATATAATTAAAGGAAGTACTGGTAACATTTCTTGTCACCCTCGGTGTTGTTTATGTGTGGCTCACATTCATTGTGTTCGCGGGTTAATTAGAAAGTTTGCAAAATTTTAAATAAACTCCAAGAATCGCTACTTTTGCCTCGTAATTATTATTGTTTGTATGGTATTTGAAGTATTACGATGTGATGTAACACTTCCACATAAAATATTATTCGTAGAAATTTCTATGAAATACAGTTTACAGTTAGATTTTAGGTTTTAATTTTATATTCAATTATATAGTTTCTAAATATAAAATTATGTGAGTATATATATTTTTATATACACTCTGTACATATATATATATATATATATATATATATATATATATATATATATATATATATATATATATTACATAAAAATATATTTTTATATATATTTTTTGATATAGAGCGTCCTTAGAATATAGTTATATTTTGAATAACAACCAAAAAAATTCAGTAATAAACAATTATGTAATAATTTTGGGAGTACCTAAATCTTTTTGTTCCTCTTATATTCCACTGTTTTACAAAGGTAAGCTTACATATTTTTTTAAAAGGCTACTTGATTGGTTTTAGACTTGGAAGTTTTTCCCGTTGTTACTTGGAAATATAAAACGGCTACTCTGGACACCTTGTCGGCGTCCAACCAAAACCGTAATTATAAAATGAACAAAAACAATCATATTGGGTACTTTTTTTATGTGACCGTCATATTAATTCTATTTCTTTGTCAAAACTTAAGCTAACCATTAGGTAGAAATAAATATTTTTATTATCGCCATAAGGATGTTAGTGTTGAAATATTGGGGATATTTATTATTTTATTGGTCGTACGCTCGTTTTAGGAAATAATACGTGTATTGTCTACGTATAAAGCATTTATAAATTGACAATGTACTTTTTGTACCAAATAATGATAAGATGTATAAATAAACAATACAGGCACTTCTATAAATTTATATAGTATGAAAAAACAACATAAAATATCTATAGTTATATAAAAAAAATACTTTAACTCAAATTCTATCCACCTTTGAAATTCCTTAAAAACCTTAATATATATATATATATATATATATATATATATATATATATATATATATATATATATATATATATATATATATATTATATATATATATATATATATATATATATATATTACCAGTTTTGGAAATTTGCAGCTGCCAATTATTAGGCTCTCAATCTTCTGAATGTTTGCTAAGACTTGTCTATACACTATATGAGCTTCATACAGCGTATATGCATTTAGTGTTTACATAATAAACAAATTTTTACATATGGCGAAACTGTGAAAATGATGACAGTAAATTTTTTTTTACAAAAATACAAAAGTTTATATATCCATATTTAAAAAAAAACGTTTCCTTACCAAAAAGATGTAGAAAAAGACAATAACATATTACTCTTCACTCTTAGTATACACCTATTTTAAAGTAATTTCAATAACTTATATCGTAACATGCATTTGGCAGACTCTAAATAAATAAATATGTTGGTACATTAACACATAGCACCATCTAGTTCCATGGTAAGCTACGAGGCTTGTGTTATGGATACTAGATAGTTGGTACACTACATACATATAACTTTAAATACGTACATATTATAAACTAGCACTGCCCGCGGCTCCGCCCGCGTTCAGATGACCAAAAACCTAATTATTACGTTTTACATATTAGTATACTCTTACAATGCAGTTTTTGCATTTTTTCTCAGAAATGAGATATTTTCTCGCGGTAAAAAGTATCCTATATGTTGACCCGGATAACCAGCTATCATTATACCAAATTTCATCAAAATCCCTCCAGAGGTTTTTCTGTGATGCGGTAACAGACAGACAAAAATTCTAAAAACTATAGATTCGGCCTCTGTATTGATACTAATGTTTAATTTGATAAGATTTTCCAAAAAATATCTAATGTACAGATTCGGCTTAGTTATTATATGTATAGATATTCGGCTTAGTTACAATTTTATTATATGTATAGACATAAATATATTAATTATCCAATACCATCCAAAGCATTAACTTAATTAGATAATGTTAAATATTCTTGATTCATAATGTGTACATCATTGAGATTGCCCGCGAGACGAGACACAATACGCATTATCATTGGTAGCCATTAACCGAGTGCATTCTGCTGAAAAATAATAGACCCTCCATATAGGAAGGCTCGGTGGCACTGACATTATCTTTCGTATTTTTAATTTTAATTTTTATGTAACTTATAGTTAATTTTTAATAAGTTTTTTTATGTTAATTATTAATATTATGATAAATTATTCGTAGATTTGAGTGGTTACCTACAGTTGCAAATTTTTTTTTGTACGTTGAAATTTTTTTAATAGCAAATTAAATATAATTTATGTATATGTTAGATTTAGAATGTTATTTTTTGCATTATGGCAATGATGATAATTTGTAAAAACTTTTTTATTTATATTTCTAAATAATCATTTATTTATTATGTTTTATCACTAAATGTAAGGTTTTTTCCTACATTCAATTCTTTAAGTTTTATCAAAGTACCACTTTATTCTAGCTAAATTACATCGTATTTGATTATTTAATTTCAAATGATTCATGTTTAAAGGTTTTTATACAATAAAATAATGTGACAACATCGACTTCGATCAAAGAGGTGGCTAGTGGGACTCTTCAATGACTACAAGGAAATCTCCGAATTTGGCTTCCTTTGATTAATTTTGACGAACAAAACCCTTGAAAGTGTTAGTTTTTATTTTTTTAAGCTGTATTTATTTAAAAAAAATACATTTATGTATATGTTACATAAAATAAAAAAACGCAATCTCTCTTCGACCTAGTTATTTATATGAGAATATATTTAATTTAACGCGTAACTAGTTCAAATTGAATGAAGACTAAAATTCTAACATATTTTAATGTATGTTTTAAAAAACTGCGAACTGGCCTAGTTGAAAAAAACTTAATGGTATGTTGGGAGAGGTGTCAAGGGAAATTTGAGTAAATTAAAATAGGAAGATAGGGCGAATAAGGTTGCGGGTGCTATTGTCATCAATACGATGAGCGAAAAGTAACTAGCTTGACTCCAACCCTCTGTTGTGGGTTGGATAGATATGACTGTGTCGAGAGACGCCTGCCTGCATTGTAGAGCCGGTAAGTAATTAGGTGCGAGATCCATTTATATGATATAATGTTATTATATTATATAAGCTAGCGCTCTCTTTACATAGCATTCGTGAATGGGTGGGTATTTAGTTCTTTTGTTAATTATTTTTAATTATTTCACTATGTATTTATCGTGAAAGGTATATAGAGAATATTTCAGTATTTGAAGTTATACTTCTTTTGGCACGTTTGGAAAAAAATATGAGAGTAAAATTTTTGACAGCCAAAAAGCAACATGATGAAGTTAGTTGAAAGCGACATGATGAAGTTAGCTGCATTCCTTTTACAAACAGAGAGTTGTGACATACGGGATGAAATCTTTAGCTACATATTTTTGTTCTGTTACGCCAAAGTTTTTTACGTGCGTACATAAGTACATGCACACGTTTTTTTTACTTCCGGGCTGTGTTTTGGAAATTCGTGTATTTATCATTTAGTTTAACTCAAATTTGAGAATTACATATGTGCTATTACTAACATTTATTTTACATATGTACATATCTTACTAGATAGAAATTGTCGTAATTGTACCCGCTATCAAGATAGTGGTCATCGTAGTATCGACGCGTTTTTTATCAATGCTTGCAATTTATACCAGTCCTTTTTATTTTAATAAGAAAAACGTTGTGAAAATTTGTTTGTGCGAAGGTTTGTGTATATTTTTTAATCAAATTTCAAATTTATTAGGTACACAGAGAGACTATGACCTAAAATAACATATAGGCTAATTAGTGATTAAATTTGTCAAGAGATGACGCTGTCTGTGCATCTAATATATAAAAATCTCGTGTCACAGTGTTTGTGTTCGCACTCCTCCGAAGCGGCTCTCCGAAACCGATTTTAATGATATTTTTTTTTGTATATTTGGTAGGTATGCCGGATGAGAATAAATAGGTTCTAAAGGATTTTTCACCCTCACCCTTTATTTTTTAATAGTGATTTTGGTATTTTTGTATGGGCAATATTATATAAATACATAGATATATAACATAGCCAAAGAGTTTTATTTTTGTAGATTGAACAATGGCGTAGCCGCGGATTCTGCTAGTAATATTATAAATACAAAGGCACGCGAGCGAAGCGAATGTAAGATGCTAACATCTACTGCGTATAATAACAATTTTTTAATATAAAAACTATATAAGTATCTCCGTAAAATATTATAAAATAAACCGCCTACGTAATAATGGATTTGTAGATAATGTTCAATGTTAGTTGGTAATAATTGTGTATTCAATCTGAATCAGAAAATATATGAAGCTGCATAAAGAAATTAATTTTTCAATATCTTAGTTAAATAAGAAAATTGCGTAATGTACAGTACAAAATGAATATTAGTATTAAAATTTTTTATGACGGTATTTTGAGAGAAAAATAAGTTTTTTACCTGTTTCTCAAAATTTTATCATCACTAAACCTTAGTGCTATTAAAAATTAAAAGTAGGTACAATCGGCACACGACGAAGTAATAAAAATGTAATAAAATTTATCTTGTAATGACTTAAAGTCTAAGAACTTTTAGAATTGCAAGTGCTAATGAAAGCTTTACTTTATTGATTTAAATTTTGAATCAACAGATTTTATACTAAAATATCAGCTAGATGGCGTTATGGGGCGTAAAATGGCGAATTTAGCTTTTGAAGCTCCAACCATATTATTTAATAAAATTAAAATTTAATGATGAAAATTACTGATATAGTGAATTATGTATATATGGCTATGTGTATATAAAGTCCTAGGTCCTAGGATTGACTATGACGGCCGAGGTCATGTGACGTTTATTGATAAATATAATTGTTGGTAATTTAAAACATCGTACAATATCTATGACTAATAAAAGTTAGTGTTTGTCTTAATATTAATTAAGGATTGAAAATAAAATAAGGAAATAATTTTCATTTTTAAATAATATATACTAGCGACTCACTCTTACTTTGCTCGGGTTCGTCTCTAGAAAAACAAAAACAAATGTAACCCACGGGAACCGTCCTTTTTCGGGCATAAAAAATAATCTATGTGCTATTCCAGACTATAATCTATCTCTGTGCTAAATTTCATCCGCTCAGCCGTTCTGGCGTTTTGTCTGATTGAGTAACAAACATTCGCCGAAACATCCAAATATGTAAGCTTTCATATTTATATTATTAGTGAGATTTGCAGAAAAAATGTAGAGATAAAGAAAAATATGAAAATATTCTTTGTTGAAATGACTGATTAGAATTTAATACTATATCTACTATATTTATTATTACTATAATAATTTTATAAATATGTTATACTATGATAATTTAATACATACAAAAACGTGTGTATGTACTTAACATGTACGCACGTATTAGAAGTTATACCTACTTCTTTGCCGTAACAAAACAAAAATCTCTAAAGATTTTATTCCGTATGTCACAACTCTGTGTTTGTAAAAGGAATGCAGCTAACTTCATCTTATCGCTTTCAGGTAACTTCATCATGTCGCTTTTTGGCTGTCTGTAAAAATTTGACTCTCATATTTTTTTTCAAACGTGCCAAAAGAAGTATAACTTCAAAAATATTTTATTTTAAAATAATTTGAAGGAATTGTAAATAAAAAAATAATGTTTGAAACCAATAAAATTACTTTACAAATAATAAAGATAGATGGCGTTACAGGTAGCGTTATGCCACGAAAAACGAATACGCGCTGTTTGTGTTGAACGTACAAAAGTTTAACCTCATCTGTAAATAAAGATCTAAATGGAAGCTACTCACTAACATTTTTATCGAATATTTTGTTTTAATAATATTTTTTATAAGCTTTATATGAGAAAGGGAACATCCTCTAAATTTTTCTTAGATTATTGAGTAACATATTAATATTATCTGTGTATCAAAGGGGAGATACAGACGAAAGCTAACATCATATGAGTAAATAAAAAATATATTTAATAATTTATATTGGCTTTAAAGAAATTTATCTAAGAATTAAACTTAAGCTAATACGGAGAGCTTTACAGAGTATTTCCCAACATGCGTTATCCCAAACAGAATAATGTAGAGATAATTCATTGCGACTCTATCTACCCATGATATTATAACATATTTTATTATTGAAAAATTTCATTCATTCGATGAAAGCTCTATTATTAAGTAAGGTAGGTTCGGGTAATAAAGCCTATCGGGTAATAAGGCCTAAGTTCTAGAAAATCAACTTTAAATTGTTTGAATCACTCAAGATCACAAACATGGGTAGCTAACACTCAAAGATGGTGCCTTAAACATGTCGCGACAAAAGGGCCCATGTGATGTCGCCAGTGCGACATCTTTCATTGTGGGATGCGGTTGTGACACCACGAATAATAAAAAACCCGTGAGTTACAAACGTAAGTATTTTTTAAAATATTTCACATAATTATGTAATTTTACATTATAAATTTCTATAGTTTCATACTCTTATGATCTTAGAAGTTTAAATTATAATATCATAGTTCGAATCATATTATTTTTATTTTTCTTAACACGGTGTTGCCGATGGGTATTAAGGCCTACAAAATTTGATCGTAGGCCTTATTATCCTCCTTTTTGTATTAATATTACAGTTTTAGTTAGTATCTTTTTTAAATAGCTAGGAGTATTATAAAAAGTAATGACAACTGTTTACTAATTGTTAATTGTCTCTTTTTAGTCACAGCAATCACAATGCCTCCCGAACGAGCATTATGGTCTGAAAATGACTTGGTGTTGGCTGTTCGAGCGGTAGAAAGAGGAATACTGAGCACCTATAAAGCTGCTGAGAAGTATAAAGTTCCCAGAAGAACCATTAGGATTCATATTCAGACCGGCAGTTTAAAAAACACTAGGTCAAAAATCCATACTCAGTGATGACCAGGAAACTGAACTTGTAAGGAGAATCATGAAGTTCGCTGAAATTGGATTGCCTGTGACACCACTGATTCTCGACGCTTGATCTTTAATTTACGAATATTTTAATAACATCAAGCATAACTTCAACCCATTTCCTAGAGTTGCAGGTAAAGAAAGATTGATTTAAAGCATTCATGAAAACACATGCAGAAATATCTAGAAGAAAAGCTTAATTCATGAACCCGGCCAGAGCTCAAAAGCTTAATAAATTTATTGTTGATAATCACTTTAAGCAACTGAGTGAAGTTTATGATAATTAGGATTTGAAAAAAAAACACCAATACTTAGGAGAAAAGCCCTAAATTACAGGATAAACTTCAGTCTAAACTAACTAACTAAAGACCGGTTTGACAAAAATAAGAAAGGAAAGAAAATAATAAAGACATCGAATCTCAAAGGTAGAAGTGCTAAGCAGAAACAAGTAAGCTGGTACTGTCATAGTTGTAAAGAGGGTAAGATGGCAGATATAAGGCAATGTGCTAAATGCGGCAAGTGGTATCAAGAGGAATGTGTTGGTTTGTCAGCAGATGATAGGGACACTTTTGAGTGTCCTGACGGCTGTTAATCAAAGGAAACTGTTTCTTTTTTAAGACTGCATGCGTGATTAATGCATATCTATGATTATTAATCGCAATTACCATATATAAGATGCATATTTTGATTATTTATGTATGTGAAAAGACTTAGGCCTTATTACCCGACCATAGTATAAAAAGGCCTTTAGATAGTGTTTTAAAAAATGTTTAATTTTGTTTTTGTTTACAGCAAAAATTGCCATTTTTAGTTTTTATTTTATAGTAATGATTCTATAAGTATACTTAACATTAAAATTAATTGATTTCGGTATACAGTTTTTATTTTATTTCAAATCTCCCTTAGCTAGGCCTTATTACCCGAACCTACCTTAATGACTTTATACTCGCCATTGTACGCTTAATATCGAAGCTCAAAAACGTTTGGCACGTTAAAGCAATTTAAACTATCCAGTAAATGACAATAGCCTTCGCAAGCAATAAAAATATAAGAAATGCCTAGCTTAGGGTATAATAATTATTTTATTATTCGAATAAAAGAGCTTCTAAGAAGTAAGAAGTATTGCAATACAATGGTAAAACTTGATGGTGTTTTAACGATTTTGAACTCTATTTTTTAGAAAATGAGATTGATTATACAATATTTGTTGGGAATAATATTTTTATGGCAGTTTCTAATATTTTTATGGTGGTCATCCCGTTAGCGAGTACAATTGTTTTTGTGCCGCAAATGAACTACAGAAATGAAGCGTGTCTGACTCTTCAGACAAAAGATACAGGGTTATAAATAAATAGAGTGATTTAAAATTAAATTTTGTAATTTCTATAATATAATGAATACTACGAGTATAAACTTTTCTATAAAATGTTATTTTGAGGTATTAAAATTAAAATGTCTGTTTGTGATGTCAAAATAACAATTTTTTACTAAAGCATATGAAATTATATACGTTACTTATAAGAAAAACACACTTTTTTATTTTTGTCTGCCAGTTTGTTTGTTCCGACTAATCTCCGAAAAGGCTGGACTGATTTTGATGGGACTTACACAGGCAGATAACTGAAGAAAGAAGAAACTGAAGGTAAATTAATTAAAAGTAACTTAGGCTACTTTTATTTTAAAAAAGGATTAACGTTCCGTTTAAAAAAATCAAAACGTACCCAGGGACGCACCCGAGTGAAGCGAGGGTAAATCTCTAGGTGTATATAAATTATTTAATGACAAATAAAAATTACAAGACAATTACCTCAATATAATAAAACTTATTCAATTAATTTCACCTTATTCTATAATAATAATTTTTAGTTTATCTGTAAATGATTCTTTCGTGGCTTAAGTTTTATGATGGAGCGAGGCGCTTAGCGATCGTAAACTTCATATTATTGCTATTTATTCATTTAGCTATTTCTGATATTTATTATGTCATAAAGATTAAAACATTCCAAAAATGTGCATAAAAATGCAGTTTTTACCAAAAATATCATCATATAATACAGTATAATAATAATAATTTAGGATAATTTATTTCTAAATGAGATACTTAGAGCTAACATTGGTAAATTGTATTGAATTAATTGTATGTAATATCTATTTATTTCTATAATATCAAGTTAATATTTTTTTGTCAGTTTCCGATAGGTATAATATATTACTAGCTATATACCTATATCGTAATATGACTTATTATTTAAGTTTAGAAACGTATAAATATATTTATTTTTCATTAAGAATTTATGACTAATGTTATGAAACGTTGATAAAGTAATTTTATTTTCACTTCTCGCTATAAGAAGCTCGAACAAAAATTATTTCTATATACAAAGAAAGAAAACTTAAGTATAAAGGTAAATTTAAGACCAAGTTCTATTACAGCGGTTATATCATGCATAAGAGAGCTTGTGATATGCCTCTGAACAGCTGTACGTTCCGCAGCGCCAAGGGGTATTGGCGCGAGAGTGAGGGAAGATGAATATTATAAGGTAGGATAGGGACGGCGATAGTTGGCGAGGAGGGGCTCGAATTCTACTCTCAAGCCACCCATTGGTAGGGGCCACGCCGCCTTGACCGCGCCCCCCGCAACGATACCCATACGAGCTCCACAACGAGCCATCAGTCTACCGCCCGAGTTCGACGCGACACAATCTCTCGTCTGTGCTCATTCACCATTGTGCCATACTAGCTAATGTTCTAATAGAACCCAGTGTTTATTCAACTTGTCAAAATGTCGACTTTAAGTCATCACCCGTATGCGTTCTCAATGCATCCTGGCATGTTGCCGGAGTATCCGAGCGCACCTCAGCCGCTGCCCGCGTCTTCTCCTCAGTCGGAGGGCCACATCAAGAGACCTATGAACGCTTTCATGGTCTGGTCGAGGCTTCAGCGCCGGCAAATCGCAAAGGACAACCCTAAAATGCATAATTCGGAAATTTCCAAACGTCTTGGCGCTGAATGGAAGTTGCTAACGGAAATGCAGAAGAGACCATTCATTGATGAAGCGAAGAGGCTTCGCGCGCTGCATATGAAGGAGCACCCGGACTATAAATACAGGCCAAGGAGGAAGCCCAAACCTCCCACACCCGGCTCTGCTCCTGGCGCTGGCGCATTCCCAAGCTTCCCACTACCTTACTTTGCGGGCCCAGCACCTACTGTGGGACATTTAGATGCCTTGTCGTATTCCGCAGTACCACCATATTTCCCACATCAGTTGGACCATCTCCAGTTCTCCAAATTAATGGCTCCGTCTGCCGAAAAGTTGCCGACGGCGTCATCAGCTGCTGCCGTAGTGTCATCTTTTTATTCATCACTGTACACGCAGCCGGCTCCACCGAAACATTTCTCATCACCTCTGTTCCACCAGTATGGGGCAGCGCCTTCATCACCTGTGTCTCCGGTGACCCCGACCCAGCACAGCCCGCACGATGACCAGCTCAGGCGGCCGGTGTCCGTCATATATTGAAGACCAACGTGCCTTCCTTGAAGGAGTTCAATCTTTTAGGGTATGGCAGTGAAGTGTTAAAGACGATTACACAAGGACATTATTTATTGTTTCTAGACTTACGCATAGTTGAAAATTGTAAATCCAGTGTGTTTCATATCAAGTGGCTTGTAAATATGTTGAGATCATATATCGTAGGCCCACTAGTGGGTTGTCGTATTAAGTTTGATGAACTGTGATTTTTGTTTTCGACGCGTCTTCAGATATATAAGTTACTGTTTCTATTGTAAAGTGAGATCGGTACCAAAAAGAGATAATTTCATGTAGGTGTCACGATTAGATGTAGTTCTTCATATGAATCCTGGTTTTTGTTTTTCTGTAATGTAATATCTGTTAAGTTTGAGTCATCCTTAGTGTACGATGATTCTCGCTTTACTTCGGTTAATGTAATTTATTTATTGCCAGTTTAGATTTACGAGGAGTATTTGTAAATTAGTTGATTAAATTGTAAGTGGCTAATGGCTATCACGTGTAAATATTAGTTTGTAAATCAAAATCGATGTCAGTACCAACGATGTATTATAGAATTTGAGAAGAGAATTTGTTAACGCCATACGAATAAACTAAATTGTTTTTATTTTAAACTTTTGTTTTCTTTTGTGCTGTGATGCTGAATGGATAAACCTACCTTTTTATGAGATTTAGATAAATTTTCGACTACTACCACGTGTGTGTTTTAATCGAATTTCTTAACTAACAGTCAATTATTTTTTGCGCTACTTAAAAGTTCAGTGACTTGTGAAAACGTATTTTGGAGACGATAAGTAAAAAACTTTATAGAAATCTTCATTAATTATGATACTCATATAGTACTTATTTCCAAATAAAAAATATTGTTCTTTAATTCAATTACTTTAGCAACTTAAGGAATTAAAAAAAAAATAGTAATTGCTTTAAATTACTATTGCAAAATTTTGAAAGCTAAGCTTTTCTTAAAACTAAATTAAATTATATGAGAAATATTTACATTACGAAGTTATATTATAAGGAAGTTTATCTTGATTAAATAATAAATTGACTACAAAATAAACTTAATACCCTAACATTTTTTTAAATAAATACATATATTGTTATTAACAATGGAGCATTGAGGATACAAGCGTCCGACGGCTTTGAACTTTTGCTGTAACGAAACTAAAAACTGTTTTATAAATATTTCAATTTAATTTTTAAATATTATGAGTTATATTACCCTATTTCTCTTTTTTAATTCCTACGAGATTTTTTTAAGTCCTTTAGTATTTTAATTGTGAGTTTGAAAGCTCTTCTTTGAGCTTTTCCTTATCAGTATGTAAAGTACAAAGTGAGTAGTAATGATCGAGGAGAATATAATAATAAATAAATGTTGGGACAAAAACCCACAGTACCATCTTTTCCATGGAAAGCTCTCGTAGATTACCATGGAACTTACTGGAGCTTGTGTTATGGATACCAGATAGTTGATACACTACACATATTATATAACTTTAAATCCATACATATTATAAATTTAAACACCCATGACTGGAGTACAAGCATTCGTGCTCATCACACAAATGAATGCCTCGAGCGGGACTCGAACCCGCGATCGCTGGCACAGCAAGTAGGGTGTCACTACAAACTGAGCCAAACGTGTCGTCGAATAGGTATATTATAATTTTTATTTTTGGTAATATACTATTTTTTTGATATTCATAAAATTTTATAATAAACTATTTATCGTAATAAATAAGGATAATTTGAATTAGCAATTACGTATGACTTATAATCTTCATGTTATAAATATTTTATAAAGGCAGCTTTTGACTGCGATTTAACTACACTTTTTTTAAATATTTACATATTAAAATGCCACGAGGTGTTTGAGGTACCTACTTACCTGGTAATTGGTAGCAATAAATATTTGTGTGAACATTCTTAATATTCATTGGCTCGGGAATGGAACCTGCGACTTTTGGCGTAGTTGGTGATATCAGGTCGACATATGTTACTGTTTTATTTAAATATTCACTCAATAAAATAACTATTTACACATAGGTGTTACTATAGGCAACAAGATTACATATAGGATGATAATTTTTCCTTTTATACCTAACCAAAGTCCCTAGTTATATTAAAAAATAATCTTTATCTTACTTATTGATTAATATTATTTAATATTTTTTTAAGGACAGTGGTAGCCTACTGGTAATGCGCTCACTTGGGAAACCGGATGAACCGGGTTCAAATCTCGGGTCTCGCACCTCTGATATTTTCATATGCGAATAATTTTCAACATGATTACTAATTATCTTACAATGAAGGAAATCATCGTGAGGAAACCTGACTGTCTGAGAGAATCTAGCAAGTTTTCGAAAGACTTTTGAAGTCCGCCAACCCGTAATAATTCAGCTTGGTGAATTATATTATTATTATTTATTATTTAGTCTGATCTCCCTCGTATTGAAGGGAGGCCCACCCCCAGCTGTGGGACGTTAAAGAGGGCTTATACATAGATACATACATTTTTTTATCATACTGTAAACTTTACATCTTAAAGTATTAAACTATAACTTGAGCCGTAGCAGTATTGAGAGTAACGGATCACTAGATGGCGTTACTGGTTCATTAAAGGGCTTGTGAACAGCTTTATGCGACATTCACTCTAACCCTGTATTAATTTAGCATTGTAATATTTAACTAATAATTGATTTATTATAAAGAAATATTCGCCTAGTGGACAGAAATCGACCATAAATATTATTGAATATTTGAGTAAAACATATGTGAATAGAATTTACGTATCTATGTACATATATAAAAAACGGTCAAGTGTGAGTGGAATTAGCACACGAAGGGTTCCGTACCGTCGTATATGTACTTTTTACTAATTTGTTGTTTTCTTAGATTTACGCGAATACTTGACATTTTAAATAAAACTATCTTTTCGGATTATTTCGCGGATTTATTTTGATTTTTCTCAAATAGTTTGAGACGTCTATAACCTTAGTCTCTCCCGTGACCATGATTGCTGTAAAGCATTCAAAACGTCGGGAGCCAAAAATCATAATAAATCTACAAAATAATCCAAAAAGATAGTTTTATTTAAGCTAGGTACCTTAGAAGTAGGCAGGCGTAGAAGTTATTTACTCAAAATGTACTAATATTCCAAATATGGTAGAGTGTTTGTTAGTTTTGTATAGTATGATCGAATTGAATTATTTTCTCTAAATCGAACCCATTACCTTTATTAGAGAAGTAAATTTACTTTGTGTTTTACGTTAACTTGCCAAAACTGAAAATTTTATCATATATGTACTTAGTAATGTCCGATTGACCGATTTCGACCACGGCGTCAAATCTCGCTGAGACTAGCCAACTGCGCAGGAGATATTATAGTGCACAAGTGTACGCGCAGACACAACGTGCACTCTATCCTTTCACTCTCAAATTCCGATGGGACGATATTTCGACACTCGCGGTGTAGAATCGACTGCTTTATGTGCTCTCCGAGGCACGGGGGTGAAACACCGCCAACTTCCCAACTCTGGGTTGTTACTGGAACTTTCTAACAGAAAGACTCGATAATTAAACTTGGTCCGACCTGGGATTCGAACCCAGGACCTCCGGATGTACAGCCGTACATGCTAACCAATACACCACCGAAGTAATTAATGTATGTAATTTATATAAAGCATAGATATATAAAAATGCCAATCAATACCTATATAGGTGGCCTATTATACATATAGCAGAGTTTCCTATAACGGAGTAAAAGTTCACCCTATCAATTGTGCGCCGAACACTGCTCTCGATTTGATTATTACTGGATTTCACTTTTGATTGTTTCACAAAGCCTTTGTTTTATATTTCATAGAGTTTTGGCTATTTTTAGGTATCACTTAAAATTTTGAAATTATTAAATATATTTTTAAATATGTTTTATATGTATCTGTTGATAAGTATTTTGGTTTTAAACGATACTGTGATATTTGTTGTCATTTTAGTTTCTATGTGTTTAGATAATGCCAAATAAACATTTTATTCTTACTTCATTCGGGAGCACCTCTTGGTGCTTTTAGTGAATTTATTAAAAACATTGACTGTTCTTTATTTATATATTATATCCAGCTGTAACATACCCCAACATACAAATCTTCGTATTATAAGTACTTTAACAAGTAGCGTGATTTTTATATTATCACCAATTTTAAAGCCCAAATTGTCACTTGGTCTGTTTTGGGATAAAAAGTTAGAAATATCCATATTCTAAAAAAATACCTCAAACTGGAGTCGAATCTGCACCAGAGCTTTATACATTTAGATATCTCTACGATCGAATGAAAAAGGACAAGTCAAAGTCATTTAGTTCTTCGTTTATTAATAAGGTAGGTATGACTCGATGAATGGAATGCCAGGCCACCCCTTGCCGATTGTGCGTCGAACTTGGTTTTCAATTTAATAATTACGCCCAGTTTCCGGGGATTTTTCAATTGTTTTAAGCCATTCTCTTTCATTATTTTCGTTGGGTTTTTACATCATCGGTTTAAAATAAAATTTGGTAAATATAGAATATTTTAATAAAGATCTATCTATACATGTAATAAAATTCTAACTGAGTCGAATCTGTACATTAAATATTTTTTTAGATATTTTTTTTTGAAATATTTAATATTATTTTTAAAATGTTTGTCTGTCTGTCTTTGACCGCATCACGGAAAAACCAATGGAGGGATTTTGATGATGATAGCTGGTTATCCGGGTCAACATACCTATAGGATATTTTTTACTACGGGAAAATATCTCATTCCTGAGAAATCTATACTAAACGTAATTATATTTTTTTATTCGTACACAGTGTGCTGATGAAAATTATTATAATGATATTGTTGGTCTTTGAACTACTCACATTGTCTATTATTAGTTATACCCTTTATATACAGGGTCATTTTTAATTTACTGAAAACCTTTTGGGAATATACTATTTACATCATAACAACAATATCTGTAACAAGAAAAAATAATACTTCTTAAATTTTTATTTCCATACAAAAATAAAAATATTTTTTTGCACCTTCTAAACTTTAAAGTTCTAGCATCTGGCCAAGTTTAAATGAGTAAGCGCGGCTTCCTACACCCTCCACCCCTCCCCCTCCACCGGACACGCACTTTCTTTTGCTAACGCTGGACTATTACCGTTGAGAAGGTGCAATAAAAATATTTTTATTTTTGTTAAATTTAAGATATATAATTTTTTTTTCTTACAGATGTTGTTGTTATGTTGTAAATAGTGTATTCTCAAAAGGTTTCCAGTAAATTAAAAATGACCCTGTATATAGATCTTTTTATGTATAATGTAATTAAAAAATGTCCTATACACATATACTATATATGATCTTGCCCAACACTAATGTGCCACAGACTATTTATATCAATCATATAAGTGTCATAAAAAATTCTACTTGAATTAGAAATTGATTTTAAATTAACTCACTGCCAGATAATGCATGCTTTAGAATCTAGATTCTATAATCATGAAATTTTCATTTTTCACAAGAGTTCCTTACCTTTATAATGAAGATACAAAGATAGACACGATTTTGGAAATTTCATCCCTTAAAGGGCATAAAAGTAAAGGAGAGGGGAAGGAGAAGAGAAGGGGTGAAAGTTACTAAAATGAAAACCCTTATATTTGAATGTTTGATCATTACAAGAACGTTACGTACCTTCTTGACGTAGACGTAGACCTTATTTTTACACTTATATTTTTTCTTAAATTACAATCGCTAATCTTGTGGCCCCATTTAGAAAAGGATCTTAGAAAGGTTTGAATTAATCATTAGTTTGCAGGTCGTTGTTAAGAATTGGCGTTTCAAAGACTGAATTCTAAGACTTAAGTGTGTTTATCTGTTTCCTGTAGAATGGATGTAAAATCGATTATGATAAAATACTATTCGTCATGAAATTTTCATAAAAAAAATTGAATGTCGAGTTATGGTACGAATTTATAGTAGTAATGTATGTAGTAGGTTAAGTGTAGTAGACAGTGGTAGTACAGTGGTAAGCGCTCGTTTGGGAAACCGAGTGAAGCGGGTTCCAATCAAAGGTCTCGCACCTTTATTTTCAAGTGCGGATCATTTCCAATATTATGTTTACAATTTTCCTAACAGTGAAGAAAAACATCGTGAGGAAACCTACATTTCTTAGAGAATAAAAACAAGTTTATTAAAGATATGTGAAGTCCGGCAACCCGCAGTTGGCCAACGTGGTGGACTATGGCTTGATCCCCACGTATTGAAGGGAGGCCCGTGCCCAGCGATGGGACGTTAAAAAGAGCTAAATACATTAATTATAACAAATTGAAGATATCGTAAAGTATAATATTTATGTATACAAAAAAATGTACGCCTGACATTTACTATACACATAATTGAGTGAACAAAAAGAAATCGGTAATGAAATAACGCATTTAAGACCGGATAAGAGCAGCAAAAATGACAATCTAATTTTTGATACAAATATCATCTATATGTAAATTTAAATTTGAGAGGATGAAATACATATAATTGTAGAAACGCAAGCCCCGTTCAAAATTGTATCTTTATAGCAAAGTATGCTGTTTCGAGTCTCGCTCGGAACAAATTTGTTTGCTCACGTAAATATTTTTTATGCAATTTATATAGGTACAAACACCTTTGTACAACATAAAGTATGAAGAGTTATTATTAAAATATTAATATTAATTGAGGATTTAAAAGAAAAACCTATTTACACCGCTTCATGTTTTATCCGTGCTTGTGTACATATAATACGCTTCATTATGATCTATTCATTCAATGTATTAAAGTATCTTTTAATAATGTTACCTTGATAAAGATTAATTGCCTATTTAATTGCCATATGACGTCACTCAGTCACGAACTTTGGTTTGAAGTTTAATGTTGCCGATGTATAGCTAGTGCTATACAGCTATGCAATAGCTAAACTTGGCACAGTCTGGGATTCGAACCCAAGACCTCCGGATCTACAGTCGTACATACTAGCTAGATCACGGAGTCAGTTTTTATATGACCGAAAATTGAAAGTCATATATAGGTACATATAAGCTTTCGAAAGCGATACTCTTTGTTCAAGAATCATCTAGAGCAGTCAACTAATATAGTTTGGAGAGTTAGCTGCCTACTTCATAAGGAATAAAAGTATAAAATAAAATTTTATAGTAAAATACACATTTATATAAATTTAAACACACATACATACATATACATTTTAAAAACAAGATTTTCCAAAGAAAACGTATATAAGTAGAAATTTATATATATATATATATATATATATATATATATATATATATATATATATATATATATATATATATATATATATATATATATATATATATATATATATATATATATATATATATATATAAGTATTTACTAAAATCCTTCCATTTAAGACAATATTAAAACAATCTCAATTTAAACAACTTGTTCGCCCAATAACAGTAAATAACAATAAACACATAAATAGAAGACCGCCCAAAAGCAAAGGCTAAGGAAGTACAGATTCTATCTAACATTCCAGCTGATGTTTGAAAGTGATAAATGATATTTCCATATAAAGGCGTTGTCAAGATTAATTAAAGTTAAAGCATTACTTAAATAGATAGTTAGGCAAGAACGGGTAGCTTTATGTACTCCAACAGTTGCATAGTCAGTTTCTTTTATACTCGAAGCTTATTTTATTATGAAATTGTTGATTCCACAATTGTTATAAAGAAAGAGCTTTAGAAGATTGAACAATTGTTGAACTTTTGGTTTTAGAAAGCTTTGCAATTATTATTATGTATATATTTTGTCTTTATCTTAAACTGTTTGTTTGTTTGAAAGTTAGTAGTTGCTATTTTAATAGTAAAGTTGGCTATTTTTATCTACATTGTACGAGAGATGTTTGCAGACTTGTTATTAATATTAGTGTTCGCCCAGTGTACGAAATTGTACCATAATCGTTATAGAAATTTTAAGACAAACATATACGAATAGAATTTACCTATCTACTTAGTATTTAACAAAAAACTTTTTCCTATTTTTTTTATTCATAAGGTTACCTAAAGTTCGACCATAGCTGCTTAACAAAAAAAAAAGAAAATCGGTTGACAAACAGACGAGAGAACGTTACTGAACTGTTTTGCCTTTGTGTATTTACATTTATACATACTAGCGGCTCACCCTCGAGTTGCTCGAGTTGGTCCCTAGGTAGCATTTTAATGGTTAGTATGGAATAGATAGACTATATTATTATATGTTTTCCCATGGAAATGAGATAATCTCCCGCTGTAAAAAGTTACCTATGCCACTCTCTAGCCCTCCAACTGTCTCCACACAAAAATCACGCCAATCCGTCACTCCGTTTTGACGTGAAAAAAGGACAAACAAACAAGCTTTTTCATTTATAATATTAGTAATATGGATGTACTTAAGATGATTCCTCTATTAAATGTACTTACTTTGTGGCCGAAAAAATATTTATCCCAAGCAGGATCGGAACCTGCGGTCTCCGACGTAGATACAGACGCTTTGCAGGTTAATTACCTAACCTCGCCTTTTTTTTCCTCTGAACACTAAATTTTTGGCATTTTCCATTCTACACAATAAAGTCTCATACAAAAATCGTAACATAAATAAGGTCCTATGTCTAAGGGATTACCTACTCCCCACATATATTAGAGAGGAACAGCTATTCAATGACAAATAAAGTATACATTTTATTGTGATTTTCTTGTATTCAAACCCTTATTTCGACTCGACTTGTGCTTTGAATTTGATACCGTTGATTTTCTTTGCAAATGTTACATGAATTTCATATGCGATGTTCGAGTATTTTTTTTTGTTAAGTAAAGCTTGATGTGATAATATATATTTATGAATTGAAAAACTCTAAGTAAATGCTGTTTCATATTTATTTTTTCTTTCTATATTATAAAGAGGAAAGATTTGATTTTTTGTTTGTTTGTTTGTACTGAATAGGCTCCGAAACTAATAGACCGATTTAGATGAAATTTTGTAACAAGATAGTTTGAGACCCTGGAAATAACATAAGATGGTTTTTATCCCGGAAATCATACTTAAGTGGTAAAATGGGGATGAAATTTTGTATGGGGAATCAAGCTATGATGATATGATATAAAGGTAAATTAAATGAAAATTTGTCTGTTTTAGTTTCGATTTTCGTTTAACCTTTATGTCGTCCTAATCTAAAATCAGTGCTAGCTTCTCTTATTTGTGCTATTTATTATAAAACGTAAAGTCATTTTTTAAATTAATTTCATTATACCTGTTTTTAGTTAAGATACCTCTTACTAATATCATACTCGTAAATGTGAAAGCTTATCTGTTTGGATGTTTGGATGAATGTTTGTTACTCAATCACGCCAGAACGGCTGAACGGATCTGGATGAAATTTGGCACAGAGATAGATTTAGTTTATCCCGGAAAAATGTACAGTTCCCGAGGGATAGATTTGTTTTTGTTTTTCTAGAGGCGAACCTGAGTGACACGACGGTGAGCCGCTAGCGTATATATATCTTACGTGTAGTTCTCATATTCTTATTGAAAAGTATTACTGAATACTTAAAGTGTGATAAAATATAAGCTTATGCAAAATTATTCATTGTATTTCAAATGAAAAATTATTATTTATCTTCTAATATTTTATTTCGTTTACATT
Source organism: Brenthis hecate (assembly GCA_951806755.1). Taxonomy (NCBI): domain Eukaryota; kingdom Metazoa; phylum Arthropoda; class Insecta; order Lepidoptera; family Nymphalidae; genus Brenthis; species Brenthis hecate. The sequence goes on along the minus strand of OX638265.1, from coordinate 6,977,300 downwards.
TTCTACGAAGCATTGGCCAAGTAAAAAATACTCAAATTGCACGTTTAAAAAATAAAGCATTGAAATGAATTAAAATCAGGATATTTCATGTTTTCATATCATTTCATTTTTACGGTTCCATACCCGAAGGGTGCCAACGGATCTTTATTACCAAGCCTCCGCTGTCCGTCCATCCGTCAGAGGCCTGTATCTCATGAAACGTAATAGGTAGACAGTTGAAATTTTCACAAAGTGTGTATTTCTATTGCCGCTATAACAACAAATAATAAAAACCCAAGTTGACGAATTTAAAAAAGACTGTCATCCAAATTAAAAAAAAAAACGATTATGGTACGGAACCCTTCGTGTACGAGTCCGACTCGCATTTTGCCGATTTTTTATGTTTTCATAAATACATGTAGGTTACCTACCTAAGTAGTTCATAAAAGTAATTGGAATTTTAAGATTTTCATTTTCTGCTATGGATTTAAACTCAATAAGGGTCTCGCATAGCTCATTAAAATCGTATGGAATACGCAAATTTTTATTAAAACGTGTTCATTCATAGCGTATTTATTGTGTTGTTACTTTAACAATACAATCATCTACGATTAATGTGTTGCGAATCGCATTATCTTCGGTAATGTTCGTTTTAAAAATTACTATATAAAGTGTAATAATAAAAAGCTATCGAAAAATGATAATGAAAATTAAACCATAACACTTTGCAATATAGTTGTAAGTTATTCATAACGAAATACCTGCAAAAAAAGCTTCGTAATTTTTTATAAATTTGAGTCTTATCGCGTTAACAATAAAGTTGATTTTGCATTGATATTCAAATATTTGGCTGCCATTAGAATAGTGTATGAATATATTAATTTGTTGCGAAAAGCTTTATTTAGTTTCTATTATTGGAGCTTTAATTGTGCTTTGGACAGCTTTGGCCACAAAAGGTTAATGTAGAGTAGCTTTACCATTAAGTTACAATACTTTAGCTATTATCGTACAAAATGAAATATTACAGTAAGTACAATACATATTTCTATTCGCTAGTGAATGTAGAAATTAATCTATAGTAGTCTCTAATTTGTTGAAACAATAACATGAACTCCATATTATTTTGGGGTAAGGTCACATATGATAAAGGTCGCATGTAAGGCGCTATAACAAATTAAGGGTTGTATATTATTACGTTTAGAAGTCAAATACGTTTATACGATATCATAACTTTGCTACGTATTTAAAGGGTAATGCGTTATGATAAAACTATTTTCATTATACAACTAGCGACTCACCATCGATTCGTTTGAGTTCGTGGCTATGCTAATTCCCAATACAAACTTACATCCCGATTTTCATCCTCTTAAAGGATAATTTCCGGAAAAAAATATCTTATGTAAGGACATAAGATTTTTTTTCTCAGTGTCTCAAACTATCTTCTTACCAAATTTCATCTAAATCGGTCTAGTAGTTTTTGAGTTTATTTGTTACAAACATACAAAAATACACAAATACAAATCTTTCCTATATTATACATATTATTAGTGTAGATAATCATTTTTGTAACATAGCAATTTTTTTATTTTAAAGTTATCTATCAGTAGATTTACTGTAATCTTATTATATACTAAATGTAAAGTCTATGAAAATCGGTTCAGCTATTTTTACATGATGAAGAACTATATTTTGTTTTCAATTCACTTATACGTTATAGTGACATCGCGTGACTAGCGCTCATGCTTTGGGATTGCTATACCAAATAACTCCCATAAAGCCTTTGCTTCCTTCAATTAAGTGTGTTTTATTGCACGGTCTTCGCATTGACCTAGTTATGTTATTTTAAATATTTATACATAAATAAATGATACATCAAAATCCATATTTTAGAACTAATTTATTATACGGAGATTGAGTGTTTGGGTAAAGAAAAAGAATGTGTATAAAAGACGATAAGACAGATTTGGATAGTTTAAAATAATTCCAATTAATATGCCTATATCAGAGCTATTCCTAGTAGAAATCAAAGCTGGTACTTTAACCATAGTACCTGCCTAAATTGCATCAAGACCACCTAGGTATATTTTATAATATTAAATGAGCAATTCTTGTATGTATGTATGTATGTATGTATGTATGTATGTATGTATGTATGTATGTATGTATGTATGAATATTTCGTGTATCTCGGAAACGGCTCTCACGATTTGGAGCAAATTTTGTATTTAGATAAGATTTTGCTTTATATGAAATGAAATGAAGTGAAATTAAACTTTATTAAAATAGATTTATTATAAGCACTTTTGAATTTTTTTAAAGTTTATCTTTATAGATCTATTTTCTAAGAAAACGCAATATTTATGATTTATTTATTCATTTAATCTTTTCCGAAGAACTCTGAGCAACGCTCAGTCTGAGGTACTAGATATAATAAAGGGACGTTATTATGAATTTTTTTCGTGTGTAATAGATTTAATGATAAATTATTTACATTCATTAAGATTTTATTATGCATTTCCTCATAATTCTTTTGTAATATTCATTCATCAATTCATGTACAATTTACATTGTATGTATATGAAAAGCGTGCGATAAGTTAATAACGTCAATCTCTATGCATAATAATGACATGTACACAATAAATCAAAAGTATTAATAAACGGGTCGGTCGCTATATATAACACTAACAATATGTATGTCTGTCACAAAAACCACGTGTGGATCCGCGATATAAACGTCACCAGCCATGTCTTCTAATTTATCTTTTATACAATCATTTTTACAGCGTTTGCAACCCCCAGTGATTAATGATGGATGGATTCCTGAATAATTACCAAGACTTTTAATATTCAAGTGACTTCGTATTGATTTCTCATTTCAAACTTTACACTCTCGTCTTAAAGTACATTTTGTGTTATCCCACTGAGATGACCCTTGATATAGGGCTCGAATACAAAACGTCATAAGCGACATTTGGATTTTTATTAAAATTTTGATGTTGCTAGTTAGAAATAAGATTTATTTTGTACGTTTAAGAGTATGAATAACCAACAAAGGCGCCATTCAATGCAAATCTCCACTCGAGTTTTAAGGGTAGTGTGCGATATTAATTTGTTATAATTGTCCCCCCGTCTCATATTTGCTCGCATGTGGCATTTTTATTGCGAATTACTGGCAATCATTAATTTTGTTTTTCTTTTCAACACTCTAAAAGCTAATGTGTTTCGAGTGGCGGTATTATTTCATTTGTATGAGAAATATGCGTATTAGATTTTTTTTGTTGGCTTCAAGTTTCTTTGTGAATTACGTATCGGTTACAATGGTTACTGTGGTTTGTTTCGGCAAATCGTTTGTGTATTTTTTTTTATTTTATAGATTTCGTTATAACGTTCATAATATATTGTTTGGTTATTGCTTAAGAATAAAATTTAATCTTTTATTTTATACTAGCGACTCACCCTCGCTCCGCTCGGGTTCGTCCCTTACCTTTTATCATTTAGTTTAGATTTTTCCGAGATGAGATATTTTCCCACAGTAAAAAGTATCCTATAGTTGACCCGGAAAACCAGCTATCATCATATTAAATTTCATCAAAATCTGTCCAGTGGTTTTCTCGTGATGCGTACCTAGATAGACAGATAGATAGACAGACAAAAATTTTAAAAACTATAGATCGGCCTCTGTATCGATAATAATGACTACATATTTTCATAAGATTTTCCAAAAAATATTTAATGTACAGATTCGACTCAATTCGAATTTTATTAACTGTATAGATTTTTTTCTTTTTCTCTTTAGCTTTTACCAAAATAAATAGGATTTTAGACTATAGTAATAACACTCTGTAGTATCTACATTCATAACATGTCATGTAATAAAAATATAAAACCGCCTAAATAGGCTAACTAAGCACTAACAAACCTGAAAGTCAGCAAGCTTTAGATAATATAATTAGCAAAATGTTTGTCCATATAAAACAATAAGACTAAACCTTGTATGACATCAAAAGATTTGGCACGTGCTAAAATCGAACCCACTATACACGACACAGCCATTCAGACACGATAAAACACATAATTTAAATCGTTATATTTATTTAAAAAGTATTCAAAAGCATCGGTAATTTTATTGCAAGTTTCACACATCAAGGGCCCTCTGTTTGAGAAGAGATTAATTTGCATAACCATTATGGGGTACCCTCCGTGAATGTCTACAGTGTTGTTTGCTTGTCAATTTTGGTTTGCAGCAATTTAATAAATCTGCGAATGAGAATGATTATAAAATTGCCGTCACTAATGCCCTTTTATGGGATTTAAAATGGTGTCTTGGGTTTTGTTAAGGCATTTGGAAGCATATGGTGAAAGTTTAAACAACTTTACAAAACTAACATTAGATTTATGTAATCGCTTCACTTCATCCAGCGTATAAACAAACAAATTTGAGTTTTATATATTAGCATAGATTAATTATATAAGTATAAATTATAAGGATCCGTTTTTCGAAGAGACTGTGGGGCAGTACGGTATTACCTACTTTGTGATGGTGTTGGAGAAGTCCAAAATAATATTGTATGAAACATGTCAGTGAAAATATCTCTAATATTTACTAATGTGATGCAACTAGGGTAAAAGTTTTTAGCAGGACCGTAAAAAAATCTGAAACATATATATACAATATGTACCAGGTCCCTACAACAATTTAAAGAAAATTACCAAGCGAGCGAGGGTGACTCGCTAGTTTAAAATAAATGTCTATGTAAATAATATTTCCAACATAAACCATCAATAGGTACAAACAATTTAATCGATTGCCATTAGCGACGCTAACGGGGTGATTTCTTCCGTGTGGCTTGCCTCTAAGAGCCACAAGTGCCACTGAAAATAACGAGCCTTAAAGATCAGGGTTTGTCAACCTTTTATAAAACATTTTATTTAGACACAAAAAAAAATTTGAAGAAATCAATTATGAGAATTTATTTTAATGATATTTTTTTAAACATTAATAGGTATATAATAGTGTATTTATGTAAAAATTTAGTATGTACCTAGTCTAATATATAAACATCTCGTGTCACGGTGTTTGTAGTCGCATTCCTCCGAAACGTGTTTTTTTTATATTTGGTAGTGGAATAAGTGGAGGTTGAATAGGTCGTAAAGTATTTTTCGCCCTCCTCAACCACCCACTCATCCCCCATTTTTTAATCGCGATTTTAATATTTTTGTATGAACAATCTGACATAAATACAATAGTAGTAATAGTTTAACATAAAGCCAAAGAGTTTTTTTGTAGATTGAACGCGAGCGTAGCCGCGGGTTCTGCTAGTATAGTTATAAAGTAAATAGACTTTAGAGAGATACTCGTAGAATTTATTTGAGAATTTTGAAATTTACGTATAACTTTCCGTTGAAAGAAAACATTGTGAAACTTATTGTTTAAGATTATCTAAGTAGGTTTTAAAAGACATGTGAAATCCGTCAATCGGGTACTTGGTCAGCGTGGCCTGGCGGGGGAGAATCGTGCCCAGCAGAAAGACACTAAAAATGGCGAAAAGGGTATCTTATAATATTAAATGAGCAATTCTTTTATATGTATGTACATATAATTTTATTTCGGCTCTAACGATTTGGATCAAATTTTGTATTTAGAAAAGATTTTGCTTTTTAAGTATATCTATATAGTTTTTTTCTGAAAAAAAAAACACAATATTTATATTTTGTACGAGAAGTACAGAGCGAAATTCGGTCGTCCAGGTAAAAACGTGAGATGTAAATGTAAAACGTGGGAGTTAATTATAATGTAACTTTAATAGTCTCAGCCAAAATTATTCAAGTTTCATGAACTTTTATTCAGCAAGAATTTTACGAAGTTTTGCAAAATTTCTTAACCGAGGCGCGTAATAAAAAACTTCTTTTGAATTTCATTATACAGAAATATGGTAATAGTTTTGTTAAAATAGTAGTCTTTTGAGGGAAAAAATATTTTTTATTAACTAAAGTATCGATGAGTTCTGTTCTTACTTATTTGGGATGTGTGATTAAATAACTTATTATAAAAGCAGAAAGGTTTTTTTGAAAAAATAACGTAAAAATTTCTAGAATGAATTATTTTTTTTAAATTTATATAACCATCGTTTTTCTATATTTTTTTTTTGAAGAAAGCACATGGAAATCGTTCCAAAAACATATAATCGAATTGATTTCTCTCAAATTTTTTTTAGGTCGGTCAGAATAGTAATACAAAAGTACATTGCAGACATATGTACATATATACGGGTCTATTTAACAGCATAATAATATCTTATAGTAAAGACGATACTCTACAACTTCCCGTATTTAACCTCATTCCAATTGTAACTAACTCGTTTCGAGTGCTGTAAAAAATAACAGGCTAACAATGATTTTTATTATATCTAATCAGAAACAAATGCCCACTCCAAAACTATTCAGCGTCAAGTACATCTTTGTATCTTTGTGTAATCCTTTGTTATTCGCTTCCATTCTTACTTAATAAATTCTATTATATTTATTATGATATTAAAAAGATATAGGTACCAAATACGTTAGAACCCATACAAAGTCAGTGGCGCGCGAAAACTGACGGTACTTTCCGGTCTTCAAGTGGTCGCCTTGTGCGTTGGAATTATGTGGAAGATGTCTACCTCTAAGAGATAAAGTCGAAAATTGATTATAAATCGGTTGCTAGGTAGCTAAGTATTTAAATATTTTCAAGTAGCCGCATCCGTTTTGTAAGCGATACCTTCGTAGTGGGAAGGGGATCGCAGTTTGAGTGTAGTCTTTTTAATACACGCAATTGGATGTTGCGTTTTGAAAAGGTTTTTGATATAGGTATAGTCAGATTGAGCTGGATTGTATGAATCAAACGTTTTTATATATTATATAAATTTAAAGCACGAAAATCGGATATTGTGTTGAAATAAAACTTTGTCGCCCTCTCGTTGTGATTTAATTCAATTATCTTGTTAATGGCTTAATGCGTGCCAGTTGAGCACAGATTACTTCGCCAATGTCACATAGAATGGAGAAGATACGAAGGAGAGTTCCTCATAGTGATTAAAAATTTGAAAAATCTAAACGAAAATTTATGTAATTAAAAACATAAAGATAAATTATATAATTATACATTTTTGAAGGCATATTTAACTACACAAGATATTACTTGTTATCTTGGAGTATTTTTATGCGAGCTCTAGAGAAAGAAAGAGGCACTTTCAGTTTTTCCGATTTTCCCAATCTTCCGGACAACTTTCCTATGGACTATAGAACACATTTAAAACTTACCAACAAACAGCATTTCATTTTTATTTATAGAGATTAATTCTATTATATAGGCATCTAATAAAAAGTAGGTGTATTCATCAGCAATATTTTAAGAAAACCTGAAGGTAGGCACCTATAATAAGTTGAGGAATCCTAAAAGCTGGTCAAAACTTTCATCACATTATGGGTTTATCTTAACAATTTCACATCGCCGACCTTAATCGAGGGCTATGCATAGCAGATCATCCCTTGGGGCTGGACGCGTGACTTGCCAGATTAACCCTAAAATCGCCATCCGGTACTTTTCATATAAACCGGTATTCCTTAGAAACTTACGTTAATTTTTAATAACTAATAGAGTATTTTAAGTAAAAATATCTGTTTTAGATTTTTTTTGCAGATATATTTTTTTTTCTTTTAATTAAAACTATCTTTTCGGATTTTTTCTCGAATTTACTTAGATTTTTGGTTCCCGACGTTTCAGATTTTTTCTGTTTCATGTTTCCAATGCTTTATAACAATTATGATTACGAGAGAACTAAGGTTTTAGACGTCTCAAAGGTTATTATTATGTATATACAGACGGCATCTACCCATAAAATTAAACATTAAATTAAAAGAAAAGAGAAATAGCAAATATCTTCACTTAATATAGACTTAATTCAAAAGCAATAAAGATTATAAAAAATATATGTATTACACCTTTATTTAAATCACACGCATATTGTCAATACTAATGGTCTCATCATTTTTTATTATTACACAGATAAGTATACTGTAAGTTTTCCGGTCAATGTGAAACGACCCACTATCCAAAAAAGGGTCAGAGATTGATTGTCTAAGCAGTACATTTTGAATATGTTGAGACTTGAGAGCTACTCATAGAGAATAATATATATATATATATATATATATAATATATATATATATATATATATATATTATATATATATATATATATATATTGCTTTATTTATTATTTATTTATTTATTTATTTATTTGGAAGACAAACAGTATTATGTTACATATTATAAACAAAAGAAATAAAAACATTACATACACCAATTAAGTCTTCACTGTTTACACATTCATAAGGTAGGTATATGTTAGCTTATTAAAATTAAAAATTAAAGTATATAACAAAAAAAACGGGGAAATCACGAACAAACACTTCTGGTTAAAATTTTGAACTTATTTAAAGAAAGGGAAAATAAATCTATGTCATTAAATATTTCGTTATGCAATCTGCAAGAACGATATATAAAGCTATTACGTGCATAATTAGTTGTTATTCTAGGTAGATAAAATAATGACAAATTACGTGATTGCGGTCGAGGACATCTTAAACAAATATTACTTAAAAGAAATGGTGAATGCACATAATTTCTGATAATTTTAAATAGAAAAAGTTTAATACGAACATTTTCTAAAATCATTTAATATGTGACACAGTCGTGGAAGACATCTTAGAGATACTTGTTGGCTCTCAAAGCACCGCTCATGTTCAAACTATATTAAAATCTATATATTATGTATAATGTATTTTCAGTCAGTCAGCGATAGTGTAACTTTCTATTAGAACAAGAAATATCTGAATAAACTTAGTTTTTCCTATAACTATTCTGGTAATAGTTTAACAGTAGGATCTTTAAGAAAAAAATACATTTAAATTAAATATATACTTAAATTAACTTATTATTCTAAACAAACAAATGGACACTTCAATTAGTTAAATTGTAATAAAGCTCATTTTTGTCATATATTCAAATCATTATATTTAAATAAAAATGTTTCATTGATCAGACAATCTGTTAACACTTCAATTAGCACCCCAAAAAACATATTTTTAAAACTTTGGCGGTATAACTTTTAACTAATTGTATTTTAAACTAGTAGGTACCCTTGCTTCGCTCGGGTGCGTCCCTAACTAGTTTCAATTTCTTTGAGCGGAACCCTAATTCTTTTTTAAAACAAAAGTAGCCTAAGTTACTCCGTATAACATCAGCTATCTGCCAGTGAAAGTCCCGTTAAAATCAATCCAGCTAGCAGTTTTGGAGATTAGCCGGAATAAAATGACAGACTGACAGGCAGTATTTTTTTTTAAAAATTGTGTTTTTCTTTTAAGTACCTACCATTTAGAATTTCATATGCATTTAATATACTAAAGCTGTTATTTTGACATTACAAACAGACTCCTCAATTTTATTTATCTATACATATTGTATATACGTTCTTATTTGCTGATGAAAAATACGATTCTTATGTAATTTCTGAAATGACAATCGCGTTATAGTAATACTGCTAACTGGTATTATAGTAAATAAAATCTCGCTAATTATATGAATAATAATGCAAATTAATATATAGGGGCTGAGGCTTCAATAGACGCGATCGAGCTTTTGGTCCAAATCGAGCTTTTGGTCCAAATGAGAGAAGATAGCGATGTAAGCTTGTATTTAGTAAGAAATTTGAGGCCGCTCGTTATGAAAAAACTTAAACGTCAAGCCTGTTTTGTTTTTTAAATAAAAGTACATAAACTTGCTGTTCTTTATTAAGTGGTCGTTTAAAGGATTATAGTTGTTTTCAGTGCTTCGTCTATTTCATAAAATTTTACTTTTAACAGCGTTTATACATATGCCAGCTTGACACATTTGCTTTGCAAATATTATGTAGAAACCAGAAGAGGGAATTTTAGGAATTTTATTTCATGTATGTATCTATTAGGGCCAAGGAATAGTATAAACAGAGTGTCATAGTACTGAACATGAAGCCATGAATTTCATGTTTTATAACATTGCTTTCCTACCACATAATGCAACTAATATCTTCTTTTCATAGTTATCCCAAGCTACGTCGGGTCGGCATAAGTGTTGCCTTCGTTTACTTCCCTTTGTCAACTGTCAGCTCACACTCGTATCTAACCTCTTACATCCACCTTTCTTGGTCTACCTCTACTTTTATCCATCCACATTCATCTACACTACTATTGTAAAGAGAAAAGATTTGTATTTTTGTATGTTTGTAAAGAATAAACTCCAAAACAACCTAGTTTGAGACCCTGGGTAGGATATTTTTTATACTAGAAATCATCCCTTAACGGGGTAAAAATGGGGATGAAAGTTTGTATGAGGAACTAACCTAGGGACGAACCCGAGCAAACCGAGGTTGAGTCGCTAGTACCTAATACTTCTTTCCCTTAACATGTCCATATCCAAAAGTCATGAAAATATATGACGATTCAAGTTCCGTTATTAATTATAATATAATTTTAAATAAATATAGATGGACATCGGCATTGAAAAGCAAGTATATTAATAAAATAAAGCCAAATAACCACTGTATGTAAGAATATGTATTAAATGATGTATTGAGAGCTTGACTGCCAAACGCTAATATTGTACAATAACCTCTTTCTTAAATTTTTAACGCTCTTCAAAATAACCTAAAAGACAAGACAATCTGTCGGTGTCCGAGTTTATGTAACTACATCAATAACCATTTCTTTGACACTAATTGTTAAAAACCGTGACAAAATATGAAAATTACTAAACTTTGAATCTTACGACGTTATTTTAAGGACTTTGGGTGTAGAAAATTTAAATTTGTCAATATATTTTTCTTGTTTTTCTTTACTAGTTTGTTCTAACTCGATAGACACGACTTTTGTGGAAATGCTTTATGACATCCGCGTTTTGAACGTATTGTAGGTTTTTCAGACGTGTGTGGTTTGTCTTCAAAAAACACAAAGGTGACAATGGAATGGTCAACGTTTGTATTTTGTAACCCATATTTGAATATTTTTAACAAGTTAAATGTATTTTGTAAACTTAAGGCTTTTTATTAGAAATAAAATTATAATTTTATTAAAGTTTCTTTGCGAAATTGAATCAGATATGTCCACTGTTGCACGTAGGTGTCCCCCAAAGATTTCTACGACAACTGGTATTGTGCCATCCACATCCAGTGGGCGCCAGAGACTTTGACCAAGTTGTCTATCCACCTTGTGGGAGGCCTGTCCACGCATCGCCTTCCGGTACGTGGCGCAGGAGGATGACATAGGGTTGTCAAATTATTTTTTTATGGATAGTCAATAGGGCCGAAGAATTCTCGAGCGGCGGTTACGTATCGACAGTGAAAGATTGGCAAGTCTCTCCAAGGTGGACCAATGTCTTGAAAAAAGTTGCAGGTATTCGCTTCTTCACTTATCATCATCTTTGAGGGACGTCTCACGTCTATATTCAGATGTTAACATCTTTACACTGAGACGATGATGATGATGACGATAAAATTAACATTTTGAGCCTAAATCTCAAATACAAAGCATATTTCCTACACATACATACATATATTATAAGTATATTTTTTGACTCATAATTCTTAATACCTACTAACATGGTGTTATTATGTATGCAAATATTATTAATTTACACTTGATATATTGGAATTATATAATAAATTGCTGTGTCCCGCTTACAATAAAATGACACCGTCGTCCATTGTCCACGGAAAAATAAGACAAGTAAGCCTTATCAGATTAAAAACGAGCGTCATTAAGGAGATATTCGTCAAACAATAATAACTATCATTTACTTGTCACATTCAATTGAATACGATACAAAATAACCGTCTGGAAATTGATTATGATATAGTTCTATCTGCAAAGGGCCCTAAGTTAATATAGAACGTTGTCGTTGTAAAGGTAATGTCACTTAAGATATTTTACGTTGGAACTGTAGTAATCTTGATTTTGATAAGAACGCGACCCGCAGGAGGCTCATAAAGAGTGCTCCATTGTGCATCTGTCAATCATTGATCGATGAAACGCGTCGGTCTCCAGAAGTATTTATATGCAGATGTGATATAAACATTTTTTTAAAGTATACTTTGTTTTTAATTATTTTGCAAATTTAATAATAATTTGTAAGTTCATGAAATATAATAGAAATGTACTATCGACCCGTTTTGGTTTTGCTAGTGGTTACTTTTTATAATTTGACTTCAACAGGAGTTAGATAGTTTTTTAACCGACTTCCAAAAAGGAGGAGGTTCTCAATTCGTCGAAATATTTTTTTTATGTATGTTAACCGATCACTCGAAGACGCCTGAACCGATTTGGATTTTTTTTTGTTTCAAAGGGTATACTTCCTAGGTGGTCCCATATAAATTTTATCGAAATCGGTCGAGCGATTGTTTAAAAAATCAACAATAAATATATTTTTTTAATAAATAGTTTAATCGAATATGTTATTAAAAAAACTTTTCTTACAAATTACCTGTTTATTAAGTGTACACTAAAAATAGAAAAATAAAAACTTAAAAAAAGAATAAGAACATTTTAGTGCCTGGTTCGGGTCTTATTTAAAAAAAAAAGTTTTTATAAATGGTTTGTAAAAAAACCATCAATATTACAGTTTACGTCTTGTTTGTATCATTACAATATTATGAAGTAAATAAGTAATTTAAGCGCATAAATTTTTTTTATTTCTAGTTTATTATATTTACAAGTACCTCTATTTGGGTTTTCGATATAGGTATATATTTTTCATGACTAAGCAAATTGCTTTTAGATTAACAATAAAAGAAGATTTTTAACATTATTAGTTAAGGCAATTTTGTCTAATAACTAAACATATAATTTACTAAAAAATAGCATGAAAATTAAGTTATTTTATTATGTGGATACAGATAACAAAAGTTATTTTAGAGATTATAAGATTTCGTTATTTCTAAAGAAAAATACCAAGCAAATGTAATGTCATTGATTTGAACAAAAGGGGGACATAGATTTCAAATCAAATATGTAAGCGAATAAGCTGACCTCGGATCGAACCCACACCCTCGCCCTTCCATTGTTGTCCGCACCAGACTATCTCTAAGTTTAAATAAAAACTTGTCATCTGTTATTCAATAGCGAGGAAATCAAAATTTTCAATTTTGCGACTTATTTCAAGTTGTTTTTACCAACTTGTAGAAAAGATAATGAAGTTTAAGTATTTTATTTTTTAATAATTTTTTTTTTGTTTCTCATTAGGAAGTAACAGGACTGCGGTACAATGGTTAAATGTCATCATTGAGAAATGTGTAAGATGTCATAGGTTCTATTTTCATGCGGTGAAGTGGTAAATTACGTAATTCTTTTGACTATGCAAATAAAATTGGTAATAAAGCAAAATATATAAGTAACTTCAGCATAATGTAAGTATAGTGTACTTATATAATAACTCTTAAAGATAAGGTTTTATTTTATTTCAAGTTTTCTTGTTTTTTTCTTTAATTAAAAAAAAATTTTTGGGTAGCTTCAAAGATAAAAAAATTACACATGGAATCGAACAAAGCTCAAGATACAAATCAAAAGTTCAATATGAAACTTGAATCTATTTAATAAACGATAAAAATATTTACTCATTTGATAGGAAAATCAAATATGTGTTGCCAATATTTATAATAATTAACGTGATATCAATGCCACACACGATAATTTCTAAGCGACGTACAGGATCTTATCTTGCAGGTTTAAAGGCTACAATCCTATCATTCGATAATGGCTATAGTTAATATTACGTGCAAACAAATAGTTAAATATTTTTACGAGAGATCGCTCGTAAAACTTGATTGAAGCCCCGTTTAATAACTTCGCCACAATACGATGAGTTATAGACGTCTAAGCATGTGATCGTTGTATTTTATGACATTTACTAGCAAAAGGTATGAGATTGAATACTTTTAGTATGTCTTTAGGTTTCTATACACCGTGTATATAAAGTTAATTTAATTTTTTTTAAACATAATTAAGTTTGCTTAGACGAAATTACAGTATTATTGGTTTTACTGAGGTATTTTGCACTTATGTATCATTTACGGGTATAAAAGCTCTACGAACGATGTAACGGGTTTGTATGGTTATTTCTACGTCGTTTTATGGTTGAAGCGTCTTGGACCACCATAGAAAGAACAGATTAATAGGTACCTTACATTTTTCAATCTCTAGCTTTTATTCTGAGAATCTAATAAATAAATAAGAAATGAATTTAAAAAGTAATAGATAGTACTTTATTGGTTTAGAAAAATTATGTGGTGAACATAACTCTCGTCATTTTAAAATTAAGTAATTAGCCAAAATTTATTTTGATAGCATTATTAGCTTCATTTGCTATCGTACACGATATAATCAAATTCAGAAGTCGAATTTAAGTTATTTTTCAAATATATATATGTAAAACTATCTTAGATTTACGCGAATATTTAACATTTTATCTATACTAATACTCGTATTATGAAGAGGTAAAGTTTGTGAATTGTGAGTTTGTGAGTTTGTGACGTTGTAGGGGGTAATCTCTGGAGCTACTGAACCGATTTAGATGAAATTTGGTACGAAGATAGTTTGAGACCCTGGGAAGGACATAGGATACTTTTTATCCCGGAAATCATCTTTTAAGGGGGTGAATATATGGATGAAAGTGTGTATGAGGAATTAACCCAGGGATGAACCCGAGCGAAGCGAGGGTGAGTCGCTAGTTTTAAATAAAATTATCTTTTTGGATTATGTCGCTGGTTTATTTACCGAGTACATAACACCTTTGAGACCTCTAAAAACTTAGTCTCTCTTGTGACCAAAAATCAAAATAAACCCGCGAAATAATCCGAAAAGATAGTTTTATTTAAAATACATGTGTAAAATTTGGATGAGAGTACGATAATTTGATATTATCGATTTGATCTAATGATGCAATTAGGATATAAATACATGAACTCTTAAATCAGTAAATTTTCGAGTTTAGACTCATTTGCTTCGTTTTTATAAGTTCTATACATTACAGTCAGTTAAAAGTGTGTCTTTTAAGTTTTTAAACAGATAAAACAGTAATTATTTTTGATTTGAAAATTTGATTTGGACAATAGTTTCACATAATATTTAGGGCAGTAAGTACAAATTTTTGTTAATTTGAAAACTATTTAAGAATTCAAACTTTAACAAAACACGTCACGCTCCTGTCAAAAACAGTATAAATCCACGTCATAACGTTTTAGTATGTGTTTCCCTACAAATCGATACGGCATTGTTGTTAGAACCATGGGAATTCAATCAGGGCCCTTATGAAACTGTGATTCTACAACAAAGCCCACCTGAACCCTTCCCTTAAAGAAATTTATTAACTGGTTTAACATAATAGGTATTTAAAATACATGTGTCCGTGCGTATGTGAATAGGTACCTACATTATTGATATTATATGATAGTTTATTTTACGGACATTGTGTCTTTGGAGTCTTAGAAAACATTTCTTGAACGCTTTGTTAGGGTCGCCCTTATGATGGACGGGTGTCGGAAAAGTAGGATAAATAAGGATTTTGGTCTGAGTCGTTAGTTCGGGTCAACGCCCCGATACGATTTGCTACAACTTTTGACGGGACTGTCAACTATTATTAGCTGTGATTGACAAGCTCGTCCAACGACTGTCTTGACTTGTTAAAAACTTGAGTTAAATATTTATTTAAGTATCTATAAAGATACCTTTTTTCAGATTCCATCGTCTAGATCTTTTGGAAATAATTTAGATATACATAAAATATATGTATATAACGATTAGTATTAAAATTAATTGCTCTATCAGAAGTCTAGTATTGAATGCAATGGACCGGTTCAAAATTACTATGATTCCTCCCAATATGTAAGTGGATTGCAAAAACATATATACACTAAAGGTTATACCATGATGCCATGGGTCATCATAGGGCCTGATATCACGTGAGTTGATCATGATTGATCATTTTAAGAACGATGTATTGGAGGTCTTGGTTACCTATAGTTATCTTAAATGATAACCATAATAAGCGTCTATTTATTAAAATAATCTAAATTCTGTAAACCCTAGAACTTGACTACTTACTAATAAAATAAATATAGAAATTGTTTTAAATTTTTTATATATAACCGTATGTATGTACATTACAATATACTGTTTACAGTATATTGTAATGTACATACATACGGTGTTTACTTTTAGCTAAAGCTACTGATTTTAAACCTGACCCAGTTTTTTATTTGAACGTATAATTAGCATTGTTCGGAGTTAGCTTTAAGCTGATGTAAACTTAGTATTAACATTAGAATTCATGTGAGATTTCTTTCAAATGTCGAGCGTTGGGGAGTAGTTGGTGCATCTTGCTAGCATTCGTGAGGCAGAGGTTCCAGGTTCGATAGGTATTTTACGTATTCCAGCTTTTAAAAGATTTGGGAAGTTGGAGGTCTTGACCTACGTTCTTTTGGAGAGCATGTTAAGCTGTTGGTCTCGTCCATAAATTACATATACGGTTCAATCGAACTTTGGTGAAAAGAATAAAGATTGCACTCATTCGCGCACATACTTATTCTAGTAATATTTATGTATATACCTATAGATAACAATGCAGTATCAACGTTCGCTCATATCTATTAGGTACTAACGACTCACCTTCGCTTCGCTCGGATTCACTTCTAGATAACAAAAACAAATCTATCGCACGGAAACGGTTCATTTTTCCGGAGTAACAAGTAGCTTATATGCTATTCCAGACTATAATCTATCTCTGTGCCAAATTTCATCCAGATCCGTTCAGCCGTTCTGGTGTGATTGAGTAACAAATATCCAAACACTAAACTTTCACATTTATAATATTAGTAAGAAGTAAGATGAGTTTAAGTTTAACCAAAACTAAGCTCGATTTTATTAATTACTAGTTTATGCGCGGCTTCACTCGTGTGGTTGATATGTGAATAAAAAGTACAATACACATTATATAAACAATCGTCGCTCCGAATTTGCCTTGAATCCATTAGGTCGCTACGGCGATAAGAAGTAACAACCATAATCACTCACAAAATAATACTTTCTTAGATTTACGCGAATACTTGACATTTTAAATAAAACTATCTTTTTTTTCAACTTTTAACTTTAAAGTTAAAAGTTAAAAAATATTGTAAGGTACTTTGGTGCCATTTTTCAATTTTTTTGAATTCATTTTGTTATTTGTGGGTAGGCTGTCTGTAACAACCATATAATACCTTAGAGACATCTAACACCTCAGTCTCTCCCGTGACCATGATTGCTGTAAAGCATTCGAAACGTCGGGAACCAAAAATCATAATAAATCCACGAAAAAATCCGAAAAGATAGTTTTATTTAAAATTTACTCACAAACTTTAGCACCTAGAGACGAGCGAAGCAAGTGTAAGTTGCTAGTTGCGAACTAAAGGAAGTATACTTGTAGGTACATTTTTTTTTAAATACTATATATTCTTTTAATTTCTATTAAAAATGTATAAACTAGTTTTTTTTTAATTCACCTTTCAATTTAGCATAAAAGCAAAACGGTATAAGTAAAGAAATCCACGAAACTCTTTGACGAAGATTGTTTAAAAGTGTTAATTTGGTCAAACAGTGATCATAGCCCCACTTAGTGGGTGGGTGACGCTTCTCAGAAGGGCATTTGTAGTTTATGAAAATAAAGAAGGACATGTTATGGCATGCACTAGAAAGACAATTGGAGTGGAATAGAGATGATTGTGCTTATGTTAATCGAGCTAGTGCAAAATCTGCAAATTTTTTGTGAAGTTTACTACCTATTTAATACATTTTAAAATCTTGAATTTTTATTAATTCTTTGTTTTATTTTTAAAATAAAAAGAAAATTAGTAGTAGATAATACTAAATGGTTAACTAAAAAAATAACTTATCGTATCTATTCTAATTTCTAATATTAAGTATAAAGACAAAAAAAATTTTTTCGTTTGTTTCTTTGTTTGTATCGAATAGGCTCCGAAACTACCGAACCGATTTAGATGAAATTTGGTAAGAAGATAGTTTGAGACCCTGGAAAGGACATAGAATAGTTTTAATCCCAGAAATCATCCCTTAAGGGCGTGAACTGGGGGTGAAAGTTTGTATGGGAAGCAAGTTCTATATAAATAAAAAAATGTAGTAATCATACATATTATCTCCTTTTATACCTATAGCCAATTTTTTTATTCAATAATACCTACTTCATTCTTTTCAAAGTCACATATCTTTAAATATTACATGATTTTGATATCGTTTTTGTGTACTGCAGTTTAGATTTATTTAACATAAAATAATAAACAGGCCACTCCATACCCTTTTGTAATCTGCTCGCAATGTTCCTGGCAGAGTCCATTACTTAAACAAACCCAGTGTGTAGTGCCACCACTTTGCACCCACGTGGCTCTGTCTCTCCCACTCCATCTTAACGTCGAAACTAGCTTCATATTATGTTGTAAATAAAAAAAATATTATATAGATAACCTGAAAAATACATGGCCAATTTTCAATCTTGAAGTAATGAAATTCAAAAATGAAACAATAATTAAACTATTTGTTTTTTTTACTGTGATATTTTTTTTAACAACTTTAATATGAGGATCGAAAAATCTGCTCTTAGAAATATGTATTTCTTTCAATAAATAATGTGTTCACACAATACCTATTAAAGGTTGTGAGTTCGATTATGACCAAGGCATGACGTTTGAATAAGAATTTGTAACATGTTGGTCGTTTTACGAGAGTAAACTTTAGAATCATATAAGCTCTAAGCAATGTTCCGCTTAGGTCTAGAAAAACCTGCAGAGAGTAGAGAGCGTGTAGTATTTAAAGCTAAAAAGATACCTACATAGTTTTAATATTTACGTAATACGTATGTAGCTATTGGAAGGCTAGATTAAAAATAATATTTAAAATCAACCCTTATCACTACTGGGCTCGGTTCTCCCCTTAAGGCGAAGGAAATCAGACCTTACCCATCACGCTGAGAGGGTTGGTGGACTTTAAGAACTAGTTAAGTTCTTTCAAACATACAATTTTTATTTAGTTTACTTACAATTCCTACAGAACCTATCATTTGTTTTTTCAAATGAGTACGTTACTAAAGGGGTACCACAGCTCTATTAAAGAATATTAATCCCTTAACGAGATTTCTTAGAAATTTACCTGGAGGTGTTAAAAGACAATTTTGAAAAATATTTTTGTAGTAACAATCATAGGTAACATCGTAAAATAATATATACTCAAATTCTATCGCTAATACAGAGATCAAGAATCACATCGATCTATTGCTCTTATTTACTTAGCCCAAACATGCATTGTAACAAACACTCACTATTACAATATTACAAAGTATTCATCATTTCATGAGTAGTTTTACAAAACTTATGTTTCAACTCACATCATTTACAAAGCTTTAGTGACGTTATGAAACACAAATGAAAATGACAAATATATGACATCTCGTAATCTAAATACCTCAGTGGGTACAAATGGCTTCATTTACATACATGTGCAGTGTTGGCTCGGTAGCAAACGAACAAAATAGTTCTATCAGCTAACTAGTTACTTCCTGTTCGGAAGAGGTTATATAAACAAAAAAATATTGTAGTGCAAATTTATACATATAATAAAATTCTAACTAAGCCGAATCTGTACATTAAATATTTTTCTGGGAAATCTTATTGAAATAGACATTATTATCGATACAGAGGCCGAATCTATAGTTTTTAGAATTTTTGTCTGTCTGTCTGTCGTCTGTCTGTCTTTTACCGCATCACAGAAAAACCACTGGAGAGATTTTGATGAAATTTGGTATAGTGATAGCTGGTTATCCGGGTCAATATATAGATTACTTTTTACCACGGAAAAATGTCTCATTTCTGAGAAAAAATACAAAAACTGCAATGTAAGAGTATACGAATATGTAAGACTTCAGAATTTGGTTTTTGGTCATCTGAACGCGGGTGAAGCTGCGGGCAATGCTAATATATAATAAAGCTATATTATAAAGTCAAAAATAAACGAAAAGTATAAATGCACTTCGAAACTACCGACTTACCCTCGCGTCGCTCGTCCCAGGTGCTTAAATTTGTGACCTAATGCATTCGAGGCAAATTCGGAACACGTTTTATTCACATATCATATCAACCACACGAGCGTAGCCGCGGACATAAGCTAGTAATTAATAAAATCGAGCTTCTGTTAGCTATTACTACAAGCTTTAGTGTTATCATACAAAAATGTTTGGAAGCAGTAAGTTTATTTTTTTATATAGATTAGTTATTACCTCGGTGGTGTAGTGGCTAGCATGTACGGCTGCACACCCGGAGGTCCTGGGTTCGAGTCCCGGGTCGGGCCAAGTTTAGTTATTGAGTCTTTCTGTATAGTAAGTCTCAGTAACAGCCCGGAGTTGGGAAGTTGGCGTTGTTTGACCCCCGTGCCTTGGAGAGCACGTAAAGCCGTCGGTCCTGCGCCTTAACTCTCACCAGTCGTGTCGAGTAGTCGTCCCACCGGAGTATGAGAGTGATAGGAATAGAGAGTGCACTTGTGTCTGCGCGTACACTTGAGCACTATAATATCTCCTGCGCAGATGGCTAATCTCAATGAGATTGGCCGCCGTGACCGGAATCAGCTAGGAGAACATCATCATCAGTTATTTCTATTTATATAATATATAACCTATATGTTTAATTGTAATAAAAAAAAAACAGAACCCAACGTTTTATTCAAATTTCCAATAATGATTATAGTCGAATTTCGATCAATGGACTTGTAATTCGGTTTGGAAAATTAGACAAAGGTATCTAATTAAAAAAAAAACACTAATTATAAGATCTGCATTTTGGCTTAGAATAAATACTACCGTAAATAAAATATGTTAACCATACAATTGGACTCTGAGATACTAAAAAAGGAAATCACGAAGTTAGTTTTGTAAGGTTACGAATTTGACACTGTCTGAGCGGTGTTTGTTCACTTACAAAGGAGCGATAATACAGTGTTATTTGAACGTGCATCCATTATATTGGGTTTATTTATATATAATAAAATAACGGGATAAAAGTTGTACCTATACAGTTTATATCAATAGCTGTGCATTCTTCTTTACATTTGGGAAATTAAAACTAAGTACATATTACAATATTAAATTTCCAAAATATATTTGTGGAGCTTTACTATAATATTTTACTATAATATAATAATAATTAATAATAATTATTTACTATAATATATATATATATATATATATATATATATATATATATATATATATATACATATATATATGCACATTCATAAACCGGTAATAGGACTCTGTCAAGCCTGAGGAGTCCAACTGGATGGGTACCACCCCCTTATCTATTTCTTCCGCCAAGCAACAATGATTACATTGTTGTATTCTGGTTTGAAGGATAAGATAGCCAGCGCAATTACAAGCAAGAGGTATATCATCTTAGTCCTCACAGTGACAACGCACCTGCGGTTCTGTATTTTTGTAACTTAAAACCTAAGTGCATGAACCGTAGGTGTTATGGACGACAGGTACCGCTTTCCATCAGGTGGGCTGTCTGCTCGTTTGTCCCTGAATACCATAAAAAAATGAGCCTTAAAATCTCAAATAAATAAACACTCCTTTAAAAAGGTATAAGTATAGATATGATTTTGTATAAACAAAAGAAAAAAATCTACAAACAAAGCTAAATGCGAATTCTTAAAAGTAAAAAACTTAATTTTCTCAAAACCATCGTTTATTGGCACTAAGCAGTTAAGACGGTCGTAAACCGCGAAGTTTATGTAGACGAAACAATGGCAGATAAATAGTGAAACTGATCAAGGCGCGACGCCTGAGAATGGGCAAATATGCGGTACGGCTTTGGCTTCACGCAACATACAAGCTGGAACACTGGTTTTGTTCACTGTTTTAATATAGATTTTATATATACACAATATTTCGATAATCGAAGATGGACAGTAAGAATACTAATTGTTATATTTTGTCATGAATTTAGGTGTCTCCAAAATTATAGCGATATTTCATCTGATTTTGCATGTCCTGTAAAGAATATAAGGTGTATTTTATTTATTTTTCAATAAATAAAAAAAATATCGTGGCATAATATGCTACGCTTAAAGCTACAAATAAAGGCAAAATTAAAATGTTAAAATTTCTCTAAATATATTTGTCTGTGTTTTTGTGGACATTATTATGTTTAGGAGTGTTTTAACTATAGATTTTCCAATATTTTTGTGGTTTTACAAAAAATAAAAATATTCAAAAGAAGATGCCGCAGATAAAAGATCTGATTTAGGACCTATTTGACCTACACGCCTTTTGCATTTGAACGTTGAGTTAGGTGAGACAGTTCATTTTCAAATCAATTTTTTAGCTTTTGTTGTAAATTGAAAATAGTGTTAAATATTAAACTAATATGTTATAAAAATACATCATAAATTCTAAATATAACTATCTTTCTATTTAAAGTATTAAATATGTACTAGCGAGTCACCCTCGCTTCGCTCGGATTCGCCTCTAGAAAAACAAAAACAAATCTAACCCTCAAGAACCGTAGATTTTTCCGAGATAAAAAGTAAACTATGTGTTATTCTAGACTATAATCTATTTCTGTGTCAAATTTCATCCAGATCTGTTCAGCCGTTCTGTTGTGAAAGAGTAACAAATATCCATACATATTCACAAACTTTCACATTTATAATATTTATACAGATTCGTGCTAATATAAGAAAATTAGAAATTCGTCAATTCCAGCTACTAAAAATATTAATATATTTTTTTACAAAAATGCTAACTAAGATATTTAATGTCCACGAAAAGTGAGAATAGAAGGCAAAATATTTATTATACCTACGCATAGTTCCGAAATGTGAGAACTTGACAAGCGTGGCCGAAGAAAATGACATGCGAAGACATGAGCGAAGCAAGTAGAGATTCTTCTCAAGGGACAGAACGTAATCTTAGATTTACTAATTTTATGTAGATTACTAATCTTATGTAGATAGATATATACATACATCTATATAATATACTTAATTGGCGGTAGTCAATAGTTTATTTTATTTTCCTACTCTACAGATACAGATTTGTATATAATCACCACATCGTACCAATGACACGTTTTATCAGTTTAAACTCTTATATCTTGGTACAAAAAGATGTCAAATCTACATAATAAAAAGGAAACGATTTAGATTTGAAAATCAACCTATAATTATGGTTTATATAAGAGCAATCATATTTGAGTACCAACAGTATTGCTATCTCTAAGCGAAAGCAATTTGTGGTTAGCTATTGTACGTCTTTAAAACTTATATCATCTTCAAAAGCATTTACGCTATCAAATTCTAGGAAACAATGACATAATTCCTGAACTTTTAATAAATGCTAAAATTGGGAGCAGTTTCTAGTGACCATAGATTTTCTATATTATTCTATTTGCCAGCGGACGCGGGTTTGAGTCCCGCTGGGGGCATCCATTTGTGTGATAAGCACGAATGTTTGTACTCGTCATGGGTGCTTATATTTATAATATGTATGTATTAAAAGTTGTATGTGAAGTATATCAACATTCTGGTATCCATAACACAAGCCTCGAAGCTTACCATGAAACTAGATGGTGCTGTGTGTTAATATCCCAGTATATTTATTAAAAAAATGAAAATATGTATCTTTTGTAGCTAAAGATCTAGACACTTATCTTTCAAATAAATTCAATACATGCACATAGTAATGAAATCTACGTCCTATCGTTGGATTTAGTAGGTAGATACGATTCCAGGCAGTCATACTAATTAGAGCTTTCAAACTTTTATACTGCATTGTGATGTCGAAACAAATGGACAACGGGTTGGGCCTCGTAAGCATATTGATATATCAGCACATAAACTGAGCCAGACGTTCTTAGCTCACCGCTCTTGACGTACGGCTTCATTTAACTCAAGTCTATATCCTAAAACAGAAATATTATTACACCCATCTAAAACTGTGATTTTCTTATTCCCACGGATGTAAAGTTCAAAGTTGAATGAATTTTAATATCTTAAAATCCATGGAGCTGGTTTTAAGAGATGATTTTGAAAGGGTTTCGACCACAATGCAATGAGATCGCGTCA
Source organism: Brenthis hecate (assembly GCA_951806755.1). Classification (NCBI taxonomy): domain Eukaryota; kingdom Metazoa; phylum Arthropoda; class Insecta; order Lepidoptera; family Nymphalidae; genus Brenthis; species Brenthis hecate. Next base: position 6,953,099 of record OX638265.1, on the reverse strand, counting down.
TATTGTGGAAAACAAAGATATGTTTTGATGGAGTTTGTGTGATTTAGTATACTATATTTTAAATGCAAACACAATATTGTGGTTTTTGTAAAATGTGTATCGTTTTAGTTAGGATTTCCAAGCTATAAACAAAAAGTTTTTTTTTATTTAACAGGAAATGGTAGGTCAGTGATAACGCAACGTTCAACCTGAGGAATCTAAATAGTTTTAGCATGTCTAAGAAAAATTATTTTTTAAGAATATGTAGTCGGTCAACTCACGTGATGGACTATGGCCTGAACCCCTTGGTGACTGGTGAACTATGGCCTGAACCCCCTAGCTTTGTCCATAGGGGAACCTATACCTCGCAGTGAGACGTAGATAGGGCTGAATGGAATGAGACAGGAAGAGAGAGAGAGAGAGGTTTTGAATAATTTTAAATTTCCTTGTTTATGCAACTTCTGAGCCACCATATAAATGGCAAAATAAACGTATGCCAATATAAATTTATAGCGTATTCTAAAAAATATATTATTAATTATATATTAATTAAATAATTCGTAATAAATAATAATAGTTAAATATTAAAAATATTATCAAAATAACTATTCAGTTGTTAATTTGTTGTTATATATGTGTAATATAGGTACTTATGTACGTTCACAATTTCATGGATTTTAATTTATTTTGCGCGGAATTAGAAAAATAATTATATTTTTCTAAAATAAAAGTATCCTAAGCTACTCCTTATAACATTAACTATAGCCCCTTCAAAATCGGTCCAGTCTCGTTTCGGAGATAAGCCGGAATAAACAGTTAAAGAGACAGACATACAAAAAAATTAAAAAGGGTTGTTTAGATACTGGTATAATATATAATAACTCTATGTACTTTAGAAAACATAGTTATTTTCAAATCATAGACAGACACTTAAATTTTATTTATATCTATAGATGTATAGATTACTGCTTATTTTCGATATTGGAATCCTTTACTACTAAGCTATAGGTGTAAAGCAATAACCTCGCAGCGGGTGCAAATCGTTGAGGTGCGTTTTTTGATGGATTTACGCGTTTTTACCGTGACGCCTCGCAGCGCACATTTGCATTTCGCGATATATGTGGTATGGACACGCGAATACGGGGATGTGGGTTCAATTCCTGATTTATTCAAAGTTGAAAACTACTGTAGGTATAATCGATGAATTAATGCAGACATTAAAAGATTTTATAAGCTAAAAAATGTTGTTATTGTATTCAATAACTATATTTATTTAGTTTAATTTATTTTATAAAATAATATAAAATGATAAGTCGTTATCATTATTTTGCAATTTTACAACCATAATGTGAAAAAAACCACGTAAGAGAAAGTACGAAGAAAAAACATTAAAATTGTAAGAGTTTTTAACACAATATTAGTATCAATTTAATTGAAAAATATCTAACAAATAGCTTATGACAGATATTAATTATTACATTGCTAACTCGCTATAATTTTTGATGGTAAACATTATATAATGGTCCCAAAATGCACCCCTGATAACACCACCGAACAATATGGACAAACAGACGTTTATCCGTTCGGATCAAAACTGTACATAGCCATCCATTATAATGAGACTCTTGAGCTTGTTTTATCCAGATCAGTCGATTTGATAAATAAAAAATGCACGGGTCTTGTTATAGTGGTCACAGTGTTACCCTATACAATTGTTTCATAATACAGTACAATGAACGTAAAGGCTTTGTTTGGCGATTTTGATTTTGCACAGAGTAGTTATGTTGTAGATCAGACTAATAATATAAATAGTAGGTACTTTTGGTTTCGGAGCGTTTCGAAAACTATTTATACTAATTTAAAATTAAATTAAGAAAAAAATAAATAAATGTGAGACATGTAGGCGATTTGAGGCTCCTTTAGTGTCTAAATACATACTCGGCCGGCGGATGCCGGGTGGGCCGACTAGACACTGAGTTTGCGTCTCTCTTATTCTATGTGATGTATCTTAATCTAAAGCGGATGGACGAGGTGTAACCATAACTAGGTATAATAATACAATATGTTGGTGATAATATTTATTAGATTTAAGTAAGATAAGCGAAGATATTTCTTTTTTCTTTAAAGGCTTAGAGTTTTCTAGTTTTTTTTTAGTTTAAGTTTTTCCTCCAGAATAGAATAAAAACTACATAGTTATGTTCAAACCAATTAGTAATATATTTATTTATATTACTGAGTGTAATATAAAAGAATCATTTTTTATAAACAAATATTTAACTAAAAAATGAACCACTACAGCTAATAAATTGACAATAACATACTATTTATATGAAATATCATCACTCTAGTGCAAATTACTCTGCACCCCCTAATACATTCCCAACAATTGGCGCTGTCAGTCCGCGTTGGTGTTTCCAAGGGTTTTAATTTTATATTCATGACGTCACATTGATCTCCCCTGAGTTAGATACAAAGAGATGCGCAAAAAATTGAACGGTGAATCGATTCAACTATACTTCAATGTAATACAACGATTATTTTTTATTCATGTATTATATGCATTTTATAGCATTATAATAGGAATTTGGTGTTAAAATGTAAAGCTTTTTTATACATATAATATAACAAAAACAAAATAGATAAAGTATACACGTATATCTATTATTTTCTAGAAATTTTGTTTTTTTTTTTATAGTTATAAGTAAAATAATCAGCAGTTTTCAGGCCTTTCGTAATAGATAGGTATTGGAAAAGCAAAATAATACAATCATTTTGTTCATCAAATCAAATTCAAATCGATACAGTAATTAGAAATAGTGTAAAATAGAGGTTTTAATTACATAGTCACATTACATAGTCAGTTAGTTGTAACTATGACTCAATCTCATTAGCTTTTATTAACTCATTTATGTAAAAAAATAGATTAATCTGTTGCAAGCCGCTTGAATATTCAACAAACAAACACACAATCGCATTTATAATATTAGTAAGGATTTATCTTACATCTGCAGTTTTTTTTGTTTTGAGACACATGCAATGGTCTCTATTGTGCTATTGAGATATGCGAAGCAGTATCTAAACTATCCATTGTCAAAGTGACATGTTAGCTGTAGATCTATACATATAATGAAATTGTGAGTCGAATCTGTACATTAAATATTTTTTCCAAAATCTTGTTGAAATAGACATTATTATACCTCGTATCTCTCCCGAAGATAATTATGTTTACAAGCAGAATTTTTGTCTGTCTGTCTGTTGACCGCAGACATCGTGACACGAGATATTTATATATTAGAAGATAAAAGCTTGTTTTTAAAAATGTTTTTTTTTAACATTAATTTATTCTATGATCTAAACCATAGAACAAAACGATCAATCTAAACTATTTTCATAAGTCCAACATCATATTGTCTGATTGCTTCACTTTTCAAGGTTTTATTTGCAGGACAAGACAAATAGAAACTCCACAATTCTAATGCGTACAATACATCTTTCATGTATTGATAGTGAACACATCAGTTACACCAAACAATGCGTCTTCAGGAGTGAGTCGTCGGAACAAATATACTCATTAATTTTCAAAGTCAGTAAAGTACGGCGTAACTAATGCACGTAAGTAGACAAAGAATGAAGAATCCAAAGGCTGACCAAAGTGGTTGAATAACAAAGAAGGCTGGTCGAGCCGTGTTACACGCTCACTGTTTTTGTCATTCAGATTGTATCGATACGCTGTTCGAATGGTAATTAGTATTGGCATATCCGAAGCTGCTTCTATGATGTATGAGATGTTATGGTTTCTGGAAATTAAGATCGTATTTCAGTGTAAAGTAATTTTATCTTCAAAATTTATATATTACTAGAATTGTTGTACTTAGTTTTAAATTTTATGACATTGTTTTAATTGAATTATATTAAATTTTAATTCAGTTCAATTATTTTGTCAAAACATATTAGGAGTGGCGTTTGAGCACAATTTAATTTGCCAAAGTCACGTGGGTAAGTATATAGATACCGATAAAAAAGATAAAAACACTAAATCTCAAAGAAAAACAAATAACTCTATATCTATATATATAAACATATAAGTAAACAATTTTTTTGTGATAATTGTTAGGTACACTAAATTTTAACTTGGCTGACAATAAGTATTTAATTCGTTTATGTCATAATAAGTCCTATGGTTAAAAATAAACAAAATATGTATTATTTAATTTTAAAATGTTGCTATTGTCAATAATCCTACATATTATTTTAAAATTAAGAAAAACTTATTCAAAAACTGGCAAAAACACAAAAAAGCCAAGTTCTTTAATCATTAAGGAACGTGAATATTTCAAGAGATACACATACAACGTATAAGTCAGTGTACAAGCTTCTGTCAGTGTTAAAGCAACACGTACAAACAATATAAGTCAACTACTGCTACGGTAGTTGCCCTAATAAGCTGTTAGAACAATGAGGTAGCATCGTGACAACTATTTTTCAATGTATTGTCTCGACTGAAACAAAACGGGACTTGGTCATTTTTTAAAATGACTACAATTATTGGTTAAAGACATACATTCTAAATGTATAATGGGTTTTATTTGAATAAAATTTTGCCTAATTTAGACTAAGTTGCTTTGTCTTGACTTGTTCTAGTTTTGTTTAGTAGTTTTTCAAATGTATATATATATATATATATATATATATATATATATATATATATATATATATATATATATATAGAATGATGATTCATGGAATTTAGTATATAAATATCATAGAATAAAATATTACAATTCTCAAATTCTATAAATAGGCAAAGACAAAACAATACAATACCTTTTTTTACTCTATTTGTCCGCCAATTTTTTTTTATTGTTTAATAAGTATTGACGAACTTTAGTGTTATCAATAACAAAAAGATAGAAACTTTTTTTTTATATAGATAGGTAAATTCTTTTCATATGTTTTCCTCAAATTTATTGATTAATGTTAACTACAAGTGCTGATATAATACATAATAATCGAATAGATATACCCTAAAGCAAATTATTCCAGAATTTCTAACATACGTTACAAATCAGGAGACCCCATGACACCCCACAGATAGTCGGGGCTAACGAAGCTCGAAGCATATTGTTTGTATTGCCATGGCTTAAGTTACCATATATAATGGTTTTGGACCCTTCCATGGTTTAAACATTGTGTCATTTTATATTAGATATCGTGTGATAAACGGAATGGAAAATATATTTCTATATTTATGATCGCTAGTGTTCGCCTAAAGATCGAAATTCGACTCGAACACTTTTTTATTGATGACACTAAATTCAATAGCTACATAATAAAAAGAATTAAGAAAATCGGTTGACAAATAGAACAAAAAAAAAAGGTACTAAAGGTACCTAAAACTTTTGTCTTTGCCTATTTATTTATATAAATAATTTAAATCTTACACTATTCTCACTCCAAACTAATATAATAAATTTGAGAGTTATCAGTCTGTCTGTTACTCATTCACGCTTTAACCGTTGAACACATTCTGATGAAATAACAATGACCTAGATCTCTAGGTAATATAGGCTATTTAATATCGACAAAACTATAAAGGTACCTATCTAGTAGGTTATAGATATATTATATACTAGCGACTCACCCTCGTTTCGCTTTTGGTTCGTCCCTAGACAAAAACAAATCTATCTCACGGGAACCGTACGTTTTTTCGAGATAAAAAGCTACCTATGTGCTATTCCAGACTATAATCTATCTCTGTGCCAAATATCATTTAGATTCGTTCAGCCGTTCTGGCGTGAAAGAGTAACAAACATCCATCGTCACAAACTTTCGCATCTATTATTATATAATTTAATTATCTATTTGTAGATATAAATTAAATTAATCATTAAAAAAACAAAGCAAATAATTTAATAGATTTTTGCATCTCAATTATTCATGTTGTATTAACACTAGAAGGGTGGACGCGGCCCGTTGGGACCAGTAATCTATTGAGGGTGGAAAATTAAATCTCATCTCGATAGCTCTTCAGATTTTTACTTGCTTTCGTTTGTTTAAGAGTCGATTAGGATAAGTGTTGTATTACAGTGTCGTGTTATAGGTTTCATTTTGTTTATTTACAGTATACATACACTAGGTTTGCTCTGTGGCTTCGTTCTTATTGTTGAAAGGATATATCTATAGTAATATATGAAGTTGAAGAGTTTGTTCTATGTTTGTTTGCGTTTTTCTCTGAAATTGACAGCCTGAATTGAAAAAATATCTGTTTCATTGCCTATTTATTTAAGTATTTGTTATCTAACAGTATGTTATGATGCTAAGGAGCAGCATTGATGTAAAAAAACTATTAGTATGTTATACATTTTTCTCATATTAAATATCATTTTATTATACATTTGTTATATAATATAATTAAGTATATATGTAATTTACTTTATTCCAAACAAATTTTATTATATATCAGGTATTATATTAAAGATAGTACCTATATATTATACTGTGTGTCAATATTCCCTCAACGACCGCGGACACGCCGGCGTTACAGTTAACGATAGATTTCTTAGAAAGTTACCTTTAGGTGTTAAGTCATGTCATGTCGCGAATATAGCTATAATAAAAATATTTAAAAACGTAATTCAAATATTACTTGTATTGTATAAGATTTTGGCATCACTCTTATATTTCAATAATTATCATTATCATTATCTCGTATTTTCCTTTTGGCAACGTCTCGTCGTCGTCAACGTCGCCTTTTAAATAATAAATACGTATATGAATTGTGCTACAAAGCTTAACACCAATTTTCAACTAACATTCAATATTGCACAGAACAAAATTTTAAATCGCTTTTAAGGAGCTTATGTAAAATTGCCCAATCGTAAAACATATTGTGCTGGTACAAGTATGGGCATAAATCCCTAATCCCCCCTGAACGGGATAACCGACGCCCTCTTAAGTAATTGTTTAATTTTATTGGCGAATTAATTGTCCGATCTGCTATAGTGCATTGTTGATACGTTTAGCTTTTATTATTAATACGTGTTTTTATTTTGTATGGAATAGAATGGAAGCTATGGGTGCTTTGATGGTTTAATTCGAAGGTAGCGGGTTCGATTCTCGGTGTTAAATAAAGGTATTTGTTTTTTCTTTTATCTTTGTTAATGAAATTTTATTTTACATAACATATATTGATAAGAGGTTAATAATAAAAGCATTTTTGTCATGTCTTCAGACGAACTGATGGTCGAAGGAACCGACATGTATGTAAGAGTGCACAGCGCGTTAAGGCAAGCGTAGTGTAGGATGCTCTATAAAACGATAGACAGCTGACCTAAGGAAGGTGGCAGGTAGCGAATGGGTGCGGAATACCCAGGACCGTAATGGTTGGCGCTTATTGAGGAGGCCTTCGTTACCATATACGAGTAAACATGTTTGATTTTTGTTCGTGTCATTTAAAGGGAAACCTCTAATAGTAGGTACCTACGTTTTACGTTGATCCGGATGAAATTTGGTATCATGATAGCTGGGTAAATTTCATCAAAATCTGTCCAGTGGTATTTTTCGTGATGCGTTCCGAAGACAGACACTCAAAAATTCTAAAAATTATAGATTCGGCCTCTGTATCGATAATAATGACTTTTTCAATAAGATTTTCTAAAAAATATTTAATGTACAGATTCGACTCAGAATTTTATTTTATGTACAGATAGATGTCAAATATTCGCGTTAATCTAAGAAGGTATTCCGTATCCTAAGTAATATGAATCACATCACTACGTGATCACGTGATTACCTACGGAATGTGCATACTTACTTTGTTTTAAAAATCTAAGTACAAAATCAGTATAATTCTTAACTTGAACCAAACCTTACAAAAACTTTCTAGTACTTTCGATCTGAAGTTTTGTTTGTTCAGAAACCTTAGTTCGAGAGTTACAAAGTCTGCGAGTTTTTCCATTAATACTTTTTCTGTTAATTTTGGTTTTTATTTGAAGAATTTTTTCGGTTTTTTTATCGGCTTAAGTTTCATTTGGAATCCACCTGGCATTAAAACTTTATGCCTCTGCTCAAACCTTTAACTTAACTTGCTTCTGTGTAAGTACATTCTAGATTTAGTTTCTTTTTGTAAAAAAAACTAAAAAATAATTGTCAGTCATGTTTTACTCGAGAAAATCTAAAAAATAAATGACATTATAACAACACACGTTATTTTTAAATCTACTTTAGTATGTACTTCATTTACTTAAATACTTCAATGACTTCTCAAAGACAAAATTGCTATCTAAATTAATTCAATCACAAAGTGGTATAAAAAATTAAAAAGCAAAAGAGTAACTAGACAATATAAGTAAAAAACCAATTTTGTTGTATGGATTTTTTGCGAATGCAAATACTATTCTTTTATGACTTTAAAACTAGACTGAATGGAGATGCCATCACATGTTGTTTACTGCTATTGTTTCCCCATCAAGATGTGACAGTGTTCTTACAAAGGTTACATAAGAAAAGGTATGAACTTTGTTGAATTTTGCAACAAAGAGAATGCACTGTCAATCAAAACCACCTTAAACCTAATAATAATATTGTAAGGAGCATCTTTGCTTTAGGGAAGATAACGGTCAAGATTTTGTTTTAGACTAATTACGACTACGTATGAATAGAAAATTCATAGTTCCAGATTATTCTTTCAGAATTAAGGTGTGTATTCAGCCTTTTTTAACGTCCCACAGCTGGGCACGGGCCTCCCTTCAATACGAGGGGGATCAGGTCATAGTCCATCACGCTGGCCAAGTGCGGTTTGGTGGTTTTCACATGTCTTTCGAAAACTTGCTAGGTTCTCTCAGACATGCAGGTTTCCTCACGATGTTTTCCTTTATCGTCAGGTGCTAAACACGTTAGAAATGATTCGTACATGAAAATATTAAGACCCGGCATTTGAACCCGCTTCACGCGGTTTCCCAAGTGTACGCGTTACCACTGGACTACCACTGCTTCGAATTAAGGTGAGGAAATAATAATTCAATGTAGCTTAAATCATACCATACTTTACTAAAACGTGTCCACTAATCCTTCAGATAAAGCAAGTAACGAGCTATAACAGTACAAAACTTATTCATAAGCTCTCTCATCAACAGCTCATCTAGTTTGGACTTGAAAAATTACGCAATATCACTCTTCTATGACAATACTTCGTTAACTTCCCTCTTTGCATAAAACTGTCTCACGAGTACTGTGTTGAACTAAAACAATGGAAAAGTACATCGGATTTTGTACTTTATTTCTATCAATATAAGATTGAAAATCTAAAGTGTGTCATCTTAATAGAATCTTTTTCTGTTTACATATACCGCGTATAAATCTTTGACTATGCTTAATGGGAACAAAGGGCTCTCACCTAGCTGTAGTAATATGTTAATTTATATTTAATATAATAAATTCATGTGTGAATAGAGAAATGTCCGGGGACAAACATATTGTTATGTACAATGGTAGCAACCTTCAATTGCGTTAATCCATTTTATGGCGTGTCACGAGCAGTTTTTTGTGGACACGATTGAAAGTAATGTCGGCAGAAAAAATATTTAGTATATTAATAATTAGGTTTATAAAAAAGTTGTAAATGTTAGAATATTGTTATATTTGTGCGTTTCTCATAATAATAAGTGAAATTAACTTAAATCATCGATAATCTGAATTAATATTTATATGAAAAATAGTACTTATGTCTTTTTAAATCACAAAATAATTTTATTATATACTATATAATTAATATTTATTTAAAAATGTTAGTTTTTACAAATCATCAATAATAGATTAAAAAAATTTGCATGCTATCTGTACTTATAGTACTTTCTTATATTCCGGTCCCCTAAATCATATTTAATTGTCATAGAAAAGTAGTGTCCATGTAAATGAGGTCCTAGGGTAGATTAGCACTCTGAATCGCTGTAATTAGAAGATTTATATGCAAAGCCTCGTTTGTGGTGCACTTTATATTATTAAAAAAAACGACTAATGCTAGTTTGAGTGGGCCATTGTCAGCCAAATTTGTGGGTCACTCCCATTCGTACAGATTTATGACGCGTAATGATTTAATAAATATATGATAAAGGATTATATTTATGGTTTTACACATTCCCAGGTATAGGGAAACCGTTGGTCAGCATCTGCTTTGTTGCTACATACGAGTACTAGTGAGTGCTGAGATCTTGTGTAATTCAATTAAAAGTTAACCTTAAGGACCGCACACTGCAGTCTTTCAATCGGCCGATAATTTGGCCAATCGATGTTAGAATTTAAACAGTTAGTCTTCGATTGATAGTTTAATCACTACATTGGCTATGAGCTTGGAAACGTAAGATTGTTTAATGACAATCACATAGGTACCTAGATACGAATCCGAATGGAGCGAGAATGAGTCGCTAGTTTTAAATAAAACTAAATATATTTTCGAATTTTTTCGCGAATTTATTATACTTCAGTCTGGATTTATTTACTTGGCTTATCAGTAAGTAGCGACTTACCTTCGCCTCATTCGGGTGCACCCATAAATACCTAACAGTATTACAATATAGTCTACCATTTATACAAAATTTTATCCAAATCCGTGCTTTAGTGCGAAGGAGTAGCAAACAAATATATACCTACAAACTTTCAAAGTATAAGAAACGAACTAAAAGGACAAAATCTTACCTGTCAGGCAGATGTGCAAGTTTATTATTATTTTATTGTCATATCGTGAGTTTTAAGCTTAAAACTTATCGAATATGGAATAAGTTTTTTAATTGTAAGCCCATAACATTATTAATTAATTTACTTTGTATTTTTGCTTAATTTTTTTTATAGGTAATGTGCGATTTAATAGCAGCTGTCACAAAAAAATAGGAAAATATTGCAAAACTGTGTTTTTTTGGTTTTATTATGCTAACTCTACATTTTATATTTCTTAAAATCCTACTAATATTATAATGTGAAAGTTGGTGACGATAGATGGATAGATGTTTCTTACTCAATCACGCCAGAACGGCTAAGCGGATCTGGATGAAATTTGGCACAGCGATAGATTATAGTCTGGAATAGGACATAGGTTACTCTTAATCCAGGAAAATTTACAGTTCCCATAGGATAGATTTGTTTTTACCAAGGGGCGAACCTGAAGCGAAGCGAGGGTGATTCGCTACTAATGAATAAACATTAAGCAAAGCATTGACAATTTAAACTACATACATATTTATTAAAAAAATTTTGTCGGGCCTAAAACACCTTTTGGTCTGGAGATGTTTTGGTATGACAACCCTATATCATTGTTATAAACTTATCTATATTTTGATACTTAGTTCGTTCCGGAAAACGATACGTGCAATTAACTATTTCAATTTATTTGTTTATACCTGGATGTCAGGTAATGTGTTCGAAAAAGGTCGCCAAACGTATGATGGTATTTTTTACAAGTACTTTTACTTTCGATTTATACTAATATGTCACAGGAAAAGAATTCTTGTACTTAAAAAAAAAACAATTAGATTTTTTATTAAGAAAAAGCCTGGAGCAAATTTTTGATAATAATATGTTTTGTATTCAGCCTTCACATGTCTTTCGAAAACTTGCTATGTTCTCTCAGACTTGCAGGTTTCCTCACAATGTTTTCCTTCACCGTAAGGCAAGTGGTAATCATGTTAGAAATGATTCGCACATGAAAATATCAGAGATGCAAGACCCGGGATTTGAACCTGCTTCACTCGGTTTCCCAAGCGAGCGCGTTACTACTGGGCTACCACTGCCTAGTATTAAATTATGTTTTATGGTTTAAAAACTTCTTAAAAAGAGTGAGGGGTCCACCACATCGGGAACTCCTACTTTTATTAGTCTTGGCAGATGCTACACACATCACATATTCTCTAGAAATGAATTTACACCGAACGTATAGTTTTCAACCCTCCTTCGATTCAATACTAGTTGACGACCGGTGTATGTTGATCCACTCATTCTATTTCATTTCCTCAGAACTCACAGTTTGAAGTATAGATGAGGGGAGGACGATGGTTCTAGTTTCGCTGGTCTAGGTGCAATGTATTTGTCTTTAGGCTTAGAGCCATGGACGCTGTATCTGAGACAGGAAATTAGGTTTCGATGTTTGAATGTGATGTACTATCTGTGGGACTGGCTTATGCACGATGTAGTCAATTGGTATGTATGGTATTATTTGACGATGGCACAGCGATTCCATCATTTTTTCCTATCCTGAGTAGCTTTTCGCCAATCGAAATTGGCAGAAGCTCCTCGAAGGTGGCGGTTTTAAAAAAAATGGTTAAAAAGTAACTTATTAATATTTTATTACAGAGTAGGTACTTATGTATAAAAAAATAAAATTAAAATTGTTGACAATTAGTTTTAAATCCATTAAATTTACAGTAGCTTATTTATTAATAATTAAAATAAATATACGTACCTCGTTTTATCAATTATTTTATTAACAAAATAAAAACAAAGTCCGCTATATAATATATAAATAAAAAAATATATTCTATTTAAAACTTTACTTAATTCATTTACTAGCGACTCACCCTTGCTCCGCTTAGTTTCGTCCCTAGATACGTTTTAACGGTCAGTAGATAAAGATTTCTCAGAGATGACATATTTTCTGGCAGTAAAAAGTACATATCCTATACGTTGATCCGGATATCCAGTTATCATCATACAAAATTCGACTCGACAAATTTTGATGAAAACTCTGTCGAGTGATTTTCTTACAACAAAAAATCGACAATAGACAAAAATTATAAAAGCACTATAAATAAGGCCTCTGTATCGATATTAATGACTATTTAAAAAAAAAATAATAATGTATATATTCTACCCAGTTAGCATTTTATTATATGTATAGATTATAAATAAATTTAAATTCAAAATAGAAAAATATTTGTATTTTTTAAAACTGTTTCACTTCTGAATAGCCCTGAACAACACACATTCGAACATCTTTTGAGCTGGACAACACAGTTCGATAAGAGTCTATTAGAAGCTTTTAGTTTAGAATTGATGGACGAAAGCTTGAGGATTTTCAGATTTCAAGCTTTGAAATACAAACAGTTATAGGGCAATTAAATATTACATACCGGTAATAAGTAAATAAGAAAATTTATTATTTGCTTTTTATATCTAGTGCAAAAAATTATCTCTGTGGGACAGCTGTTAGCTTAAATACTCCAGTAGAAATAGTCAACTATTAATGTAATAAAACAGTAAGTTATCTGTACATGAAATATTTTTTAAAAACAATAACGACTTATTGTGTACAAAATATAGATCCAAAAACAATAGTTATTAAATTTTTTATCTGTTTGTACGTCTGTACTGAACCGATTTTAACTAAGCTTTGTGTAGTGATACCTTTTGATACAGGGAAATTTAAATAGGTCTACAGAAAAATAGCATCATTTTTTTCTTCTAAGGTACCTACATACGCAATAACTATTTTAAATATCTATTTAAATCGTATCTAGGGACGCACCCGAGTTAAGCCAGTATAAGTAGCTAGTATTACAATAAAATAATACTTTATCTACGTATAACAGCATCGAACTCCTGACCACCGTTTTACTATGTTGGGTCGCATACATTAGTTAACTAAGTTGATTATTTGTTAGTTTCTATCGAATGACTGGCATATTCATTCTGATGTGTTACTCTATAATAATTAATAAGTGGCAAAACCAGATGGCTAATTTCACGCAAATTACAACACCATTTGCGTGTTCGTTTCATCGCTTTGTAAGAAACTTTTAGATTTAATAATAAGATATGACTAGTTTAGCTCTTTTGTTGTTTCTAAGTAATAAACTTAAGATTTTTTACATTGAATCGATTTTTAGAACTTCTTTAGTATGTAGCTTGATTGGATAAAATATATAGTCTGTTAACTTTTTTAACTGTATTGGCGATGTTTTTTTAATTGTGTTGTTAGTATTTAATTAAAAAAAAAGACAAATTTGAGCCTTCCACTTTTGATACTAACCTCTAACTCAATTTATTAAGATTACACCATGTTCCTCTTTCTCTGTACTATTTGATTCACATAATGTAGGTTGTAAGGCTTTTCGCCGTCTATTATAGACAAACAAGTGATTTTATAAAGATTCCGCTATTTCGTAAACTAGTTTTAATATTTAAACGCGTATTACCTTATAATAAAATAACTCAATTAAAGCGATCTATAACAATCAAATTAATTTAATTAAAACCATAAAACGTAAAGATTTTTTTACCCATTCCTACCATATTGAGCCCATCATAGTATAGTAATAATTAAAAAGACTTAATTTTCATTTAAGAGCTAGTGATGTCCACCGTGAAGCGACACTCGACGGCAATCAGTGTCTCTACGGGGAGTCCCACGTGGCCGCGACTACTGGGGAGCGGATCAACGATGTGTAAACTGAGAAACGTCAATATAATAATAAAATCAATTTTATTCCCTTGTAATAAAGCTGATTATAAGACTATGTGTGTTTTTAAAAATATGCAATTTTACTGTTAATTATGAGATAATAACGGCTTAAAGCAATGAAACGTTCAATCGATTTTTAGCAATTTTTATACATTATTTATAATCACGTATATAAAGTAAAAAAGATATATAAATAATAAATATACTTAATTTAAGTTTTTCACATTTAAGTATGCGACTTATAAACTGATTTTTTAGGTTTAGGTGAAAGTTAAATAATCGTTAAAATGAAATTTAGCGTATTAAAATTTATTTATCACCGAAAAGGAATCGATACTCTGTACTTAGAAAATAGAAAAGAATAATCAATAATACGCACACCGATACTCACATTAAATTTTTAATCTATTTTTGCAAGTAATCCATCTAATAAACTAACCAATTATTTCCTTCCCAATAAAAGGGCGAACAATAAAAAAATCCATAAGAATGGAGGTTAAAGAATGTTAACGGTTTAATAATAAAATAAAAACACTTCAAACCCAACGGGAGCAGTCGAGATAATTGTCATTACACATAGATCTATTGGATGTTGTCGGTCGATTCTGAAACGCATTATGCATAGCCGCAGGCGGTCTCGATTGTAGCAATCGACTTCATTGTGGCACATCACTACCGAGTGAGTTGGTCCCGCCAAAATTCAAATGTCATCGTTTCAATTCGAAATTCAATTACGTGTAATTAATTCGGCCGGTGCCGGTGGCGGTGGTACCAATAGGAAACAATAGTGGCGGCGCACTCAAAAGTTTGTTAGAATCATGATTTTTTTAGTTTTTACGTTTCTGTTGATGGCTATTAGGATAATAATGATTAATAGAGTATTGCTCTTTTTAGTTAATTGTTTCATAGTTAATTGTTTCACACCTTCGTGGTGTAAATGGTAGTGGACATGATATGTATATATACATATATATATATATATATATATATATATAATATATATATATATATATATATATATATATAATATATATATATATATATATATAATTGATATTTTATGTCTTTGATCAATATATTTTATAATATACTTGAAAAATCATTAAAATATGTCAAATAAGTCTGTCACTATTAACTATTGATAATACAAAATACATGATCTATCCAATTTTGTACAAATTTTTTTTGTTTAATTATCGATATTTCAGTTCGTAAAAGCAAAAATTTGAAAAAATAAATATTCGAGAGCCTGTAACTTTGTTGTTATTGAAGATATGAAAAAAGTTGACAAGAACTTTTTTATAGAATTTTAACCGTACTACAAATTTGTCATTTAACATGTTACTGTAACTCTTACAGTTTAGCTAAAAAATCCAAAAAACCATAAATTTTAACTTTAAAGCTATATAACAAATAAAATATTGAAGATAGAAATTCGACTCAATGGAACTTTTTGTAGTAAATTTAATAGTAAAAACGGTCCATTCATTCATTTCTTTTGAAAAATATTTTCGTCATAGTTTGCAGGACAAAAAAGTGTTAAAAATCATATTTTCCATACAATTTGTATGGGAAAACTTAAAGTTCGATGGAGAACCTCTTAGAATTGGAATTTTGAGCTCCGCTTTTAACAGGAGCTTTGTTGGGACATTTTCTAAGATATTTTGGGGTGAGAGCGAATAAAAAAAAATATCGTCATTTTTTGGCACACCCTAATATATATATATATATATATATGTATATATATAATTTATGCATACATATGTATATAACGAAAAAGTTTTTTCCTTAGTCACGCCATCATGTAAAAACTACCGAACGTATCGGTATGGGACTTTGACCAATCGACACTGGATCGTCTGTTCATAGTATTTTT
This sequence comes from Brenthis hecate, assembly GCA_951806755.1. Lineage (NCBI taxonomy): Eukaryota > Metazoa > Arthropoda > Insecta > Lepidoptera > Nymphalidae > Brenthis > Brenthis hecate. The sequence continues at coordinate 6,936,798 of OX638265.1, read as the reverse complement.
TGATTTCCATACATACATTCTTCACTATTTTTATTTACTTTCATAGATATTTTTGCCTGCGAATAAAAACAAAAGACGTTACACTTTTTGTAATTCATTTGGTTTTTTATTTAGATAACTTTAATATTTAATTTACATATAAGCAAAAAAGCTAAATATACATATACGTACATTAAGGTCTCTGAAGATGATAAGAAACATTAACGTACGCCCAGCAAAGTGGGCGGGAGACGGCTAGTAATATTACAAATACAAAAATACATAGGAACTAGGAAAGCTAGGATGAGTCTCTAGTTAACTCTAAACTTAGTTCCATAAGCTCGAAGTCCATTATATTTTTCAAATGTGGTCATCGGATGCTGTACCATAATTATTCAGCAGTACAAAGAGAACAAAACTATGTATATAATTATTCAACAGAAGTTCTCCGCTCGAAACAATGTGTCATTGTGTAGAACAAGTATTGGTTATTGTTCAATGTATACGACACGGGGACGATTCGAGAAAATACATATAATAAACTTAAATATATAGAAATAAACTATCTGACTGCTTTATAATCGTTCGGTTGCGTACCTAAGGTCTTAATATTAGCCTATGTATTATTCCAGGTCATAGTCTACCTGTGTACTAAATTTCATCAAATAGTTATAAACATACATACAAACTTTCATATCTAATTTGTAAGAAAAAGAAATGTAAGCTTTCCATTATGTCAATTAATAACACATTTTCGCTTAAAACTGGTCAAAAATGGTTTAAATTAAAACATTCACAATTATTTAAACTATTTAAGCTTCAAAGTATTTGTAATTGATTTTCGATATCTCGTCGGTGTCGTGTCGTGATTGTAAACACCATCAACGTTGTTGGTAGCCGAAACAGGTATACATAATTAGAGTCGTGGGCGCTATTAAGCAGTACAATGCGGGGGTGTGACCGGCATCCGTCTTACAAACGCGAGGTGTTAGAACCATTGTTACATTTTTTATCTGGTCGTTGTCGTTACGTCCACATTAATTATCTGTGTACTATATACGTATATGAAAGAGTTATAATAATGAAAACCATTTATTCAGTAGTTTTATTGTGCTTTTAAAATGTTTTATTTTATACAAATAAAGTTCTAAATAGTATTTATTGCATAGACTATCGGCTCACCCTCGCCTCGCTCGGGTTCGCCTCTAGACAAAAAAAACAAATGTATCCCACGAGAACCGTACTTTTATTTGAGATAAAAAGTAGCCTATTTGTTATTTTGATGTATGAACTATATTATTGTAAAGTTTCATTAAAATTCAATCAGTAGTTTTTGTGTACTAAGCTGTTTTTAACTATCCTACGGGAACTCTTTAATTTTCCGGGATGAAAAGTATCTAAAATGTTGACCGGGGGTATAAGGTACCATGCAAAATTTCATTTAAATCGGTCCAACATTTTCGGAGATTAGGCCGTACAAACAGACAAACAGACAGAGAAACACAAAAATTGAAAAAATCTGGATTTGTTCTATTTCTCTTCTTACATCCCCCTCACTCAGTTTTAGCATATTTCTTATATATACACACATTCGACCTCTACAGTTTTATTATTTGTACCTATAGATACTTATATCTGTATGCATCCAAATACTTTTTTTTAGTCTGAACGCGGGCAAAATCGGTTGTTCGGCTAGTAATTAATATGTTAAAAATTTTAGTTCATTTGGCAGATTCATTTTCAATGTACCTACTCTAAGGTCGTGGCAGACACGAGATCTGTCGATTTTTTGATATAGGAGGTATACAATATACACACTATGTCGTAACCCTGCATACCTATATTAAAACTATAATAATGCGAAACTATTTATAATATGTATGTATGTAAAGTTATATATGTGTAGTGTATCAACTAACTTGTATCAATAAAACAAGCATCGCAGTTTACCATAGAACGAGATGATGGTACTAAGGTCCCAACATATTTATTTCTTTTATTAATCATTCATTATTAGTATAGTACCATATAATATTGAAAGTTTATTTCAAGGCAGTCTAATTAAATATAATATCTTTCAAAACCTACATTCAAATTTCAACACTAACAGATACTTTCAGCTACCAAACGTCAACCAAAGCACATAAAACGCCATATAAATCCTGTATACAACCAAAAATTAATTTAAATTATTTATTTAGCTTTTTTATATACAATTCTGAGAGCGTAAACACGATATATGCACGCACCCCCAATAATCAACCAAACGCGTTAAAAGAAAACCATCTTCACAAGATGCATACAACACGTCACTCATCTTTAAACGGAGTACGTAACACCTGCTAAAAGTGCCTTATTAAAGACTTTCTATGTAGTGTGGCTTATCAAGCCTACGCAAAAGGCCCGGGGTTTTAGAAAAAACTTCAAAGGTAGCCGGGAAATGTTTTCAGCCGGGTTTTCACCTTTTTTGAATGGCAATTAGTTAGCGTTTCTGCCGACGCTTGCTCTTACGCCTTGTGCAATTATGACGTCGAGTAGTTGTGGGTCAAGGAGGTATGTTACAAGTAAGGTGCTTATATATATTTATATATATTATTTTATATATAATTTTTATATTAAGCTAGCTACTTATCCTTACTTTTCTCGGGTGCAATCCTAGATGCCTATTTGTTGCCTAGATAACATCTTCTCCAGGTTAGGTCTACGCGTTTTAAATTTCATCTAAATCCATCCAGCCGTCTCTTTGATATTAGCTTTCCCATTTGTAATACAGTACCGATTTAATAGATTAATAATATTCTGTATAGGTATATTAAAATATCTATTACTTGCAAGTTTCATATCCTTTCAAATTAAACAAATAGTCCGATTAAGTTATATTTTTGTTCCCAGTAATTATGATTTTTATAGAATTACCAAAATATATAGAATTGGACATAAAATAATCAGATAAATTAAAAATAACTCTAGAATTAAGTTTAGTTCAAAACATTTTTATGATTCTGTTCTAAAACACATCTACAATTTATTTATTTGTTCAAATGAATGAGCTCACTAAGTGAGCACACAATTTTCTTACATCCATGAACTAAAAGAGGGTGTCTTAAACTAAAAATATTGATATAAAACCGAGGCCGCGTTAATTAAGCTTTTCACTCGTATAATTTTTTACTCAGTTGAATCCGACTTTTGGTTAGTGCTAATTTATTATACTATAAATTAGCAATGCATCGTTTTGATCGGTGGAGCGAGGTTTTCCTTTTATACCATTTGTATTGGTCACAACTTTACAGTTTATTACATATATTAATATATGTAATATGTATTTATTTAAATGAACGCGTTATATGCTTTGACGCTTTGAAATTGAAATGTTATACAACATGGACCACCCTAACAAAATACTCTATGAAGTATCTACGCGATAGTTAGACACGTGTCCAAGTACATATTAACATGAGTGTACATACACATAACGTGTATAATGTAGGTAGGTATATGTTCGAAATCTATACAATTAATAAAATCTAAAAATCTAACCGAGTCGAAATTGTACATTAAATATTTTTTTGGAAAGTTTTATTGTTCAAGTCATTATTATCATCGATACAGAAGTCGAATCTATAGTTTTTTAGAGTTTTTGTCTGCCTGTCTGTCTGTCCGAGAACGCATCACGAGAAAACCACTGGAAAGATTTTGATGCGGTATGATGATAGCTGGTTATCCGGATCAACGTATAGGATACTTTTTACTGCGGGAAAATATCTCATCTCTGAGAAATCTATACTAAACGTTAAAAACGTAACCTATGAGTCGCTAGTTATCTAAATAAAAAGAAATGAGAATTGGAATAAATATATGGTAAAAATTATTCGATATACACTTTTATAATATACCTATGTATGTCTGTACTTACGCGATTTATCTCCGTAAAGTAAATAAGGAGAATTAAATTACTTTATAAGCTGTAAGCTCCTATATAAAGTGCTGAATCACTATAACCTATGTTCTTTACCGATAATGACATTACTTACTGTGCACGTGTGTGTATACTTGTTATTTACTGACGTCGAAACTCTTGGACGCAATTGGAGGAAATTTTAGAGATATATAAATTATGACAAACATCCATCCATCCTCACAAGTTTTCACATTTATAATATTAGTATGGATATAGATTAGTAAGTCTCTTACACAATACACCTGACCTCAGATCTATTTTTTTTTTAACTTTTTTTTTTTAATAAAATGTTACTTGAAACAAATATATTTTAAAAACCATAAAACATTAATACATATTACCTTATTAAGGTGCGTAGCTCTTACATCTAAACCACTCAGACATTAATTACGATCAGTCAAAGAGTAAAAAATTAAACACTCCCATAAAGACATGAATAACAGCAAGTCCGTTGTTTCACCATGCTTTGACACCACAGAACTGCCAAAAAGCTAAAGAAACAAATCTCATTAAAATTGTGCAAACTTACCATGAACTAATTGGCAAAGCGCGTATTATACAGACTTGACAGACGAACTTCTAATTAAAGCAGGCACTTCTGAATCTGTTAGCTTATCTAAGCCGACAAAGATCATTCATGGGACTTTATTTCTTGTGTCCTGTAACGTAAAAGGTATTTTTGTATGTAAAAATCTCTCTAATTGTAAGATTATGCGTAGGGTTCTTTGAGAGTTGGAATAGAGTGCGGCTGCATCGTCGGTTTGGAACAAAAGGCTTGGAAAGGCAATTGATCTTCACAGCGATTAGCGTTTAAGGCGTTGAGGAGGAAACCAAGTGGAGGCTTTTGAACTAAAAACTGGGAATCCATGCATGGGCTTAGTTAACACATAATGGAAAGTATCCCATACAAAAATATATACACAGATACTCTTTGTCTGTACTTATAACCAAATCCATAAACATATTTTGCAAATAGTTAATCGCTTAAAAATACAGTTAAAACCGTTTATGTCGACATCGTTTAGAACAACGGTTATATTGACCAAAATCAAAGGTCCCGGCTGAATGCTATATGACCGCCTTATTAAAAATATTGCTTTTTACGACATTGCTTATTACAACATACCTCTTTAAGCGACTACATTTAACTAATATCTTCGGCGAATTATATCTGTTAGAACGACCAGCTGTATTGTAAGCAATTTGAATAGGTAACAGTATCCACATCTGGCCCTCGGGGGTCAGCATAATAGTCAATGGCTATTAAGATCGCAAAAGTAAACAAAATCTTGTTGAGTTTTGGGTCTTTTGTAATTCTTAGAAACAAAATACATGTGCATGCAGTATAATCAAAATCCGCTTCTTCATATCTCTTCATTCAGTTTCTTACTTATCTGTACACAAGACGCACCAAATCATAAAGTCGAGTTATTTGTGAAACTTTTAACATGTCGCAAAGAAAAAGAAAACAAATTAATATCGAGGAAAAATCGCATATTACATCAAAGCTAGAGAGCGGATTTCCAAACAAAGACTTGGCAAAATAATTTGGTGTATCACACTCGACAATGTCAAACATTTGGAAAGAGAGGGAAGAAATTCAAACCCTTTATGACAGCAATTTTTTGAAAATGAAACGAACCAGAACAACGAAGCATACGAAGATTGAGGAAGCTTTGCTAAAGTGGTTTAAATATCAAAGGACAAATAATGTGCCAATAAATGGACCAATTTTGACCCTCAGCGTTTTGGTGAAGATTTCGTTTGCTCTCTCTGTATATATATATACATTAAATATACCACTTCATAAAAAAATACTTTGTACCTAAAAAGCATTACCGGCTGCTACGACAATCGGTTTGTACGACCAAATATGAGTGGTCCCTTCGATGTCGTTATAACAGATTTTGACTGTATAGTCAGTGTATAGGTTCTTTATTTTTATATCTATACTAGCATTGCCCGCGGCTCCGCCCGCGTTCAGATGACAGAAAACCAAATTCTTATGTTTTCCGTATTAGTATACTCTTACATTGCAGTTTTTGTCTTTTTTCTCAGAAATGAGATATTTTCCTCCGGTAAAAAGTATCCTATATGTTGACCCGAATAACCAGCTATCACCATACCAAATTTCATCAAAATTCCTCTAGTGAATTTTCCGTGATGCGGTAACAGACAGACAGACAAAAATTCTAAAAACTATAGATTCGGCCTCTGTTATCGATAATAATGTCTATTTCAATAAGATTTTCCAAAAAATATTTAATGTACAAATTCGGCTTAGTTACAATTTTATTATACGTATAGATAGATATATGTATTTTCCTTGTAAGTTAAAACTAGATTAGTACCTACCTCAAATAAATATGTTTTTTCATGTAGGTATCATAAAAAAAGTTACATATAGGTGAACATAAAATCTCCTCCTTTTTGGAAGTCGGTTAAATAACTATAGCAAAAATGTATTATGTACTAGAAGCTCGCCCTCACTTCACACATCAATCCCACGGGAACCATACATTTTTCCGGGATAAAAAGTAATACAATATAGCATGGCATAAAAATATAAGAGAATGTTGTTCACTTAAAATGTCCCTGGGCGACTTAGCGTTTTTCGAAGCAATTTATAAAAAATGGGTTTTTGCGAAAAGATACTTATATGGATAAACTTAAAAAAAAAACTTATTTAAATAGAAAATTTTAGGGAAGGAAAAAATTAGAGACTCTTTCTTTTTTTTTCAAGCAATTGAAACGTGCCCGACGTCCAAAAATCTAAATAAATCAGCTAGTTTAATTTTAAAATGTCAAATATTCGCGTAAATCTAAGAAAGTATTAAATAGAAAATTTTATACTAATCCTCAAATCAGTTTCTGAGATACACGAAATATATGTAAGTGGCTTTGAGTTATAGGTTACCTGTACAAGAATTGTTTATTTTATATTATAAGATACATTAGTGAAATAAGTCTGAAAGACTTTTTATATCAACATATAAATAAATATGTTGGGACATTAACACACAGCACCATCTAGTTCCATGGTAAGCTACGAGGCCTGTGTTATGGATTCCAGATAGTTGATACACTACACATATATAACTTTAAATTCATACATATTATAAATACATCTGGAAAACAAACATTCGTGCTCATCACATAAATGAATACCCCCAGCGGGACTCAAATCCGCGACAGCTGGCACAGCAAGTAGGTCGGTAGGCTCTACAAACTGAGTCAAACGTGTCGTCAAACTTATACGTAAGGTATTAAATAAAAAAATTGCGTATAAAACGAAATTGTTATAGCGAATAAAAAACAATGCGAAAAATAAATTTCTTCACCTTTGAAATTAAGCTGTAACACTTAAGTTACAAAATTTTTGTTTCAAACTTTGTTTCAAGAAAAAGTTTGAAAGTTTTTTCCGAACTCCATGTTACTCAATATGCAACAATACAAAATTTGAGACTACGTAATTTACTAATTCAATTGAAATGAAACTTCTTGACACCTTGCAGATTTTTAAAGTTTCGAAAAAATTTGGTGAAACTTTTTGTTTTTAAACATTGTACAATAGAATAATTTGTCTCGAATTGCACTTAATAATTTATTTACTAAGAAATCCGTCTGTTCACATTTGACATATGAAATCGTATTTGTAGGCAGTAAAATTAATTATTTACATAGAAGACTGGTTACTCACCCTAGCTTCACTCGGGTTCGTCCCTAGTTTTCATTTCTGGAATAATAAATATCCTATGTCCTTCCCAGGATCTCAAACTATCTTCTTACCAAATTTCATCTAAATCGGTCCGGTAGTTTTTGAGTTTATTCGTTACAAACATACAAAAATATAAATCTTTCCTCTTTATAATATGTTAAGTATAGATACTCGTCTAACCTACCTATGCTTTAAAATGTACGTTTTTGTAGTTATCAATGTGACTAAACTAAGTACGCAATTCATATTTATTTGAATGCGAATCATTACACGCTTTAATATCTGATTAACTAATGGTGGATTGTTGATCTTTAGCTGTTGACCTGTGTTTCTTTTGAATCTTTTCATGGTATCATAGAAAATGACATCTCTATCACTATCTTTTACAATAGTTAAAAGCAAATAACATTTGACTGAAAAGAAGATATTGCATTAAGTTTATTCATACTTCCGTATAACTTTATTTGGGCAATATTATTTGAAAGTGAACGTATTATATAAAGATACGAATTAGTAGGTAGGTTAGTCGTTTGACTCAGTTTGTGGTGACACTACTTGTTGTGCCAATGGTCGGGGGTTCGAGTCCCTCTGGGAACACTCATTAGTGTTGAGCTCGAATATTTGTATTCCAGTAATGGGTGTTTATATTTATAATATGTATGTCTTGAAAGTTTTATATGTGTAGGTAGTGTATCTTCTATCTGATACCCATAACTCAGGTATCGTAGCTTACCATGGAACTAGATGGTGCTGTGCGTTAATGTCCCAACATATATTTATATTTAGTAGGTATATGACTTTATCCTCTTATTACAACAAATAATGGTGATATTTATAGTTTGAGTAAAATACCACTTGCAAAGTAATCTATTTTGAATTTGGACTTAAAATATGTATGGAAATAAATCTCTGTTATTAAATGAACTTCTTTGAGAGTTATAATATTGGTTTTAAAACATAACTATTTTCTCGCGGTTTTTTTGATTTTTTGTATCCGACGGGTTCGAATGTTTTATAGCTAGCGGTTCACCTTCTCCTCCAAAAAATCTATTCCGCGGGAACCGTACATTTTTCACACTATAATTTATCTCTGTGCCAAATTTCATCGATATCAGTTCAGCCGTTCTGGCGTGGTTGAGCAATAAACATCCAAACATTCATCTAAACTTTCACATTTATAATATTAGTAAGATACGAAGATACTAAGCTATTTGACTTCGCGTAAGGTATAGCTATTAGAGACGACATCTACCTACTCGTAAGAATAATGCACGAATTTTCGTATAATTAAAAAAAAAACTCTCCTGACCATATTCGCTGTAAAGCATTCAAAATATCGGTTACAAAAAATCGAAATAAAGCGGCAATTAATCTCAAAATTTAGTTAATATATATAAATGGGTAAAGATAAAACGATACTTACCTTTTCCTCTGTGTTTTTTAACCGATTTTTCTTTTTTTTGCTCAGTAGCTTTTGGTAGCTATTGACGAGCTTTAGTGTTATGATTAAACAATTTTTTCAAATTCATATACATAAGTATATAATACATATGTTTTCCTCAAGTTTTCAGTACCTAATTATTATATATGGTCGAAGTTCGATTACTGGGCGAACACTAAGTAGGTACATATTTAAAAATGTCAAATAATCGCGTAAATATAGGTAAGTATTACACAATGTAGAGCATTGCTAATGCAGATATACATATAAGCTTACAAAGCTAATTCTTTTCGTGACATAAATTCGTAGGTGAAAGCTTGAAAATGTGATGATTAATTATTAATGCAGTACTAATTCTATTTAACGCATGGCCACTAACGCAATTTCACAATGAACAACTGTTAGAAATTTATCTGTACTAATATTATAAAGAGGCAGAGTTTGTTTGTCTGTCTGTCTGTTTGTTTGTTTGTTTGTTTGTTTGTTTGTTTGTTTGTTTTTTGTTTGTTTGTTTGTTTTTTTTGTTTGTTTGTTTAGTTGAATCCCAGGAATTACAGATCCGATTTGAAAAAATATTTTTGGATTAGATAGCCACTATACTATATCATCATGCTACTACCCAAGGGAGCGGAGCAGTAATCATAAATGTCAACAAATCGGGCAGACTTCCATATATTATTTTAAAATTGATGTTTATAAACAAACAAATTTAACGCGAGCGAAACCGCGGAGCACAACTATTAGTTTATAAAAACATCTTGATGTTAAGTTAGAATTGACACGTCAATAGAAAATTTGGAAGCGTGCCCATGAATTTTGACTTTACCAATACCCATTTACTGTTGAAAACTGCTTCTATTATATAGTATTAAAGTCCATAATCTATACTACAAATCACGTAAGTCTGACGGTGATTTATGATGCGGTTCGGACACCCAACAAAAACTGGCATCTATAGAACAAGAAACACAAATGAATATATTACAATACTAGTAATTGTTTAGACAAAAGAATCAAATGTGACTTTATTAGTAATAAAAGATAATGTTACGAAAAGCAATTCTATACAATCGTATTAGAGTTGAGTTTCGAATATTTAAACGTAAAGCGGTTTAGGTGTTTTTGAAGCAACATCTTCAACAGTCAAAGCTTTCGCCGCTCATATTATAGTTAATTTTTATGACATCTCTACAATAGAAAGGCATTAAAAAGAAAATGGATCTATAGTTTCTACAGTGATTGTTAAATTATCTGTATTGTTTTAAGCTTACGCCTTTGTCTTACATATTATAAGTTCTTACATTATATCCTTTATTGTTCAATACAATGGTTTGGGACACTTTTCATATCTAACTGGTTTTTGCAATTGTCCGGTAAGCGGTTGCTTTTCAGTTATATTCGATTCTCCGTATTCTAACTGTTGTTTATTTTAACTAATATTTAAGTTTCGTCCCGCTGTTTCGGCACCACTAATAAGACCGTTTTACCAAAAATTAGGATGCGTGACAAATTTTTTGGTGACAACAAACGATGATTGCACGTAATTTGGGTGTTATGGTGTAACTTTGAAGATTGTTAAAACCCAGAAATTAGAATTTTTAACTTTGAACAGAATTTTAACTTTGAATGTCGTTATGGTATTTATTTATGGATTATGTTTAGAAATAGCTAAGTTTATTCATATTTTTATTGATGTAGAAAAAAAATTGACACATATCTACATACATATATTCATGTTGCGTTTCTACATCGCGAATAGAAATCTTAAGTATTAATGAATTGTTCGTAGAAATTACAAACGCGATTTAATTTATTTGGCTATTAAAATGTTTACAATAATTAATATTTTGATTAAAATAGATATCGTTTATGTCGCACTTAATATAACTCCCGTCTTATATATGTCTTTTAGTAAATAGAAACCCAAGTTAATTACTTAATTAATCTCGTTTTTCAGCATATAGATAAACTAGCGACTCGCCCTCGCTTCGCTCGTGTTAGTTATGGAATAGATATACTATATGTACCTACATATGTAGGAATGATAAGTTTTATATCACTTACTTAAGAAAAGATTGATTCACCATACACTTCCTCCCTTTTCACTTTCTTAAGGGATGATTTCCGGGGTAAATACTATCCTATGTCTTTTCCTATATTATTAACTATGTCTATCCCAATTTTCATCTTAATCGGTTCAACCGATTAGTCATGAAAAGGAAACAGACAAACAAACTAACAAACAAAGTTACTTTGGATAGATAGCTATAGTGATTAACCATTTTATCTTTAAAATGCCTTAGTTTATCTTTTATTTAAAAGACAAGTGTCATTTGAACTTAAAACCAATTCCATTCTAATAATCAATAGTTGAAACCAATCATAACTTGGATGAAGTTGGGGAAAATTTAAAACATCTCAGTCGAGTCGAGATGAGGAAGAAAAAGGAAAACAATCAATTAGAAATGTCACCGGCAGTGTAGAAAGTTTGGCTTAGCGAAATTTATATTGGCGTAAACATCATGTTTATTAATATAAAGAAATAATATATTTAAAAATATTCTTAAATTTTTTTGTTTGTATTTCATAATATTTAGTAATACTTGGTCATTGTTTTAATTATAATTTTTATAATGCTATCTTCATATCTATCTAATTTTAACTTAAAAAACTGTATCCGAAAGAAAATTTCATTTTATCAAAAGAAAATAAACCATTTCTCTAGATTATAAGATCTGAGAACCAATAAAGAATCAATAGTATACATTTTTTTATACATTTCACACCCCTAGTTAAACTAATTGCACAAAACGTCCCCCAAAATACAAACAAACATAAAGAACAGATTAGGGAAGATCCTGATCGTATTTAAGATAAGTAAAATAAGTATTTTTGCTAAGTACAGCTTTAGATCGGTTGATAAGAGGGCAGCTGTGGATATGGGCTACATGGGTCGGAGGAGATTTTCCACAAAAAACTACCATAAATCTTGGATTTTGAAAGATATTGCAACCTCTGTTTCGATAATAATGTCTGTTTCAATAAAATTTTCCAAAAAAATATTTCATATGCAGATTCGGCTTAGTTACAATTTTATTATATGTATAGATATATAATTGTTCTGTACGTGTGTTTGTCACCTTACTCCTCCTAAGTGGCTGGACCGATTTGGATGAAATTTTGTGTGTATATTTCAATGGGCTCCTGGATGGTTTGAAAACACAATTGGCTCCGGTAGGTGGCGCTGATGTCGATGTGTCAAAGAGTTTGTTTTTTAGTAGTTTGAACGCGAGCGAAGCCGCGAGTACTGCTAGTATTTTATATAATATTAGCTTCGATAATCACTATATACTATTATATCGCCTTCATTACACTTAAGAAACGTTAACTGTAATGGCAATAAAATATTATTATTATCATTAAATTAATTTAAATTTTAATGCCTATATTACTGTCTGGACATTATTTGCCACTGAAAATCATGACCTTTGGTCTGTTGTTGACAAAAAAAACCAACCAAAGAATTATAGTTTTTGCGTTTATAATATTTTAATTAATAAAAGATTATACTTTCTTAGATAAACGCGACTATTTGATATTTTTAATTACCTAAAGCTATCTTTTCGGATTATTTTGCGGATTTATTTTGATTTTCGGTTCCAAGTTGGTTATTTAAAATATTAAAGGTTATATATTATGTTGAAGTACATATACTATATGTGAAATAGAAATTAATAAAAAAATCCTTTTGCGTCTATTTTAGGCTTGGTTCTCACCCAAGAAATTACAATTAAGTGTTATTTTATAAAAAATCGAGACACATGTAGTCCCACCTTTAAACATTAAAGGAAAGACATTTTTTTGAGGGCCAAAAAAACCGTGCATCAAATACACGTAGGTATAGGTTAATATATTACCTTTTGCCCGATGGATTTTATGAATAAGACTCATTGCTTGTTATGTGATTATTTCGGCAAGTGGTCGAAATTCTATCATAATCTATATCGGAATTCTATCATAATTTTGTGTTTGTTTGTTTGTTTGTACCGAATAGGCTGCGACACTACTGAACCAATTTAGATGGAACTTGGTAAGGATTGGTTTTTATCCCGGAATCATGCCTTAAGGAGGTGAAAATGGGGATGAAAGTTTATGTGGGGAAGCAACCTAGGGACAAACCTTAAAGCCTACAGAAAATTCTGCAATAGTATGTCTTTCTCCTAAGGTACACTCGCAATAACTACTTATATCTATTTATAAAAACCGACTTCAAACAAAAGCACTAAAAAGTAAAAAATAACTGATTGGTAGTTTTCATTTACTAAACATACCTAATCAAATATTTTCGAAGTCGGTGTGCTTTGCTTTGTATGGGCTGGCACCGATTTCGAAAATATTTGATTAGGTATGTATTTCATAGGTAGGCTTTAATTACTTAGCCAAAGCACACCGACTTCGAAAATATTTGATTAGGTATGTATAGTAAATGAAAACTACCAACCAGTTATTTTTTACTTTTTAGTGCTTTTGTTTGAAGTCGGTTTTTATTTTTTTGTTAAAAAGTTTTTATTTTTCTCTTTTTAGTGTAGACAGTAGTAGCAAAGTAAGGATTCTAACGTGTTAGGCTTGTCAAATCAAACAAAATAAGCCCAAACTCAAAGTATCTACTATTAGCCGTTGAAGAGTTCCACCTATCCACCTTCTGGCCTTGCCATCAGATCAGGTCAACAACACAGAACCACTGTACTATCAACGGAAATAGAAATACTTGCAAAGTTTCAAGTCAATATGACAATTAGAAGTAGGTTAAATTCATCATTAGTTGTTTTTCCACCCTTAGGGGTGGTATTTTTTTTTTGAAATTTAAATGGGACCAATCTGGAAGTATACCCTTTCAAACAAAACAAAAATTGTCCAAATCGGTTAATAAATGACGGAGTTCTGAGGTAACAAACATAAAAAAAAAACATACAGTCGAATTGAGAACCTCCTCCTTTTTGAAGTCGGTTGAAAACGTACCTAGGGACACACTCGAGTGAAGCGAGGGTAACTTATTAGTAGGTAATATATTATAATAATGTTTTAATTACCTAATACGGTTGAAAATACAAAAGATAATAGTTTTTTTTATTATTTATATTTTCTTCTAAAAAATTATATATTTACGATTAATCGAGAAAATTTAAAAAGTAATCGGCAAAATTGAGAATAGTAGCATAAATACAGCAAAGTAAACCATAATACTGTCCTCCTGAGTTCTGACCGACTTCGGCCACGGCGGCCAATTTCATTGAGACTAGCCAACTGCGCAGGAGATATTATAATGCAGAAGTGTACCCGCAGACACCACGTGCACTCTCTATTCCTGTCACTCTCATACTCTGGTGGGACGATTGCTCGACACGACCAGTGAGAGTTAAGGCGCAGGACCGACGGCTTTACGTGCTCTCCGAGGCACGAGGGTGGAACACCACCGACTTCCCAATTCCGGGCTGTTACTGAAATTTACTAAACAGAAAGACTCAATAACTAAACTTGACCAGACTCGAACCCAGGCCCTCTAGATGTGCAGCCGTACTTGCTAGCCACTACACCACCGAGTCAGTTACAGCAAAGTAACGCTACTATTTTGACTTTAACATCTTTTTTGGCGGGCTCCGTCTATTATTTATGGATATATTTTTTTAGTCTGACTACATATAGGTATTATTGTATTCAGCCTTTATTAACGTCCCACTGCTGAGCACGGGCCTCCCTTCAATATGAGGGGGATCAGGTCATAGTCCACCACGCTGGCCAAGTGCGGGTTGGCAGTCTTCACATGTCTTTCGAAAATTTACTAGGTTCTCTCAGACATGCAGGTTTTCTCACGATGTTTTCCTTCACCGTAAGGCAAGTGGTAATCATGTTGAAAAAGATTCCCACATAAAAATATCAGAGGTGCGAGACCCGGGATTTGAACCCGCTTCACTCAGTTACCCATGTGAGCGCGTCACCACTGGGCGACCACTGCCTTTTAGGTATTATAGGTATTATATATTTTGTTAATAATTAACAAATTTAACTATTTTCATAGCAAATAACATGATAATTTTCTATTATACTACGAGTAAAATTAAAAAATATAGTATTTCTATAGGATTATACCGTTTGTTATACTTTACTAATTGATAACAAAAGGGCGGCCATTTTAAGCTGCTTTTTGATTTCGATCAATAAACTCTATTCATACTTCCGCTTTTGTAAATAATAAATTCTACTAGAATGTGACTTTGTATTATTTAAAGGTGTGTTTTTTTTAAATGTTGTGTATTGTCTATGAATTTAGTAGGTTACAAAAGCTTCTTTACCTTGTAATAAAACGATAAAACGAAATTTTTAGAAATAAACATTTATTTTAATATATGTAGGTACGTGTAAAATTTCCGAGTCACAATGTTGGTCCGCGATGAACTCCGAAATTACCTATTAGATGTGTGTAATTTATGCCAACTTAAAAGATGGGATAGTTTGTATCCCGATTATTTCCTTTTTTTATTGCGAAATTAACGATTTTCATACGTGGCACAGCAACACGTGACCGGGTCTGCTAGTATAAGATTAAAAAAAAACTGCTTTTTAACTAAAATGTCAGCCAACCTTACAACACTAATAATAATTGTTCTACGCAAAGTTGTACGTTTCTATCTAGAATATTGTAGTTTCTTCGACGGCTCATCGTCTCAGTGCTTATTTATCCAAACAACCAATTTACCGAAAGGGGTTTTAGTACAGAATTATTGACTTTTAAATGTCTATTCTAATGGTATAAAATAAATAGTTTACTTTAAAAATGCCGAACGATATATTTTATCTATATCTATAATATAAAAATGAATTGCTGAATGTGTTGCTAAACGCAAATCTTAAGAGCAGCTGAAGCGCTTTCGCTAATTCTATTTTTAGAATATTCCTTGAAGTATGAGGATGGTTCTTACGGAGAGAAAAATTTAAAAAATTGCCTGAAAAAATCTAAAAACAACACTTTTCTATACTCCCATACAATAGATTCGTATTAATACTTAAAAGTCAATTTTTACTTTAATACCATACCATAAACTTTAAGTGTCAGTGGAGAGGTTCCGGGAAGGCAAAACAATTGAGTGACGTTAGTATCGTATAAATATTAATATCAATATTAAGAAAAATTAACGAACATAAAAATTTATATGACTAACGCTATCTAATAACTATTTATATCTATTTAAAACGTACCTAGCGACGAACCCGAGCGAAGCGAGGGTGAGCCGCTAGTTTGTATATAAATCTTAAGAAATAAGCTTTGTTGTCAAAATAGAAGAAAATACTCTACTGTAAAGTACATACAACAAGTACTGGATAGTTTGAACAAATAAGTACTAAGACGACGGTCTATCAAAAATGCAGACAAAACTACGCGCAACCACTTTTTCAATTGCCATAACCTATATAATAGAATAAATCTCTACCCATCCCATACGTATTAGGGTACACATTTAAGTTTATTGTACTTTTATAGTTATTTTGATCGTATACATTGTGGATTATCCTATATGAATACAAAATTACGCTTTTGTACTTCGATGTACACAGCTGAAACGAAACAATGCGAATGCCGGTAACCGTTTTGATACCTTTTAATTTGTAAATCAAATGTCAATATCGTTCATAAACAGTGGGCTATTATATTATTTATTAATATTGATTATTATCTATGCGACAGTTGTAAATATTCTCGTTAACGTCATTTAGTATTAAAACGGTTCGTCGATTTGTCGATTCTGTATAGGTTATAGTGATTATGATAAGTATTTAGAGTCGTTAATACAGCGATAAACTATATAAGATACTATCGACCTGCCCGCGCTTTGCTGGGGTACATCCCTAGGTACGTTTTAATTTTTTTTTACCAAACTTTAATCCTTTTTCTTAAATAAAAGTAGCCCAAGTTACTCCTTATAACATCAGATATCTGATAGCAAAAGTCTCGTTAAAATCAGTCTAGCCGATCCGAAGATTAGCCGGAACAAACAGACAGACATAAAAATATTTTTTTCTTATTAGTACCGCATGTACTTTCATATACATTTAGTAAAAAGCTATTATTTTGACATTACAAACAGACACTTCAATTTTATTTACCTATATAGATAAAGATATCTATTATATAACATAAGCGATATATAGACAACTATGGTGGGTACCTACCGACAATATAAAAGTACATTAAATATATAACTTTAGTGATCAATAAATATCGACAAAGCTTTAAAATCGATATTTACAATCAATTCGCAAAATAATAGCGAATTACCACAACATTTATTGTGTTTCGTACAAATACCCTTTCAGAACTCCTAAGCCATAAATGCCACATGACAATGTCAAATTAAATGTAAACCCTCACATAAAGCCTTTAAAAAACCGTGGATTCAAATAGAAAGATTCTCTTTACACGCATTCTATAGACAATTGGATGGCATAAATCATAGAGCTGACAAGAAATGTGTGTGTACAACCATAAAATTATCTTTAAAAACGACTAAACATGAAATTTTAGACCTTATTTCTATAGCAATAAAGGCATGTCGACAGTTAACCGACTACAAATAATGTAGTTAACTAGCGTGCATTTACCGCCCCATCGGTTAAAACGAATCGAGTTTGTGCGTAAATTATGAGAACCCTAAACAATGAAAGTAAAAAGATTCATTCGCTAATGGATTTTGTTCTCAAAAATTAATTTGGGGTACTCGACGGAACTTGTGTACGCACCCAATCAGTTGCAACCCTAACTAAATAGGGTTGGGATGTTTGAGAAAGATTTTTTTTTTAATTTAAACAATTTTTTGCCTATGACTCTCAACTAAAATATTACAAACTAGACGTTCACCTCGCTTCGCTTGGGTTCGCCTCTTGGTTGATTCCCCATACAAATTTTCATCCCCATTTTCACCCCTATAAGGGATGATATCCGTGATAAAACTATCCTATGTCCATTCCAGGGTCTCAAACTATCTTCTCACCAAATTTCATCTATATCGATTTAGTAGTTTCGGTACACACAAACAAACAAAAAATATTTCCTCTTTCCATTATTAGTATAGATTACTAAGATTTTTTTATTAAATATAAACGAATATATTAAATTATCATTATTAATGATATACATATTAGTAGGTAATACATAATTTTAAGCTTTATAATATATTCATACTTTTCTTTGTAGTAAAAATTATATTAATACCAAATGATAAGAGTCAAAACGGAAAAGTTAAACATTTTTGAAACCAACAATCTTTTCTAATGTATAGATAGCCCTAGAGCTAAGGGTGACAAATCTTCGTTATAGGGTGAAGTGGCATTGTTTAAGCCCTTTAAACTTTTTAATTTATTAACCCATAGGGTAGTCGTAAAATTACTTTTATTGTTGGTAACGACGTCTCAGCCTACGTGATAACGATTTCTTATAATTCATTGATATGACATACCAGTTTAACTAGAACTAATATTTGGAACTTGTGCCAAATGCTTAGAGGTTTTTCATGTTTGGTGGCACCACGTGTGGTACTGTTTGAAGTCAAGTGTATGTCTGTTTCTTGTATGAAAGGTTGCAATGAGCAAACTTGTTTATTTCTATTTAAAAGTGATTTATTATGGGAATGCTTTCCCATCGTTTAAACAATGATATTCATAAATTTTGTCATGAGTAGGAGATAACGCGTGTTTGGAAAGTCATAATAATTATAAATCAAGATGTTTTATTTAATTTTATTTTATTATATATATATATATATTATTTAATTGACTTTTAGTTTCAATAAGATATCTATTACATAATTTATATTATGGTCATTAGGTATAATTATAATTATGAATTAAACCTTTAACAGCATTTTTTAAAACTTAAAAACAAATCCAAATCTATCCCACGGGAATAACACATTTGTCCTGGATAAAAAGTAACCTATGTACTATTCTAAGCCACAATCTATCTCTGTGCCAAATTTGATGCAGATCCGTTCAGTTCTGGCTTGATTGAGTAACAAACATCCATCCATCCAAACTTTCGCACAACATTTATAATATTAATAATTGGATTTATAAACAATCGATTTTTTTAATAATTTTGCAATGGTTTATAACAAAAAGTACTTGGTTAAGTTATTTAAGCTTTATACTACTTGCAAAAATCTAAGTTTATAAATAAAAGTTTGTTAACAAAAGCTTGTATCAAACTTACCTTTCACAGTAACAATATATAACTTTGAGATCGAAAGGCAACTTTGGTAAACTAAATTTCACTTCGTATTCAAACGCGGTTTCTTATAAGGGGAAAAACATTATCAAAATCGCGACAGCACTCCACGGAGGCCGCGTGTTGATTCTATCAGAAATCTACTTGAGGATCTGGCACTCGCGTTAACGTGTTTAGATTTGAACTTGTAATTCATCTTTTTTATAATAAATGAGGTATTTTATTGAATTTATTATTTAATGAATATTGAAAATTCAAAAAAAGCTCAACATAAGCAAGCAATTAATATATATATTAAATATATGTATACGTGAAAAGGTTAGTTTTAATAAGTTTATAAAAGATCACTGAGAGCATGTGTTTATTCTTTATATCAAAAAAATCTTGATGATTTAAATTAAAATTTCCTCTTTATCCTATTAATAAGTATGTACTTAATGTTATATATGTGTAGTGTATCAACTATTTGGTATCCATAACACAAGCCTCGTAGCTTACCATGGAACTAGATGGTGCTGTGTGTTAATGTGCCAACATATTTATCCTGTTTAATAGGTAAGCCAGTGCTGTTGTTAGGCATATAATACAGGCATCACTTATTAGATATTAAAAAATATTGAAGAACTTGCTTTCAACCTTCAGTCAAGTGGGGGCGGGCATACAGTATTGAAATCATTGTATGTAACAAAAGTATATCGATCCCTACAGTCTGTACGAGAAAAGGTCAGGGTATTGTTAAGGATATTTCTTATACTGATGTCGAAAAACCCTTCCACACTTATAATGGACTTCATTAATTTCGCTCGTACAATTTTATTTTATATAAATCTAAATATTTAACATTTTCAAGATCTTAGTAAATGTTTTTCTTTTTATTGGAAATATGTAGATTTTTTTCTATTGTGATTTTACCTACAATATATTGTTTTTCACTTATAATTGAGCGAGCAATTCATACATTGTAGGAATTGTTTATCTATAGGTACTTACTAATACTAATAATATTATAAAGAGGAAAGATCTATTTGTTTGTCTATTTGTACCGAATAAGCTACGAAACTACAGGACCGATTTAGATGAAATTTAGTAAGAAGATAGTTTGAGACCCTAGGAAGGATATGGGATAGTTTTTACCTCGGAAATCATCCCTTAAGGGGGTGAAAATGGGGATGAAAGTTTGCATGGGGAAACAACCTACCACTGACGATGACCTGACGTACCAAAAACAAAACACCAAAAGGCAGTTAGTATTTCATCTATTCCAAGAGGCTTTTAATTACCGGATTTCATCTGAGAAAAAAATTAAGCTAATACTGCAGTAGGAGAAGATACATTTATATTATGTGTATTTTCTCCTTTTTGTTCTAGATAATAAATATCTATCTCATTTAATCCCTCCACGACCGCGGACATGCCGGTGTGTCAGTTAACAATAGATTTCTTAGAAATTTAATTAATTTCTTAGAAATTTACCTGGAGGTGTTAAGGAGGTATTGTGAAAAAATAACACTATTTCCAGAACAAAAATCTAAATATATCTATACATATAATAAAATTCTAACTAAGTCGAATCTGTGTATTAAATATTTTTTGGAAAATCTTATTGAAATAAACATTATTATCGATACAGAGGCCGAATCTATAGTTTTAAGAGTTTTTGTCTGTCTGACAAACAGTTTTTGTCTATCTGTCTGTTACCGCATCACAGAAAAACCACTGGAGGGATTTTGATGAAATTTGGTATGGTAATAGCTGGTTAGCCGGGTCAACATATAGGATACTTTTTACCACGGGAAAATATCTCATTTCTGAGAAAAAATACAAAAACTGTAAGAGTGTGTAAAGTGGTGTGAGTGTGTAAGAGTATATTAATATGTAAAACCTAAGAATTTGGTTATTGGCCATCTGAACGCGGGCGGAGCCGCGGGCAATGCTAGTACTGAATAAAAACCACGTCGTTATCACCTGCACCTACAGTTTTCCCGAGAGGCGTTCTATATTTTCAATTCCCGCTGTCGATTATACGAAAAACCTTAGCTCCATACAAATCCCGACCATATTATCTTGGTACTCACATTTATTAAATCCACCCTAAACCTTCTTTATTTCAAAGGCGGAGAGCTCTTCCATTGTTGGGTGAGGGTCTTCATAATTTGGTCGAGCCCAAAGTCGATATTTTATTCGTGCTTGTTAAATCTCATTGTCGTTTTGAGACTTACTTGTAATTCCTTATGGAATAAAGTTTATTTTATTTGAATACACTGTACCCTCTGTTAATAATGAAAGAAGTGCTTTCTTTTTGGTCGCTGTGAAAGGATTTTGTTAGGACACATCACTTTGAAATACGTATAGGTATACTAGCATTGCCCGCGGCTCCGCCCGCGTTCAGATGACCAAAAACTAAATTCTTAGGTTTTACATATTAGTAGGTATACTCCTAAATTGCAGTTTTTGTATTTTTTCTAAGAAATGAGATATTTTCCTGCGGTAAAAAGTATCCTATATGTTGCCCCAAATAACCATCTATCACCATACCAAATTTCATCAAAATCCATCTAGTAATTTTTCTGTGATGCGGTAACAGACAGGCAGACAAAAATTCTAAAAACTATAGATTTGGCCTCTGTTATCGATAATAATGTTTATTTCCATAAGATTTTCCAAAAAATATTTAATGTAGGTACAGATTTGGCTTAGTTACCATTTTATTATACGTGTAGATGATGTATTCTTCTTTAAGTTAAAACAGTACGTTGTTATATCAATGATAATGAAAATATATAACTATTTATTTAAGTTATACTTCTTTTGGCACGTTTTGAAAAAAATATGAGAGTAAAACGTTTACGATGCGCGCGCACACCGACAGCCAAAAAGCGACATGTTAGCTTCATTCCTTTTACAAACAGAGAGTTGTGATAAACGGGATAAAATCTTTAGCTATTTTCGTTCTGTTACGCCAAAGAAGAATAGCTTCTTACGTGCGTACATAAACATAAGTACACGCACATGTTTTTTTTATTTATACATATCAGTATGAATCAACAAATTTACTTAAGAAATATTAATTTACTTTATGAGGGGAATTTTGTTTTAAAAATTCCCATCCAATATCCATATCCCATAATAATGTTAGAAGATAACACGTAACATACAAACAGAAAACAAAATAATACTAAATTGTACAAACTGTACAAGTATCAGTGGCTACGCGTGTAACATTGTATGGACGAATATTATTTGAAACACCTGCGTAGAAGTGTTATTGGATTAATAGTATATTATAATATGAAGATTTGTGAATGCAGCTTGCAATGACCATTATGATCACGTGAAAGGAAACCGCCGGCCACTTCAACTGTAATATATCTTTTTCTATAATTAAGTAAACGTATATATTAATTTATCATTAGTAGAAATAGTCATATTGACCATGTTAGATCGAAAATTATATAGAAATAAGCGGCTCACTTCGTCCCTAGTTAAGTTTTAACGTTTAGTACAAATTTCTCAGAGATGAGATACTTTCCCGAAGTAAAAAGTATCCTATATGTTGACCCGGATAACCAGATATCATCATACCAAATTTCATTAAAATCTGTCCAGTGGTTATTTCGTGATACGGTCACAGACAGACAGACCGACCAAAATTCTAAAAACTATAGATTCGGCTTCTGTATCGATAATAATGATTATTTGAATAAGATTTTCCAAAAACTATCTAATGTATACCTATAATAGATTCGACTCAGAATTTTATTATAATATGTAAGTATAGATAAATAAAAGTGATAATAAAACCACTCGATTTGCATATTTTGTAGGTATTGCCTTTATATTCTGGTATCAATAATTATTAGAAAATTGTGGTTATGACATAGCGAATTGAGGTCTTAGATTTACAATCGTCGACACAAAAGCTGAGACCAACACAAAACTATATTGTTTTAAATAAAATGACAATTGGTCACAGCGGACAGCCAGCATTGTGCATTCAACAAATGCAAAGAAAACATTTAAAACGCTAAAAATGAGCAACAATACAAGCCCTTATTCAGCCCTTTATACTGAATTCTCACTAAATTCCCGACCGAAACGCCTGCAGTGTCGCCAAACGCGTAAAATTATATAACAATACCCTGTAATGATCCGTTACGGGTGAAATATAAAATAATATTCAGTCGAATAATACTGTGCAAAAGTCAGTCTGTATGTACTATGCAAATCTCAACTTAAGTACCGATCCCTTAAACGTAAGTAAGGCACGACTTTGTATGGAAATTAGCAAGTGTTATTATATAAATAAGTCGCATTTCTCATACTTGGCTGTGGATTTCTGAAAGCTTGTAAATCTATTATTTACTTATTATATTTTACTTATTTATTTAATGTTTAGTATAGATTTCTCAGAGATGAGATATTTTCCGGCAGTATAAAGGGCTGCGATTTAGAATTGGGGACGTATAAAGTATCCTATATGTTGACCCTGTACATCTGTCCATTGGTTATCTCGTCATGCGTTCCCAGCCAGACAGATATACAGATATTTTTTTTTAACTAAAAATTCGTCCTCTGTATCGATAATAATGACTATTTCAATAAAATTTCCCAAAAATATTAATCTACAGATTCGACTCAGTTAGAATTTTATTATACGTATAGATTATTATAAATGCGAATGTGTGTTTGATGTTAAGCAACAACGGAATAATGAATCAGATGTTGTTTCCATATAGGGCTATATGGATTGAAAAGTTCTAGTATACACAGACTATAGGGTATTTTTCCTTCCTTAACATCTAGTATTTTTTGTCACATTTTAATCTTTTCTAATTATATTTTTAGTCATCTAAAACTAAGATGTGATTTTGAGAATACAAATAAATATATCAAAAACGTTCGTCATGGAATATAACTGACTTCTAAGCGGAAGCTTGTCTTTTCCGCAATTGTCACTAATGGTGGCCAATAGCTAGAAGTAACGTGAATGCAAATTGTTAATTTTACACTACCTTTAACGGTGTTCGCAGGGGGTCTTAGACAGTGTTTTCACCTTTTTGGGGATACGCTCAAATTTATATAAAGATTTATTTGGAAATAAATTTACAATCTATTGTCATTTACAAAGAGCAGCTTCTGCTTACTTGAAGTGTTTCATTTTGCGGTGAAAAGAATTACGCTATTATTTCATCTTCGGTGTGCCCACGGGTGTAATTGTTGGTCACAAATTGTTTGTTTTTTTTGGAATAGCTAAATTTTTCTTTCTCACCTTTAGTCAGGCAATACTTATATTTATTTTAATTACTATTTACAAATAGTATTTATATTATTTACTTAAACTATTTTCAACGAAATAATAAAACTTATAATAAAAATTATTATATATAAAATAATATTGATGCTGATAAAATGATTCATAAGTATGCTTAAAAGCATTAACTTCTCTACTTTTAAAGGCTCAACTCATTCAAACAGCACAAAAACAAGTAGTTCCATGTGTGCGTGCACTGGCGTCGAACTGTCTGCATACGTTACCCCGGAATGTGGTCCCGTCGCATTGCAACAGCTTTGGGGTGCATTTATCTTAACTAAATCAATCGATACATTTCACAGATCATTATATTAAATAATAGATTTAAATTCCATGTTTTTTTATTATCTAAACTCGTTTTCACAAACTAGAATAATTTAATGTAACAAGCATTTGTCTAACATCATCTATTTATAAGAGCTTCACAAAATGTACCATATAATTTCGTTCCATACATATCGTATTTAAATAAAATAACAATGAATTCAGACTTCCCTATTTATGTTACTATGAAAACAATTTTATGCCTGCTTCTTAACACAGAATAGGCTGTGATCATCCCACACGTTTCAAAGAGTCAAACAACATTATTATGTTGTACCTTAGTCTACCATAAAAGTTTTACTGCTATACATGAAATTTGTTATAGGAATTACCACTCTATGAGTCTTAGAATAGGGAAGCTGACCAAAAAATTAAGGACACAAGTACTGTTCTGTATTAAATAGTATTTTGAAGTCTTTGGCGCTTGATCAGCATTCAAAGGGCCACAATGATCACATGCCCGCTTTTTATAACTCGGCATTTATAAAACATCCTGTTAGAGAAATACCAATTGTAATCAAATTTGGTGACTTGGGCGACTTGGAATTGATTTGTTAAAGTATCTCTATTCTTTAACGTTACTTTTTGACGAATATGATAAGTCAACTTTAAAATTACTTAAATACTTCCACCTTTAGCCCAGATTTTTTTTAATTTAAATGAGACCAGACATATTTATGAAAAATTATTATGAAAATCGATTAACAATTGGCAAATGTAACAAATACCCACAAAAGTTACTTTTTTGAAGTTGTTAAAAATAGACCAACTAATGGCAGATTATTCCTGAAATAAAAATATTTACAAACTACATATATTGATCATTTAACAAATTATAACAAAAAAATCATAAATTAAAAAGCCAAAAAAAAACTTAGTTATAATCTTGTACAATACATTTTTATCGAATTTAACTTATTGTTGTATCTTTTCTATTCTTACAAAGCGTTTTCAAACACTCATCGTTTAGTAAAGATGAGATATCAAGGTTAAATGTTTTTACCAGTCATTAAACGTTAAACTAATCTGAGTTTAAATCTTATATTTTCAAACCACGAAAGCTGTTATTGTTTTGCTGTACAGGAATGATACAGTCGTCGATGTGACCGTATCACGATCGCCGCAAAATATAAGAAAAGTATACACTGTACAGTGACGTTAAGGTGGATGCGAACGATGACGCGGGTAGCGTTGTTTGTTTGAGGAGTCTAACTGTTGAAATTTTTGACCGACTTCTATCTAATAAGAGAAGTAGTACTTAATTCGTGTGTTTTGTTACACAATATCTTCGCCAATTTTATACAACCGTAATTCATTTTATTTAACTTCCAAAGTTTGTTAGTTCATATGTTTGCTTAGATCAAATCTTGCAAGCTGATCCAGAATCACTTCCTTTTATCTTACACAGTTGATGTACTTTAAATATTTTTTGGAAATTATTATTGAAATAGTCATTATTATCGATAGAGAGGCCGAATCTATATTTTGTAGAATTTTTGTCTGTCTGTCTTTCTGTCTATTATTGTTATTATGTTGGGTGTGGTGCCGAGGTCAGCCCTAGCTACGTCGACCAGATTTGGTCCATTGTAGCTCCCTTTAGAATAAGTTCAATTCTTTCTGTCTATCTATCTGTCTGTTTGTCTTCTAGGAACACGCCACGAGAAAACCACTGTAAAGATTTTGATGAAATTAAAAAATAGCTGGTTATCCGGGTCAACATATAGGATTCTTTTTACCGCGGGAAAATGTCTCATCTCTGAGAAATCTATCTCACTCGTTAAAACATATCTAGGGATGAACCCGAGCGCAGTGAGGGTGAGTCGCTAGTATGAAAATAAACCTAAAGGATAAACAAACCATTATTATCTGTATCTGATTTAAAAGAAAATGTTACGACAAAACCAGCATTTCTTTAACTACTGTCACTATATTGTAAAGCTTTTTGTCGAAGTAATATCTCACATATAAAACGTTTTAGATAAACCGCACCTTAATAAATGATAAGAAACAAACTTTTAAGATTCACTTATTGTTACCGATGTGGCTTTTAAGATGCACCGATAACGATGAGGTTGACAAAGCGGTCGGCGAAGCTTTGCTGCATTTAGAGATCCTTCATCAGCAATTAGTTCAAAGTATTATTTTGGAAAATATTAAAAATTAACACTTGCACACGTTCATTTTTTATCAAAATTGCGGAAATTTCGAATTAAACTATTGATTGCATTTTCTGTAGATCTTATTATATATTGCCTTTTTAGGAAAGCGAGTGATTTATCAAATTATATATTTGTGATAAATTGGTACTGGTAAGTCGGAAAGCTCGTAAAGCTATCGACCCTAAGCTTGATGTCTCCCCTCTTACGCCTTTCTTGCGAAACTTTAGGAGTATGTGCACCCTAATTCAAGAAACCCTACACCAAGTTGGTCACAACACTATATAAATGTTTGTTTTAATCAACCACTTGATTGTCCCCATATAAATAAGTTGATTTTAAAAATCATTTAACGACAAGTTCGGCTCAGTTTGTAGTGACCCTACTTGCTGTGCCAACGGTCGCGGGTTCGAGTCCTGCTGTGGAAATTTATTTGTATAATGAGCATGAATGTTTGTACTCCAGCCATGGATGTTTATATTTATAATATGTATGTATTTAAAGTTATATACGTGTAGTGTATCAATATATAGTTATAGTTTTTTTTCGAATATTCCCGCAAAATAAACTGTTAGCTTAAGACTCTGACTCTGACCTAACAAAATTAGCATAATCTGTGACCACAGTATAAGAAATATGTTTTGTTGTTCCTCTTATTATCTCAATGACGCCGTAACTAATATTAGTAATAATTTACTGCATTTTGATTTATTATGGCTCTCAGTTTTTATATTTTTGTTAGTAAATAAATAAAAGTTTACAGCTTCTCGAACAGACTTCAAAATAAGAGATGATATTCAATATTGTTATTACTTAGATATTATTTTTTAATGAATAGGTTATATCCCAAAGGTTATCCCATACAAATATCAAGAAAATATTCCATCAATAATAGTGTGTTTTGATTTAAAGTCAGTCAAAAAGCTATCGAAGTACGAGCGGGGTGAATTAGAATCTTACGAAGCGGAGGCATAGGATATATATATATATATATATATATATATATAATAGTGACGCGATATATAATACTATGGCACCCAAATCGGTAAAGCCGTTCAAATCGGTAAACACACAGACAGACATAAATTCTAAATGTCATCTCAATGTACAGACAGCGTGAAAGAAATAACGATATTAAAAATGGTATAATCTCATTAGAAGGTTAGACCTATTTAATTACATTGTTAGATCTAATGTATAGGATTAAATGACTACGTAAAATACAAGATATTATAGACCGTATTTTACCTGCAAAAATCGTAAAATTCTGATCCTCACTTCTCAAAACCGCAGAACGTCCTTCATTGACAGCTTATAATTAGTTATGCATCGTCCTGGGTCAATTTTATGGTACAAAGTTTATGAGATGAGCTGAGGCTGACAAGCGTGTACACATTGCTGTCCTTATTATGTAAGAAATCGAATCTGTATGTTAAATATTTTTTGGTAAATCTTATTGAAATAGATTATTATTCATTATTATCGATATAGAGGCTGAATTTATAGCTTTTAGAATTATTATCTGTCTGTGACCTCATCACGAGAAATTCACTGGACCGATTTTGATGAAATTTGCTATGATGATAGCTGATTATTCGGGTCAACGTATAGGATATTTTTTACTGCGGGAAAATATCTCATCTCTGAGAAACCTATACTAAACCCGAAAGTAAGGTACGAACCCGAGCACGAATGTAAGGTCGAACCCGAGCGGTGCGAGTGTGAGTCGCTAGTATTAAATAAATTTATCAATAATAAAAGCTTAGAAGCTGGGTTTCATTATGTCAGCTACACACTTGCTTTATATGCTTATCATATAAGAGCGGCACCACTTATTATATTACAATTCATGGGCAATGAAAGACACAGTATATCTATAGACAGGTTAATAAAATGAAGTGTCTGTTTGTAACGTCGAAATAAAAGCTTTTTACTAAATACATAATATGAAATTGTATACGGCACTTATAAGAAAAACGCATTTTTTAAATTTTTTATCCCTCTGTCTGTTTGCACCGGCTAATCTACAAAACGGCTGGACTGATTTTGACAGAACTTTCGCTGGCAGATAGCTTATGCTATAAGGAGTAACATAGGCTACTTTTATTCTAGAAAAAAAATTAAGGAACCACTCAAAAAAACATTAAAACTTACCTAGGGACGCACCCGAGCGAAGCGGGCATAACGTGTGTAAAGTCGGTAGCAACAACTAGCTTTTGAATATTAAATTATTATAATACCTACTCATCCCAACCATAATAAGGACGCTATTTACGCAGTAAAATCGCGGCGCTAACAAAAGCATTTCAAAAGAATTTGAGGAACGTCCGTTTCCTTTTATTATATGGTAACATCATTCTTTTTTTTTGTTTATTAATCATATATAATATACATTCTACTATTAAAAGCCGATTAAATATAGAACTTAGGTATATATTTTGATTTATCTATACTAAAATTATAAACAGGTAAAGTTTGTGGGTTTGTGACGTTGTAGGGGATAATCTCTGGATCTACTGAACCGATTTAGATGAAATTTGGTGAAAAGATAGTTTGAGACCCTGGAAAGGACATAGGATAGTTTTTATCCCGGAAATCATCCCTTAAGGATGTGAAAATGGGGATGAAAGTTTGCATGGGGTATCATCAATTTTTTAATAAAATTAATATGACCTAGAATTTTAAGTACTTTAGCTTTCTTTTAGGGATTATTTCAGAATCGATACAGTAATTCTCTCACATAAAAAACATCTGTATCCCCATAGTGTAATATTTGACTAGGTAGGTACATCCGCGTTGAGTCACCTTCACTTAATCCTAATAAAATTCTGCGCGTTATGTCATTATTTTAATACAACACAAACATGGTAGTTTTTACTTTATCTATTATTGTACGTAGGCAAATTGATAAAAAATCGACTATTTTATTTCAGATTATGAGCTAGAACGGAGCGAAATTTTTTTTTTCTCTTAGCTTGGGGGTAGAATTTGTAACTTATAAAAAAATTAAATTTAAATTAATTATTTTAAAAATCAGTGGGTCACTTTAAAATTATGAGTAAAAAGATTTTTTTTTCCAAAATTTTGATTTTTAATAAAAAAAAATTTTTTCGTTTCACCCTAATCGCATTCAGGTTACCTATCAGCATTCCGAATTGCACTTAGTATATTGTTTGAACTGTTACAGTTACAGAAGGAACAAACCTTCTCACATCCGCACTCACCGAATAACTCTCAAACATTCGCAATACATAAAAAAGTATATTTTCATATATACTAATACTATATAATACTACGCATATTTAATAATACGCCTTCCAATTTGTGATATTCACAATCAAAATTTATTGCATAGTTAAAAACAACTAAGTGCAAAAATAGTGACTTTGTTTTTTACTGTTAGATATTTACGTTTAAATTATAAATAAATAAATAAATAAATAAATATGTCAGGACATTAACACACAACACCATCCAGTTCCATGGTAAGCTACGAGGCTTGTGTTATGGATACCAGATAGTTGATACATTATACATATATAACTTTTTTTTTAAATACATACATATTATAAATATAAACATCCATGACTGGAGTACAAACATTCGTGCTCATCACACAAATGAATGCCCCCAGCGGGACTCGAACCCGCGACCTCTGGCGCAGCAAGTAGGGTCATTACAAACTGAGCCAAACGTGTCGTCGAATTATATGTAGACTAATCAAAATTTGCAATTCTCAGGCCCACAATTCAATTTTATGCATACATATAATAACTCTTAAAACGTCCGTGTTAAATCAAAGAGCCAATGCTATAAATTAATGGTTTACAGAAATTTTAATTTATTTCAAACAGTTTTAATATCGATATTATTAATAGGAAATCGATTTTTATTTATTATATGTATTAACATAAGTAGATTTATGCTTTGGGAAAGCCTTGAGTTTCACACGTGTAGAAAATTTGACAACCGATGTCCGACAGTATAAAGGCATATAACGATTTTGATGTTTTTTTTTATTTAAATAGATTATTGCTGTAGGCAAGTCCAATAATCTAACCTAAATTTTAAAACAAGGAAAATTGAATTCCTAAAAATGAAATTATTACTTTAGAATGATTTTGAAGTCAGTAGACGGTTTAATGTGCATTAAGTTTGTAGAAGTATGAAAAGAAATGAATTTGGTTGAAAAATTGTATTTATTTCATTACTTCAATGAACTATAAACAATTATTATATAGATTTGTCTTACTAAATATAAAAATTGGTCATCAGCTCCTTAGAAATTTTGTCAAATGTCTATCTTTAGACATAACAACCATAGATAGGTTATTGAGATCCATCTTTAATCATACATGATTCGGGAAAGCCTGATTAATAATATCAAATAAAATATCTATTTCAATAACTAAATCACGAACGACTACTCGGCGTTTAAAATTGTATCCACGTCCAACAGAATATTACGAAAATATTCAGTTTATTTAAATTATTTTCAAATATCAAACATTTAAAGTTGTCTCATAACCATAATCTAAAAGATATCTACACGTATAAAGCGAATAAAGCGAGTCCACTGTGCTAATTGGATCGAGAAAGGGGCCGTAAATCACCTTAGGCGATGCGATGATCGTGATTCGGGTCCTTAATTAAAAACCGTTTATGATGTTGTAAACGCTTCTAAGATCCATAGACTTATAAATTAAGATTGAATAGATAGCTATTTGTTTTTTTTTTTAAATTAAAATATTGGTATCTTAGATACGTTGAAATGTGTCAGCTACTGCAATTGTCGTGGATTTAAAAGTAAATAATACATTTTTAAGCTATTATCCTCTAATGAATGTATGGATGTTTGTTCCTCTTTCACGCAAAAACTACTGAATGGATTTTGATGAAAATTTACACTAATGTAGATTATACATCAGAATAATACATAGGCTATATTTACTAAAGATACATAAATACATAATTGAACTACACATGCGGAGTCGCGGGAAACTGCTAGTATCTTTATAAAGTAGTAAAAACATACACACGTGCAATCTTCCACATTTATAATAATTGAAGGATTAAAACTCATTTTTGGGAAAGGATTTTTGAAAAAAAAAAACACCGGTATATCGGCAGGAATTTTTGCTTATTTTACAAAATTACTCACTTGACCCCGTTTTTTTTCTTTATAATATTACTCTCATAATAAGCACATGCCACTTTCATCAGATTCATACGTCTTCAACCAACTGCCAGAAGCCCGTCATTAGGGGCCCGCAAACTTACGACACATCTAATTGGCCCTCTATATATCATTCATTCGTCCGTCTGTTTTATAGGTACAGTAGCACCTATAAACTTGTGAAACGTTTTGTTATTCCACTATGTTGTAAACGTTTGGAGCTACTATAACATTTATTATTATAGATTGCTTAGAATTCAATTCAAAATACCATTTGAAATATGTATTCATAAGTTAATGTATACGAGATTTCATTTTATATGTACATATCATAAAATAATTAAAACGCAAAACAGTTAGAGTTTTGGATCCATTTTACAAGTAGAATTTATATTTAATGCTTATAGCATTCATCATATATTAAAAAATGGTGTCAAACTGTAACTTTAGATTAGATGACTATTTAAAATTTTAATTATGTTTTAAATGAAATGAGAATAAAATAAAAAAAAAACAATTGATTTTAATTAGTTTTAAGTACATATGTCTTTCATTCAATTTTAAATTCAATTTAAAATGTAAAAAAAAATTGTAACTCCATCACGACTAATAGACGTTTGGTTTCACCCAAATAAGGCATACATTTTTATGTATTTTTGATGCGGAAATACTTGTAACCAAATTGAAACATCGATTTCGAATTACCTCTAAAACCTCCTTGGGGGTGAATTTTTTTTTTAATTTGTACAACTGTAACCGGTTAAGGTAGATATTTAAGAAAACTAATCACAATAAGCGAATATATCGCTTAACTACACCAAAAAGGAACACGCACAGGCATTGAGTAGTTTCCATATTTCTTCCAGACTCATTTTTGCAGTAATTCAAAAATAATATTATAAAACAATAAATTTTTTATAATAAAAACGCGTTCTCGCCCATTTGTACGAGTACAGAAGAGTGTATAAGGCCGGTAGCGCAGTAATATGTTCTGAGGCACAATGACTTATTATGAGATAACATCGCGTTCAATTAACATTCCGCCGAAAACGGTATCGTCTCTACTCATCCCCAAATGTTTTGATTGATAAAGAAATATTTTTAGTTTTTTAATTAATTATTTGCCAATGAATATGTACTCAAAAATACACTTTTATTGCATGAAAATGTACGTATAATTTATTTGAGTATAGCGTCCTTAGAGGTCTTTTACATTTATATTATTGCGGAAGTTCTCAGAAAAAACTTTGAATGATTTTTCCGACTTATTATTAATATTCAAATAGGTAATTGCTATATTTATTGGTGTAATCGTAGGAAATACTAAACGGTAGTTTCTAAGATTAGCCTGACAAATACAAACTTAGAGCATCGGGGCTGTTTAATTCATTTTTATTTTATTTGTGTAGATACCGGCGGCTATAACATCTTAATTTAATTATGGAGTTAAATTATGGAATATGGATTCACGTCTGTTCCTTCTACGTTCTTTTCAAAATCCTCACTAATTTCTAAAAAAAATACGGAATAAAGAGTCCAGCTTATCTATTATATATAATATAAAATACTACAAATATATAATAATTTAATCAATATTATACCTTTGTATGGTATAAATTAAATTAAATTTATTTATTATTATTAAAATTTTAAACTAATTTGTCGAATAAGTACTATACCGGATTTGGTAGAGACACCGTGTAAATGTCAAACTGCCACTTTTATACATCTTGTGAGGCGTGAGAAATTAGGACTGTAAGTTTTGTTCTACGTATCGGGATCTAAGGATCGGTTGTCAGAGATGAAATAAACCTACCACAGGCAAAAACTTAGATGGATAACAGGTAAGATGAATCACACTTAGATGACCTTGAGCCTAAGCTAAACTCTAAGCAAGATTGTAGTATAAATATAATTGTTATTGATAATAGGTACATTTATACTTTAAAATCAATTTTGATTTCTGGCTCCTTACGTTTCGATAGAGAGATAAAATATTAAAGAGTCCAAATAAACTCGAAAATTGATTATTAATTCCCTGAATAATAAGCCATCGAGGCAGAAGACTGGGCTTAGTCGATTCAAGAATGATGGAACATCTTGGAAGCTACTTGGGTTATCATGATATAGGCTACAACGATGATAGCGTGATAGAACGTAATACGTCGTGGCAATTACTAAATAAAATATTCTAAAACAAATTAAAACAAAGCAAACTCAGACTTTTGTGAATAATAACTTTTATTTACATAATTAATGCAACAATAAATTATTTTGTACGAAAAAACGTTCAAAATGTCGCCTGAGATACCTTCTATATTAATCAAAATAAATTCGGTTTCAAAATTAAATTAAACTTAAGAATTGGTCCAAAAAATCTCGCCACTGGTTTGCTTTGAATATTTTAGTATTCCTTTAAGAAACTAACTTCTAAACCTTATTAGGACGACATAAGGTTTATGATATTTGGAATTATGATATTTCAAGAGCAAAATGTGGAAGATGTCAACGAATGAAATTTGTTTTGTTTTTAAGTTTTATATGAGATTTATATCCTGCTGTGATCAGCTTAGTGAGAAACAGATATATTGTGCTTTTACATATTAGTTAGACCGGATAGAGCTTTAAAAGGTTGAACGCTTATTATATTTATTATTTTATTAAAACCAGCGACTCACTCGCTTCGCTTGGGTTTGTCCCTAGATTGATTCCCCATACAAACTGTTATCCCCATTTTAACTCCTTAATTGATGATTTGCAGGATAAAACTATTCTATGTTCTTCCCAGGGTCTCAAACTATCTTCTTACCAAATTTCATCTAAATCAGTTCAGTAGTTTCGGAACTTATTCGGTACACACAAACAATAAAAAAAATATTTCCTCTTTATAAAGAGATATTAGTAGGGGAAGCCCGGGCAAGAAGCATAGTGTGGGTAAGAAGAATAACTGATTTTTCTAGAAATATATAATAGATAGCGCTATAACACTTTCTCAAGTCGTGACATGTGCGACCAGTAACGCCATGACAGTTTGACCAAAACAATACGCGAGTGCATTTTTTGTAGAAGGAGAAAAAAAGGATTTTCGTTGTTTTGTTACGATTTTTGTGAAAATTTGTACACAAACTTTTTGTATTAGTCATCAGTTGCCTATGAATATTTTTGTTTATTTATTTGCACGTTTATTTAAGTATCATTAATTGTAATCGTTACTTTTTGTTTACCTACTAAAACATTTCAAGTCTTGACTTGTTACTAATATTAGCGTGTTGGGCAAAACGGATATGGGCAAAACGGATAGGTAACCGTTTTGCCCGGTTTGTTATTTCATTATCTCCTTTTTAAGTAAGAAATATTTTAACAGTTTTTTGACAACTAATGTTAATTCTATACAGATCTCATCTTTAAATGCACCCAGGCCGTATTGTAAACCTCTGATATGGCAAAACTATTTGGCGTAGCATACGCCAAAAGTGCTTTGGTTCAGAATGCAGTTAATGGATTTAAAAAACCGGGAATCTGCCTCTATGATCCAAATGTTTTTGGAGAAGAAGATCATGCTCGCTCCTTCAACTATGACCGACCGTCCTCTTCCTGACGCACCGTCTACTAAGACCGAAAGGTCCTGTAAATGATCACCGTCGACAATGACCAAAGATCTTTTTAATGCCACATCGACTACTATGATCGACTGAGCTTTAAATGACTGTCCAGCAACAGCAATAACGACTGACCCGTTTCTACTTGAAATCGCATCTGTTATCGCAAAGTACGCAGTAGCTGAATCTTCCACACCGTTCGTTATCATTGTAGAAATAGAGACTAAAAGGTTTAGTAAACTACATCTTTGCCTGATTCCAATATACTGGAAGAAGGATCAATCAGCTCATTCACTAGGAGAAAATCATCCAGCGCCTGCAGCGAGCCTTACGCCATTTCAGATTAGATCTATTCCAACTATGGCTGCTTCTAAAACAGGCCGCAAACACAAGAGGCAGGAATCAGAAGTATTGACGTCTACTCCCGTCAAAGCTGAACAAGCATTTAAGTTTAAGAAGGCAAATATTAAGAATACCAAGATTTCTGAGTTAGAAGGCCCCAGAAAAACTAAAACTAAAAGATCCTCAGT
This sequence comes from Brenthis hecate, assembly GCA_951806755.1. Classification (NCBI taxonomy): domain Eukaryota; kingdom Metazoa; phylum Arthropoda; class Insecta; order Lepidoptera; family Nymphalidae; genus Brenthis; species Brenthis hecate. The sequence goes on along the minus strand of OX638265.1, from coordinate 6,900,327 downwards.
CTAGCAACAAAACAAAAACCCGAAACCAGATTTTTACTGTTTAGTGTGGGCTGACAAATACACTGAACCACCAGCGGAAGATTGGATTCAGTGTAATGAGTGCAAAAGTTGGGCACATAAATATTGTAGTTCTTATGTAGAAGATGACAGCTACTTCTGTGATGAATGCGAAGACAGATCTGAACTAATTTAACATATCCTTTATGCCCTTGTGGCGTATCCGTTTTGCCCGACCCCTCCGGGCAAAACGGATAATTTATACTTTTTGTAAAAGCTCATAATTATTATAGAAATCGTCAATTTTTTTTAATTTAAATGTTTATTTTCCAAAGATGATTAAACATAGTACAAAATAAAAGTACAAATAATTCAATTGATTATTAAAATTGTGGTTTTATTCACACTATGCCTTAACATATGCGTCTTGCCCGGGCTTCCCCTATAGGACAAGCCAATATCTCTTCCTATCTAGTCTATGTGACCTAAAACTTAACACTAACTGGCCTTATTAACGTTGTTGACAGATTTCAAAAAAGGAGCATGGTACCTAATTTACCTACTAAATGGAATTTTTTGATGTGTTGTGATTCACCAATGATGAATTTCTTAGGCCTAGGGTTTAAACGAGGATTTACCCACTGATAGACATTACTAGTTTGTATTACAATTATTATATTCTTTATTGCACATAAAATATGATACAGAAAAAAAGTAGCACAAGTAAACATAGTTTACAAAGGTGGACTTATCTCTTAAAGAGATCTGTTCCAGTCAACCCCTGGTTGTGGAAGAAGATAATCTAAGAATTAAAAACAATAATTTCCTATAATCCTTCAATTTGCTTATAATTATTAAAATAAGCAGTTATAATAAAATAATTTAAATACGTGTAATAAATTGCCTCCATTCGGCTTACATCCTTTACAAAAGGTACCTAAATGTAAAATATCTAGCTTAGGTACCTACATCGAGGCTATAAAAAGGATAGTAAAACAGTGTCCGATTCACCGGATGCGAGGGTGACATGATAAAACCCCTTTTTGAGTGTTAATGCCGTAACAAATGTTGAATTTATGCGATTCTGGTGGCAGCGAGCGTCCCGCTGCGTCGCCCTTATGGCCACTGTACACTAGCCTCGATGAAAATCTATACATACTCGAATAATAAAATTCTGAGTCGAATCTGTACATTAAATATTTTTTGGAAAATCTTATTGAAATAATCATTGTTATTAATACAGACGCCGAAACCGACGGTTTCAGGGTATCTTGTGTCCGATCCCAGGATGCAATCTACGTCCTTGACAATTTTTATCGAAATCTGTTCAGCCATTTAAGCGTGAATAGATAATAGATTGAGTTACTTTCACATTTATAATATTAGTATGGAATATAAATACAAAAGGTCCCGAGCGAAGTGATCGTAAGACACTAGTTATCTATACTTACTAATATTATGAATGTAAAAGTTTGTGAGTACGGATGTTTGTTACTCTTTCACGCCAGAACGGCTGAACGGATCTGGATGAAATTTGGCACAGAGATAGATTATAGTTTGGAATAGCACATATGCAACTTTTTATTCCGCAAAATATACAGTTCCCGAGGGATAGATTTGTTTATTTTTTCTAGAACTACGCTATTATTTCCTATGTTTTATTTAAAAAAATTATCTGCTTTAGATAAGTAATAAAATAATAAAATTCATATCCGTGAAGCATGAATAATCCTCTTTATAGTGTTATATGAAATATCTTTTACTTGCCGACTCTATAATGTTGCGGTTTGGGTCATTTTTATGGTGGACATGGATATATTCGCGGGTTGTTTTTAAAGTATTTTTAACACCATTATTGTTTTTTTTAGCGTAAAGCGGTAGTCATTCCAGCTGGTAATTTTATATCTGGAAAAAAGACAAGCGGAATTACTTAAAGAATTGTATTGCATATAGTTTCAGATATTATAGATTTTAAATTCATAATTTTAATACCTATATGTTAACCATATCGAACTTGTTATTGATTTAAAACATATTTATGTACGCATTTGCAGAATTACCGAGAGTCACAATGCCAACTTTTGAGACTTGTGAAATCTTGTGAAATTTTAGCTACCCTCGAGTACCTTTTTCTTTTAGTAGAAAACTTGCATATTAATATAATGATAAAACAATGATGTTTTCCAGACAATTTTGATCATGGTGGCCAATCTGGGATTAGCCATGTACACAGGAGATATTAGAGGGGACAAGTATGCGTTCAAACACAAGTGCACTCACTATTGCTCTCACTTACAAGCTCTGGTGGCACGACAATCCTACAAGAACAATGAGAGATCAGGTGCAAGACCGACCGCTTAACATTCTCTACAAAAAAACACTGTCAACTTCCAATTCTGGACTATAAATGAGAATATTTCGACAGAAAAACTTATTAAATATACTTAGCCAGACCTGGGACTCGAACTCATGACCTCAAGATCTGTAGCCGTACGTAATACGCACTAGATCAACGAAGCAGGAATACTAATACAAGTAAATTATTTATAACGGATAGACAAACTAACAAAAAGATCACATCGCATGTACCTATAGGTATAGAGCATAGAATAGGCTAAGATATAAACAGATTTGGAGCATTTTAGCACATTATATACCATTTCTATACATATAATAAAATTGTAACTAAGCCGAATCTGTACAAAAAATATTATTTTGAAAATCTTATTGAAATAGACATTATTATCGATACAGAGGCCAAATCTATAGTTTTTAGAATTTTTGTCTGTCTATCTGTCTGTCTGTCTGTCTGTCTGTCTGTCTCTGTTACCGCATCACGGAAAAACCACTGGAGGGATTTTGATGAAATTTAGTATTATGATAGCTGGTTATACGGGTCAACATAAAGGATACTTTTTACTGCGGGAAAATATCACATTTCTGAGAAATCTATACAAAACCTTAAAACGTAAGTAGGACCCGAGCGTAGCGAGTGTGAGTCGCTAGTTCTAAATAAACCTAACGGCCGTCATTGTAAAAGTTAATGACAATTTTGAAAAATAATTCATATTTCATACTAACGTATTTCAAATCGTTTATTTCACAAATTACAAATACAACAAATAACAAATGATGATTTACAATAATTGCAGCATTAGGCCAAGCACAAAGCTAATCAAATTTCCACGCCACTTCACTACAAAGAACTGTATATGAGTTAACGAACAATGTAACATTAAAATATAGAAAAAACTATCTATCCGAGTAAAGCAATCGAGCTTTTGCAAACTTGTAATGCGCTTAATCGGTTGGAATTAAACGATGCTATGTGTACTGCCTAATGATTTAGAAACTGCTTGCTAATACAATATCAACTGTATGTGTTTGGAATAAGATTAATTTTTCAAAAACCAATTTACGCAGACTTTTTGCCATAAAATCATGTACGATAACTATAATTCATAGTTTACCTCGTTTTCGAAATATTTCTCATAATTTTTTTGTAAATAAAATAGTTTTTATATTTTTCGGTGCGCTTGCGCAAGGCAATTGAAGCGAATGCGTATATTGAATGAATGAATGTTATTGAAAATAATAGTTTAGGGATATCATACGAGATTTCCGCTTTTGAACTGTTTGTTGTTCCGCTTTCTTTATACATATTTTATTTCCTGTTTATATAATAATTGATAATTCTAGAGTAATTCATTTTGGCGGCTTCCTTTTTGAATTGAAGGAAATTACACTTAATGGTATGGTAAGTTAGTACTGAGGTTTTCTTTTATAGATAAAAGAATGCATAATAAGTATAAACCACTATTGATATAGGAAGGTTAAAAGAAACACCAGTGAGAAACTGAGAAGAAGGCAATAGGTAAGCGTTGCATAGGCATATTATAAGGAGGAAAGAAAGTCATATATACGATATAACATACTAGCGACTCACCCTCGTTTCGCTCGGGTTCGTCCCTAGCTTGATTCCCCATATAAGCTTTCATCCCCATTTTCACCTCCTTAAGGGTGATTTCCGGGATAAAAATTAACCTATGTCCTTCCCAGGAACTCGAACTATCTTCTTACCAAATATATACGTAGATAAAGAATAAAAAGATAAACATAGAAAAAAAGCATTTAAATTTTTAATTAATGCAAAGAAAAAATATATCAACAAAACGACGCGGTCTATTAAGAAATCACAAAGCATTTTATCTTGATACAACGAACTTAGTCTCTTATTAATCAAATGGAATGCCCGACACATCATAGAAAAAACATATGTATCTGACAAATAAAAACAAAATGGCGTTAAGTTGACAGAACAATCTACAGTGAGCTTTCCGAACTGTACACTTGTAAATAATAAAAAGCTTCATCAAAATTGAGCTTTATTTTCTCGTTCGCATGTTTCTAATTTTATTGTAAAGTAATTTTCAATAAAGTCGACGTTGTAATCGAATTCTTTAATTTAAAACACCTGTTAAGGAACAACCCTTTATATATTTGTGTCGCATTCTTTATAACTTAAGTTATTTTTATTTACTAAAGTATAATTAAGTATATAATTGCAAAAAAAATCCGTATTATTAATATTATAAATGTGAAGGCTTGTGAGTATGTATGGATGTTTGTTACCCTTTCACTCCAGAACGGCTGAACAAATCTGGATGAAATTTGGCTCAGAGATAGATTATACTCTGGAATAACACATAGACTACTTTTTATCCCGGAAAAATGTACCGTTCCCGTTGTTTTTATTTTCCTAGTATTTCATATTTTAGTGGTCTTTGTCTTAGCTTCGCTCTTAAATTCCCCATCTATCTATCCATCTATCTAAATAGAAAAGTACTGGCCGGCAGAAGTAGCAGCTACACTTAAAATATATTATTGTAGAATTTCGATAAATTTGAAGAAGTGTTCTTTCTTATCAACTCAGATCGAATACTTAGGGCGTACAATTTGCGAAGGTCAGGTTAGGCCGAGTCACGAAAAAGTTAGGGCTTTGGTTGACACACCTGAACCGCAGAACGTTAAGCAGGTTCGTCAGTTCATGGGTTTAGCCAGCTATTTTAGACGTTACATAGCTGACTTTGCCCAGAAAACCGCTTGTATTGCCGCGTTAACTAAACAGGGTGTGAACTTTAACTGGGGATTAGAACAACAAGCTGCTCGAAAGTACATTGTTGAATGTCTGACGAGTGAGCCAGTGCTTGCTATATATGATCCTTCATTGCCAATAGAGGTCCATACGGACGCGAGCTCTATTGGTTATGGAGCTGTTTTATTACAAGTACACGAAGGTAATCGTAAGCGAGTGGTATCTTACTTTAGCAGACTTACACAGGGAGCTGAAGGTAAATACCATTCGTATGAACTGGAGACGCTGGCTGTAGTTAAGGCTCTCCAGTATTTTAGGCATTATCTTGTGGGTTTACGCTTTACTGTGGTTACCGACTGCAATGCGTTGAAGCTTACCCAGCGTAAGAGAGACTTATTGCCTAGGGTGGCCCGGTGGTGGGTGTACCTCCAAGACTTTGATTTTGTCCTACAATATCGCAAAGGTACCCTTTTGTCCCATGCCGACTATCTTAGTCGAAACCCAGTCAACATGGTTACCATTCGAAAACCTCTGAATTGGGCTCAGATTGCTCAGGCTTCTGATGAAGAGACCCGGTCCCTTATTCAGAAATTATCAGATAGACAATTGGATCCTTCTCGCTACGAAGTTAGGAACGATGTACTTTACTTCAAGTATACACCTACTGGTGAAAATCCTAAAATGTTGTGCTTTATCCCTAAAGGCCACAGACTCAGCCTTTTACGTATATTCCACGATGAACATGAGCATCCTGGGGTAGAGAAGACAGTGGATCTTATTATGAAACACTTTTGGTTTCCGGGGTTGAGAGCTTTTGTCTCCAAGTACGTAACGCATTGTTTGGTATGCCTCTCATACAAGAAAGTTGCCCGCGCTCCCCTACAGCCCATTCATTCCTGGGAGAAACCAGACGTGCCCCTTGATACGATTCACATGGATGTACTAGGTCCATTGCCTGAAGCTGACGGTTATCGTTATGTTCTCATCGTTATCGATGCATTTTCAAAGTTTTGTCTATTGTACCCAATGTATCGACAAGATACTGACGAGTTAAAACGTCATTTCACCAACTTCATTTCCCTTTTCGGAACACCTAAGCTAGTCGTAGCTGACAGAGGCCGAATGTTCCAATGTACCGACTTTATCAATTGGGTCAAAGACATGGGTGGTGACACGCACCTGATCACGCCTGAAATGCATCAATCCAACGGGCAGGTGGAACGTTACTGTCGCACGGTGCTCAATATGGTGCGCATAGAGTGCAATTATCGACAGCGGAAGTGGCCGCATGTGATGTGGAAATTGCAGTTGATCCTCAATATCACTAAGCATAGTACAACTCAGAATTCAGCCCTAAACTTGTTGATTGGTATTGATGCTGCAACACCACTCATCCGGAGTCTGGTCCGTGACGTAGCTGTTGAGGGTTCCAGCCCGAACAGGGAAGCCCTACGTGAAATGCGTCGCCAGAGAGCATCTGAACTACTGCGTTCGAATCAAGAGCGTCAAGATGCATACGTTAACCAAGGTCGTAAGCCGCCTCGTACTTTGAAGTCAACTCATTGGTTTTTGTTAGAAAACAGGCACAATCGACTGGGAAGCTGGATTCCTGTATGCGAGGGCCCTACCGCGTGGTGAAAGTTCTTCCCCACGGTCGTTATGAGCTTCAGCTCGTGGCCGGCTCGTACGGGAAATCAACGCAAGCGGCTGCGGAATACATGATTCTGTGGCAAGGAGAGTGGACTCCCGATGTGTGCTCTGCTATGTTTAATGGTGGGTTAATTCATTCATTTTGGCATTTAGTTAATTCATTTTTATTTGAGATTTTGCGGACATGTCTATGCCGGGACCTCTGTCTACTGTTACGTTTAATTTGTAACTTTTTCTTTTTTTTGTGTGAAAGTTTTTTTTAAGGGTTGTTGTGCTTTGTTTGTGTGCTCGGACACTGTCTTGGAGTTGCTCAGAAATGTGGTCCTGGAGCTGTGTACACGCAGGGTCATGCCACGAGTTGGCCTCTGACGAGTCGTGGTGTGTGTGGAATATGTCTGCGGGGCAGACATTGTCCGTGGTTTTATTGTTGTTAGTTTGGGTTGAAACATGTTTTTATGGGTACCGATTCACACATGCAAAGTTATGTCTCATGTAAGTCCGCATAGACCTCTATCGAGTCATGAGGGTGCACTCCCCCGACGGGAACTGCCCCGGGTGATTGGTACTTATATTTGTATGTTTTATATCCGCTGTGCTTAGACTGTTCTATTTTGTCAGTTTAGCTTACAAGTACATAAAGTTGGATGATAACCTTTTGCGCTGACTAAGAATTTTCTAACTTGGATAATTTCCTTTTGTGAATTTATTCTGTGTTGTTATTTCGTTTTGTGCAGATGCAGAGGACGAGGAGTCGACAACTCCTAGCGTTACCCAGCCTTACAATGTTGACGTTCCTGGTGACGCGAGTGAGCCGCAACCTAGCACGTCAGGGACGCAGATACATGGCGAAGAGCCTGCTGCGTCACCCACCTTCACGTCCAGCGATGACAGCACAGAGCCTTCGATGCCAATGCTGGAGACTGATCTCCAGAGTTAGAAGATGGAGGAGTCCGAGGGCGGTCTCCCGTCAGGAAAGGCCGTGTAGAAGTTGGGAGATAGAAGAGTGAGGAAAACGTATAAAAGGCAGCGCCAGCACCCGGCGCTCGCTTTTGCTGTTCGGCTGTCATCGGGTCAACATCTCGGCAACGTCATTCTGTCCGTCAGGTTTTTCGTTAGATTGTTACATAATTGTTGTAATTGTTTTAGAGGTCTTACATTTTTAGTTTTCGTTTTATTTAATTTTGTTTTGTTAAAATTAATTGTTTTCAAAGTAAGTTTGATTTGTAAATTGTTTTCTTGAGGGTAGTAATAAATTTGTATTAAAAAAAATAACTTCTGGTCTTATTTATAAGATTATAATATATACTCGTAGATATAAATGTTATCATGAACAATGATTCGGCTTTAAAGCATAACAATTTAATCTTATTTATTTCTTTACACATTAAAATCGCAAGACTAAATAATAAAACAAGCAAGCTTATTATAAAACGCTTATTATAAAATTCTGTACTCATATAGAGTAATGTTTAATAAGTATACTAATTTAATAATAATGTTACAAATATACTTGGGTTGTGGCATATTAAAGACTAGCGACTTATGTTTTAATTTTTAAGCGGAACCCTAATTCTTTTTTTTAAATAAAAATACCCTAAGTTACTCCTTATAATATCAGCTGTCTGCCAGTGAAGATCCCGTCAAATTCAGCCGTTTCAGAGATTAGCCGAACGAAACAGATACACCGACAAAATTAAAAAAAAATGTGTTTTTCTTATAAATACCGTATATAATCTCATACGCATTTATTTAATAAAAACCTGTTATTTTGACATTACAAGCAAACACTTTATTTATCTGTATAGATGAAAATACAAGTACATACATACCTATAGGTATGTATGTTCGAACGAGCATCGAACCTGTTATTACAAGAATTTCTTAGCATTGCGAGTATTATTACATAAAAATACTTAAACAAACTAAAAATTGTCTAACTTATCATCAAGTATCTGAACAGACTAAGATTATTAAAATCTAAATTGATTTCAAAATCGTTCACGATCTCGATCTTGCGCAGGCGTCGGCCTGTCTGGCTGAATCTACTACAAAAACAGGTTTTGACGCATGTACACAATTCTATGCGTTATGAGCGGATTTCTATTGATCTTTTTTTAAGTAACAGTGGTGTTAGGCCCGGTTGTCAGTGTATAAATGTTTGGAATGGACCTCGGGATCGCTTCTAGACCAATAACCTCTTATAATTTTAATGTACGTATTCATATTTTGTATTTACGAGTATATGAATATTTAGTAAAAAATACTTATTCTTTTAAATTTTGATTGATTTGCAAATTGGTTATTTATATTATCTTTTTGTAGATAAGCTAAGTGCCTAAGTACTTGTTATGATTTTGCAAAACTGTAAAATCTTAATCAAATAACTTGTAATGATTTCATAATAAATGTTTCAAGCAATAATCTCTATTTCTTTTATGACGAAATATTTATTGTTTTATCATTTAGTATATAGACTCAGAAGTCTATCAATCTAGGAAGTCTCTCAGAAGAGATGACATATTTTCTCGCAGTAAGAAGTAGGTATGTCCTATATGTTGACCCAGATAACCAACAATCATTATAGCAAGTTTCATCAAAATCTGTCCTGTGGTTTTCTCGTGATGCGATCCCAGACAGACAGACAGACAGATAGATAAAAAGTCTAAAAACTATAAATTCTGCCTCTGTATCGATATTAATGACTATTTCAATAAGATTTTACAAAAATATTTAATGTACAAATTCGACTCGAATTTTATTATATATATATAGATGTATAAATAAGTTCTAAAGAAAAACACACACCTTAGTGCTTCAAATTTTTAATCATTCTTTGAAAGATCAATTAATTCAATTAAAATATTCAATTTCGTAACTGTATTTTAACTTCAACTCTTCACCGTACGATAAAACAATTTCGAAACACCATACAAACCAAACAAGTGACAGAATAATTACATACAGTAGATCTGAACAAGTGATTTGAGGCCGTTTCATCTGACACACTTCAACTGTCAAAAATAACGAATCTTTCATCGTCTTTGAGCATAAGTATCAAATACAGCCACAAAGCACTTATACTTAACGATATAAAGCCTTTTTTAGTGAAACTTTTTTATAAATACAGCAGCCACTGTACAAGTCAAGATTTAAAAAAGTAAGACTATTAAATTGTAATGAGTGAATCGAGTGGTCCTTTATTCAACCACGTGCCAATCACCAAATGTTGGTACAAAGAAATTAACTACCGTTCGATAGCACAATGGATAGAAATAATTGTACAATTAATGTCGCGGCAAGACGTAATGACACTCAAAGTAATTGGAAGTCAAGATTTTTTTGTAATAAAAAGATTTGTTCTTAAGTACTTACATTGAATCAATTGTTTGAAGTCAAAGCGTTATAGAAATTGTTTTAATTTATTGTAATGAATCGATTTTAGCTTCTTAAGAGCCCCAGCTGTTTTAACTACCTCAGTGGTTTAAAAAATCGATTTTCTTCTACTAATATTAACTACCGTTATACAGTAAAAATAGTTTATTTTTAATCTAAAAGATTCAAATTTCACTGACTTCAAAATAGCAAAATTTCATACGAAATACCAGTAAATCAAGTCAGTGGTTCTCGAAATAAAAGTGCATCAATAGAAAGACAGATAGTCAAATTCTTTAGATTATTGCTATTTATTCTCAAATTTCAATTGATACTGTTTAATCTATTCGATATCTACGCGCGATATCGAATAGTTCGTGAGTAAGTCACTATCGTCTTAAACAGTTCGAAACAAGCATTTTGTATGGTCAATACAAACACGTGATCTGTGACCTGATCTTTGCCCTGAGATATCTGAACAAGACGGTCACTAAAACGAGGTTTCTATTTTGTATTTAAAAAAAAACTAGTGCTCGTCACTATTCGATATTCGACCATACTCATTTTTTAACGATAACGCTACATACTCGTAATTAGTGCTCACCGCTGTTCGATATTCGACCATACTCATTTTTTATCGATAGCGCTAAAGCTCGTTATAGCTATTAAACGAAAAAAATGGAAATTGGTTGATAAATAGAGGAGGCAAATATTAAATTGTTTTGTCTTTGCCTATTTATATATAGATATTTTTTATTTAATACTAAGTAGATAAATCTTATTTATAATCCTACTAATATTATAAATGCGTAAGTTTGTGAGGATGTATATATGTTTGTTACTCTTTAACACAAAAACTACTGAATATATTTTAATGAAACTTTACAATAATGTAGCTCATACATCAGAATAACATATAGGCTACTTTTATCCCGGAAAAATGTACGGATCCCGTGGAATGGAATTGTTTTTGTTTTTTGCACTTGTTATTAATATCACAGATCATATAATACTATACTGAAAGTGTCTTTGACAGAAGTGACTTCTAATGCCTGAAGACTGAAGAGTGAAGAGTAACATAATTCTAATAGAATAGTAGCATAAAAATACATAGAGCAACAGAAACACAAGTACACACACTAGGTTTGAATCGTTAGGACCCGAGACATGTAAAGTCGGGCCACTAGTCATACTAATATTATCAGCGCAATAATAATTTGTTAGTATCTTTGTTTTTTCACACTATAACAGCTAAATGGATTTAGATAGAACTCGCAATGGACATAGCTTATAACTTGCATTAATATACTTATGAGTTGCTTTTAAAGGAATTACGTGTGAAGCTGTAGACAAACACTAGTTAAAAAAAAAACAAAAATAAAATACAATAGCAAAATCAACGTAAATAGAAATGTTATCTGACCAAAATCAATAAGACAAGGGAAGTAAATACAAAAGAATGAAAGGAAGGGTTACCGCACAACACCTTTTATACAATTTAAACTCTATGTGAATTCTTTATGTGAATTTAATTTGCTAAATAAATCTAACACATCGCTTGAGTTAATATTTCCATTCTGATGCCTCTCATCAATAGCTTCGTATGTCAAAGGTGTTGGAAAAATCTTCCCACGATTGTATTATTTAATGTAAGAGAAAGGAGCGTTAATCCTATTGGACTGTACCATCCACTTGGAGATGTAGACTTAGAAATTTTGTTGTGATTATTCAGAAATTATATCTTATAATATTATTAAATGAGCAATACTTCTATACTAATATTATAAAGAGACAAAGTTTGTGAATTGTGAGTTTGTGGGTTTGTGACGTTGTAGGGGGTAATCTCTGGATTTACTGAACCAATTTAGATGAAATATAGTAAGAAGATAGTTTGGGACCTTGAGAAGGACATAGAATATTTTTTATCCCGGAAATCATCCCTTAGGGGGATGAAAATGGGGATGAAAGTTTGTATGAGGAATCAACCTAGTGGCAGTCGCTAGTGTATATATAAATTTATTTCGTGTATCTTGGATGCAGCTCCAACCATTTAGATCAAATTTTGTACTTAAATAAAGTTTTGTTTTTTTTTTTTATGATTTCCTATATATTTAGGTGTCTTTTCTGAAAAAAATATCGCCGTGGATAGCTCGGTCTTATATACTTAGGCAAAGGCAAAACATTTCAGTACCTTTTCTCTTCCATTTGTCCGATTTTCTTTTTGTATTGTATATAGTAGCTGTTGGCGAATTTTAACGTTATCAAAAAAAAAATATATTTAAAACCGTTTTTTTCTATTAAGTTAAGTAAAATCAATTCATATATGATTATTTAAAGTATTTAATAATGATTATGGTAGGATTTCGACCACTGGGTCAATACTTACTATTTGTTATAAATAGGCTGTAGGAAGAACAAAAACTTTCTAATTAGCAACTCACCTACAATTCGCTCAGTGCCTCAACTAAATCTTGAATATACATTATTAATAGTTTTTGTTAATAAAATTGCGTAAGTCACGCATTTCCTTGTATTGCCATTAGTTGCGGGTTTGAATCCAGTGCATTGCTTTCTTTGGACTTATAACTTGTCTTAAATAAAACTTGAAAATACGGCGTTGGCAATAACTACGCATAACGCAACCATCACCTACCTAAATCAAACGATCAATATAATATCATATCAACATAAATGTATCATGTATATCTAAAATTTAATATTTAAATTTACTAAACAAATGTTGATGTAACTATTCTAATTGTAAAGGGTGAATAATATATATCAATTATATGAACGACGTCCAAGCCTTCAAACTGATCTATTCTCCAAATTGTACCAAGGTCGCGAATTGTCATTCGCATAATGGATCCCATTCTCTCATTCATATTTGTTATTACGTTTCACGGTAGCATTGTAGGTCCCGATCACCCCGAGGACATATACAACAAAAAAGGTATAATACCAAAATTCGCTTCTTACACAGCCGCTCATAACCCGTCATTTTCGAAGCTAATGGCTATTTTTATAACAATAAAGCCATTGTTGCCTTGGAATTGTAAGGGACAATGCCCATAGGAATTTGCGAAACTGGAATTGTCTCAAGTAACGAACGCCTCTGGCAGATCGAGCCCTCTGTAGTTAGGAGCTGTACACGTGTGGTATTCTAATAAAATCAATTTTTTGAAGATTATTTTTATAAATGTAAAATAACGGTTCCTTCCTAATCTATCCTTGGCGGTCGATCTAAATAATCTATCCTTGGCGGATGGGATATTGGGCAACTTTATCCTAATTAGGACTCGAATTTGCGACCTTCATTGTTGGTAAACACATCGACTTAACACGAATTACCTTTTAAGCCAGCGATATGAATATCTTTTATACGATATACCTAGGTATATAAGTATAATAATAATAAACGTAATGATTTTTATGAATCCTCATCTAAAACTTAAAAATAACTAAAACAGTAGAAAATACACATGGTTTATTTAAGTAAAATACTTCTCTTTAATGTTAATAATATAATTATTTGTTATGTAGGTACTGGTCAACGGATTTGGGTGAAATTCGGAACGGAGATATCTTATATTCTAGAATTACTTTTTATCGACGTAACAACCACGTGCAGAGCCACTAGTATAATTTAGTAAAAAAAATATATAGTGGAAAACAAAACGATTTTTAAGTTATTTCTACATAATATTAAAAAAAACCGCTTACACATATAAACTTGTTTAGTTTTCTTCATTTTGATAAAGATAAATTTTAAAATTCCACTTAGTAAAATACTTAGTTTGGACTAGCGAATCACCCTCGCTCCGCTCGGGTACGTTTTAACTTGAGTATAGATTTCTCAGAGATGAGATATTTCCTGGCAGTAAAAAGTATCCTATATCTTGACCCGGATAACTAGTAATCATCATACCAAATTTTATTAAATTCTGTCCAGTGGTTTTCCCGTAATGCGTTCTCTGACAGACAGACAGACAAAAATTCCAAAAACTATAGATTCGACCTCTGCATCGATAATAATGTTTATTTCAATAAGATTTTCCAAAAAATATTTAATGTACAGATTCGATTCAGTTGGAATTGTATTATATGTATAGGTAGATTTATAATTAATTATACATTAAACAAGGCCCATTCATGGCTTTCCCATTGTTTGCGAGGTTTCAAGACCGACTCACTGCACGTGATAATATTTAGTTTCTGAGTAACCTGGTCCCTTCACAGTCGGTTTGCCCACTCGAAAGTCAAAGCTTTGTTTGGAGAGACATCTGAAGATGAAATTTCTATGTTTTGTATTTTTAAATCTCTTTCGGCTTCTGTATGTTGAATAGCCTCTTATACAAACATTAACAATTATGAGCGTGTCGTTGGGCGTATTTCTGGTTTGGCCACATATCTTTCGTACTGTTTGTTTGGTAAAGCTTCCTATTGGTAGCTTTTTAGTATGCTCAATGAATATCGATGACTAGAATAGATCATTCATTTACAACAGTCAATTTCCACGTATCTCCTTTGTTATTTTGGTACCGTTTTGAAAGGTTTCTTGGTATCTAAAGTAGCGTAATCGCGTATCATTTGCAATATGGACGTAGCTTATGCCTTATTTAGTGTATAGTTGTAACCTAGCCTGGAGTAATAGTACAAATCAATTTAATTGGAATTCTTTCTGGATGTAGATTTTCATATGAAAATATAGAGTAATATAAAAATAGAACGTATTTATTTATTATTTAAATAAAATTATGTATTTTTCCGACTGATGCACAAACATTTGTCTTGTCGATGTGATATAAATTTTTGAATATCGTGAATATTTACATACTTAAATGTAATTGTGACTTCTAACTATAAATGTTTAATCTACATATACCTGAAAATAAAACTAATGATTTAAAAATAGCAAAATAACTGCCCCATAATGAGATATAGCTTAATGTATAATACTAAATCTAAAATAATAATTAAATAGTATCTATTTGTCTATCTATCTGTTAAAACGGTTATAAAGGTAGTTTCATAGGCTATTTTTGACCGACTTTAAAAAAAGAAGGTACCTATTCAATTCTGCTGTAGATACCTACTTCAACTTTTCAATTTTTTACATAATATCTTTGCCAAATAACAATCGTTTTCATAATTCTTTTTTAATGAACAAGTTATTTATCTCAAGTGTAGTCCTATATAATGTCAAAATAAAATATCACCCCTAATTATTTAAAAATTATTCTTAAGCTATTATAAAGTCAGAGTAGTTTTTTTTGCTAATAAGTAATTACCTGATCATAGCACGAGATGGAATTTACAACACATAGTAATAAACGGTAGCTTTAGCTGTACTAGGATGAAGAAGTGTGGATTAAAGAGCTTTTACTGTAACCAAGAATCAAACCCGCGATAAGTTGCAAAAATTACTTACAACATATGTCCAACGCCAATGCACTCATCAAATCTACTTTAAACTTTAACATTTACAAATAGAACAAGTAAACAATAAAGGATAAGTATCAAAAATATGAAATACCTCTTCAACAACAATAGATCTTATATTTATGCCAAATTATCTTCACATTTAACGATGAATGCTGTTTTATAGCGTACTTTAAGAGATAATAAAAATTGATGCGCGACAAATATAATTGATCGGAGTTCCTTAAATAGCGCGGCCAAGCCATTGTGTCATAGAAGACGACAGATAAAAGAAAGAAAAAGATAAAAAATAGCCTTTTCTGTTTGAACAAAGCGTGTCACCGACAGCCATGTTGTTCGCCCGCCCAATGCTATCGAATTGGGGCTTGGAATTTTTAATATTTCTCTTGTATTCTATGATTTGACTTATTTTTCGAGGTTTTATTATAATTTTTTGAATAAAATGGCTTTTTAAATAAGACTAGTGTTAAATCGATGGTTTTATGTTTGTTTTTAAGATGGTGGTTATGTTTTTTAATTATTATCCGACTTCAAAGAAAAGAAAGTACGCAATTCGGGTGTATATTTCTATTTATATTGCGCGAGTCTTCTTTAATTGTTGAACCGATAATCATGATTCTATTTTTAATAAGTAGGTTATGGAGGGTAATCTATACATATAATAAAAATGTATCGGATCACTGTTTGTACATGGAAGATATATGAGAAAAAATATTATTGAGGCCTTTATGAACGCAAATAGCACCCAAAACAATGATTTTCAAAATTTATGTCTGTTTGTCTGTGCGTTTGTGCGCGTAATCTCAGAAACAGCTTAATCGATTTGGGTGAGGTTTTCACTAGTGTATTGTGGCAAGCTTCACTTATCATTTAGTATTTGTTTTATTTCTATCGGTTCATAAATAAAAAAAAATATGTCAAGTTAAGGTATCACCTAAATTTTCAAGAATAATCTTGAACTAGAAAATGTATTTTTGTTCTTTTTAACTAAAACTCTGCCGACAAGTATGGCTCAGTTCATGACTCAACTTGCTGTACCAGCGGCCGCGGGTTCGAGTACCGCTGAGGGAATTCATTTGTGTGATGAGAACGAATGTTTGTACTCCAGTCATGGGTGTTATGGTATATTTATAATAAGTATGTATTTAAAGTTATATACCTATGTGTAGTGCATTAACTATCTGGTATCCATAACACAACCCTCGTAGCTTACCATGGAACTAGATGGTGCTGTGTTAATATCCCAACATATTTATATTTATTATATTCTGACTTCAAATTTATTTTGAAGTAAATAATTTTAAAAATAATTTTGAAGTATAGGATAACGATGTTTCAGTTAATTACAATTATTTACATATGTTTGCTTTAACGATACACATTATTTATGTAAATAATATTCACAATTGCTTAAATATTGAAATTACACCATGAAACTAATAATAATAATACGTATTTTAATATTTACATCGTTATTATTGTAATAAATTATCTCTAACGGTAATCAACTGTTTATATTGAATAAACACAATAAATTAACTATTTCCAGAACTAACGATTAAAGTAAATCTAAACTAAAAAACTGTTATTTATAATAGCATAAGTCGATTTATTGAATAAGATTACTTGCAAATTTAACTTTTTATAATAATTTATAAGCTAAAAAACTTTTAAACTTCATCCCACGGCTTTACTTCAGCAAACATAATACTAAGCAATCAATTCTGATATAATATTCAAAAACTACCAGTAGCATTGAGCCTAAAATAACAAAATTCTTTGTCAAATCTATTGGATCCGAAGATTGCGTGTGCGTTCTTTTGTGACAGTTTTTTTTTTATTTTTTTGTCAAAGTTGATGCGTTGACGGATTTTTTGAATGGTTTTTTTTTAATTTTTGACACCTGAATCTTTAGAGGTAAAGGCTGATCAATTTGGTCCATTGTCTGTGAAGATGCCGGATGTATGGGGTTTTATCGTATTGTATGCATAAGTTCGTAGTGTCACTTTCAAATTACTATTTATAATGTTTTACGTTTACGTTGTACGTTTTAACACTTTTAAAAGATTAATGTTTTACTTTTATTTGAAAAAGTTGTAGATATATTAAAATTGTACCTAAGTATTCATAAATTTTTAGATTTGACTAACTGAACATTTTTCTGAGAACTCCATTCGGCTGCGTGAACTTTTATCTGAAAAAAGTAAAGTAAGCTGCCAGTGAATGTCTTGTCAAATTTAGTCCAGCCGTTTAGGAGATTATCCGGAACAAACAGACAGTCAGAGAAAAATTTTAAAAATTGTTTTTTCGTATAAATACCGTATATAATTTCCTATGCATTTCATAAAGAGCTGTTATTTTGATATTATAAGCATACGCGTCAATTTTCTTTATCTGTATAGAAAACAACAATCTTAATATTTAATAGTACCACAGTCATAGGAATTCTAACATTTTCTCACAATATTTATTGTAACAAAATCTAAATTTGGGTGTGTCATTTCCCGCCCTTATTTCTCATACTTCAAAGTATTAGAACCCAGTGTCTTCACTCAGCAAGACAGTTCTGCCTACTTCGAAGTACTGCAGAAGGGTAGTTTGCGCCCTGTGGTGTCAGTCGTGTAACTAACATTGTTACACATTATTAAATGAATTAGAATTTAATTTAGTGTGTGAAACGGAATTTTAAATATTATTTAACCCTTAGTTAAGTCACAAAGTATATGTACGTAGTAGGTAACTACTTGTCATTTTTTTTAATTTTTTTTTAATTTGTATTTTGTAGGTACAAAAATTAATTTTGTACTCAAAAAAGGCCATATGCATACATAAAAACATACAAAGAAAATAGAAAAACTTTTCTTTTTATTGAAGCCGGCCAATAATATAGTTATTAAACAATGTAATAAATCATAACGATAAGTGACGTTATGGCAATGAAATTTTCCTAATAAAATTGGCGATAAAAGTAACTAAGTATGTAGATTTTTTAAATAATAACAAGCCTATATTTACATTAAATTAATAGCTATTGATATTATAACAAGTGAACAAAATTATAGGCAAGAAATCGTATGGGAATGTGCTCGCGCAGGGCGGAACCAGGAAGCGAAATCATGCTGTGTTTCCCGCCCATATGAGAAATATCGACGATTCACACCAACTGCTGTTACGAATTACTGGTTATATGTGAACTTTTTAATATACGCTAATAATTGGCGGTAAAAATTATCGAATTTGGATTTTGGAGGAAATCTCAAAAACTTTTTTTTTTGTCCCATTCTGAATTTATTAGCTATATTATCTTTTAGTATTATTGCCTGGTGCATCAGTAGATTTAGTGGAATATTGTTTAATACCCTAGGTAGGCCAGGGGCCCGGGTTTCTTTCAATTTGAGAGAAATCAGGCCATAGTCTATCATAATAGCCAAACTTTGGTTGGTGAACATCAAATATCTTTCGAAAATTTATTTATACTTTCGCAGACAAGATGATTTTCTCGCGATTTTCCTTTCCGGTAATAAAGTAGAAAATTACATTCGTATATGAAAGTCTTATAATGGGTTAACATATTTTGTTAATTTACCACAAGAAGTTAATTTTTCAACTTAAGCTAACTTTTCGTATAGTTATTTTTTAAGTATCTTGCACTAGTACGTATGCATAAGATTATTTTTCCATTTTTGCAATTCATTTTATAAGTAGGTAGCTTTGATTAACACAGGTCTTAACCAATAATGCCTAGGTTTTGTTGAATTTATGACAACCTATTTCATCGGCAGCAGCAGGTGTCTAGCTTTTTTTTTACATTTAATACCCCTAGTCCTTTTACATTTATAGTTCCCAAAGGAAATGTCACATTCTTGAGAACTTTTTTAGTCATGCAGTGCACTGGGCGGAACACATACTGAGCTGCCCGCCCATACCTCGGTAGAGCGCCGAAACGGTGACAAAATTACAACTTAGTGTGAGAAAGTCATTTTAAATGCTTTTAAATATAAATATTATTTATTATACCTATTATATAATTATAAGTATAAAAATTGTGGTCCTTAAAACTATATTTTCATTTTTTTACTTTAATTTGTGGCAAATACTATAGACAGATTTCATATTTGAATGCAAACAAGCAAGATAATTGTGAATTATTTACATTTTAAGTTAAAAAGTAGTTTGACTAGTTAAAAGTAAAAGTAAATTTTATCTTATGAAGTTAATTATTCTTTTATTTCTTCTTACAATATAATTAGACTATAAAATCGATTCAAAATTGGCTAACATATCGCATAACATATACAAAAAACATGTCATAATTAAACTCCTCTTTATTGAAAGTCGGTTTAAAAAGGACATATCTCATCTTCCTCATTCCCCTTTTATGTTAAAATATTACTATAAACATCGTTCTCAGAAAAAACGAAAGGGCTGTCGCTTGTTCTTAATAAAATATTACAATTTGAAAGTAATTTAAAATTGTAGCAACGTCATCTTAACGTGTAAAACCGTAATCCTCTCATAACGTCACTGAACACATTAAATCTCACGCATTCCCTTAGAAAAATCCAAAAGAACACTTAAATTATACACTGTATACAAAAATTGAGTAATAAAATTAGCATAAAGTATAATTAGGCTATTATACTGTAGTTTGCATGGTGGGTAAGAATCTAAGAGGAATAGAGAAGTGCGTCGGTAACAATGGCGTGTGTTTACATTGTATATGAATGTATAATTAATATAGATATATTGCTGGGGGCATGAGAAAATGAGAGTGGTCAAGAATACGTTAAAAATTAGTTTTATATTTTGGAATTTGTCCTTTTCTTAGATAGAACTTTTATTCGACGACACGTTTAGCTCAGTTGGTAGTAACCCTACTTGCTATTCCAGCGGTCGCGGGTTCGAGTCCCACTGGGGGCATTCATTTGTGTGATGAGCACAGATATTTGTACTCCAGTCATGGGTGTTTATATTTATAATATGTATGTATTTCAAGTTATGTGTGTAGTGTATCAACTATCTGGTATCCATAGCAAAAGCCTCGTGGCTTACCATGGAACTAGATGGTGATGTGTGTTAATGTCCCATTTATAAAAAAAAGAAAAGGACAAAGTCGTCGGGAGCAAAAATAAAAAAAAAGTGTTATTTAAATTAAAAAAACCCTATGAATGAATGAACGAAACGATATTAAAAACCAAATATATTTTTATTTTACAATAATTTATTTTCATTCAAGTCCAAAGTAATCGGTAATCAAACGAACAATAATAAAACATTACAACTTATGTGTATCGTACTTTAGAATCACGTTTAACCTGATACGTCATGCCTTACGCCTTCATGCCTTCAGAGAGGCGCAAACAGCGCAGCGAAATCCTAACTTATGTCCTAGATTTCGGATTGTGAAACACTGATAAATACAAGATATTTTCTTGATATTTATTAATTTATATTAATATAAAATTAATATTAATTCAACTATTGAAAATAATTAGTTGATTAACTTACAAGTACTTTATCATGAGCGGACGAAATTTAAAATGTTCGAAACCACATTTTCATTATTTATTATTATTTCGTATATCCAACCTACATATATATAGGTGGTCACCGGGACTCACCGGCAAGTAAACCCAGTATTATCCACTAAAATTCAACGGTACCACCTCAAAGGCCAGTCTGCCGAGACAGACCACAACAACGAAGGACTTGCTATCAAAGAAGTACTAGAAGCAACGCGTATGATACACCGCTCACAAATATAGGCCGTCTTCTCAGTGCGTTTTGTGGCTTCACGCCTGGCTGGGTTGCCGGACGCTAATGAGCCTCCACCGTCATCCAAATACCATCAAACATATGTTTTTTATATGAAACTTGTAATGGATAACAAGCCTTATATTCTTAGTCGACCGATTACAACAATATGTAATCAATAACAATATAAAACGCATGCGACATATTGATTTGTGTGGACATGTTTAAACAAATTAAATAATTAACTGCCTTTTACTGTCGTAAGGTTTACAGCGGATGTTATTTAATGTCTACGCGATCTTTTGTATGAGAAAAATTAGAATAAAGAAAATGCAATTACTAATAGGTAGGTCCATGTTCGATAGTATAAAAGTGATTTTAATTTATGTATGTGAAGTGACATAATGTCATATGAAGTCTACTTGGCTAGTGTGGTGGACAATGGTTCAATTCTCCTTCCCACGAAACCCGTGCCCAGCAGTGGGATGCTGAAAAATCTGAATCATTAAAGTATATAAAATCAAAAAACCACTGACTCGTAAACAGATAAAACGAATGTGAAAACTACATGGACAACATTTTCTACAATGTATCCAGAGACCCAATAAGACTGGATTTTTGTAAACTAAATTTTAAGAGTACTTGAAGAGTATGTACTTGATACAATGATCAGTACAAACTTACTTCCGGTGTATAAGTATTTATTTTTAAAGTTAGTGTACATTTTTAAAATAATTAATCATGCATATTCACGTGGTCTTCCTTAGGTACCAGATATAGGCATTTAAAATAATTCGTGTAGAGCTTACGTCAAATGTATATTGCTAGTAAACAAAACCACGGATAATTTATTGGGATCTGCCGTTAAGCAACATTGGTTATAAAACAACAAGTTTTTTAGTAAAGAAATAGATCACTTATTAAAACAGTTCTATTGTAAATTAGTAATTGTTTTCGATTAATTTTTACAATTTTTCTTCTTATCCGACAATTATTATTCAAATTATATATATATATATATATATATATATATATATATATATATATATATATATATATATATATATATATATATATATATATATATATATATATATATATATATATATATAAAATAATGTCGGTTTAGATACACCATTTTTAACTCAAGAACGGCTCCACCGATTTTTATTTTGTTGGATTTATCTCTAAATAGCAAAATAACTATTAAAAAACGTGTATGATGAGTGAAAAAAAATCACAAAAAAAAAATTTACCTGGCTATCGCTGGCTATTCACATATACCTATCTATTTAAAACGTATTATTTGTATAAATAAATAATTACATCAATTATGATTATTAGATACATATATTTTTTTAGTGATAACACTGATGCTCGTCAATAGCTACTCAATAAAAGAAGAAAATCCGTTATCAACCAGAGAAGAAAAAGGTCCTGAACAGTTTTGTCTTTGTCTATTTATACTTATGTTGATATTTATTCTCGAGTACTTCCCTTTAACTCCTTTATGTTATTAGACAACATTTAGGTACATTTATTACGCTAATAAACTTGAATAAAAATTAAAATGATTGAATGTTACATATTCATCTATTTACATAAAGTTTCATACTTGGAGAGTTATTATTAATTTATGACGCGTTTTCACAATCGCGACATCCCATAATAAATAGTCTCTATTAATGTAACATCGTGTCGCCATGAATTTTCTTGTCACATTACTCATAACTGTTGATACACGTAAGTTAAATGTAAGTTTGCTTTTGTTATTTAATAAATATTAAGTTTATATTAAATATATAAACGGATAAAAAATATCCTATGTCCTTCCCAGAGTCTCAAACTATCTCCTTACCAAATTTCATCTAAATCGGTTCAGTAGATTCAGAGATTACCCCTACAACGTCACAAACTCACAATCTCACAAACTTTACCTCTTTATAATATTAGTCTAGATATGATTCCATAATGTATATATATAATAATTCAAATCCCGGGTCTCGCACCTCTGATATTTTCATGTGCGAATCATTTCCAACATGATTACCACTTGCCTTACGGTGAAGGAAAACATCTTGAGGAATTCTGCATGTCTGAGAGAACCTAGCAAGTTTTCGAAAGACATGTGAAGTCCGCCAACTCGCACTTGGCCAGCGTGGTGGACTATGGCTTGATCCCCCTCGTATTGAAGGTAGGCGCGAGCCCAGCAGTGGGACGTTAAAAAATGGCTGAATACTTGTAATAAATAATATAACTTAATTATAATATATTTGAATTTCTCTTTCATCGAAATATCAATTTTGAACATTTCTTGACTGACTTAAAAAAAGATAAAAAGATACCTCTTTTTTAAATCAGTCAAGAAATGTTACTACTCAAGTCGTTAGTATATATATATATATATATATATATATATATATATATATATATATATATATATATATATATATATTAGGTGTGTGATATCTTGCAATTATTCTCATATTTATTTAATATAAAAAATTAACTTATAACAATCTTTTCTTTAATAAATATCAAAGATTAGATGAAGATTGAAGCTTTTATTTGAGCCTATTCTAACCTAATAGAACCATTTAGGATGTACGTGGGATTTTAATTTTTACTACAATATTTTATTATAAGCATTAATATTGATATCCTATTTTGAAGTCGGTAAAAAGAACATACACAGGTTTTATATACAAACATACACACACAGATTGGTTTATATTTAAAATATAACATTTGTCTCATATCCAGTTTGTTTTTTTATGAATCAATATGGTCATTCCTGCCGCCGCAGGTAACTGAGTAAATCAGGATTAGCCGTTCCGCCAACGAGTCTCATTTGTGCGTTATTTATAAACTAAATCCCCCATACAGCCTACACAGTTATACGCTAAATTGTTTTAAACCATTTTGACTTCTATTTTTATGGTGTGAAAGGATATTTTCATTTGTTTTGTTTATTTTATTATGCAGGTTGTACACGAAGGATACGTTTCGATAAAATTATCATTGCGTGGAATTTTTACCATTTTTACGACTGTTTCTAATATATTGTATTGTATATATCTATGTATGTATATAAATGTATGTTTTCTATAATAAAAATAATGAAAAAGATATTATTTATTCAATCTAAATCTATACTAAGTAATATGTAGAGCTTGCTTTTTGTTTGTTTAGAAGGGAAGCAATCTAAAAATAAATTAAACACGATCACAGCCACGAGTTAATATTAGTCAAATTAACTTAAAGGTGTGATGGGGCGGGCCTGAATCTATGCTTTCACGGTTCCCTTACGACATGCTTCGCATGGTAGTGTAGGCGCAGGCCTACCCTACTGTCTCCTTCAGAGACGGTGGGGTGGCGTTGGTCTTGGGGGAGAGTGACGCTTTTGTCGCAAAGATCCCCAAGGCAAGTTCGGTGTACTATCCTTCACGAGGTTGCCAGCCCTGTTATTGGTCTAGTTCACTAGGAAATAGACGCAACAGAAAACACCGAGCGCTTGCTTTCATTTTTTTTTTTTTTTTATTTATATATGTATGTTTATGTATGTTTATGTAAGTGTGTCTATGAAATATATATGTACGTATATGTATAGCTTTAGTTTAGAACCCAATCCAAGGTGTTATTCGTACCGTGCCGAGGGTGGGGGTGAGGGGGTGCGTGGCTGGGGGGGAGCTCAGTCGCTAACGGTGGCTATCCGACACCTGGACGAATCGGATAGTATTTTAAGTCCTCCCATCGACATGCGGGGCTCTGTCGGTGGGCATTTTTATTTCCCTAGCTGCTCGTGGGACCTATATGAGTAAGGACCAAAACAACAAAAATAGAAATGACGTTACCACGTCACAAACCCTGGACGAATTGTGCCAGGACCTCATGCCGCTGACAATGGGTGCGGATGAAACCGCCCAAATGTCAGCGCAACCAATGGAGGTGACTGCAGGCACTGAAATGGCGATAGGGGCTTCTACAAGCCCTGAATCACCTACTGGTAACCCTGCTGCCACCTCCTCTGATGCTGCCCGACCCAAACGTAAAAGATTGAGTGGGGCAGCCTTAATCCGACTTAAGGCTCTTAGGGGACAGGGAGTGGAGGCTGCAAAAGCCTACGAACTGTCCGCTAAAACCTTTGCGGAACTCAGGGGCTATGGGGTATCGATTCGATGCTTCGAAACCCGAATCCGAGCGCTCCATCAAAAGGACCCGCTCGGAGGAGGAATCACCACAGGGACAACCAGTAAGGAAGTCCCAAAGGTCGAGCGAAGCACCGTCGGCCCCACCACCTCCAGCTGCCTATAGTGCGGCCTTATCTTCCTCCAAAGTTGGTGTGAGGGACTCCACTCCCATGACTGACGCACAGCTGCAGTCACTTTATAATGCAATCGTGGCCAAAATCACCACTTCGGAGAAGGGTAAGGGACCTGCTTTGGCGGGCTATCATTCAAGCCAGGCTGGCTGCTCATTACCTGTATTAACCAGCACGCCAGGGAATGGCTTGAAAATTGTATACCCACCCTACAGCCGTGGCCAGGAGCTAAGCTCACTCTCATTAATGAGAGCGACTTGCCCAAACCAAAGGTTGGGGTAGTATACATCCCCGATCCGGAGTCCAAAGACGTCGACCAGGCGCTCTCCTGTCTCCGGATACAAAATGATGGCCTTAATACGGAGCTGTGGAAGGTTCTCAACAAAAAGGCGGAGAAGGGCGGAATCACACTCACCCTCTCCATTGACGACCAGTCTGTTGAGACCCTCCAAAAAACCGACCTGAAAGCCTACTTGGCCTTCAAGTCTGTTCAGTTCCGGATTAAGGGCATCAACCAGCCCACACCCAATCCTGGGACTTCTGCCTCTGGACCTGTGCCGTCTACCTCTCGTTCTGGGGCCGCGGCTGCTGGAGCGAGCGCCAACGCTGCTGCGCCTTCACCAGCTGGTACAGCTGCACCTGGCGTGGCTCCTGTAGCCGGGACCAGCGGAACGACTGGTACTCCGCACAGGTTTCCTCATACAGGGGGGCACACCAGGGGTGGACAAACCCCCAGAGGCAAGAGCCAGCGCCCCCATAAACAAAAGGGCCGCAGCAAGGGACGTGACAAGCGCAATGGGGCTCGTCCCCAATAACGCTACACACCAAACTGGCGATGCCCACACCAACATACTCCAGGCCAACCTACACCACGCTATCGCTGCCACAGCCGTGGCAGAAAACACCTTTAGAGCACATGGCATGGATATAGCGCTGGTTCAAGAACCATGGCTTAACGCCAAGTCCAAGATTTTAGGCTTAAGTGGAGTAGGTAAGATCCTAGCAAACGAAAATGGCACCAAGCCTAGGGCCTGTATCGTTTTTAAGAAAGGTATTAATTTCTTGCCTGTTCCAGAACTTTGCAGTGATGACATGGTCGCTGCAATCACCGTTCTCAGAGGGCGCGGTCAAACTAGAGCACTGGTGTGCTCGGCCTACCTGCCCGGAGAGAAAGCCAACCCCACCGAAGAACTGTCTAAAGTCATCGACTACGCTCGAAAACACAAGACAGAATTAATTGTTGGCTGCGATGCTAATGCCCATCACACAATCTGGGGCAGTACTGGTACCAACAAAAGAGGTGAGTTACTTTTAGATTTCCTCCTAGCTAACGACTTACAAATACTCAATAAAGGCTGTAATCCAACCTTCGCTACCAAAGCTAGGCAGGAAGTTTCTGGATATTACTTTTGCTACTGAACAAATCGCTAAACACATAAGTAAATGGCATGTCAGTAATGAAAACTCTTTGTCCGATCACAAACATATTGTCTTTAGCATACAAGGCTCAATAACTACTGAGCCTAAAAGGCTTAGAAATCCCAAAGCCACCTCGTGGGTAGACTTCAAAAACCTGCTCGCTGAGGCAACTAAGGATTTTCCAAAATCAATCAAGACACCCGACTCCCTTAACATTTTAAACAAACTATTAACGGATGGCATCTTAAATGCCTATGAAAATAGCTGTCCTGTCAGGGAACTCAATGTTAACAACAATACTCCGTGGTGGAACAAAAAGCTAGAACGACTTAGAGTTTCCACACGTCGCTTATTTAATCAGGCCACTACACCGTATGGGTGGGAACGGTATAAGAAGGCTCTGACTAAATACCACAAAGAGATCAGAAAAGCTAAAAGAGCATCTTGGAAACGATTCTGTGAGAATATCGCCCAAACACATAAAGGAGCGAGAATCCACAAGGTCCTTGCCAAGACACCAAACATCTTTCTCGGCTTTTTAAAAAAGCGAGACAATTCCTTCACGACCACAGAGATGGAGACGCTGGAACTTTTAAGAGCAACCCCATTTCCCAGGATCGTACCCTGTCACCGGCAGTGAATCAAACCCCAAAGGAAAACTACATCCACAGGGCAAATAGTTGCGACTGGAAGATGGCAATACCATTTTTAGGCCTAACCAGATTAGATGGGCTTTGAAAAATTCAAACCATTTAAATCAGCAGGGGAAGACGGAATTTTTCCAGCTCTGCTTCAACAGGGCATGGAACTCCTTATCCCGCATCTGGTAAAATTATTTAGAGCAAGCTTTGCTTGGGGCATTATACCAGAACAATGGACTAAGGTCAAGGTACCTTTATACCGAAGATCGGTAAAAACGACTACTCTCAGCCCAAATCCTTTAGACCTATTAGTCTTACTTCTTTCCTACTAAAAAAACAATGGAAAAAGTAATCGACCAGCACATTAGAACTAGGTATCTTGTGGCTAGACCACTTTCCTGCAACCAACATGCTTACCAAAAGGGTAAATCCACAGAATCTTGCCTTAGTAGCTCTGATCGACAAGCAGAAGGTCCCTAGAGGATAAGCAGACAGCTCTATGTGCATTTTGGACATTGAGGGGGCCTTGATAACACACTACGGCAACCATCCTGAAAGGATTAAATGCAAAAGGTGTTGATATCACAACCACCAGATGGGTGGAATATATGCTCTCCAACCGGTGTGCGAAAGTTACGTTAAACGAACACTCGCACAACTTCTACACTACAAGAGGCTGTCCGCAAGGAGGAGTGCTTTCACCCCTATTATGGACACTAGCTGTAGACCTACTACTTGTAATCATGGCAGATCTTGACTACGATACACAGGGCTATGCAGATGACCTTGTTGTAGTAGTAAGAGGTCCCTGCCTGAACACAATTTCTACCAGGTTACAAGGAGCTCTCAATACCATCACAAGGTGGTGCAGAGAAATGAATTATCAATAAACGCTGATAAAACAGTTATTGTACCATTTACCAGGAAAAGGAAGCTTGAAAGGCTGACTGAACTCAGACTCAATGGCACAAAACCCTTAACCTATCAAATGAGGTAAAGTACCTTGGAGTCACTATTGATCAAAAGTTGACCTGGAACTCTCACCTCAACAACATTATAAAAAAAGCCAAAATGGCCCTCTGGATATGTTGTCGAATGGCTGGAGCCAAGTGGGGCCTCAAACCCAAAATGGCTCTCTGGATGTACACCGCCGTGGTAAGGCCGATTATAACATACGCCTCAGTCGTATGGTGTAACAAAACCAAACAAAAGACAACTATGAGTAAACTAGACAGCATACAACGGATGGCATGTCTAATCATCACGGGAGCCTTCCATTCGGCACCAGGCGACGCTCTAAATGCTTTGTTGGACATAGCTCCGCTATATCTCCACGTGCAAAAAGAAGCTAAATCTGCCTCTACAGGCTCTGTACACAATCGAATGTAAAATTGCAATCGCAATATATGAACAAACTCAAAGAGTTGACATTCGAACACAAAACTCTGAAAATGCCAGTCGATGGCATGAATACAGAGTTTAACTTCGCAAAACAGTACCAAATAGATCTTCCCAACCGGGACATGTGGCTAAAAAACCAAGAGTCTCACAAAAAGGGCAGTCATGTTTGGTTTACAGATGGATCCAAGAAAGGATCTGATGTAGGGTGCGGTATCTATGGCCTTAAGCCTAGATTTGACATGAGTGTCAATCTGGGCAAGGAAGCCACCATCTTCCAAGCCGAGGTCTTCGCCATTAACAAATGTGCTGAAGTAATCCTGGAGAGAAAGCTTAGAAACCAAAATATCTACATCAACTCAGATAGCCAAGCAGCACTTCTGGCTATAGATTCTCTTGAGACCAACTCTAAGTTGGTCAAAGACTGTATGGATAATCTGAATGTCCTGGGCACATCCAACAGAGTTACCCTCAGATAGGTCCCGGGTCACTCAGGCATAGATGGGAACGAAAAGGCTGATGCATTGGCAAGAAGGGGCGCTGAAACCCCAGAATGTGGCCCAGAACCATTTTGTGGTATTGCAAAACAACATGCCTATTCAATTCTCAAAATTCACTGCAATCGCCAAGCACTTCAAGAGTGGCAATCCACTTCTGGACAAATACACTCTAAAGCGCTAATTAAGGGATATCGCAAAAAGTTTACAAAAGAGTTGCTTCAACTCAACAAGTATAAAACCAGTGCAGTAACCAGAATACTTACTGGTCACTGCAAACTCAATAAACATATGTTTACCCTCGGCCTCAGTCGGACCGCAATGTGCAGACTATGCCATGAGACAGAGGAAACTGCTATGCACATCCTCTGCTCGTGCGGTCCACTCATGCACCGCAGAAGTATCTATCTAGGGCAGCATACTATGCAACCGGAAGAGATACAGATGCTCCCCGCTCAGAAAATCTGGAAGTTCCTGGAGTCAACCGGACTAAGCGGAGAACTTTGAATTCACTATAAAGGGAGCTACAATGGACCTAAACTGGTCGACGTAGCTAGGGCCGACCTCGGCACCAAACCCAAAAATAATAATAATAATAATAAAGGTGTGATAATGATAAAATTAGTTATTGCGTAAATAACAGACCCATACACGCTTACACATTTATTTATTACTAGCATTACCCACGGCTCCGCCCGCGTTCAGATGACCAAAAACCAAATTCTTAGGTTTTACATATTGGTATACTCTTACATTGCAGTTTTTATATTTTTTCTCAGAAATGAGACATTTTCCCGCGGTAAAAAGTCCTACATGTTGACCCGGATAATCAGCTATCACCATACCATATTTCATCAAAATCCCTCCAGTGGTTTTTCTGTGATTCGGTAGCAGACAGACAGACAAACATTATAAAAACTATAGATTCAGTCTCTGTATCGATAATAATATTTATTTCAATAAGATTTTCCAAAAAATATTTAATGTACAGATTCGGCTTAGTTACAATTTTATCATATGTATAGACTAGCAACCCGCCCGACTTCTGTATATATAATAACATAATATCGAGTTTTCTTTACTTTCTCTTCGATATAAACACCCAAAATTATTTCGTAAGTACACAAACAAATAGACGTAAATAACAATTGTTTTATACTATTAGATTATATAGGTAACAATAAATACAATAATTATTTCTCTTTATAAAACGATTTTGACAGATGGCAACTAATTAAATAAAGCAAGGTAACCCAGTGGTAACGCGCTCGCATTGAAAAATGAAGCGGGTTCAAACCTGTTTGGCATTTTTACGTACAAATCACTTTCAAAATTATTACCTTACGGTGAAGGAAAACATCGTGTGGAGATCTGCATGTGTGAGAGAACCTAGCAAGTTTTCAAAAGACATGTGAAGAGAAGCCCGTGCCCAGCAGTAGGACGTTAAAAAGGGCTGATACTAAAAAGGACCTAAAATAATTAACACGTCCATAAATAAGTCGGATAAATTATTTATTATTGAAGCGTATTTGAAAAACAAAACGTACCTTGAGGGGAAAACTTAAAGCACAAAGAAAAACATATGCCGTTGCAAACATTAACAAAGGAGTATTATGTATTGTGTATGTAAAATGCAGTTCAAAATAATATCTTCAGATTTACATGTCCCAAGATATAAACTGAAAGCGTATCTTGGACGTAGATTGTTTTTTAAACCAAAATCACTTTAAAATAAAAATAAAAAATTAAATTGATATGGGAAATCATTAAAATCGATTTAAATTCAGCATATATACATGAAATCATCATTCTTTTTTGAAATCAGTCAATCAATTCATATCAAATTCAAAAACAAAATATTTCATTCAGCATTAAATCATTACAGACTAGGTCGATTCCCCATATAAACTTTCATCCCAATTTTCACCCCCTTAAGGGATGATTTCCGGAACAAAAATTATCCTATGTCCTTCCCAGAATTTCAAAATATCATCTTACAAAATTTCATATAAATCGTTATAGTAGTTTTTGAGTTTATTCGCTACCAACATACAAAAATACATATCTTTCCTCTTTATAATAGTACATAATATATAGTGTAGATTTTACTGAACGTTACGGATTCACCACTAATTAAAAAGTCCTGAGAAGAAGAGATTTTATTCTAAAATCTAATATATCCAATTACCACATATATCGAAAAAAATGTATTTTTCAACCGACTTCAAAAAGGAGGAGGTTCTCAATTCGACTGTATTTTTTTTTTTATATTTGTTACCTCAGAACTCCGTCATTTATTAACCGATTTGGACAATTTTTGTTTTGTTTGAAAGGGTATACTTCCAGATTGGTCCCATTTAAATTTCAAAAAAAAAAATACCACCCCTAAGGGTGGAAAAACAACTAATGATGAATTTAACCTACTTCTAATTGTCATATTGACTTGAAACTTTGCAAGTATTTCTATTTCCGTTGATAGTACAATGGTTCGGTGTTGTTGACCTGATCTGATGGCAAGACCAGAAGGCGGATAGGTGGAACTCTTCAACGGCTAATAGTAGATACTTTGAGTTTGGGCTTATTTTGTTTGATTTGACAAGCCTAACACGTTAGAATCCTTACTTTGCTACTACTGTCTACACTAAAAAGAGAAAAATAAAAACTTTTTAACAAAAAAATAAAAACCGACTTCAAACAAAAACACTAAAAAGTATAAAATAACTGATTGGTAGTTTTCATTTACTATACATACCTAATCAAATATTTTCGAAGTCGGTGTGCTTTGGCTAAGTAATTAAAGCCTACCTATTAAATACATACCTAATCAAATATTTTCAAAATCGGTGCCAGCCATATAAAGCAAAGCACACCGACTTCGAAAATATTTGATTAGGTATGTATAGTAAATGAAAACTACCAATCAGTTATTTTATACTTTTTAGTGCTTTTGTTTGAAGTCGGTTTCTATTTTTTTGTTAATCTTTTATAGAGTGAAGTTGTCGATATATTTTAGAACCAAATCAATTTCTTACAACTTAAGGACGGCCTTTCTGTAACCTGAAGCGATGCACATGGCTTTTCAATATGAATATTCTAAAGACAATACATGTTCAATAAATCGTTTAAACTACTGTCATACATTGTGGAGAGACGAGAGACGTTAAAATAAATATAATTAGGTCTAACAATGCTAAAGAAATGTAGTTTGTTAAAACAGAAAAAACTTAAAAAGGTATTATGTATATAATTGTCTGTAAGGTAATTGTGTTGATGCCTTTGAAACAAGACGTTGTTTTTAGTATCCTTTTATTATCTTCTAATATATAAGTACATATCTATAATAAAATTCTGACGGAGTCGAATCTGTACATTACATATTTTTTTGGAAAATCTTATTGAAATAGTCGTTATTATCAGTACAGAACGATCTATAGTTTTTAGAATTTTTGTTTGTCCACCTGTGAAAACCACTGGACAGATTTTCATGAAATTTGGTACGATGATAGCTGGTTATCCTGGTCAACATATTGGATACTTTTTGCCGCGGGAAAATATCTCATCTGAGAAATCTATACTAAACGTTAAAACCGGAAGAAGCGAAGGTGAGTCGTTAATTAAATATGTCCAATTACTGACTGGCTTACAAATAGTCAAAGAAAGTTCTTATTTGGTAGATTGTTACAGTTTGGTATCATAATTCATGTATGGAATTTGCGACCTTAAGCGACTGCCCGCGTCACTAGTATTTTGTAAAATGGTCAGTTCAATATGGTTTTAGAATAATTGACCAACTTCGAGGAAATAAACGAAGTATTTCTTTCGATGTATATGTTTTTTTTGTATGTTACACAAAATATAAGTTAATTTTAATCTATGTTTAATAAATATGTCTTCTCAAAATTAAACAAAAAATCAGGTGTGCTCCTAAAAATTAATAATTTGAAAATTATTTTGAAGCCGTATTTACCTATCCATATACATATACCTTTTTAAATAAAAAGAATTATTTATTATAATATATTCTTTATATATATATATATATATATATATATATATATATATATATATATATATATATATATATATATATATATCCAAATTTTTTTATTGATAACAGAAGAGAAAAACGTCAAAAATGTACTGAACTGTTTTACCTTTACCTAGTTAGATATTCTCGTAGATATAATTTAGCTTAATCCATACCAAGCTGTATATCAATATATCAAATATAACGACAACAGTACCTACGTGTTAACTAAAAGAAAAAATGCTATATATTCGCCCAATTCCCTAACAATAGTTTCATTCATGGCACACATTTTTTTTGTTCATATTGTCCGGCCGATGCTTAGTGAAGTTTGCGCATGTCTGCCCCCGTGCGGGCCGCACTGTGCAATCATTATTTGTGGTGCGACAAGTTTCTGAAAATATACCACCCTGTTGCTAACACTAATATATACAGGGATGGATTTAAAATACATATTTATTTACTTTCTTAGCTATAGGTACAATACATATGTACGTCATTACTAAACATTATATATATATATATATATATATATATATATATATATATATATATATATATATATATATATATATATATATATATATATATATATATATATATATATATATATAAAACTATTTTTATGGATTTTGTTGTGGTTTTAATTTTGGATTTCTATAATTAGGAACTAAAATTCGAAATAGAACTGTGACAAAATTCGAAAAGTTAGAGGATGCATTATTTTAGTTCAATTTTGGTAACGTCATACATAAATCCGATGTATACATTAACGTATGCCATGAATATTTGCAATCTAATAAAGATATGTTAGAGAATGTTACGAACAAACACACATTTATTTTTTTTTTATCATATATATATATATATATATATATATATATATATATATATATATATATATATATATATATATATATATATATATGATAAAAAAATATATATTATTATTTACTATTAAATTAATATATATAAATTATTTACTAGATGTTATAATTATATTATTCCACATGAATAAATATACATACATTATATACATAATACATATATTTTATATGTGGAATAAAGGAAAAATTAAACATCATATGCCAATTTATTCGAAGATATTATAAAAAAAATAGAAACAAGTAATTAAAACAACTTTCACAAAGTAAAATCTGTTACAAAGGAAATAGGCTTCTAAGAAATCAACATCAATATTACTTTAACAATAGATTTCAATTAATATTATACTACAAAACTTCTACAATAAAAAGTAATGAATTGTACGATAAGCCTCTATTTCTTATAGTTTTCAAATATATCAAGGTACATATATAAGAATTTGACTGCTAAATATAATAATTTTAATTTAAACAAAGAATAAATTACAATATCTCAAAAATTATGACGACACGTTTGGCTCAGTTTGTAGTGACCCTACTTACTGTGCCAGCGGTCGCGGGTTCGAGTCCCTATGGGTACATTCATTTATGAGATGAGCAGAAATGTTCGCACTCCAGTCAGGAGTGGTTATATTTATAATATGTATGTAATTAAAGTTATATCTACATATGTAGTGTATCAACTATGTATTCTGTGTTCATAACACAAGTCTCATAGCTTACCATGGAACTAGATAGTGTTGTGTGTTAATATCCCAATATATTTATTTAGTTAAATATCATAAAAATATATAATAAGCAAGGTCCGACCCTGTATCAAGGTGCAACCCGTTGCAAAAAGCCAGAAATCGTCCAAAAATTTCTAAACATGATCACGTCATTGTGTTCGCACACCCGCCATAATGGACACAAAGCGCCCATCCTTAGCTTCTTTTATTCTCTCCAATTGTACTTACTATAGTTTTCATCTCATTTATAAATACATGTGCTTAATACAATTTACACCTTACATCTTTAGTCATAGAAATGAATTTACTTGTTCAATTGATTTGGCGATTAAGACGTTTTTTGATTATGGTTTAAATGTCATTTCATATGTTTTCCATAGTGTCATTGTTAGGTACACCCATTGTTACGATTGTTCAGTGCTTTGTTGTAGAGATCAATGCGAAACATTTTAATATTATGAAATTATAAACGTCTTCCGCGCGTTTGGGTATTAGAACAGAGGTTGATTGGAGAAGCCAATTTTTTACTATATTTCATAATATTTATTAAGATTTTCTTAATAAATATTATATTATGTAAGAAATAATATTTACAAATTTATATAAATGAATAGAGTACATCTATACATATAATAAAATTCTGAGTCAAATTTGTACATTAAATATTTTTTGGAAAATCTTATCGAAATTGTCATTATTATCGAAACAGAGGCCGAATCTATAGTTTTCCGAATTTTTGTCTGTCTGTCGGTCTGTCTGTCTGGGAACGCATCTCGGGAATACCACTGGACAAATTTTGATGACATTTGGTATGATGTTAGCTGGGGACCCGGGTTAACATATATAACATACTTATTACTGCGGGAAAATATCTCATCTCTGAGAAATCTATACTAATCGTTAAAACGTTCCTAGGGACGAACAAACCCAAGCGGAGTGAGAGTGAGTCGCTAGTAATTAAAAAATGTAACTTATTTATAAATATTATAAAATTAGCTCGTCAAAATATTTATGAATTTGATTTAAAAACAAAAGGGTGCATGGTTAAATATTTACATCTTGATTTTGACATGTAAATGAATTTAAAATTAAAACTTTTATGTAACATAATATGTATCTATATGTATAAAGTTTATTTTAAAATTAAAAAAATCTGATATAATTGCAACTCTATGCCGCCTCTATTCCACCTACTAACACGATTTATTGGAATGTGAATCTGTCTCCACATATTCTTTGTTTGTAGAGACATCCGGTATAAGATAATATCTGCAATTTGGTACATGACACCATTGTTGTGTAATACACATAATCTTCACTTGCTAAGCTTTTTACTGTTCTAGTTTTTAAGTTTATTGATTATTTCTTATAATTAAAAATTATTGGATTGATTTCTACTAAAGATAATTGTATTTTCTATATTAATATCGTTATATTAACAATTTTCAAACTTGACTTCTTAAATTATTATTTATTGCTTGCATGGGAATAAAAGAAAATGTAAGAAAAAATTATAGTTTTTTATTTATTAGTTATGAATTTAAAAGTGTATTGCACAAATATATTATGATCTACATTACATATTTACACCTTATAACTAAACAACAGATATGTAAACATGGCCTTATCAATAACAACGATTTCTTGAAGACAATCGGTATGAATAGATACAAGATTCAGCTAAGTATTAAAAACATAAAAGCGTATAATCTAATTACAAAAAATCCAATTAAAAAAAATCTAATTAAAAAGTACATGAACAAAAATCATGTATTGTACAGAGATACAGAGTTTGTTTGTTTAAACACTCTAATTTTTGATGTACTGATCCGAGTTGAAAAATTCTTTTTGCTTTTTGTATTATAAAGAGCTTAGCTTTTAATACATATTATAAAAAGGTAAAGTTTGTGAGTTTGTGAGGTGGTAGGGGGTAGTTTCTGAATCTGCTGAACCGATTTAGATGAAATTTTGGTAAGAAAATAGTTTCAGACCCTGGGAAGGACATAACATAACACTTTTTATCCCGGTTATTTAAACACACACTATTATGTTATTAAAACACACAAATTATTTTGGTTTTAAATTTCTCGATATAAAAACTAAAAGTATCAAGATTATGAGATCAAACAGTTAGCATTTATTAAGACCTATAGAGCATTAAATAGCTTAAGATTCACTGTAATATTATTATGATTGCCAAGTTCGTGAATTTATTAACAAATCAGACTCAGTTTTCGCTTTAAACTAGAAAAAATAGTAATATGTATGTATATAATAATAAATAAAATCAAATAATATGTTTGTAATTAAACACCAAATACCTTTTATAACTATATATAATAAAATTCTGATTCGAATCTCTACATTCAATATTTTTTGGAAAGTTTTATTGAATTTATCATTATTATAGATACGCAGGCCGAATCTATAGTTTTTTAAATTTTTGTCTGTCTGTTTGTCTGAGAACACATCACGAGAAAACCACTGGATATATTTTGATTAAATTTGATATGATGATAGCTGGTTGTCCCGGTCAACATATAGGGTACTTTTTACTGCAGGAAAATATCTCATCGCTGAAAAATCTATACAAAACTTTGAAACGTAACTAGGGAAGACCCGAGCGGAGCGGGGGTGTATGTATGCGGGGGTTTATATTTAAACAATTAAAATTTTTGTAGGCTATGTCAGTCGATAATAATCGGAAAATTCAGTGAAACAAAATATTTAATGGTAAATAGATTTCGACACGTGCGAGACAACATCTTGTATCTCATTATGTAACAAATTAGAATCTGAACATACTTATATGAAAAATTAATTTAATTAAGATACCATTTTATTCTTAGGTGTATATTTAGACTATAAGCCAAAGAAAGCTAAGGAAAGTAAAAGGTTCCCCAGGGAATGGAAAAAAAGAAAAACGGCTTAGCCCATTTTAATAGAATTTTTACTGAAAGATAGAAAATCCAAATAATATTGTCATAAATATATCATGGCGGCAAACGAATGAAGCCGGATGAAAACCTTGTATCCAATTCCTTAGATTTAAATTGTAACAATTTCAAAGGGTGATAGAACATAATGCTTTGCAGTGGTAAAATTTGTTGTACATTTAAAAGTAACAAAACCTTTACAATTTGAAGGCACGAGACTAATTCATAAATTTAATTTAAGTGTCCATAATAATGATAATAGATTTTTTCATTTCTGGCGTATTTCTTTGCAGCTTCCGGTCAGTTTCGGAGATTTTGCACAATTGAGATGTTTAAACACCGGATGTAGATCAATAGGACATTCAATACATTCAACGAATTAGTGATAAAATGTGGTCAATTGAGATGCTGGCAGATGCATTTATTGTCATATACCATCCAATAAAGTAATTGAAAGTGTCAATACACTTGAGTTTGTGTGAAATTTCATTTTTTTTCTAAAGAAAAGTTTGTTACAGTCATGTAATAGACGAGTTAGATTGAAATTAAATCTTGTCTTTAACTGATTTTAAAATTATTATACTACATATACACGTAAAGAAACAATAATGATTAATGAATGAAAGTTTTTTATATTATACTAAAATGGATTCATAGATAAACAAAAACAATATTATAAGATAGCAAAATCAATACATTTTAAATAGGTAAATTTGTGTTTAAATGAGCAGCTTACTCTACTGCTACTGAGTGTTACTGAACTGTACATTTGGCTACTACTAGCAGACTTAATAAAAAATAATGCATATCTTGATCCTCACAACCAGGCTTAAGTTCATTCACAAATATTTACAACAGTAGATTTACTAACGTATTAAATACAAAAGCTTTATCTTCCTAATTTTAAAGTCCAAAATAGAATAGGGGTTGGTCTTTTGAACCGCCGCTCCTAAGAAAATTTCATTGATGGCGATATATTGTTGCTCCTACAGTTAGTAATCGGAATATTGTATTTTCATTCATAATATGAACACTTCTCAATGAAAGGACTCTTCATTTTCTGCGAATAGCTAATCAGCTTGCAGATGACCGAAATGAGCTTCGTAAGACATCCTGTCGGCATCATTTTTACCTTGGAAGGAGTAAAAATTTTATAAATATATATGCACGTAATTTTTTATAATAAACTAGCCACATACCCTTGTTTTGCTCAAGAAAATTAACAATAACCTGTGTACGAGTAAAGACGGTCAAAAAAATTTTTTGCACTCAAATAATTAGTAAGGAAAAAGTATTGTAAACGCTATAATATCTTACATAATATCATTTACTTCCCTACCTTGATTTATTTGAGGCAATAAATTCAAAGATCTGCAATGTCATTAAACAGTCTCTCTGGGAATCGAACCCCTAATTAACATTGAAGTATAGAGAGCCAATTATATTATACCAGCCATACTGTATCCATTGCCATTTAGTGACTGATGTCCAATAGATAATATATAGATTATAAAAGTTACCTATGTATTTGGTTTTTAATAATTGTAATAAAGAAATTGCTAATATTTTATATAATATCATCCCAAATATTACTAATCTTCATACAAATATGTGCACGTATGGGCACAAGGGAACTGATATCATTTGCATTTTCATCACAAGAGCTTAGGAGTTTTACATGAACATTCTATATTACTAAAAAGGGGTCTAGGTTCTGTAAAAATGCCCAATAACTGCACGCAAAACCACAAGAAATAACTAGTTAAATGTACAAAAGTTCCTGGCACAGAACACTATTAATGAGTATTTCCAGACAGTGAGGCACCGTAGTCTATTGTCAGAAGCATTATCAGAATTCCTTTGTACCCTCTTTTCCATGAAATAAATAGATGATTGTTGTGAGAAAACGTCTTAAGTGGGATTAGGATTACTGAATGGTCTTGATGCTGCCGATGTTGCTACTATTGTAGCAAGGAAACCCATCAATGAACACGTATAACATTAAAATAATAATTTATTTCAATTCCAAAGCAAAGTAACTGAGTGTTGGGAGAATTAGCTAGCTTAGAAGTATTTCAGCGAATAGAAATGTCTGATTTAAATTACACGTATTACACGTATGGATACACCGATTCTTATCAGAACGTATGTTAC
Source organism: Brenthis hecate (assembly GCA_951806755.1). Taxonomy (NCBI): domain Eukaryota; kingdom Metazoa; phylum Arthropoda; class Insecta; order Lepidoptera; family Nymphalidae; genus Brenthis; species Brenthis hecate. Next base: position 6,860,012 of record OX638265.1, on the reverse strand, counting down.
AATATACACTCATTTACAGTTTTAATGGAGACAAGTGGTCGCCCAGTGGTTGAAAGTTGGCAGTATTATATTAAGTTTGATAGTTTTTTGTGATTCTCTTGTCAAACATTCATAGGCAATGATCCTCAATAAATAGACTACAAAATGCAAATAATTTTTTTTCAAATTTGGATCCATCTGTTGTTCGGATTGTTCCAGACGAACAAACTCTTCATAAAAATGCAAATTATCAATACTTATATAAACTACGCGAGCAAAGCCGCGGGAAAATGTAAGCTAATTTTTAGATTTCTGCAGTCCTTCTCCATATAAACTTTAATTCTGCCAAAGCTCGTGTTCCCCGATCGTGAACACATAATATGCAAAGTTTTCTCTTCACATAGATATTCCTTTTGTATTTTGTACAGTAACTCTTCGTGTATATAACTGCGTCGGTGGTGTAGTGGCTAGCATGCATTGCTGCACACTCGGAGGTCCTGGTTTCGAGTCCCGGGTCGGGCCAAGTTTAGTTATTGAGTCTTTCTGTATAGTAAGTCTCAGTAACAGCCCGGAGTTGGGAAGTTGGCGATGTTTTACCCCTGTGCCTCGGAGAGCACGTATAGCCATCGGTCCTGCGCCTTAACTCTCACTGGTCGTGTCGAGCAATCGTCCCACCAGAGTATGAGAGTGACAGGAATAGAGAGTGCACGTTGTGTCTGCGCGTACACTTGTGCGCTATAATGTCTCCTGCGCAGTTGGCTAGTCTCAATGAGATTAGCCGCCGTGGCCGGAATCGGCTAGGAGAACATCATATAATATATAAATTATATATATTTCAATCGACATCTATATATCTATACTAGCATTGCCCGCGGCTCCGCCAGTGTTCAGATGACCAAAAACCAAATTCTTAGGTTTTATATATTAGTATACTTACATTGCAGTTTTTGTATTTTTTCTCAGAAATGAGACATTTTCCCGCAGTAAAAAGACTCCTATACGTTGATCCGGATAACCAGCTGTCACCATACCGAATTTCATCAAAATCCCTCTGTATCGATAATAATGTTTATTTCAGTAAGATTTTCCAAAAAATATTAAATGTACAGATTCGGCTTAGTTACAATTTTATTATTGGTATAGATCATTCGACGACATATGTATATATCTATATCAACGTACCCTACAAATTCATGAAAAAAAAAACACCTTTATTCATATACAAAAACTTAATGTCTAATACCTTCTGTTTGCCGAACAGAACATCAGTGAATATTCCATTTTTGATATCAAGCGTAAAATCCTCAGCGCCAATCAATAAAAGCAATTGATTAAATCCCTCAACACAATGTTACCAACTCAAGTCCGGATTAAAAAGAGCCCTTCACTCAATTATTCCAGGAGAATTCTCACGTCTATTTTGGGTTCTTCACTTGCAACTTGATTAATGCTGTTTAGGTTCAATCATGTGCTTAAAAATTATTACCATTGTACTCGTATGGTTAGTTTCTTCTATCTTACCAATATTATGAACGCAAAATTTTGTTACTCTTTCACACAAAAACGACTGAACGGATTTTGATGAAACTTTACAATAATATAGCTCGTACATCAGAGTAACATATAGGCTATGATTTATAAAGATATAGTTATATATTTGACTTACGTATGCGAAGCCGCGGGAAGATGGTAGTATTATATATGTAAAAGTTAGTAATATATTAGTCAGTAATAATCACTGTGTCTGTGCTTGTTACATTTTTTACGCTCTAAAGACTCAATGGAATTATATGGAATTGGAAATGGAGATATCCAGCTGTGGGATGTTAAAATATTTGATGCTATATACGAAAATACTTTTTGTTCTCAAATACCATTTTTATGTCGATTAGTTGAACAATGTACTTAATAATAAATATTTACGCTGCGGGGCCGTCTAGTGGTGAATTAAATCAAAATGTATAATACTTTACCTAACCTCCAAACATACTTCCTGTAATAAATACTTATTAATATAATATATAATTATTTATGATTATGCACCAACGAAGCTTTCAATTTTGATCTCTAACAGAGTAACAAAGAAAGTAGGTGTCTAATATATCTGTGACTGACAGAAACTAAATGCATAAAGTGTACGAAGTTTTCCGCCAAACCGCCCTTGGCTAGCGTGGTGGACTATGGCCTGATCCCCCTTGCATTAAAGCGAGGTCCGTGCCCAACAGTGAGACATTAAAAAGGGTAGAATACATACATACATACGAGGTTTCAAGTTTCGACCACAAGTCAACATCCGCTCTTATCATCATATCCTTTCTTTTTAATATATCGATGGTACGAAGTGCATGATCCGTGAGTGAGATTCACACTTGCTTGATCTTCTATCCTGAATAACTCTTGTCTGGTCTTCTAATCAGTAGTATTGGTAATAAAGTGAAAATTTATGTAAGTATTGTTTATGCGAAACGTATATAGCTTACCTACTTTTCATTCTTATTGCACATTTTTCCAAATAGACTTGTTTCAAATAAGATAATAATTGGTCGATCCCATACTCAAGAAATCTCAAGCTTTCGTGGCTATTTTAGATGCAGGTGTCCTTTTTAATGGACCAAACAATGCTATCCGTATGATGTACATATGTATTAATAATGTATAGGTCTATAATAGACGAGAGTTCAAAGCGGTAATTACTAATAAAAATGGTCTTTTTTTGAAATTAATATACCCTCAGAGTATTTCCTTTCATTTACTTAAGGTTAAGATCATGCTTCCACAGAAAATTGCTTCATGACCAATAAGAAACGAACCTGTCAGCAACTCCAACACTAATTCAGATTCAAACTTATATTATGTATGATATTTTCTAGCTTTAAATTAATATAATCAAGCCAAATAAATCAACATAATTTCTGCAACAAAAATATTGTACAGAGGAATGAGTATTCCCAATATTAATTGCTTATTTAATTACTTCATTAGCTACTGTATTACAATTTATTTAAATTTCACAATAATAGGTACTTATATTATTTTTCTTCGGGATTCTATTGGATCGGGTCCAATAGAGTCCCGAAGAAAAATTGTACCTATAGTTAGTGCGTATTTATAATTGAATATTAAACTGAGAACACTTTTAACTCGTTTATATAATATTTTACTATTTTTTTTATAGATGGTGGATTTTTTAGGTTGTGTAAGATTTAATATATTAATAATAAATTATAAACTCATTAAATTTTAACATTTAATTTATTACGTAACAATGACAAAAGTAATAAGAAATTGTCGGGAAACATGTCATTTCTAAAACACACGATCAAAACGAATGGTAAAATATTACATGACTGCTGTCACTACAGCCTCAGTAAGGAGAAGACAATTGACTCCTCTCTGCAACCTGAAGTATCCATTTTCACCCCAATTCGGCCCCCATGAGTTTTTGACGGACCAATATTTCACTCCATTCTCTAAAAATCAATCAAAAATGTGTTCTAACTAAAGTTAGTAGCAGTTTATGCTGAAATTGCTGATCTCCAATATAAAAATAACTTGATAACATTAATAAAATTAAAATAATATCTATTTCTTACATAAAACAAATGTAAAGAATAAAAGAAAATATTTTATTAAATACAACTAAATAAATATTACCTTCGCCAAAACCGACAAGTAGAACTGCATGATCAAGATCTTGACCATTACAGTTGGCACCTTGAATTATACCATTTTGATAATTATGAAGAACAGTAGCGTCGATAGCTGAAATATAATTCAAAATAATATATTATATTATAATATAATAAGGCAGTGGTAGCCCAGTGGTAACGCGCTCGCTTGAAAAACCGAGTGAAGCGGGTTGAAATCCCAGGTCTCGCACTTCTGATATTTTCATGTGCGAATCATTTCTAACATGATTATTACCACTTGCATTACGGTGACGGAGAACATCGTGAGGAAACCATGCATGCAAGCATGTCTGAGAAAATCTAGCAAGTTTTCCAAAGACATGTGAAGTCCGCCAACGCGAATTTGGCGAGCGTGGTGGAGTATGGTCTGATTATCCACCCATATTGTGGGTTGTATTATAACGTATTTTCCCGTGAAAATTAAATAATCTCCCGAGGTAAAAAGTAACCTATATGTCACTCTAAAGCCCTTCAACTATCTCCACACAAAAAATCACGCTAATCCATCACTCAGCTTAGGTGAAAGGAGGAAAACAAATAAATACACAAACAAACACTTTCACATTTTTAATATTAAGTACGAATATTAGTATTGATTGTCCATTAAATGTTTTGTTATTATGTATTGAGCACTTTCTTTTGTAGGACATACCGAAGAATCTAATAATAGCCATCTCAGTCGTTCACTTTTTGCCTGTGTTAACGAACTGTGGACTTATGCACTAAATTCATCTTGATAAGACTACCATTAAGTCACTACTATATCATGACCGTCTATTTGAAATAAATATATGTAATTCATAGCTAATTTACCTATAGACAACGGGGCTATTTGCTGAAGTTTTTTAGCTAAGCCATCTTCATCTACCTTTAGTGCTTCACAATCTGTTGGTTGTACAGCGACTTTAGATGCATTATATTGGCAAGTGCCATCGTTTTGTGTATATGGATAGTCAGCCTCAGATATAGAACCCTTGGATTTCAAATAACTGAAAAAATATTTGTTTCTAAGTCTTTCTTTTTTTGATAATGTTTGTAAATTACATAAATAAAACATCCCAACTGTGCTAAAAAGGAACCAAAAAGATAGAAAGAAGATAACAAAAGAATTAAGAGGATGAAACATGTATGTCTCCGACTACATAATACATACTATGTTCGTATGTCAACTTGTTTCCATATTTTTAGTTCCCTTTTTACAGTCAGTGAAAAAAAAAATTCAACACGCCCGAATTTGTCCATAAACCGCCATTTTCCACTTGCGTTTCAAGACGAATCTAAGGACGTATAATTAATTCATCAAATTAGTTCTGTCGTTTTGTAATTACGAAGGTACATAGAACTGGACATATGCACATACATATATTTATATTCGGGTCAAACTCATAAGCCTCCTTTGGATTTCGCAACAATCGAATAAAAAACATTGTTTAAGAAATTTCTAGTCGTTATCAGCAATCTGACAATGTAACAATATGTCCTTCATATGACGTATAATGGGGCGTTCAGCATGAACCGGACATTTAAGAAAAAATATTTTTTTTTTTAATTTCCAATAATACCATTAAAACCCATTAAATGGAGTATAAATTCCACAGCTTTATTGATTTGTATTATAGCTTTTTAGGGCTAGATAAAGACGTCCGAAGCATCGCGTACCTGTGAGAAATTCGAAATTTTGGTCTTTGGACTTAAATATTTTGTGTACAAGATATTTCAACATATTTCTTATAAATAATATAATATACAATATATGTCTTAAGACATAATAGCAATAAAATAATCAAATATTATTACAATTGGAAATGTTAACGTGCGTTCACCTTGTCGTGGTGAGGGGGCTCAGGAGTGCCCGGCAACCCAACCGGGCGCGAAGCCAAGAAACGCACAGGGAGGTGGCCCACTTCGGTGGGCGGTGGGAGGTGGCCCTCTTCGGAGGGCAGTGTACCATGCGGGTTGCTCCTGGTACTTCTCTGATAGCAGAGTGGACCTTGGAGCAACCCCATGGTTGTGGTAGTCTGTTTCGGCAGACCTGCCGTTGGGGCGTCGTAGTTGAATGCGTAAGCGATCCTGCGACGCCCCATTAAGACGGGGGAAGGTTTTGTTGGGTTTTAGTGGGTAGTACTGGCTTCGCCGGTGACTCTCACACCTCGTGCGTAAATGCATTTCCCAACGTAAAAAAAAAGACGTAGTCATGTATTGATGTAGAATCAAAACATTTATAAGATAAATGCAATGTCTATATTATTATAATTTAATAAAAAAAATGTAAATAACTTACACCAAAGCTTCATTCGGGATTCCTCCCAAACATCCAAAATCATCTGAACCCCTATCACAATCAACTAGTTGTTGCTCCGATAATTCCTGTATACTACCCGTTTTAATTGCGTTAACGCTTTCCAAATTTCCTTAAATTAAAATATATGAAAAACATTGCATACAGATAGACTTAAATTTGCTCATTGCCCATATAAAAAAGTTCATTAAAATGTTATAAATAAATAAATAAATAATAAAGAGTTAATGTTTGGTAGTTTGAAGTGAAACAAGTATCGATATTATATACTTTTTTATATTACTACTAGCGGAACTAAAGATACGCTTTAACGGTTAGTATGGAATGATAGACTATATATTATATATACATAGGTACAAAATTGACAGTTCTGAACTTTTCGATTTTCCTGCTGTTTTTTTGGGGTTTCCCTACTTTTTTATACTTAAATCCCTGACACACCAGCAACAAAACAAAATTCAGAATTATTTAAATTGATCCAGCTGTTTTTGAGTTGATGATAACAACGCATAAATAAATTATAACTTACCAATAGCACTAAATGCCCAACAAGAACCACATTGACCTTGATCCTTTACTTCAGAAACAACGTTTTTATCACGCCAATCGAATTTGTCATCAGTTTTAAAATCTCCAACTTCTGTAACTTCTTTGCACAAGGTAGGAGTATCTTTCGAGGGCTTATATCCTTTATGAAACTGCTCAATTTCCGCATTAGATAGGTCAGCGAATTTTGTGATACCTTAAAAATTTAACCAATAATGCGGCAACGTTATTAATATTTTTAAATGCACGACTGATGATTTTTAATGATCAAATAAATATCAGTGTGAAATCAGATATAATGGCATCATTTGATTCGGAGTCATTAATAACATTTTGATCGACTAAGAAAGTGGAGGTGTGTATTTTGATGTACCTACCTATACCGTTTAGGTCACAGAAGGATTTATTTTAACTTAATCTTTTGTTTTAAATCAATATAAATCTTGGTAGTACTTAATACAGAAAAATCGTTAAACTGCTCAAATCTCATGAGCTGTATTTAAATGAGTATAAAAAACTAGAGATAAATATAAATATGTTGGGACTTTAACACGCAGTACCATCTAGTTCCATGGTTAGCTACGAGGCTTCTATAATGGATACCAGTAAGTTAATACATTACACATACGAGTATATAACTTTAAACACATACATACATTTTATAAATATAAATATTCATGACTGGAGTACAAGCATTCGTGCTCAACACACAAATGAATGCCCCCAGCGGAACTAGAACCTGCGACCGCTGACACAGCAAGTAAGGTACACTACAAACTTACCAAATGTTTCGCCTGTACTGTGACTGTTTAGATGGTCAATGATATCTAAGTTCTTTAGGAATACTCCATATCTTATTAGTTTTTCTGTTGAATCTGAATATTGTTTATCGTATTTCTTTATAAATTCTTCAAATAGGGTTGAAAGTGAGTCGTCGGATTGGTAAGATATGGTTTTAGCACATGCTATTGTAATAGCAGCGAAGAAGTATAACACAAGAGAATTCATTGTTCCACTTTCTACAATTGATATCCTCATACCATCACATTTTTATACTTAAACGTTAGGTCTAGATATTCCAAATATGCATTTCATGACTATTTTATTTTCATTTTATATTTGTTGGTATTTTAGTTATTACATATTTATTCATGCTTATGTATTAGAATCATTTTAAATATTTTAATAAAATTAATGTATTTTATTTAGGAATCCACGTTAAATAATTATCGTCTACTAAAAGATATATTAGCTACAGTTTAATGTTTTTTTCAGTAAAATTGTTTTTGTTTTCTCATGTAAATAAATAAAAAAAATTATTTTTTTAGCAAAATATTTAAATACATTACACGTTCAGCTTCAAACATTAATAATTTTTATCATATTGATTTCAGAAAAAAAAACAAATTAGTATAGATACGATATACGTGAGAACTAAGGTTTTAGACGTCTCAAAGGCCGTGGCCATGGTTGCTGTAAAGCATTCGAAACGTCGGGAACCAAAAAATCTAAATATATCCACGAAATAATCCGAAAAGACAGTTTTATTTAAAACATTGCTCCCTATAAAATTTTAATAAAGTTAAATGAAAAGTAATGATTCAAGACGTGGAGAGGCCGATGCATCGTGTGAGTCAGAGAGCGCCAGAGCACACATAATTAATTAATAATTAAAAACCAGGTATAAAATGTTTTTTTTTTATTCTCACTTAGGTACCTATATTATTCACTATTTATAAAGAATATTAAAAAAAATATCTTTTATATTTTATTCTTTTTCTATATAAATTATATATTTTTACATACAAGTTATCTTATATTCGGCTAATCACTTATATCTTGTTTATGCTATACGCAAGTTACTATTTTTATATTGTAAGGTCAACATGTTTCACTCTTCTTAAAACTTGCTTTACTAGTAAAAACTAGCCAAGTCTAATCTTGAACTCAAATTTATCCTAAGTTATCTACTCTGTGTAAATAATTCAACTGTACAAATTCCAGTTCTATTCTCAAATAGCAAACACTTTTGTATCAGAAAAAACAAAAAATTGTGTTTTGAATTTATTTTAGAATGTTGTAAGTTCTTATGAAAAAAAAACGAGGATAATTTACAGTACTTGGCACCCATTTAGATCTCAATTCTTTTGTCGGTAAAGTTGACAACTACGCTTATTGTTCATATTGAACTTGGCTCCCATTTGCACATTTATGTTTTTGATTGGATTGCTATTTACATTTGATATTTTACCTTTATTGGTTGGTATTCTAATTATATTATTATTTTTTATTTGCAATGTGCTGTACATATGTATGTATCTAATAAGTCCTTAGTTTATGTTGAGCATTTATAGACTTAAAACTTGTCAAATAGGTTTCCACATATTTCGGAAATCATTATTCCCTATCTATCTATACATACCTATAAAAAAATTCTAATAGTCGAATCTGTATATTAAATATTTTTTGAAAAATCTTATTATATTAGTCATTATTATCGATACAGAGAAAAAAATGTATATTATTCATAATTTTTGTCTGTCTGTCTGGAAACGCATGACGAGAAAACCACTGGACAGATTTTGATGGAACTTGGTATAATGATAGCTGGTTATCCGGGTCAACATATAGGTTAATTTTTACTGCCGGAAAATATTACATCTCCAAGAAATCTATACTAACCGTTAAAACTTAACATAAATGACGTAACGCTAATAGTTTTATATTATTACGAGCAGAACCCGCGGCTTAGAAACTACAAAAAAACTCTTAAAAGTAAGCTTTCATACAAACTTTCATCCCCTATTTTATCACCTTAAGGGATGAATTTCGAAAAATGCTAAAACACGTATTTATTTAATTGTATTCAACATCCATTTCAAAAATATTGAAATTTATTGAAGTCGGTATACGACATTTTCTGCAGATTTAAATAAAAACTGCTTTCTGTTTATTAGTTACAATGTTAATAATAATATATGTGCTTAATATGGGCGGCAAATTTGTAATGCCTTTTGTCATAACTCCATAATTTTACCATACCATTTTTAACTTTTATTTACGTTATTTAAAATCATTTATTACAAGCAAAAACTAACCTATCCCACAGAAACCGTACATTTTTCCAGGATAAAAAGTAGCCTATGTGCTATTCCAGACTATAATCTATCTCTGTGCCAAATTTCATCCAGAACTGTTTAGTCGTTCTGGAGTGATTGAGTAACAAACATCCTTACAAACTTTCACATTTATAATATTAATACAGATTCTCTTGCACTATTGATCTCCACTTCCAAACACTGTCCCTCATACCTACAGATTGACTAAAAGAAAAATCTCTTTAAAGATTATTCCACTTTTCATTGTAAAGAATATACTCGTACATATATAAAAATATATCTAACTAGCATTGCCCGCGGCTTCGCCCGCGTTCAGATGAGCAAAAAATAAATTCTTAGGTTTTACTACATATTATATTAGTATAGGTATTCTTACATTGCAGTTTTTGTATTTTTTCTCAGAAATGAGATATTTTTCCGTGGTAAAAATTATCCTACATGTTGACGCGGATAACCAGCTATCACAGTACCAAATTTCATCAAAATCCCTCCAGTAGTTTTTCTGTGATGCGGTAACAGACAGACAGACAAAAATTTTAAAAACAATAGATTCGGTCTCTGTATCTATAATAATGTTTATTTCAATAAGATTTTCTAAAAAATATTTAATGTACAGATTCGGCTTGGTTACAATTTTATTATATGTATAGATAACATCATGATAGCAAATAGTAAAGTCAACGCTAGAGTACTCATTATTTTACATTTTTACCTTCCTCTGAGATTCTCTTTACAGAAATGCGCTATTATATTTACTATCTGGTCCGCATATTTTCCATTCTATCTATTGTGGTATTTATAAACTAAACATTTTTCAGTTTTAATATGTTAGAATCTCTGAGTTATTATAAAAAAACTATTAGGCTTTAAAATTGTTTATTGAAATAACATTTGTTTACTATGTATTTATTGTAAGGTTGTTTTTTATATATTGAGCGTTTTAACGGAAAATAATATATTTGATTTATTTGTAATGATTTATGTATAAATTGAAAATATTTTATTCAGCATTAAATTATTACAATTTTTACTGAACGTCATGAGTCTACTAAAAGTTCGGAAAGAAGAAGCCTTAGACCTGAGAAGAACTGGCGAAAGAAACTTAGCGGGACCAATATATTAACTTGTTATAAGTGACCTTGAGATACGATATCACTGCGCCATTTAGCACTTCAGCAATTTAACCCCGCTTCGCTGGGTGCCTTTTGTATGTATTGTGCAGAATCAGTGACATCTTTTGGCCAATTTCCTTACTAACAGTAGTCTATGTGGAGTAACAGAAAGCTACTGTCATCCACAAAATTTGTTTCAGCTGATTTGTCATGTTATAGACTAACTGTTTACACAATTGCATCTAAATCTGTTTAGTAGTTTAGTAGTAATTTCAGCATGAAATAGTAACAAACATACTGACATTCAATCTTTCGAATTAATAATGTAGTATATAGAACTATTTTATTAGACCATTTAAAATGCGAAAACAAAATAAATAAAACGAACAGGTTGATAAATACAATATTTACAAAGTTTAATTTTCTTCGAGCAACGGATGAATACGAAATGAATCATTACAATTCTGAACCTTTATTCGAGATACGACCAAAGAACTCAGCTGAGTTCCGTTTTAAATATTTCCATTAAATTTCAATTTTCAAACTCATATCTTCACAATGAGTCTACCGACAATGAGACCGACTGTTTACTGTTATATTAAATACTAGCGGTTTCTAGTGACTTCTTTTAAATATAAGATACAAAAGCTATTGGTTTTTTATATTTCGTAATCTTGTGTTTTGTTATTTTGTAGTTTTCGGTTAAGAGATGTATTTTTTTTAAATTAATGTAAACCAAAGTTTAAAGATAGGGGTTTATTTAATTTGGACATCATTGACCATCCCTTGATTAGAAACCAGTCAATTATTTGCCTCTTACCCTCACCTCGCTCGGGTGCGTAGCATTAAGCATTGTTATTATCAATTTTTTACTCTATACTTATAAGAGTGTTTTAAATAGAACTATCTTTTTGGATTTTTTTCGCAGATTTATTTTGATTTTTGGTTCCCGACGTTTCGAATGCTTTACAGCAATCATTGTCACGGGAGAAACTAATGTTTTAGACGTCTCAAACGCATTTTATAGTTGTTACAAACAGTCTACACACAAAATTATAAAATGAATTCAAAAATACAAAAAATGGCACCTAAGTACCTTACAAGTCAAGTATTTTCCTTACCTTTTTGTAATCGGTCAATAATAATAGTAAAATAAATTAAATTAATTGTTTAATCAATTGTTTTTTTTTTATATAATATAACATCTCGCCAACAACTATTATTCCCAAGGGCGTAGCGTGAAGTTAGATCCTTGATATATATGACCTTCCATAGGGCTAATAATATTCAAAAAGAATTTTTCAAATCTGACTGGTAGTTCCCGAGAATATCACGTTCAAACAAACCAAAAAAACACCACAAACAATGAAAATTAAGATGCAAGTCCATACAAAATAATATTATAAAGAAAACGAAAGTAAACGAAAAAAAACAAACGAAATCGCACATACAAATTGACAATTTCTTAGAAAACCCATTGTGATTAGCCATCATTGACGTTTAGAAGGTGTAGGGCATAAATTTTCTAATATATTTTTTGCTTTCAACAATAAACTATTATTGTTCGTATTTTAATATCGAACACACGTTGAGATAAATAAATAATACGTGGCGTTTTTCGGCCATTTGTTTGAATGAATGGTCGGTTCCATAACGTCTAGGATATTAATGTTAGATGGCCCATTCATGTTTCTTTATGCCGCTTAAGAATGTGTACGCATTCGTCATATCATGGTGACGGTTTATACTTTTTCCTTTAAGATTGTTGGTTGGAATGGGATGTTATTATAATTGACAAGTAAATTGTGGTAGCTTATGTGTGTTTTTTTAAGTTATCTATTTATTTAAATATAGGGCATTGGTAGCTCAGTGGTAACGCGCTCTAAACGTGAAGCGGGTTCAAATCCCGGGTCTTGCACCTCTGTTATTTTTATGCGCGAATCGTTTTCAACATGATTACCACTTGTATTACGGTGAAGGAAAACATCGTGAGGAAACCTGCATGTCTGAAAGAACCTAGCAAGTTTTCGCAAAAGGGCTGAATACAACATTTATTTAAAATTGAAATACCGCTCTTTTATTAATTGACTGATTGATATAATGACTAAAGCCAGGTTCATGAGATTTAGTTAGATACAAGTTTGTGGAATGTGAGGTAACGCTATGAAACGATTATTAGAAACTTACATTTTTAGAGGTAAGAGAGGTTTAACTTTGTATAAAACTTTTTGCTTTATAATTTTAAATTGTCAGTATATGCGAATGAAGTCATAGGTACAGCTACTTTAGTTTATATGTGACTAGTATTAGGTTTTGAGGTTTATTTTAAGCAAAATTATTTAAGTTTTAAATAGATTGTAATGCAATGAGAACACGATTAAAAAATAAGTCTTGCTATAACTATACATATTCATTTAATTATAATATTTTCAAGCTAGTAATTATAAAGGTATATTTTCATATAAAACTCTACATTTAGCATGAATTAAAAAATATATTATCATTCCAAATCCATCGGCCATTACTCATAGAAATATTTTCGTCTTATTAATATCAAGATTGTTTAAGCATCAAACAAGCCGGTGTCTAAATTATTCAAGCCGACCGCAGTTTATCGCTCGCCTATCTACCTCACCCCCTTTGATCAAGGCGTTCGACCGTGACGAACCAACGCCCGGACCAATATTATAAAACACGTTTTGTCATTCTATCTTTTTCTGATTTTATAAAGAAGGTAAAAGACAAAATTAAAGTAGATCACCCGTCTCTGTTCATTGCTATGTAAATGAAAGAGACGGCCGAACAAATAAAACTGGTTTACATTAGAATATTCAATGTTACACAGCTATTGTTATGTGGGTGAATATTTTTGTACAGGAATTGTTAGCAGGTTTTTGAGGAACTAAAGGGAATGTATTTTAATAAGGGATAAAGGCAAAAGTTAAGAAAATATTGACTCTAACAAAGAATGAGTGGAAGTATGATCAAGTTTTTGATATATTTTTGACTCTATACTACTTTTATATTTTGAAAGGAAGAATTCAGGAAAATCCTAATTTCATAGCTTAAAAAGCTTGATTTATAATCTAGATTTTTTAGAACTTAAGCCAGATGCAATAAGTATCAACTTTTTATATTAATTATGATGAGATTTTTCAGCGTTTTCTAATATTAAGTCTACGATGTCCATCAATTCAGTCTAACATTAAATATTTGAAATATTATGCTAACATTATTTTTATAAGAGTAATGATATTCATTCAAGTCTAACAAATCTAAAACATCTATACATTCATAAAATTCTGAGTCGAATCTGTACATTAAATATTTTTTGGAAAATCTTTTTGAAATAGTCATTATTATCGATACAGAGGCCAAATCTTAAGTTTTTAGAATTTTTGTCTATCTGTCTGTCCAAAATCTTAGTCCCGGGTCAACATATAGGATACTTTTTACTGTTGGAAAATATCTCTGAGAAATCTGTAGGTACTAAGCGTCAAAACGTAACTAGGGACAAACCCGAGCGGCGCAAGGGTGAGTTGCTAGTTAAATGCTAAATACGTATACATAAAATAAATACTAAATAGTTACTTCCTAATTAAAATATGCACCAAAATGACCGATATTCAAACTTCAAGCATCCCTTTGAAGACTCACTGGACACCAAAGACACCGGCACGGAACAGTCAAGGGCCCTCACATATTGAGAGAGCCAGTTTGTTCCGAAAATATTTTATACTTTTGCATAGAGATCAAAAGACGAATGTGAAAAGGCCCTCCACGCCACTCGTGCAGTTTAGCTTTGAAACCATTGAATAAGCGTCATTGAACTGCTTGTGAATTCTAATTCTAGTTTTATTTATAATTTGTTGGCGAAATGGACTTAAACGTTTATTTTCATAGGTGAATGTTATCGGATTGATGTTATAAATGCGAAAGTTCTATATGTATGTAAGTTTGTTACGCCTAAACGGCTGGACGGATTTGGATAAAATTTGGTGAACAGATAGATTATGGCTTGGAATAACAGATAAGCTTCAGTTAGGCATCTTGGGATGCACCCGATCTTAAATAGAGGAGGTCGTTAGTCATGCAAAAACTTATTAGTGGTTATGAATTGATATAAGAATATGTACTTACATTGTACATACATTAATTCTATACTAATATTATAAAGAGGTAAAGTTTGTGAGTTTGTGATTTTGTGAGTTTATGACGTTGTATGGGGTAATCTATGGATCTACTGAACCGATTTAGATGAGATTTGGTAAAAAGATAGTATGAGACCCTGGGAAGGACAAAGAATACTTTTTATTACGGAAATCATCCCTTAAGGGGGTAAAAATGGGGATGAAAGTTTGTATTGGGAAGCAAGCTAGGGACGAACCCGAACAAAGCGTGGGTGAATCGCTAGTTTTATACAGGTGTCTATGATTAACATAGACTTTGCTATACAAATGCATAAAGTAAATATATTTTGTTATACAATAACAGGTACAGAATACTGCTAAGTACTTGTGGTTTTAGATACTTTGAAATTAACCTTTAAAATTATTATTTTAGAACATTAATTATATTTATAACCTTAATTAACCTAAACTTCTAATATAATTGTATAATTAATATCATTTTACATATGTTAGTGTAAATAAAATCATCAATCACATTTCATAAACAAACATCGCCATGTGTCAGGTCAAAGAAGTCACCACGTCCATCTGTTTGCGTAATTTGATTACGATTTGTTACACCATTAAAAATATTTCCATTTAGCTACATATATATTATTACAAAACTTAACTTTTACAAATTTTGTAATTCTCATACTAAAACACTCAATAATAGTGTTTGATTGTAAGTCTTTACTTGTTCATAGATATTAAAATGATTATATTTATTGTTATTAATTAAAGATATGGAGGGTATAATAGCAAAAAAATCAAATAACACCTTCGTCTGCCACTAAACTATTCATCTATACCTAAAAGTAAGCCTTAAGAACTTTAAATGCATTCCTAATATCATATGAGCTATTAAAAACTTTCAAAATTGCTTTTCTCTTGTACAAAAAAAGTGCCTACCACATTTATTATAACAAATATCGATTAAAAGTGAATTATCAAATCTCCATCATCTCGAACAGTTAACAATGTAATCTATTCACATATTTTGAATACCAACTGGTGCCTTGCTGTCTGGAACTCTCAGACGTCCCGGCACCTACCTGCTATCCACCACTTAACCCATGTATGAAAGAACTGACATTATCCTTAGACCGAAATAGTAAGAGCCCCCGCACACTATAGACTTACTTCAAACAAGAATTTAGTCAGGTTATTTAAAAAAAAAACACTTTCTATAATTGTTATACTTAAAAGAAAACAAAGTAATATAGTTTTGACTTATTTAAACGATTTTTTATAACAACGTATTCAAAACATATAATTCACATGACTACAAATATTTTTACTTTACTATTAACGAAAATTAGAAAAACAGAAACAATACTATCCCACGGGAACTGTATTTTTTCCGGGATAGAATGTGCTATTCCAGACTATATATAGTCTTTCTCTGTGCCAAATTTCATCCAGATTCGTTCAGCCGTTCTGGCGTTATTGAATAACAAACATCCAAACATCCATCTAAACTTTCACATTTATATTATTAGAAAGAAGTAAGATTTTCATTGTAGAAAATCGAAAGAAAATCAATTTAATTTAAGCGATTGCGTACATCTTTACTAAGAACTGATTATGAATCCGACTGTGTGAAGTCTACAGTGTGCGGTCTGTAAAGACGTCCAATCTGTTTGTTCTGGCCGCCCGCGCTAACCCGCGTCATTATGGAGTGCTATCCACCATAAGGTTTTTACATTTTTTTTCTTTTATGTTTATGGAATGATATTTTTTGAATATCGAGTATTAACTGATACAGTGTATGAACGAATGTTAGATGAAGCCTCAAACTTAGGAATATTTAAGTAGGTCAAATATTAAACAAATTAATTTAAAATTATAACTGATAAAGAATACAGATGCTTCTTTAACTAAGTCAGGAGATTTTGCGTTTTCGATGAATGAAATCACGGGTTCGATTCCCGCATTAGATTATAAGTCATTGGTAGTTATCTTAAAAAATAATAAAGAAAATAGATGTACAAATCAATACATTAGAACTATTACAAGTGACAAGTATTACCTAATATTTTTTCTTAGAAAGCTTAGAGTCAACGTTTATTTTTAAAGCAAAATAAATATATACTTAATCTAATATTTTGTTCATACTACACTCACCTGCGTCGCAAGATCGAGCTCCTTTATTTAAGGTTTTATTAAGTAGTGGGTCGGAGGCGGTTTTTATTCCTTGCTCCCTTACGTGGGAACATGTATAGTGACTCTACAATTTTGTATCATATATTTATTCAATACATATCTGGGTGCTGGACGGTCAAGTTTATTATAAATTATATAGAGAACGAGTTTGGAAAAGGAAATACAGCTCTGTAATGAAGTCCATTGTAAAATAGAGAGTATTTAAACTGTTTATGAAAGAAAATTGTTAATTTTATTGTAATTATGATGTTATAAACATATATTTAGTTTGAGCTTAAAAAGCTTTCAAAGTTTTATTTTTATGTAGCTCTATCAACTCTACTAAAGCTGTTATAGAGAAAGGGAATGCAACAAAGAAAACCAAACAAGTATTACATGAAAAAAGAGTTGTCCCCTTTTAATTCTATGCTCTTATTCCTTTTATTTCCTTATATATATATATATATATATATATATATATATATATATATTATATATATATATATATATATATATATATATATATTATTCGTAATAACCAAAATTTTATGAGTAATAGTTAATATAAATGTTAATTTATACAATACATCGTAATATAAACAAGTTATATTGACATTTATGGAAACCGATTAATTAGGTTAACTACAAATACATACATACTCATACACATAACTGTACAAATTTTGAAATACATATATGGCTTTGATATAAATAATTGCTTATATATTTTATTATTTTATAAAGAAACCAAATACATTAGGTAGTCGAGAATTTGCTACCATTATTTAATACTAGCACTACCCGCGGCTTCGCCCGCGTTCAAACTTTCGATTACTACCAAACTTCACAGGATCACCCGCTGGGCTAATCTAAAATTTTCCAAGTAAAAATCATCAAAATCGCTCCAGCTTTTTTGGATTCCATAGGGAACATACATACACACATCGATTTTTATATACATATATGTATATAGATTTTTGGACAGTATCTTAGATGGCAACTCCAATCTCCCATAATATCTCATCATGTCAGTTAAAGTTTTAACAGCTTTTATTTGAACAACATTTGAAATTATCTTTAGAATAAACGTTTAACAGATATTTATGGTAGATACAATTAAGAACTAGGGGTAATAAAGATTGACTCGCGACTTATTCAAACTATATATAATCCAATTGTTTAATGCAATACAATAACATTCACAGGGGTTCAAAGAATGAGCTAGCAAACAGACCTGTCTTATGATTTATCTAGCTGGACTGAACTGGGCTAAGTAGGGTTACCAACACTTATAAAATTGAAAAATTATATATTATACATAAGTTTTGCTACATATGATTAAGCCATGGAAACTACTCGATATATGAGGAATATTCGTTAATAATATCTTAGTGCATAAAATCATTTCGATATTTCGAGCACATTAATATGCCTAAGAACTTTATAAGCTCAGTCATTGCTAGAAAAATAGATTACAGATTTTAAACCGGAAATATAGACATTCGAACAAATCAAGTTAATTAAAAGCTTGTTAAAAAATAATAATTTCCAACATTATGGCAACCCTAATGTCCGAGCCCCTCATCACCTGCTAAATCACCGTTAATCTCCACTGACCACAGTTCCCATAAAAGCAAATTTAAAACGCGGCCTATAAATAAACTTTTATTTATTATTATCACATTGTATGAAGCAATTTAATTAGACACGGTTTGTGTCCCCTTTCTTATTCTTTGATGGCGTACTTTTGTACGACACTGCAATCAAACTTGACTTGTCAAAATACTAACATAAAATGAATATTTATATAATTTAGGATATTTTGTTATAGATGTAATAAATAAATAGCAAGTGCTCATAAAAAAAATAACTATATACATATATTATTCCCATAAAGAGTACTAATTGATTGATTGATTGAGATTCACTAAATATCACAAATTTTATCTTTAACTAGATACTACTACAATGTACTAAAATCAGAAGTGTTTCTGTAGAACCAAAATAATATATTTAAGTTACAGTCATTACAGTGTTATGGGATTTTCAAAACATGGATGGAAATAACATTCAAATTCTAAGCTGTTTTTAAGGATTTCGAGACATATTTCAATAGCTTTTTTGAATCCACCGGGCCCCTGGGATTTGTATCCTGGATCATTATATCTACTGTAGGATCAGATAGCAATCAACGAGGTAATCATCGCAAAAGATGGTGATCTTGTTTAATAAGAGGAATAAGTAGTAAAAGCATGCATATTTAATTGGTAACTTAATAAAATCTATGTCGTATCTATAAAATTTTAATATAAAAAACTTTATTGCATTATCTTAAATTAACTTTATAAAGACCAAATTAAATGTAAAACTTTTATCAAGTTAAGAGAAAATCAGTTAGATTTTATGATTACAAATTAACTAAATATTTAACTGTACAATTTATGATGTATTTTAAACGACAATAGGTTAAGACGTTAAGGATCACGAGGATTTACTGAGAAACTAATAAATTGATATCGACTTCTGCCAAGCACAACATTGTAACTGAGTATGGCGATAATTTATAAATAGAAATTAATTTTTTTATAATATATTTAAAGTCCAAATTCAAAATTGTTGAAATACTAAGTTACAATGTTGTTCCTTGCATCTGTCCATATTATTATTTAAACTGCTAAAAATGGTAAAGGAAAACGCGTATAATATTTGTATCATTTGATATCGTTTGACATATTTTTGCTTTAAAAATTTTATAACTCAATTAGGCGTGTGAAATATTTTTTTATTTCAAATTTATTTAGGGTCTATAAATGGCTGATATGTATCAAAATGACGATATGTCACTGCTGTTAAATTTTGATAACACTTTTTATATCTTATAATGAAATAAAGTCTAATTACTTCGATTTTCCTTAAAATATTCCAGTCATTTTTTGTCATATTTTATATAGTTGCTTTAGTTGGTTTTACTTGAACGAAGATTTAAACTTTATTTTATCTTTTTCAAACGAACTAATCACCAAAAATGATATATTTTTCTTTTAAAGTAGAAAGCATGGTTTTTTCTATTTCTAAACTTTATAGATATCCATATTTCCCAAATTTTGCAAGTCACAAAAATAGTAGGTTAAAGCCTGTGATTAAATTAAATAAAGTACATAAGTTTTTTAAACTTCATTACTTTCATAGTCCAAATTGTTTTTAAATTAAAAAGTATGAACAAACAAATATTACAACAAAAAAATCTCAAACATCTTCCTTCTGGTACTCTGAGTTATTAAACATTTATATAGGCACTTGACACATGTTTACTGTGTCATTATATGTTTATAAACTTAATAATACTAACTTATTAATACTAATAACGTCATAAATAATGAGATTGTAGAATTCCCCTTTCCAGATGGATCAACGCTTCGAGCTGCGATGGTTTGACGATTACATACAATAAAGAAAATTACAAATATACTTAATTGTAAATACAAAACAAACGGACATTTAATTATTATTGTGCAAGTCATGTCGCTGAATGGTACTGATTCTTTGGGTGACAAAACGAGCCAGCTCTCCTGTCACTGGTAGTGGCGGTAAGACAAGGTGTTATGTATTTTATGAAGAATTTGGTAGTTTGACTCCATAGGCCAAGGGTTTCTACAGCAGAATGATATAAAGACAATTAATTACTACTATGGTGGCATGACTGTAATTATAAACGTCCTGATAATTAAGGATTCCGAACCTGACGAAGAATTGGACGGGGAAGAGTTAGATAATGAATTCGACGATGCTGAACTCAATGATTGATACACAGAACACTCACTTGTTAGTCGTCCGTATAATAATGCTTGTAGATGTATTGTCTTTATTGTCACTTTTGTTCTTCCATATTTACTGTTCTTGTGTTAAGCATCAATCTTAACTTTTGTGATGGTCGTGTAGTAAAATATAAGATATTGAATGCAATCCGATGAAAACTTTCTAAGAATTAGTAAACAGTAAAATAAAAAAGGTTTTTTCGACTATTTTCGATGTACCTTATTTGATTCAGATTGATATTGAATATTTTAAGCCAAAACAAGCATACACCCGTGGCTAAAAACTAGTAAAAAATAAAGCTGTAATATTTTATTTATAGTTTAATCAAACACAAATCGTATAAGAGATCAAGTTCAAGCATTTCTAAATGAATCGAAACAGTAATGAGCCTTTTGACAATATCTTCCACGCAATTTGTTATAATGTTGACGTGCGTTACGCCCACTTTCCCCTAGTATTAGCTCAAATCTTATCCATTAAGGGTAATAAAAATCACCCTTTGACTCCATTTTCTCTCTTTGTCTAAACAATAAAATCTAAAAGAGACAAGACATAACCCTATGAGATAAATAAAGTTGTAACGCTCATTGCAAATTTATTCAATGCGCTTCCGACGTTTTTGTTGCAATATGCTATTACGTAAGAATTATAATAAATATTGTATTTTGACCGACTTGGAAATATGGGGAAGTATTTTAAATAAAGCTATCATTTCGGATTATTTCGCGGATTTTTTTGATTTTTGGTTCCCGACGTTTCGAATGCTTTACAGCATCCATGGTCACGGGAGAGACTGAGGTGTTACATGTATTCAAGGTTTAGTTGTTACAGACAGCTTACCCACAATTAACAAAATGAAAATTGCACCAATTACCTTACAATATTTTTTAACTTTAAACATTTAAATCCGGAAACAAATAAATCTGCGAAATAATCCGAAAAGATAGTTTTATTTAAAATGTCAAATATACGCGTAAATCTAAGAAAGTATTATGGGGAAGTACTTAATTCGAGTGTACTATTTCTATGTTACGCGATATCTTCGCTAGCTTTGAGATTTCTATGATTCTTTTGAGGTCAGTGTGTGTACGCAATTCTTTTCGTAAACGGAATGACTGATATAATACTTTCTTAGATTTACGCGAATATTTGACATTTTAAATAAAACCATCTTTTCGGATTTGGGGAACCAAAAATCAAAATAAATTCGCGAAAAAATCCGAAAAAATAGCTGTTTTATTTGGAATCACTGATATTTCATATTAATGATTATTTCATGCACTTATGAGGTCACCTGGATGGTTCTTGGCTATAGTTGAACCCGGTAGACGGCTCTGTTTTAAAGATCTAGATTGTCTCTTTTTCGATCAAAGAAGTCTGTGACAGAATAACTTCTGCCTACCGGGCTTATTAGTTTATTTATTTTCTTCCTATCTATACGAATATTATAAATGTTAAAGTAACTCTATCTGTTACCTTTTCTCGCTTAAACAGCTGAGCAGATTTCGACAAAATTTTGCAAGAATATAAATGGCATTCTGGGGTCGGATATAGGCCGGTGATCTCCGTTCACTTACCACACAAACTTTGCTTATAAAATAATACTTCTTTCTGACTGAGAAACAACGAACAGCCCAAAAATTGTACAAGAGTTTTTTTTAGTTAATTTTATAAGATCGTTATTTTTGCACTATAGATATGGTGATTGATTTGTAAACTGTCTACATTGACGATCAGGAATCTCAGGAGGCACGCAGATTATCCACATATAAAAAGAAGTCTTCAGCGAGCATCTGTCCTTCTGCCTGTAAATATGTATCATAAAAACTACTGAACTAATTAGAATACGGCTTTTGCTGTTATCATCTACATTTCTCTAGGAAGAATCATAATAATGACATTTGAAATTGACCTAGCATTTACAATTTACAAAAGCGGAGCGTGTCAGAAGAAAAGTAGAGCTTGATTGCTTTACAAGTGAAAATAATGTATGGCAAATATGTAAACCCGCAATATTTCTAGAAAAATATCCCCAAAATCATATGTCTAACTTGGATACATTAGAAGATATACAACATTTTATGATTAAAAATTTAATAATGGTTAAATTTAAGATAACGTCGTGTTCACTAAATTGTGTTTTGCATATTATACCTAACTAATAAAATATTCATAACGCTTCTGTTTCTCGTGTCAGGGTCATATATAATTAGTTGAATATCAATATGTAAATCTCCAAAGTTATTAGGATTCGAAATTTAATACATTTATTCAATATTCAAAACACTTATGCAAGCGAAAGGTGGATAGAACTGTATTAAGTTACATTATTTATTCAATTTGATTTCTCTTATTAATTTGTAAGAAATGAGTTTAAATAAATTAGAAAATGCGTAATAATACAATTTCTTAAAATCCAATTTTAATGTACGTACAAAAAAAGTACGGAAATATTTGCTTAAGGTCATTTTTATGTCTATGTTTATATTGAAACGCTTGTCTTGATCAAACTACTGTATAAACTATAGGGCTGACATGTTGATAGTTGATACTAATTAAAGTAACAATTAACTATTTTTGAATTAATGACACCATTAAAGATTGGATTTAAGGAGATTTTGACTCTTACTTAATATTATAAATGTAAAAGTTTAGATGTTTGGGTGGATGTTTGTTACTCAATCACGCCAAAACGGCTGAACGGTTCTGGATGAAATTTGGCACAAAAATAGACTATAGTCTGGAATAGCACATATGCTACTTTTTATTTCGGAAAAATGTCCGGTGCCCGTGGGATAGATTTGTTTTCGCAGGTGGAATATAATATTTTTGGCTAATGTCAAAAAAAGCTGCTCTTCAAATCCGGCGCTGGCCAAAAGTAGGTATTAACATATTTATATATATTTATTACCAAAACAGATTTTGCATATTTAATTTGAAATGTTATTCAAACTCATGGTCGTATAAACACTAATCAACGTTTTGTGTGCAAATATTATTCGTATTGAAATAAATGTAATAATTTATGAGATAGTTTAGTCTCTTATAATCGACAGATCAATATTAATTCATTCTATTATAACCATTATGTACAAATTTGTGGAACTACTTTAAGTCCTTAACGCAAAATATTTGTTTATCGTTTTTCATTAGAAAAAAATATTTTTTTATCATTAACGTCATCTTTACCTTTATGAGATTTTTAGTTACCATATTATTAAACATCGAGGATACCTGCATATCTGAGAGAACGTAGCAAGTTTCCGAAAGATATGTGAAGTCCGCCAACCCGCACTTGCCCAGCGTTGTGGACTATTCCCCTCGTATCAAAGGGAAACCTGCTGGGCACCCAGCAGTAGGACATTAAAAAGGCCTGAAATCTGAATAGGTAAATATATTATTATCACAGATTTAACTAATTTGGTCCCCAAACAACAAACACACTGTCTTTATTTAGAGCGTGTAGAGGATAAATACAAATAATTTTGCCATCCAGAATATTGTCTTACCTTCAGCAGAGGCTAAGAACAAAGTAAAATGTTATTTAAAACTTTGTAGCTATCACAGTGGAGAAATTGGGGAAAGCTATAATTTGTTACCTATCCTTTAATAATTATTTGACTTATAACAGATAAAAATCTAAAAGTTTAAATAGCTACCTCCAGGTAAATTTCTAAGAAATTAATTAAATTTCTAAGAAATCTATTGTTAACTGTAACGCTGGCGTGTCCGCGGTCGTTAAGGGATTAATTTTAATCGAAAATCCACTCGAAATATGTAGTATTGAATAGCAAAACAAACTAGGCAAAGATGTGCAACTAATAATGCCAACACTACATTGATCTAGCATTTTTGGCACATTCACGTCCAAACCCTATAACAATCGTGAAATTAACGACAAATAACCATTGTGTCGATAGTCTGAAGACAGTTTTAGAAAAAAAGGTTCGATCTCTAATGAACAATGGAACCCCAATCGAACCGATATTAAATTTAAAACCCTTTTAAATACAATTGTATGATATTTATTGCATTTTTTGCAATTCGCATGTAATGCTCTAGATATGTGGACAATGAGAGAAAAAAAAATATTTTTAAGGGTACGATGGGTAACTTGAGGTCATACTCACACCCCTGTACTTCCTGTTTCTAATGTTTAGGGCTGTCAACAAACCTAATTTTTAGTTTACACAAAATAATCTTAAAGTATATTTTATCATTGCCTAAAATAATATTTTTATTATGCTAATAGAAATTAAGTCATTTTTAATATTAATTAAAACTGGGTTTATCGACTTATCTAAAATAAAATATATAATAAAAAAATTGGGTGATTTTATATCTTTTTTTCAAAAACCAAATATTTTTTGAATTAAATAATAGTGAAATAGAATAAAGTGACAAATATGTTAGAATAACGTATATAGTAGTACACATTTTGGCAACCCTACACATTACGCGTAAAATCCTAAGATCAGCGTGACAGGTCGTTTGGCGTCACGTTCCGTGAGAAACATCTGTGCAGCTGATAGTGATGACAGATCACTGAGAAATAATAACGATTGTATTGGCCATAATAACGATTGGCAAACACAAATGAATATAGGTTAGTTAAAGAAAACAATATTCCCTAAGTCATATATATATATATAGTCTAGTAGCTTGAATCAACGGCTGTATATCAAAATCGAATCGAAATCTAATCAAAATATAATTTATTCAAATAGATTTTTACAAGCACTTTTGAATCGTTACTTTTTACATTTTCAAAATTTAAATTAAATGTCAGTATGTTAGTCCGTAGGAAATTTACGACCTCAACTACAATTATGACTAGAGTAGGTAGGTACAAATTCTAATAAATCTATAATTGTTAACTGACACGCCGGCGTGTCCGCGATCGTGGAGGGAATAATGTCAATAAAAATAGCAGTAAATATTATTTACTAGCACTTTGCATTTTTTTAACAAGCTTTTTGCTTTTTTTTGATAAGTTTAATCAATTTTAAAATTCCTAACCAATTGTCGTGTCGACGGTCGATTTAAAATTTTGTAAAGAGGTGAAATTTTTATGACTATACAATAATTTGACTATAGAGCTGGTCTGATTTAACAGAACCAATTTTTCTTTCGTTTTTTATTCCTTTCAGCTTAAAGAAGAAAAAAGTCAAAAAAAAAAACATTAAAAATTAGTAATAGTAAAACTAATGCTTATGTCCCAAGTTAAACTATTTTTTCGAATTTTTTGGCGGACTTATCTTGAGTTTTGGTTCCCGACATTTCAAATGCTTTCCACTTTACAGCAATCATATTCACGCATTCGAAACATCAGGAAACAAAAGAAAATAAAACCAATATTTAAATTTTCAGAATAACCTTTCATTCTGTCACATTTTTTGATTTTTTTTTAAATCTTAGCAAGTGACAACTATGGTTTAAAAGAAAAAAAAAATATAATAATCTAGCAGTAGCACACAGTTACTCGAGCTAAACTTTTAGAAATAAATACAATAAAAAGCGGCATCGTTTAGGCATAAGATAGTGGTAAATATTAACAAAATAGTTACTTATGCAGAAGAAAATGTTCAAAGGAAGCACACGCCTGGACTTAGCACTATTATATGTGAAGTACAATCAGCTACTTCCGACTTAATCTAATACAAATTCTTCAAATTCACCTTTGCTTATTTGAAAAATTGTACAATCAAATTTGGACCTTATTTTAAAGCATTAAGACTGAATTTAGATAGATAATCCTAAAATTTACATATCCATATTGTGTTTAGTGGTCACAGTTAATAATATGTTAGTAAAATTCAAACAAGCTATTCATCTGTTTTGCTTGCAATATAAAATGGAAAAGAAAATAACAGAGATCCTAGTAAAATTCTTCATCATCATCATCTTCATCTTGCTAATAGCTGTTTATAAAATTTCCTTAAGATTAATTCAAGAATTATTTATCTATACTAATATTATAAGGAGAAAAGATCTGTTTGTTTGTTTCTACCGTATAAGCTACTAACTACTGGACCGATTTAAATGAAATTTGGTAAGACGATAGTTTGAGATTTTTATCCCTGAAATCATCCCTTAAGGGAGTGGAAATGGGGATGAAAGTTTGTATGGGGAATCAACCTAGGGAGGAACCCGAGCGAAGCGACGCGACTGTGAGCATCTAATCAAGTAAGAGTATATACTTAGTAATGTAGGCATAAGGCCCTAAGGGCAGCCCTTAATACCTACTTTAATGCTATCTTTAAGTACTTATCTTTTAATGGCCGCATAAAAGGTTTACTTTAAATTATATTATCGTTAAATATTTAAATCGAAAATATACTAATTTTAAATAATAATTCATTTAAAAATTTATCACAATGAGTTGGAGCACTATGTAAAATTAAACAATAAACTAGAGATGTGCTGTGGGAATTTGTAACAGTATGTCGATAATCCTCAATTGTTATTCATACATTCTATAACGAAACGTGTTTAATCATTACTAAATAGTTCCGAAAAGTACATTTTTTTGGATCGTGTGTAACGTTTTCGAAGTACAAAGGCTAACCGCACTCAGCCTTGTCTCAGAAAGCAAATCTGCATTTCGAATCTGATTATTATCTACTAATGCGACTTAAATACAACGAGTTTTTTCCACATCCGGTATAGACTGACCATTTAACCGACTTCCGGTCAAATTTTAACTGTATTGAGTTGAAATAAAGCTTACTCTACATTGTATTGTAGAGCCAGAGTTTGAGTTTACATATATTTGTATTTATTGTCAAGTCAAAACCACTTAAACGGAATAAAGTGTGATCCTGGCCGACGATACTATTCATTTTTTTTTTAATGAAGTAGCTATGAGGTAGCCATGTGCTGGAGATTTAACAGTAAATATTGAATAACAAAATTGCGTGAAAAGGACTAAAAGGGCTTAATTATTCGCGTGTTTACTTGTCGAGTGGAATTTCTTCATTATCAAGTGGCAGATGGGTCTTAAGCTTGTGAAAACTTAACGGTAAATTATATTGAATTGAGCTTTAAAGAGCCAGATGCTTAAATTATATTTGGTATAGAGCTTTCTTTTTCCGTATCCTTATTAATTTCATTGTATAAATATGTCTCTTAATAATAATAAGGTATGAAAAATCATTTTTGTATTGTTTTTTTAATATCACTATAGTGATATATGTTTATAATTTTTAATAATAATATTTGTAGCGGATACCAAATGAAATATTTGGATTATTTATTATTCTTAAGTTTAGGTATTCAATGTTCAACCCACGTCACTAAATGAAGCTATTTATTATAATAGATTAAAATAAAAAATAAATACGAAATGTAAAAATGAAAATAACTACCCCCGAAAAGATAGTCCAAAAGGGTTGACAGCTTTTATTTTCTACTAATTGTATACATAGTATGGGGGTATACAAAACTAGAATTAATCATTTATTAACTCTACATGCCCGCCATTGGTTAACCTAATTCTGTAATATAGTAGCAGTACTCGCGGCTTCGCCTGCGTTCAAACTTCCAATCGCTAAAAAACTTCACAGGATTACCCCCCTGGGCTAATCTGAAGATTGCCTGAAAATGTCATCTAAATTACTCCAGCCCTTTCGGAGTTTATAGAGAACATACATACACACATCAATATATATACATATAGAGATACCAAAGAGCAGACAACACGTGAGAGATCATATAAGGCTTCCATTTTTTAAATACAAATGGTAATTATTTTATTAACCGACTTTTTTTATTACAAGTGCTCCACAAGAAAACATTTTATGTCATGAAATAAATTAAAATCTCCTAGATAAGCGTAGCACTACACAGATTTCCCATATAAAAAGCAATCTGTATCAGCTCATCGTTAAACATAAGCGAAATTAAATCTGCAGATCTCATCTCAGTTTTCTGGTTTAACACAGAACCCACTTAGTTCTGCCGGATTTAACACGCAGAATGGCTACCGACTTACCGGCTGATTCCTTGATAATATCATTGCACCTAAACAAATAAATATACGCAAATAAACTACGATATATTTTGAGTTGTAGCACAATGTATTTAAATTCATTTTTGTTTGACAAAATGTAAAAAAAGTAATAAGGTTTCATTATTTCCACCTTCACAGTGAGATTTGAATTGGGGATTGGTTAATTTAAAAGAAATAGCGGGAGGTGTACTACACGATGTTTTAGTTTTTGATAGAAAAAGTAAATACACAGATACCTATATTATAAATATTAAATACATAATTATGTCAAACAGACCAACTGCCAAAATTAATAACTTTTAATTGATCATTTTTTTAGATTTTCGCGAATATTTGACATTTTAAATCAAACTATCTTTTCGGATTTTTTCACGGATCTTTATCATGGTCAGGGAAGGACCAGTCTCTCCCTTGACCATGATTGCTGTAAAGCATTCGAAACGTCAAGAATCAAAATCAATTTTTTAAACTTTTCAAAATCAAATCAAATCATCAATCAAAATCAAGTTTTAAACTTTTAATTGATCTGAGCTCCTTAAGTTTTTTTATCAGTAGACGAAGCAATTAAAAGACAAGATAGGATAGCAAACCAGAAACAAAGACTAAGTAATCGTATATACCTATTTCCTATGCAATAGGTATATTACAACCTTTGTTATTAGTATCTGAGTATTATACGTATTTTTCTACAAAAACCTCGCTATCACTAAAGAATTTGGAACGTTATTATAACATTTTAGAAAATTCGTTATAAATGTTTTAATAGGACAAGACCGCTTATTACTTGCACCAAACAATTTCGCGAACGCCATCCGAAATCCCACAATCGGACACGTTAAATGATCAACCGAGATTAAGGGACGGATCTTACGCTCTATCGACGATCAAAAGGTATTTAATTCAAAGGGGGCACAGTACGGATATGAATAAAATTGGTTGACGCAAAAACCCGCTTCGTTGTCTATTGACGTTGTTATTTAGTAATTGAATTAGCGATTCAGTCGTGTGTATAGTCTGTGGTGTAGTGATGTGAAACTCTGTCAAAATATTATTTAATTAATTATACCTTTAATAACTACTATTTGGATGATATTATGCTGTTGAAATATTTAATAAATACAAATAGGTATCTAAAGAAGTTAATAATTTGTAGAAAAATTGAACTGCATTTTCAACGTATTTCTATACATAGCAGGGCAGGCAGCTGTCATATAAATAATATATGGCACCTGTTTATTTTTCTATAAGATTTGTGAAGGTAGCTTTGTGATACCTTCACCAATTTTCATGATTCTTTTTTTAATTAGTAGATTGGGTCGCCCAATAAAAAATCAAGCAAAGTATTTACGTCAAAATGAGAAAGAAATAATTACTTTTACAATGTATATCTACGTACATTATTTAAGTTAAAAAAAAATATTACGTAAATTTTTTTACAAATTAATCGCTACACAAATTGAAAACATCCATTGACATTAATCGATAAAACAACAAAACAGATAAAGAGCTCTCGATAGTGCAACAGATTTTGCATCAATTGCACGCACACTTCATGACATGACCACTCGCATCGACAACTGATAATCGCACATCACTAGGGTGAGAAAAGTAAACATTCACTTAACTAGATGATGGCCAATTGAGATGGCGAAAAGATCTTGTAATAGGTAGGTACTTAATTTATTTATATTAATGCCCATTGAGTAAGATAACTTACTTGTGAAGTAGAATGGAGAAGATACGACGCATGTTTCAATTGTACTTAATGAAAAGCTTGTGAAGCTTCTTTGATAAGTGACAACAGTGGTCGAATCTCTAAATATGCTGAAAGCTGCAGGTTTAATTACCATGTCTAATAAAAGTTTATATTTCTTTAGCTTTTTCGAATTTGGTTTCATATAATACAGAGTTGAGAACCCACAGCTATGGCTAGAGGTAAAAGCTAATCGTTGGGTAAATTATTATTATTACTCTTTACTTACCCCACATGGAACTAATTGTGAAGACGTAAATTGATAACATATGATTTCTAGAAGAGGAAAGCATGCAGAAAATCTCGGTTTTTAAATCGTTTGAACCACGAAGGCTTTATAAAATTATACAAAGTATTTATTACTTATTGACATTGACAGTAATTTGTATAAAATTCACTTTTTTTATAATAAATTTCATGTAATGTCACGACATGTACTTACTTACATACATTATTATAATAAACACATTATTTCTGTGAGTTTATTATGCAGTGCATACTAATTTGTCCGTCATGTTACTTTACCTAATAGCTTTTTAATAAAATTATTATGTTTATACTATAACATATCTATTATCTGTACATATAATAAAATTCTGATTCGAATCTGTACATTAAGTATTTTTTGGAAAATTTTATTGAAATATTCATTATTATCGATATAGATGGGCTGATCTATTGTTTTTAGAATATTTGTCTGTCTACCCGTCTGGAAACGCATCACGAAAAGACCACTACACAGATTTTGATGAAATTTGGTATGAGGATAGCTAGTTCTCCGGGTCAACATATAGAATATTTTTTACTGTGGGAAAATATCTCATCTCTAAGAAATCTATACTAATCGTTAAAACGTATAGGGACGAACTTGAGTGAGTCCTAGTTAAATAATAAAAATGCTCTAGTTAAAATTTAATGGATTTTACAGTATTAAGGAACATATTTTTTTACTTCACTAAACAAGGGTTGCAATGATATAAAAAAGTACAGTAATTTCAAAAATCCTTATCGAATGTCTATCGTATTGTATAGTTACTTATGAATAATATATGTATTTAATAAGTTAAGGTATAGATATTTAAATATCAATAAATTAATTGTGAAGTAGCTTTTAAGGAGGTTTGTTATTTTACATATATTTCACGCATTTCGATATAATAAAAATTGAAGAATCGGTACAATTGAAGAAATAACGATTAATTTCGCGTCACTAGCTCACGCCCTTTCATACAATAGGGAAGCGTCAAAAATATCGATTTCGTTTAAATCAAAAATATTTATTTGCATTTAAATACCGATGTAACGGATTTGTAGTACATAATGGATTACAAAGCGTTACAAATTCTCAAATCGATTGGACAAATTACCATAACTTTTTACAATTGATTTTTTTTTTGTAATTCGCAAACGTATGTAAATTTACGATTTTTATTGGCAGCTTTGTAACTGACAATTGCCTTACAATATGGCAAGGATACGTTATTTCAATTACAACTTAATATCAATTTCGCTCTTTAAATCTTTACATTTTATATGACTAGTAGTAATAATTTCTGTTTTTATTTTGGTTCGGTAAATAAATTTGAAATTTAAAAAAAATATTGAACAATAAATTTTAATGCCTATACAAAGTAAGTAAGCCACATATTAAATTAAATTATAATTTTAATCTATTTTTACCAAACTGCTCCACAGTGCTTATCAATGAGAAACGTTTAGTCATTAGGTTGATTTTGTTTTCGTTGTAAAATATCACGGTGTTGTTTTCTCACACATTTTGTTAAAACCGTTAAAAGGTCAAGTACTGTCACAAAAAAATATCCAATTTTCACATCAATAGGTCACACAACTGAAGCTAAATTAAAGAATAACATACGAGTATCGATCTTTCCCTTAGAATGGGGAAGTGTGATTGCTAACCGTTGAAGACACAATGAGAATCTTTAAGAAAAAATTAACATATGTCTATCATCCAAAATATGATCCAATAACCAAACAAAGAACATGCAAATATGGAATCGATACGAAAAATTCAAAATACCGTAAAAGTCATTCATACATTCAATGAAATTTAAATGGAAAAAATTGCCTATATCATAAAGTATCGCAGGGTCGATAATTGAAATGTTAAATGTGATTTTTTGACGCGAGGGCATTGGGTCGCGCCCTGATGTTTTCAAAATCACAATGCGGTCTAGGCAAATTGCATACAATTTTATTGCCAATAAAAAATATCTATTCATATATTTAAAACATGCGCCCTGTTAAAAGAAATTTAAATATAACTAAATGATTTTTGCATATGACAAGCCCATATTAGACGTTATACTTTGCAACATGTGTATAGGCAGGTATTTTATAGCTTTGCTACTGTAATTTAAATTCGATTGTTAAATTAACAGACCGTTACAAATTCTCTTGTTGAAAGTGCGAAAGGAATAAATAAATTAGCAAGTTTAAAATTGACACTTATTCCGGTGGATTTCTTTGATCATGTTTTATCTTATTCTTTGAAAAAGTAACAAAGATATTTATTGATATCTCATACCTATCATACAAAGTAACCTCTTAAACTATTTTAGAGCTTTAATTAGGGATATAATTAACAGTTTAAAATAATATGAAAGGTTTTATAATATATAAAATAATAATATATAATATAAAAGACTAGCGGCTGACCCTCGCTTCACTCGGGTTCTTCTCTAGAAAAATAAAAACAGATTTATCCCACGGGAACCGTACAGTTTCCCGGGATAAAATGCCTATGTGTTATACCAGACTATAATCTATCTCTGTGCCAAATATCATCTAGATCCGTTCAGGCGTTCTGGCGTGATTGAGTAACAAACATCCAAACATCCAATCATCCAAACTTTCACATATATAATATTAGTAAGATGTACCGTACCTACTAATACAATTTAAGATTCCATCATTTTTATATTTCAATAAATACCTATAAGGTTATATAATTTGCTTTAGATTAGTTATTTAATTAAGTACAGTTTGAGAAAAAAAGTGCTCAAAACCCAATTAAATCTATATATCTACCTACCTATTTTCTTTTGTATTAGGTAGGTATATTTTTTTAATAACGTAACTATTAATAGGGTAATGATACAAAGTTGAAGTTACTACTCAAAAACATGACAAACATACTAATACGTACTACGTACTACGTATACTATAATAGGTACCTACCTACATATTAAAAAATTGAGATGACTTAATACGACCCATTTTTCTCAATAACATCTGAAATTTACCTTATTAGAGATATAAGCTCCATACAAATTATGCCAAATTCCTATCGCTAGTAAGGAAAACCAAAGATAGATAAGTTATATAGAACCGGCGTCAGATAATACCTATACTAATGAGAATATATTTAACTCAGTCACTTCACATTTTTTTAGTAAAAGTTACATTCTATACAGTATACACAGTACCAACCTAAGTTACAATCACTTATACTCGTAGTAGGTATGCTTCAAAGAAGTTAAATGTGAACGAACCTCGTCTTCGGTCAACGAAATATGTTGAACTTATTTTAAGTACATAATTGCTATTGTAAGACTCAATAATAAACATAAGTTAATATATCCAAGTATATCAAGCTGATATAAATATACCATACTAGCGGCTCACCCTCGCTTCGCTCTTGTTCGCCTCTAGAAAAACAAAAACAAATCTTTCTCTCGGGAACCATATATTTTTCCGGGATAAAAAGTAGCCTATGTATTACTCCAGACTATAATCTATCTCTGTACTAAATTTCATCCAGATCCATTTAGCCGTTCTGGTGTGAAAGAGTAACAAACATCCCATACTCACAAACTTTCATATCTTTATATATATAATTCTTCTGTGAGTGTGTATGTCACTGAACTTCTCTCAAACGACTGGACCGATTTTGATGAAATTTTTTGTGTGTGTTCAAGGGGATCTGGGAATGGTTTAGATTCACAATTTTGTCCAAAAAGTTTGAAATTTTCAAATTAAAGACGTGTAGACAGGACAACGTCTGTCGGGTCCGCTAGTTTGTAATATTTATACAGATTAAAATAAACGTGTCATGCTTATAGATATATTTTGTATGATCAATAATATCTTTTAAATTTGTATCATATATATAGGATGTTAGTATCCCATTTCGTGGTCAACGATAGATAAGTTCTCCACGTGTATCGATTTTACAACTTTCATACATAGACCTGTAAATAAGAGATCCTTTGTCAAAGTAAACTTTTATAAATGCAATCTTGCAAAGTCTTTAGTAAGAGAGCTTTTATATGTGATATGGTGATTATAATGAATAAGATTTTTTTTCTAAATTATCATTATTTATTAAATGAAAATTGGAAAGCTCAGAAAACTTACATTCCTATTTAATATTATTTAATGTTTTTGCCCAAGCATTTACCTTTCAGATAACCTAGAGTATTTATAAAAGGATTCGAACCTACGCTTTTTGCGATATGGATTATGAACTAAAACCTACGTCTAAGCTATCTAAGCAACTTTATTACTGATATAATAAAAAGTGTTCTATTCCAATAACAATTATTAAGCTCAATATTAAGCTTAATATTATCAAAAGCTAAACATATTTTGATAGCACTCTCGTAATTGTGCAGCGAAAATCGCAATATTCAAGCCGAGCTAATAACAGAAATCATTATTTCAAAAGCAAGAAAAACAAAAAGCCAACCAACGCAGTGCAATTGTGTACGCTTAAATTATTTTGAATTTCGAACAGTTGGTCGTCTTCTGCATAATAACATCCGTAAGGCAATGGCAGTTACTTGACCAATGGGAGAGCTTGAATCGTTTTCGTGGGCGTCATTCTGGCTCCTGATTGGCTGAGGCGAGTACGTTTATCATTCGATTTGTTAGCGCTCCGTCACCGCAGTCGTGCACGATTGTCGATTGTCGCCATTGTGCCTGGCGGCGTACGTAAGGCCGCATCGCGACGCGTTTAAATATGTTGTTTTGATTATTGAACAGTGTTTTTTTGATATCCGTGTTAAAAAAAACCAAGGTGGATCTAGATTTGCATCAACGTGCCAGCGGTCACTTGATAAGGTTAGTATTTTTTAAATGTTTCGGTCAATGAACTTTTGTTAGTTTCTGTTCTGATTAATGAATGAACATATTATTTTAAATTTGTTATTTTTTTATTTATATTCTCCATAAATATTCCTATGTAAATATGTAGTTATATATTATATATCATAGTTATTACCGCACAATTAATCATTAAAAAAATCTTAAATATTTGTTAAAATATCCATCTAATTTTCCAAAAAAAAAAGAAAATCATTCATTCTCCTTTGAATTTAATTATTAGGACTATAACCTCTATAAAGTTCACAATTAATATTTTATTTATCTATAGCTTTATAATTTTTGCTTAAAAATGTATCTTAATCTTTAACTTAGTATGTAATAAGGATAAAATAAGTATACAATCCCGAACAAAAGTGTTAGGGTCTTTTATATTGTGCAGGAACGTCATTAGGAAGCTATTAAGGGCAATCCAGAGTATATTATACATGTATTAAAGTGTACATTTAAAGCACCTAAATGGTTCATTTGGATACATCCATAGTAAAATAATTAACGCGAAAGTGAATTTGCTTTTTATATCAGTGTCTTTAGAAAACAAGCTTTAAGCTATTTTTTACAATTAGAAAGTGTTTACATTTGTTTGTTGTGTAACTGATTGATTTGTTTTTTACTGATGATAAGCTTCAATATTCCACAGTTAAAAGTATTTTTTATGGATGTAGAACGCGATCGAGGCCACGGGTTAGAATAGATCGACAGTAATATTGAATTGAATAGATACATTTAAATTATTTGGAGCTGAAATACTTGTTAGTATATGATATAATAGGCAGTGGTAGCCCAGTGGTAACGCGCTCGCTTGGGAAACCGAGTGAAGTGGGTTCAAATCCCGGATCTCGCACCTCTGAAATTTTCATGTGCGAATCATTTCTAACATGATTACCACTTGGCTTACGGTGAAGGAAAACATCATGAGGAAACCTGCATGTTTGAGAGAACCTAACAAGTTTTCGAAAGACATGTGAAGTCCGCCAACCTGCACTTGGCCAGCGTGGTGGACTATGGCCTGATCCCCCTCGTATCGAAGGCAGGCCCGTGCCCAGCAGTGGGACGTTAAAAAAAAAGGGGCTGAATACAATACAATATGATATAAATAATAATTACATATTAGTATGTAGATATGTATCAAACTCATAATAAAAACTTATAAGTTAATAGAAACTTCTCCTTTTTCAACCGACTTCAAAAAGGAGGAGGTTCTCAATTCGACTGTATTTTTTTTTAGAAGTTGGTTAAAAGTACCTTTTTTCTCCTTAAATACTTTTCCAAATAGGTAGTTAGTTACTTCATTTTAGACATATTCATGTTTAGACATAAAGATATTTTTCATAAGAATTCAAATTAGCCATACCATCAAGTAAAAAAATGTCATATTCTGTGGGTAATCGACACTTTATTCATTCACCACCTCATTACATACGTTATTTTTAATGTAGATTTATTGAAATTGTAATTTTATATGACGTAGAAAAATATGTATGTATGTATGTATACGGAGTCGTAGGTCATAAAACTTTTTATTATATCTATATAGAATGTACCATTTATTTAACTGCATTAGCAGTAATGTTACTAAAAAGTTCGTTCTATCTGTTTAAATTATAAATCTTAATTTTAGGAGTAATTAAATTCTAATAAGCTTTAAAGTTATAATGAATTTGCTCATAATGTAGGTACTATTAAATATTTTTCTGTTTCTAAAATTCATATAAGAATTATATTATTATTACGTTAAATCTTTTCTTATTGGGATCCAGATCTAGCGACTTATACTCGCTTCGCTCGGGTGCGTTCCTAGGTACACGGATTTTATTTACTTTTACAAGAGTTTTTTTGCGCTGAACCCTTATTCTTTTTCTAAAATAAAAGTAGCCTATGTTACTCCTTATAGCATCAGCTATTATATGCCAGTGAAGGTCCCGTTAATATCGGACCAACCGTTTCGGAGATTAGACGGAACAAACAGACAGACACACAAAAATTTTAAATGTTGTGTTTTTTTATATATAGGTAACGTATATAATTTCATATGTGTTTAGTAAAGAGCTGTTATTTTTTAATTATAAGCACTTCAATTTTATTTATCTGTATAGACTAGGTGATAGTTATTTTTTTTAATAAGATAATATATTACTAGACCTATAAGAATCTTGTAGGTTGGTACGATTATAGGTATTGCATAAACCTGAAATCCTATTAGAGTCTTAGGACTAATTGAAAATAGGTAGATAAATAAAGCACTCAGAAGTCTTACAATAATCGGAAATCAAACCGCCGACCTGAACGAAAAAGATCTCATACTAACAGACCAAGTGTAGAATAAGTCTACAAAATAACCAAAAAGATAAAAACTTAATCAAAATTAGTTTTATACTGCCAATTAGCTTTTATATGTACTGAAGGCACAATTGGTGTATTATAATAGGCACTATAAACTCCTTTTATTATTTTTACACGTTTACAACGTCGGTTATAGGCTTTGAACTACCGACGGACCTAAGGTTTTGGATTTTTGAATATGTAGGAAGTTTCTTAGGCCAGATTTGTGAAATTAAATATTTTGACTTCAATGATATGACATCGCACTGTAATCAGATAAATAAAATTGAAGTGTCTGTGTGTAAATAACAGCTTTTTACTAAATGCATATGAAATTGTATACGGTACTTATAAGAAAAAACAATTTTTAATATTTTAGTCTGTCTGTCTGTTTTTTCCGGCTAATCTCCGAAACGGCTGGACTGATTTTGACGGGACTTTCACTAGCATATAGCTGATGTTGTAAGGAGTAACTAAGGCTACTTTTATTTTAGAAAAAAAATTAAGGTTCTTAAGGTACAAAAAAATTAAAATTTACTTAGGGAAGCACCCGAGCGAAGCGAGGGTATGTCGCTTCTCTATACTAATATTATAAAGAGGTAAAGTTTGTGAGTTTGTGAGGTTGTAGGGGGTAGTCTCTGGATCTACTGAACTGATTAAGATTAAATTTGCTAAGAAGATAGTTTACCCTGGGAAGGATATAGGATACTTTTTGTCCCGGAAATCATCCCTTGAGGATAAAATGATAGGGACGAAAATTTGTACTGGGAAGCACCACGCAACCTTGGGAAGAACCCAAGTGAAGTTAGGGTGAGTCGCTAGTTAGTTAAAAATATACATGTAAATATTTGTCAGTTAGTATGTTTGTTATTTCTTCACGCTGTAATTCCTTAACTGAATAAAATTCATAATGAAGGTGACTTTGCGCTGGGCTCACGAGCCTATACGATAATACGAACGAGATGAGTCTATAGTCCACCACGCTGGAGAAGTGTGGGTTGGCGGACTTCATGTCTTTCAAAAACTTGCTGTATTCCTTCACCTTTATTTCCTTCACCGTTAGACAAGTACCTAACTAGTGTTCATGTTGAAAATAACTTATATTCTGGAGTAACATTCGTACCTATAGGCAGACTAGGTACCTACATTTCTCCGACATGCTATCAAGCTAAAATTATACTACGATATATTTTTTATAAAAATAGGCAAAGAAAAATAAAACAATTCAGTAAATTTTTCTCCTCAATTTGTCAACCGATTTTTTTTTTTTTCTTATTAGCTATTGCCGAGCTTTGGTGCTCTCAATAAAAAAATATTATTGTCGAATTTTAACTACTCGACGAACACTAGTTATTTCTTAACTTCAACTGACCATAGCTTCCGTGATCCCCGGAACAATTTATAATTAGCATTTTGCCAAAATTGTTGTATTTCTTTATTTTATAAAGATACGCGTAGGTAAGTCAGATACTTATCAGCTTAATTATAGTAAAACTTTGATTTTTATTTTTACTTTTTAATATATTAACGTCAACTTATGAAAGATATATAGGTAATTAATTAGATATAATTACTATTAAAATCTTTTATGAACACTAAGAATAAAAATAAATAAATACTAGCTATTGGTCGTGCCTTCACCTGCGTTTGTACTTTTAAATAACTAAATATGTTGGGACATTAACACACACCCCATCTCGTTCCGTGGTAGGTTACGTTAAATACATATATAATATAATATAATTAAATACATATATATAGAAAACACCCATGACTGGGTACAAACATTCGTGCTCATCACACAAATGAATATACCCAGCGAGACACGAACCCGCGACCGCTGTCACAGCAAGTAGCACTACAAACTGAGCCAAACAAGTCGTTATATAAGTAAAAACAGGAGCTATATTTTTTTTTGTTTGTGTATGTATGTAGGTATAGGGTAGATTAGGTTAGTAGGTCCATATGCTATGCGATATGTTGGTCAATCGATAAGCAATCGATTTTCATAATGAAGAGTGGTCCCTTATTTTAAGAAAATGTTACAAACTTAAGAGTGGATCTTAAAGACCTTTTTGTTAAAAAACAAATATTTCTTCCACAAGGAATAAACATGACTTCGACTTTGTATGGAAGTGTATTGGAATATCTAAACTTTTGTAAAAATTTAGTTATATCTTTACCGATTTCAAAACGGAGAAGCACTTGATTGAGGTTTTTTTTATTTTCTCAGTAAGTAGATTGAAATGAAAAGTGATAAAGTTGTAAAGGTACTGTGTAAAACTATATATATTCAATATACAAACAGACAAACATATTAAAACATTTTTTTTAAATATATTCTGTCAAGTTTAACTTTTAAAACTATCAGTTGGTACCCTGGGTGACCGAGTTCCGCTCGGTGTTTTGTTTTTTAACATTATGTTTATCGGAAAAGCTATAAAAATTGCATTCAGAAAAGATACGTACCTATAGATAAACTTATAACGCAAAACCTTATCTAAATACAGTTGCAACCATATTCCGAAATAGGAAATAAATTCATATACAAACCTACAAAGGTATACCTATACAAGAATTGCTCATTTAGTATTATAATACATATAAGCATAAATATTTAGATAGGTGACTATTTTTACCATTTCCAGTCTAATGATTAATATGTCATTGGTCACTCGCGACATGACTTATTGAAGCTTTCGTGTTAAAACAATCTGCCTCAGTACTTACCGGCAGCAAACAGACATGCGCTTGCGCTGCCAATTAACAGAATTTACTATTTAGCTTACATATTGATGTAACTCATGCGTATGTATAGGTATGTGAGGATATTGTAACTGTTTATTTCGTATTATAAAAGAACTTGTTAATATTATGTAAGTATTTTACATATTTTATACAGATAAGTATCTAAGGATAAAAAAGGAAAATAAATTTAAAGTAATAATAAAAAATCAGTCAAGTGCAAGTCGAATTCACACACGAAGGATTTCGTACCATAGTACATGTACTTTTTGTAGTAGGTATATGAACTTCGAGGATCCATTACGAACATTGAAAAATATTTCTTGTATTTTTATTTATATTTATTGATTTGTTATTATAGTGGCAATAGAAATACAATCTGTGAAAATTTCAACTCTCTACCTATTACGGTTAATGAGCTACAGCCCTCTGACAAATGGACGGACGGACAGCGGAAGCTTAATAATAGGGTTCCGTTAGTACCTTTCGGGTACAGAACCCTAATAAAGACGATTACTACGTTTTACGGTGAAGGAAAACATCATGAGGAAACTTACATGTCTGAGAGAACCTAAAAAATTTTCGAAAAACATGTGATGTCCGCTAGCCCGCACTTGGCCAGCGTGGTGGATTATGGCAAGATCTCCCTTGTAGGTAAGGGAGACCCGTGTCCAGCAGTGCGACGTTAAAATAGGGCTGAAGGGAAAGGGAAGCGAAGTTTTTTGTTTTATTAGAAGTTTCTGTAAATAATTTTCTGTTATAAATGTCTTATAGTAGGTATCAGAGTAAGTATGTACTAAGATCAAGCTTAGGAGATAATGCGTTCCTATGATGTTAATAGGCTAAGTGACAAGGAATAGCACATTACTTTAAAAGTTGTTTCTTATATGAATTTATAATATTGATAAAAAACATTGAAAATTCCTTTATTCATGAAATCGTAGTTACAATATTTTTCGCTGAGCCTTCCCAGCAAGTAATCAATGATAATTGTTATACCTTTAGTCTTACGTACTTGTACTGAATAATATATTATACTAGCATTGCCCGCAGTTCCGCCGCGTTCACGTGACCAAAAACCAAATTCTTAGGTTTTACATATTAGTATACTCTTACAATGCAGTTTTTGTATTTTTCCTCAGAAATGAAATATTTTCCCGAGATAAAAAGTATCCTATATGTTGACCCGGTTAACCAGCTATCATCATACTTAATTTCATTAAAATCTGTCTAGTGGTTTTCTCGTGATGCGTTCCCAGACAGGCAGACAGACAAACAGACAGATAAAAATTCTAAAAAGCATAGATTTGACCTCTGTATCCATAATAATGTCTATTTCCATAAGATTTTCCAAAAAACATTTAATGTACAGATTCGACTCAGAATTTTATTACATGTATAGATCTTGTTATATTATTTATACTCATATACATATACTCAATAGAAACCAAATACTAGCATATATAAACTACCTACCATTTACTCTTCAACAAAATACAAAGTAGCCTACAGAATTCTAAAAAGTTCAAAATTAGCAGATACTTTGTTAAATCACATACCGCGGTGGAACACTGTTCACAAAGAAAACGATGATCTCCCTAACAGACTCGAATAAGTTAAACCAATACTGATAAAAAATTACCAATCTCGTATCCTCTGGTATTTCGAAGTTGTTAACAATTTAAACAAAGAAACGTCGGCGTCGTCGACTCTTAGTAACTACAGTAGCGTGTTTGGTCATAGAGACATGCAAGGCCGTGTTTGGTTAAGTCAATTAGGTACATGAAAATCTTTTCGGATGTATTTTGTAGATTGTAGTTCTATTTGTGATTAATTTAAGAAAGCAAATTGAATCGTTAAACGTATTAAATGTGCACGAGTGTATAAAAATTGATTTTTGAATTAAAATGCATAGTTTCAGAATTGTTTTAAAAGTAATTATTTCATCCATAAGTGCAGCTTTTTTTCTTGAAAATATAGGACTATCTTTAGGGAAAGTTCTTCAAATAATGATCTATTTATAGAATAAAAAACCATTAAATCGCGTTACAATTAGCTAAAATGTTACATAATCAATAGGTTCATATAATAAAATTCTAACTGAGTCCAATCTGTACATTAAATATTTTTTGGAAAATCTTATTGAAATAGACATTATTATCGATACTGAGGCCGAATCTATAGTTTTTAGAATTTTTGTCTGTCTGTCTGTCTGTTACCGCATCACAGAAAAACCACTAGAGGGATTTTGATGTAATTTGGTATGGTGATAAC
The DNA here is from genome assembly GCA_951806755.1 of Brenthis hecate. Lineage (NCBI taxonomy): Eukaryota > Metazoa > Arthropoda > Insecta > Lepidoptera > Nymphalidae > Brenthis > Brenthis hecate. The sequence goes on along the minus strand of OX638265.1, from coordinate 6,816,906 downwards.
TGGTTGTCCGGGTCAACATATAGGATACTTTTTATATGCGGGAAAATATCTCATTTTTGAGAAGAAATACAAAAACTGCAATGTATTATAATTAAAAAGGGCTGAATACAATATTATTTTTTTTTTTATGGGACTAAGGGGGCAAACGGGCAGGAGGCTCACCTGATGGAAAGTGATCACCGCCGCCCATGGACATCTGCAACACCGCAGGGCTTGCAGATGCGTTGCCGGCCTTTAAGGAAGGAATACGCTCTCTTCTTGAAGGTGGCCAGATCGTAGCGGTTCGGAAAGACCGCCGGCGATAGCTGGTTCCACAGAGTGGTTGTGCGGGGCAGAAAGTGCCTTAAAAATCGCACTGTTGTGGAACGCTGGACATCGAGGTGGTGTGGATGGAATTTACTATTTTGGCGCGATGTCCGATGGTGAAATTCAGCAGCCGGGATCAGTCCGAACAATTCCTCGGAACACTCCCCGTGATAGATGCGGTAGAAGATGCAGAGTGATCCAACATCTCTACGCAGAGCTAAAGGATCAAGCCGATCGGAGAGAGCTTGATCGTCGATAACTCGAATCGCCCTACGTTGAATGCGGTCAAATGGAAGTAGCTGGTACTGGGGAGCTCCCGCCCAAAGATGAGAACAGTACTCCATGTGGGGCCGAATTTGCGCCTTATAAAGAATAAGACGCTGACGCGACGTGAAGTACCGTCTCGCCTTGCTGAGCACACCAAGCTTCTTTGAGGCCAGTTTGGCCTTACCTTCCAATTGACCACGGAACTGGACGTTGCTCGAGATGTCGACGCCAAGTATTCCGATACTGGCTGTGGGAGATAGAGGAGTGTCCTCAAATTGAGGAGCTACGATAAATGGCGACTTTTTAGCGGTTAACGCGCAAACTTGTGTCTTTTTGGGGTTGAATTGGACTAAGTTTAGTCGACCCCAATCCGAGACTTTGGTTAACAGAGATTCGACTTCAGACACAAGTTTGTTCCGGCTCTCGTCGACGTATTCCCGAGAAATATTAGCGCGGCCAGTGTACAGCGCATCCACAGTGCTATCGTCTGCATAGCAATGAATGTTGCTGATTTGCAAAATGTCATTGATATGCAGAAGGAACAGAGTAGGAGACAGAACACAGCCTTGTGGAACACCAGCATTGACATATTTAGGATCAGAGCAAGCACCGTCGACAACGACCTTAATGCTCCGATCTGCCAAAAAGCTGGTGATCCAGTTGCAAAATTTCTCGGGGAGCCCATAGGAAGGTAGCTTCGAAAGAAGCGCTTTGTGCCATACCCGATCAAAGGCCTTCGCTATGTCCAGACTGGCTGCTAGCGCCTCCCCCTTGGTCTCAACTGCTTCTGCCCATCTATGTGTCAGGTAAATTAAAAGATCACCGGCTGAGCGACCTCGACGGAAGCCGTACTGGCGGTCGCTAATCAGCCGGTGCTCTTCTAGGTACCGCAGGAGCTGGCAGTTGATAATGGACTCCATTATCTTAGAGAACAAGGAGGTAATTGCTATAGGCCTGTAATTGGACGGATCCGAGCGGTTGCCCTTTTTTGGGATCGGGTGCACTAAAGCGGCCTTCCAGGATTTCGGGACTACGCCTGATGAATAGGAGTACCGGAAAAGACGCGTTAAGACCGGTGCCAACTCCGGAGCACATGTCTTCAACACGATCGGAGGGATGCCATCGGGCCCACTCGACTTATGAATGTCCAAGGAAAGAAGTGCTTTGCGAACTGCACTTTGCCGGAACTGAACTTCCGGCATCGTAGTATCACACCGTGGGATGATCGGTGGTGAGTTTCCTTGGTCATTTAGAGTCGAATTGGACGCGAAGAGAGTGCCCAGTAGTTCGGCTTTCTCCTTCGCGGTATGAGCCAGCGAGTCATTCTCCGTGTGCAGAGGTGGAAAAGAAGGCTTACAGAAATTCCCTAAAACAGCTTTGGAGAGAGACCAAAACGCACGTGTTCCCGAAGGGAGACGCCCCAATCTCTCGCCAATTCTGCCGATGTGCTTCGACTTCGCATTAGCAATACTATTTTTGAAGGACCTGGAGGCAAAGTTATACTCCTTTTTAAAGGCGCTGGTATTTACATCACTAGACGCCGTCGCGACAGCCCAGGCTTGGTAGCATTCCAGCTTTCGGCGAGATGCCGTCTTGCAGGAGTGACCAAACCAAGGCTGGGATTTGCCTCCGATGGGCACTGTAGAGAACGGAATAAATAGTTCCATACCCTGAAGTACCACATCGGTGACAGAATCAGCAACGACGTCTGGATCATCTGGCGAGAAGCAAATTTGCCCCCATGGGTAGGACGCAAAGAATGACCGCATCCCGTTCCAATCCGCTGACCTGTAATGCCATACACGGCGACAGCCCGCAAAGCGAGGCCGTGTTGAGCGCGTGACTGGCACTGTACTCCGGACAAGACAGTGGTCCGACGAGCCAAGAGGAGGATCGACGGAGACCAGGTAGCCGTCCGGATGAGAGGTTAACAGAAGGTCCAACAGGGAAGGTGTATGATCTTCCACATCAGGGATTCGCGTTGGCGAGGTAACCAGTTGTGTCAGATCATATGCCAATGCGAAATCGTGAACAGATCTCCCCGCATGATCGGTGGTACGTGATCTAAGCCATTCAGTATGATGGGCGTTAAAGTCGCCGAGAATCACGATCTCTGCGGATGGGATCTGCTGGAGCACGGAATCTGTAGCCATTTGCATGTGCTCAACGAGTCGGTCAGTTTCGGCATTGCCGCTATGGGACCTATACAGGCACGCGTAGATTCGCGGATGGTCGTCGCAGTCTACACGTAGCCAGAGGATGGATAGGTCCCGCCCTTCAAGGCTGCTGAGGCGACGAGAGCAGATGTCCTCTCTGACGTACACGCACACTCCAGCCCGCGGTACAAAGGAATGCTCCAAATTATACCCCGGGTAAGAGAGGAAAGAGGTGTCAGCCGGGGACGATATCTGCGTCTCGGTAAGGAAGAGCAAGGCCGGCTTCGCCGTCTCAAGGTGGAAGTGGACGGCGTTCAAGTTGGAATTTAGTCCCCTTATGTTGCAGAAGTCCACAGCAAGTGTGAAAGGGGTAGCCTTATGTTGCCTGCTCCGATTGCCCCGAACAGAAGATGAGAGCGCAAAATTGCCCCCCCCAGAATTCGGAGGGCAGCCTGGGCACCCACGCTCAGGTAGTGTACGAGCTGAACATGGATGCCCAGAGAGGGATTCTCCACCGCGATGTGCGCTGGTGGTACCCTCCTGGGGTAGACTGACCAAATTTCGCACTATCATAAAATTTTGTGGTGAGGGGGAGGGGTGGGGAGTGGGCCTCCCGGGACTCTCACTTACCGAACGAAACGCGACAGCAAAGCTGCCACTTCACGCCGGACTTTTGTGAGAGAGTGGTATTTAACGGGACGTGCCGGCCCATTCGGCTGCTACCCGAAGGTAACTAGCATGGCACTACCACAGTTTTTGGTTGACTGATTGCACTGGTGGAATAATCTCTGTCACTAGATTATCCCACCAGCGGGCGGTGGGGTCGTCACGTCCCGACGCCGTGATATTAATATGTAAAACCTAATAATTTGGTTTTTATTCATCTGAACGCGGGAGGAACCGCGGGCAATGCTAGTATAATATATACAAAAAAAATACCATACACCCAAATTGAATACCCCATCATATTTGAATTTGATTAACGTATTATTCACCTAAATAAGCTAATAATATATTATAGCGCACGACTTCGCTTAGCCTACTCGCAAAGCTGGAAAGCTTAAAGTAAAGCAAATACCAGCGAGAAAAATGCCGTTGTTCTCACTGATTATGTATGTACATTGTACATAGTAGCTTGCTTGTATAAACCTAATTGTATAATTTTAATTATTATTAAATATTGCAATCTAGTTCAGAAATTACTTAACGAAAGTTTCTAAAGCTTTTTGAGCTTTAATTTTAATGTAATCTATAGAAACGCTGTTAGTCTATTACTTTTGATACTTCTATTCTAAATAATAAAATCGTAGTAAAATATGGTTTAGTTATAACTAAACTCTTACACTCGCTTCGCTCGGTTTCGTCACATGTTACGTTTTAACGTTTAGTATAGATTTCTCAGAGATGAGATATTTTCCCGCAGTAAAAAGTACCCTTTATGTTGACCCGGATAATCAGCTACAATCATATCAAATTTCATCAAATCCCTCGAGTGGTATTTCCGTGATGCGGTCACAGACAGACAGACAGACAGATAGACAAAAATTGTAAAAACTATAGATTTGGTCTCTGTATCTATAATAATGATTATTTCAATAAGATTTTCCAAATAAATATTTCATTAGTTACAATTTTTGTTATATGTATAGATTGAATAAAATAAGCGCCTTAAATAAGCCTACAAAGTGTTAAAACGTGTTCAATGATCATCCTTAACTATTTATCTAAACTTGATCTTGCGTCACTCTCAATGTTTGCGCAGGAGTTGACGGACTACTGTGAAATCGTTACGTGCATTATATCTCGTAGAACAAACTGTTGAAGCTTTACGGACCTTTTTATTGTATTTATCATGTCTTTGTTGATAGGGTTCCTTGGAACGGTAATCCATATAACAAAGAAGTTACTATTGAATATTACTCTAAAATTACTTTAGGTCTTTACTATTGGAAATATTTTCGTTGTTTTAAGTAAAGCCAAGAAGTATAGGATATAATTGATTCAGAAAATTGACCAACACTCTTGGGTATTTACTTTATTTTTACAGCTTTTCCTTAAGAAAATGTGATGTGAGGTAGAGTGTGACCCTATCTTTTTTCATTCTTTCTACCAAATTATATGGTTGAGGTTGGATATCGAGCGTTATCAAAATGTGATTATTTTATTATATATATATATATATATATATATATATATATATAATATATATATATATAATATATATATATATTATATATAACTAAAAATTTTAGTTAAAAAGTATTTATTATAGGTCATATTTTGGTATTGTTATAAATTGATCTATGTATGTTTATAGAGCCCTTCATATAGAAGCTGACATTATCCATTTAAAACGAGCTTAATAAAACTTATAGTTAATAAAGAAGGTTAATAATTTATCTAGGTACATATATGATATGCAGTATATAACTTCTTTGAAGCTTACTTTTCCTACTAATTTTAATATAGATCATGTATTTGATAAGAGATTTTGAAATATTTTAAATTACATCACTTCAAATGTAAAAATGACATGAAGAGCATTTAGTTTACTTTCAAAGAAAAAAAAGAAAGTTTATAGCACAAACCATATGTTGTATTACAACTATCTACGGAATCTGCTTTACACATATTACCCACCATTCCATTTTCTAAATAACAGGAGGCAGGTGACAAATATTGACATATTCCATATATACAAACAGAACCTTTTTGACCCAAATACATTATTCCCAGAAAAGTAAGACGGGGAGTCGAAGAGGAAATACAACAAAACTCCCTTACATACCTTTAACGTATTGCCGGATTTGTATATAATTAGATTTAATTTCAGAGATTAAGTTAAAATATGTAAATATAAATTAACGTATCTGTTCATAATGTATGTATGCATTTGTATTAAATCATATATAGGGAGCCATTGTATGATAAGCACTTTTGCGCACTTTAAAGCACTTTTGAATGGGCAATTTACAGAGAATCCGTATAGTCCAGTCCCTGAGAAAGACACCTGGCTCGGATAACAGTCAGTACTCTATCTAAACTTTAAGGCTCAAAAAATTAGTGCGTATTTCGTACGTAATTATCTATTTACTACTTACTTAGGTATCTATTCTAAATGAAAACCCTCGTTTAGTAATTTTTACATTTTAGTGCCTGGAAGTCGGTTTTTATTTTATTTTTTAAAGTTTTTAAACATACTTATGTTGTATATTATGAGCATATCCTATATATAGTTACACCTAATTGGATATGGCGTGTTGCTATAACTATTAGGTAATATAAATGACTTGTGAACTTATGGAGTTATTGAATTAAATATTTGTTGGAAATTTACATTTAAAATAATGATTTTATTTTGAATGTGTTTCTTTTAGAACAGGGTAGATTAAAAAGGTATACTGTTAAAAATACCTGTTAGTTTTTCTTCCAACGGGATTCGATCCTACGACCTACGATTATAGTGAGAAGCTTTGATAAGATAAATGCAGATTTATTTATATAATCGCAACTTACCCACAGTTCTATTCTTTTTCTAAAATAAAAGTAGCCTCTGTTACTTCTTATAACATCAACTATCTGTCAACTCTTGTATAACTTTCGTCAAAATCCGAGATTAGCCGGAATAAACAGACAGACAGATACTTTAAACAATATCTTTTTCTTATAAGTACCGTAGATATATACTTTCATATGTATTCAGTAAAACGCTTATATTTGAACATTACAAACAGACACTTCAAATTTATTTATATGTTTAGATTAGGTGAATATTTTATTTAGTTAATTTTAACGGTAACAGTTAAAATAACTAACTAATGTAACAAACAGAAATTTAACTCCCCCCAATATTTGGATATGTCGGAATAATAAACCTTTTGTGGTACATTTCTCAAGGGACCATACATACGGTTTCTCTACGTTTTAGTTACGTGTAATTTATAATTTCTAAAGCGTATGCTTGATTATGTCTAATTTTCTAAATGGTTTCCGTAACTCTATTAGTGGTACGCCAATTTGTTTGAAGTTGTGGTTTTGTAATTGCTTGTACACTGTACTGAAATTAGCTGTACTTGCATGCTAATAATGATGAATTAGAGAACTGATGTTATGACGAGAGCTGCCTAACATATTATTTGGCTTTGCTTCTATATAGCAAGAAATAGCAGGTTTGATTCCCATTTGAGGCTTATAATTTTTATTGAGAGTACAATCTTTGCAGTCGAATATAACGGAAGGGTAAAGGGGTATGAAGGAAGATGGGATGGGATTACTCTCCTGCTATCTCCATCCTCCTCCCTAAGCGATCTAAAAAAAAATTATTCAACCGAATTCAATATAAAAATCTCAAGCAAGTTTATGTCATACCTTTATCTATACTAATATTATAAAGAGGCAGAGTTTGTTTGTTTGTTTGAAAATGCGCTAATCTATGGAGCTGCTATTCCTATTTGAAATATTCTTTTTGCGTTAGCTCGTTTATTGAGGGAGTCATATAATATATGGTCTACACATGCGAGTATATTCCATACTAACGGTTAAAACATACCTAGGGACGAAGTGAATCGCTAGCATTAAATAAGTATTATACTTTAAATAATACTACACGAAATGCTTATACAATTAGTATAAAACATCCCAAAAACGTTTTCGAAAAAGGTATTTCAAATCGTATAGGTACGAGTATTTCTGTGCATATTTTATTTGCCTTTTTTACTCAATTAACTTATACTTTACGAGCGAAAATCTTAGAAGTCGTTACTTATAGGGATTAGAGTAACAGGTAAGTCATTAGAAGGGGAATCGGGCCAATCAGAAACAAGAATGGCCCCGTGTCATAAACAGCCAATTTGTAAGGAACCCTCTAATGCGTATGATATTAATATTTTCCACTTTTGTGATCACAGTAATTGTGCTGGATATTAAAAGTCGCGATTGTACGCACGTGTATACTATAACAATATACTTTAACAGGTATAAAAGTGATTTTTTTGCATTAATTTTGTTAGTGCATGTATTGTAGTGCTTTTTAATAAGATAGATAGTTATCTAGAATTAATACTAGCTGTAAGAGCTTTTCAAAAGCTGCATCAAAAGTTTTATTCAAAGGACAAGGAAAGTTTTATAGTAAAGTACATATGTGGCCAAGCTACGATTTATTTCTGTATGTCATAAATCATTAGGTAAATTGTTAGTTATGTTATAGTATGAAAAGTTTTTTTTATTTATTTTATTAGGAATTCCAACGGTAGTACAAAGAAAACTTACACTAATACATTAGCAGTACTTAACCTATATGCTCTCACAAATTATTATAGGAGAACACAACATGCTTCTTTATATTTTATAAAAATAAAGTATAATCTTAACATTTTACATTACAATAAAGACTTTACTTAAAATTAATAATAATACCTAACTCACATAACTTACATAATACTTTTACTGAAAAACTTGCTAAATATCAGGATCTTAAAGATGAAATAATGAGAATGCGGAAAATAAAAACAGTTACAATAGTACCAATTGTTATTTCCACCACAGGTGTTGTACCCAAGAATCTTCATCAATCTATTAAATCGCTTGGGCTTCCTCCATTTACTTACATAGGTACAACTACAAAAAGCAGCTATACTTAATACATGTCGTTTAGTGAGAATTTTTTTAAATAATAATCCGTAATACATCGGCACTCACTTGGCTTAGGCCCGTGATTGTTGATACTCCGGTACCAAGTACTGAGGCTAATGAATATGAACAAATAATAATAAAATAAAACGTAAGAATATATACACAATTTACTACAAATATTAGGTATATCGTTCTGTAACAATTCTCACATTTTTAAAGCATTATAATTGCTTTTTATACCTATAGGTACAGTTTATAATATGATTAAGTACAACTAAACTATTGTAGTTCCTCCCATGCATATACCTAATATAAGTACCAACCTAATATTATTTTATAATCTTATAAATAAATCTTAAATTTGGTTGTGTATAGGTTCTTACTGTCTATAATTAATATCTTCATGCAGTCTCCCTGACAATACAAGCTATTCTTATACGAATATCTATAACACTCAATTTTATTGCAGTGCCGCTGGTGCGATGTGTGACAGGACTGGCTATGGAAGTACCATGAGTCACTTCCCCATGGGCCACATGTCAGCTATGGGAGCCATTGGCACTATGGGTGCAATATCCGCCATGAACGGCCAATCACACCAGAAAAAATCCCAGGAAGAACACATAAAACGGCCCATGAATGCTTTCATGGTATGGTCGAGGCTCCAAAGGCGAAAAATTGCGCAGGATAACCCAAAGATGCACAATTCGGAGATTTCCAAACGATTGGGTAAGTTATCTCGGCAACTATTATGTAATTTTTCAATTAAATCTCCATCTGTGTTGATTTTATGCCAATATATATCCCGATTAATTGAATTACGTGAGGAGTAATTCAAATAATGCCGTAGAATTAAGAAAAAATAAACCTACTTATTTTGGCATTTATATTCTTATTAATAAAATGTTGTCATATTCAATTACGTTTCTATAAAAAAAACTCGTTCTATTTAAATCCAATTAATTCCAAAGTTTTCACAACTTTTCTACTTTATAATATTAGTGTTATCAGCATTTGCTTACCTTTTAAAAACATAATCGAATAGGCTACCTAACAAAATAATAATCGTTAACGTTTTTTTTGTAAATATATGCGAAGTCGACACTGTTTGAATTTGACTGAAAAATGGAGTGTTATAGATTCTGTGTCGTGTTTTCGCTATTTTGTCCTTCACTTTTCGTTATTTATCGTTTATTTCAACACTTATCCATTATGATAACACGCTGAAAGGCCAAATATATTTAACAATTTAAGTAAATTATTTGTTATCATTATCAAATTTCAATATACATAGTGATTATCTATTGGCGGCCTAAAGAGAATATTCATAAATTGGTTTAATTTAACCTTACAATAGTGGTTCATACGTAGTTAATAAAGGCTTCATTTTGATTGCAAATTGATCATTCACATCTCACCTTTGTTCTCACTAGGCCTCGAGTATAACCCGTCGACAATAGTTATGTAAATTAAGATTTGCCATCTGATATTTCTCTAACTAAATTAAATTAATCGAACTTGACACTTTCCCAAGGCTATTAACGTTTTAGACGAAAATAAACAAATCGTATAGCTATTAAGAAAAAAAACTTGCGATCGTCACACTGATTTAATCTAAACCGTAAATTCATGACCACAGTTCAATAACTTACATAGTTGACCTTCGAGCGTTATACTAAAAAATAATGCTACAGATGTACAATTGACAAATATCTCGTAAAGTCGTGCTGAAAATACGAACAAAAAAATTCGGTTACAGTAAAAAAACGACTCAATCAACCGGTAGAAGCGAAACAGCAGGGTACCAGCCACCGAATTAATCAACGCCAAAAGTAAGCAAAATCCAGTCTAACAGAGGATTTAAAAATGAGAAAGGGGGAGACAGGGGCGGAAGAGTATGGAAAAATAAAACTTGCCGCATCCGCCATTCTGTCGGTGACGGCGTTAGCAAACCCTATTTTCTATTTTACCTTCTTTTTTAGTACCTCTTATATATATGTTTGGAGAGTGCTGTTGTATGTATTGTATAAATAAAATTTGAATGTTCATATATTTTAAAGCTTAATATACTGTCGCTATAATAATTATAAATTATCTTACAAGAAAAATTAATTAAGTTCTTTAAAAATATTGTTTTCATATATTTTATTGTGTTTGTTTAAATAAAAATGTTTTTATTTGAGAGACCCTAAGGCTTATTGATTAGTAAGGTTAAGGAATTTCATCCTATTAACGGAGGAGGAAACGTGTCTGACTAACATCGATTAAAGCAGGCATCCTGATTTGATAAGTTAAATTTGTACAATCGATATCGCTTATAGATTTTTTTTAATTAAAAATGGGCTCACTCTTGACCTTCATCTTAGCTTGAAGGCATAGATCTATGATCTAGCGAGCTTGCCCAGGAGAAGCCTGTTGACACGCATCTTTAAAAGTTTCAGGTTGTACGCTCTCGAAAAAACATTCATTAACACTAAACATATGTTAATTTCATACACTTCTTAGTTTTCTTTTAGCGACTAACGACTTATCCTTGCTTCGCTCGGATATTTCCCTACGTATGTATGTTTTAGTTTTTCTTTTCATGGGTTTTAATTTTTTTTGAGCGGAACCCTAATTCTTTTTCTAAAATAAAATTAACCTACGCTACTCCTTATACTCGTAACATCAGCTATCAGCCAGTAAAACTTTCGTCAAAATCAGTCCATGTGTTTCGGAGATTAGCCGGCACAAATAGACAGACATTTAAAAAAAATGGGGTTTTCTTATAACTACCGTATATAATCTCATATGTATTTAATAAAAAGAAGTTATTTTGACATTTCAGACAGACAATTCAATTTTATTTATCGTATAGATTATAAAGTATTCTTCACTAAATTACTTATCAATTTAGTTAGCTCCATAATAAATTCCGACAGAATTCTATCGTTAAGCTTCGTTCATTTTGAAGTCTTTTATTAAGTTAAAAAAATTCTATTACATACAATGAATTAAAATTTAAAAATACTTATCTTTAATAGTAGCCGTCATCAGCTTGTCATGTTGTATGTAAACTTGTTTAACTATTTTATTTTATTACTAATTACTTACTTTTTGTTATGTTTTTAATATAGTTACTATCATCAAGCACATTTTTTTACTTTATTAATTCTTAAAAAGCTTACAATTGATTTTTGTCTTTGATTCAAATTTTTTTTTAGCTTTCACACGTATTTCATTAATTTCAAAGTTTATTTCAAAATATATCCGAAAATTACTTTGAATCTTTTAGTAATAGTATAAGAATTGTGTTACAAGAAAACAATATCGTATGTACATATTAGAACTTCCGCAATAAGCAATAGCATTCCCAAGGAGGGTTGATGTCAGGCAGATGTTAGCCAAATCCTATCAGCAGTACAGAAGATGTACTGCCCCAAGTGATTGAGAAATGGGCAGAAGATGATGTATTTTATTAATTTACCCAAAATAAATCATTTTTGTTAGCCATATATTTTTAATATGCTATAGATAATACTATTTTATTAGCAGCAAATAAAAACAATAGGGAAAATTCCTAGCTTTTGTTATCTATCATAGAAATCTTGCTTTCTTTCAAGCAGTAGTTGAGGTATTGTGTTTCCAACGAACGAAGCTAGGGCGACTGAGTTGTATTGTCTTGTTCAAACATCGCATGTTTTATGCATACAATGTCTTTTGGGTGAATGGGGGCGTTTGTTGGCAGAAATTACTGTCTAGTAAAGGAGGGATCGGGAAACTGGCCTACATACGTTTTTGGATGTATTTACTTCTCTTACGTAAGTTACTGTAGTTTTTATAATGCTGTTAATACTTTATTGATTTAAATTGGTACATTTAAATTTGTGGGTTATGTGGAGCAGCTTAACTTCCTAAGTTTGATGTTTGCTTGGTGCAAATTTATAATTTAACATATGAACATTTATCTAAATATACTAGCGACTCACCCTCGCTTCGCTCGGGTTCATCCCAATACAAATTTTCATCCATACTTTATATTGTTAATTGGCTACTAACAATTATACTTAATATTAGTATAGATTAAAATATATCTAGATTTTACTTGAAACCTTCAAGAAAAATATTTAAATAATACTCAACGTACCTTATTAATTAAATATTTCGTAGCTTGCCATACTGATACTAGATATATTAAGCAATTAACTTCAAGCAGTAACTCTAACTTAGAAAGTTCAAAATCGAGTTCAAAATAACTTCATTAGTTAGATGCATATTCGCAGATGTCACGTTATATATACAGTTCTGCTAACAATCATCCATTGTTAGATACCTGTCGATAATCAACATGGCTTATTGTTTATTGGCATTAATAAATTGCGCACAAAACGCGTTTTGTTTACGAAACCAATCGAAATGTCGCCCGACAAATGTCGATGGGTCCAACAAAGGTATCGTGTACAATGCTGCCGTATCTTTTTACCGAGCTTTGGGACATACGGGTGGTACGTTTGTAAAGTATTCTGAAATAATATTTTCTATTGTTTATGTTTTATCCTATTTAAGTAGAATGTGGTTTAATATAATAAATGTAAAAGTTGGCGAGTAACGGAATGAGTGCCTATCCTGTTTGCTTATACTTTACACTGTGACAGTAAAAATAATGCAATAAATAAAAAAAAACTTTTGTCCACCTTACTTGCCCGTATTTGTGTTATTTTTACTTTTAGTATCTGTTTATAGTTTTCGACTTATAAGTTTAAGGAAATTGTGTTGTGTTGAAAAAGGCAGTAGTTGCTCAGTGGTAACGCGCTCGCTAGGAAGTCCAGTGAAGTGGGTTCAAATTCCAGGTCTCGCATTTCTGATACTTTCATGTGCGAGCCATTTTCAACATGATATTCACTTGTTTTACTGAGAAGGAAAACATCGTGAGGAAACCTTTATCTCGATAGAACATAGCAATTTTTCGAATGACATGTGAAGTCCGCCAATCCACACATGGCCAGCATGGTAGAATATGTCCTGATCCCCTTCATATTGGGAGACCCGTATCTAGCAGTGGGACGTTAAAAATGGCTGAATGTAACACGAAAATACAAATAATAAATACTTTTTTTAAAAGCCATTAGGGTAAATTGAATTAAAATATAGTATTTTATCTAAAATTAATAGTCGTTGATTGGATTTGTATGGTGTGATTGTCAAGTTTTCTTTAAATTACATAATTATTTACCTTTTTTTTTAAACTAACACCTCGTTTTCTCATCTAGTTCAATTGACACAATGCATTCCTTAGCAATGAAATGAAATAAAATGTAAAATTAAATAAAATTTTGTTTCATTTCATTTAATTTCAGTATCACCTAAGATATCCCATAGTATAATATAAAACAGAAGACCGGAATCCAAATTTAATATCCCTCTTATAAAATTGATGAAATAAATTTCAATCATCAATCACATGTATTATATTTTCTATTTGCACTACAATCGCGAGAGCAGTGTGTAGTAATGTTTTCATCGCTGTCTGTTGCATTTGCTTTACCTCAATTGTACTGCCAACTGTTAGGGGCGTTGCTCCTCGTAGTTAATATTAATTAAGGCGGGGGCGGTGATTGTAGTTCGTGTAATTGCTTTTCATTTATCGACGCGGCAACCCTTACATGATATATCGAGCTTTATAGTGAACTTAATCAAAATATATGTAAGTCTTTATGACATGTCTTGATCGTTGATTTTAGATGATATGGATAAGTCATTTTCCTTAGATGGAATTTTTTTTAAGGCTTTTAAGGCTTTTTTAAGACTTGGATTGAAAAGATTTGGATAGAGTTCGGAGAGGAGATGGAATTATCTGTAAATTTTTGACGAGAAATAATTCTGAAGGAGAGATAAATCGAACAAGTTCATAGAATATTTAATTTTATGTTTAGTAAAATAATACAATAGTAGATTTTTTAAAATTTATCTTGGAACTAAGCTTTAATTACGGCGAAGATACTGCATATTATTGAATTAAAATGACTCCTACTTTGTTTGAAGTCGATATTTCGTTCTTCAATTATTGTCATTATGGTTATTCTCTTTTTACGGAATTTTATTTATTTTTATATTACCTTATTCATCATAATTATATCAAAATTATATTCTATTATGAGTATTTATAATGAAAATATTATCTCCCTAAAAATAATTATACTTATACGTAACTTTAATAGTATCGTAATACGTTCAAACTCGTGACTACCTCACAATACGTGACATTGATAGTATGTATTGCGTCTGTTAACGTAATTCTAAGCTATTACGAAAAAAAAGAAAAAAAGAAAAACTTATGGGTGTAAGTAGTTATACCTAATTCTTTGGCTTGATAGAACAAACATAGCTAAAGATTTCATCCCGTATGTCACAACTCTCTGTTTGTAAAAGGGATGATAAATTAATAATTAAATAAATAATTAAATAAGGCATATTAGGCATATTACAATCATATATTTATAGAATATCATTTAAGGAAAGAATATAATATTGCTGATGATGTTCTCCCGACCGATTCCGGCCACGGCGGCCAATCTCATTGAGACTAGCCAACTGCCCAGGAGATATTATAGTGCTCAAGTGTACGCGTAGACACAAGTGCACTCTCTATTCCTGTCACTCTCATACTCCGGTGGGACGACTGCTCGACACGACCAGTGAGAGTTAAGGCGCAGGACCGACGGCTTAATGTGCTCTCCGAGGCACGGGGGTGACACACCGCCAACTTGCGGACTGTTACTGAGCCCAGGACCTCCGGGTGTGCGGCCGTAATATTTGCCATGGTAACCGTTGTTATTGTCTGTTATATATAATTTGTCAGACAATAACAACGGTTACCATGGCAACAAACAGTTATCGGCTAACTTCATCATGTCGCTTTTTGGCTGTCGGTGTGCGCGCGCATCTTAAAAATTTTACTATCATATTTGTTTCCAAACGTCCCAAAAGAAGTATAACTTCAAAAAGTATCGTAATACTTAAAAAATATTGTTCTAATCCAACATTTTCAGAAACAAAATATAGTTATCTAACATTATAAATAAAATAATTTCTTTACAAATTCTTACTTTTGTTAAAACCGTAAATTGCTTCACGCACCACTTACATAACATATGCCGATCAATTCTAATTTACCTCGATTTTCCTCGCCCGCCTTATATACTGGCAACATTTTTTGTTTCAACGGCTCCCGTTTTTTGTGGCAGATGCAAGTAATTAAGCGTCGCTTCTTTGGCTATTGGTTATAATACGACGTAGCATGATGGTGTACCCAATAGCAAGTCCGTACATAATCTCATAAAGAACCCCATGATATCTCAAAGTTAATTTTTTATGTACCCGACATAAATAACTATGCATTGTGTAGAAAGAATCTATTAAAGTAACTATAGTAGAGCTTCGAAAAGCTTTGTGCTGGAACGGGAGCTGTTTAATATAAACGAACTTTTATTTTGGTAACTGATACGTATCGTTTTATAATAGATTTTTTTACTATTTTAAAGCTTTTTGGACTTCAAATAATTAATAGAAGAAAAGTTTCGCTAACGCTAAGAATAAGAGATGAAAATAAACTTTTTTATTCTTAGTAGGTAATATCTTAGTTGCTTTTGTACGGTGTATTTTCTTTAGAATTTAAAGCGTGCGTTTTAGTTTGATGGCTGATTTTTAAGCATTTTTTATGCCTTGATAATAAACCGGTACATACAAAGAGAGTCAAGTAAAGACAAATTTTAAGGATAGGTCTGGTTATAGTAATAAATAAATACGTCTTAAGTCTTCAATTTTTCTGTACATGTATCGTAGGTACATTAATGTACGAAATAAAAACTATTTTACAAAACAAATATACGTATTTAAGTACCTACATCTATACATATAGGTAATAAAATTCTAAGTCAAATAAATTTAAATAATTTTCGAAAAATATAGGCACAGTTATTATTATCGATAAAGAGGCCGAATCTATAGTTTTTAGAAATTTTATCTGTCTGTCTGTCTGGGAACGTATCACGAGAAAACCACTGGACAAATTTTAATGAGATTTGGTATTATGATAGCTGGTTACCCGGGTCAACATATAGAATACTTTTTACTACGGGAAAATATCTCATCTCTGAGAAATCTATACAAAACTTTAAAACGTAAATAGAGAAGAACCCGAGTAGAGTGAGGGTGAGTCGCTAGTTGTATTTATATTTCAAAACAAATTCGAATAGGACAATTCAATAACTTTCCAAAAACATTAGTCTATTCTACCAAAAACTAACAAAGATTATTTCGCCTTTTTATGTCGAAATATATTGAATAATATCAGCACGACTAAATCTCGAAAATCTCTTTTTGTACTTTAATAATAAAACTACAACATTAAATTACTGAAAATAACAAAAATATTCGTCAATTGTGCAGAGATAAAATAAAAAGGTAATTTAACTGTGCGCAGCAACCATTGCAGCGAAACACCATGTCTATTCGTCATAGATTTACAACTAAATGAAAGTGACATCACTGATTAATAGCGCAAGAATTTTAAATATCTATAGACTTCAATATCTGACACTGAATCTTAGCTATAAGTGTATTTAGCATTGTGATGGTAACATTGCACATTTTTTATCTCTTTATCTATGTACATTGTATATCAAGCGTTTCCATGGAATGTCAGTAGACATAGGAATTAAAAAAAAGGGCTGAATACGATATGAATCATATACATAGATAAAAAAATATGTAGTTGGTACATCCTTGTACTTAAGAATACTTATTTGATCTCACTTTCATACTTATATTATAAATGTGATTAGCTCAACTTCGAAATGAAGTAAGATTATATCCTTCATTAACGCCATCTTATCTTTTTTTATCAACAATCATGTCAATGGAGCAAGATGGCCCTAATATTCGGGCTAATTCTTCTCTATAAGTAGAACATAGATAGCGCTAACATAAAAGCTTCAGAAATATTCTATTTTCTGACAATGTATACACTAATATATTTAAAATATACCTATATGTAGTAATATATTGTATTCAGCCCTTTGTTGGGTAAAAGCCTTCCTTTAATACGCTGGTCAAGTATGGGTTGGCGGACTGCACATGTCTTTCGAAAACTTGATATGTCCTTTCAGACATGCAGGTTTCCTCACGATGTTTTCCTTCGTAAGGCAAGTGGTAATCATGTTGAAAATGATTCGCACATCAAAAAAAAAGAGGTGTGAGACCCGGGATTTGAACCCGCTTCACTCGGTTTCCCGAGCGAGCGTGCTACCACTGGACTCCCACCGCTACCTAAACAAAATAAATTTCAGTAGTAACTCTATTTATAACTGGGATAAACGAATGAAAATGAAACAAAGCCATCCACTTGTAGTAAGCTATTTTCTCAATATTATGGAAATTACGATATAAGAACGTATTATTTTAACATGTTTGGTTATGGGATATTTTACTAAAATATCAATAACAAATCTATACAAACTACATAAAAGTTCATTTATTTATCTGAAGTAAATTTTCTTTCTACCTCAACACTCCATGCTTATATCTCTACTCTATAGCCCCATCCCATAAGCAGCAAAATAAACGCATAAGCGTTTACAATTGTGGTTGACGCTACTTCTACTGCACTGTTCTATGGTTAGTTCTGTTACGGCATACTCAAACGTGGGGAGGCTTATCACGTCGACGCAGGCTGTCAGGGGCAGGCTACAAAAATACTGTTGTTTCCTTATTGTTGTTAAAAGGGCCGCTTGTTTGCCCTTGTTTAATTACTACAGCCTTTTGTTCAGGACCACATTGACGGTGCATTGTTATAATGTAGTTTAAATATTTACTGAAAAATAACCTGTAAAATGAGTTTCAGGGAATAATAATAAATTCAACGCGTAGTTTTGTTGCTAAAAGAAGATCTGTTTTAGTCTAGAAATAATACTTTATAATTCTTACATATTTCAAAGTCGATATGTGTTGTGCAAAATATATATGTAGATATTGACTGTCTCATTGATTTAGACAGTTCTTGAGCTTTCAAAAAGCTTATCAAAACTTGTATCCAGAACAATAATAGCAACACAACGTCTAAAAGTTGTAAATTTACCCTAAAGTAAAACAATACAAAATTACCTAAAATTCGTCCAGTTGTTTCATAATAAACACGTAACACGAACTCGTATAAACAATAGATATCTCAAGTTTCAAGTTAGATGGAGTCAGCGGCCCAAGTGTAGGGCAGTTGCCTTTCATTAATAGTATTGTAGCTTTTGTTTCTTACTGCTTTGTCGTAGCTTTCAAATCTTAGCTTTTATAATTTGAATACGAGTATAATAAGCTTTTAGAGCTTTCACATTGTATTACTTTGATTGGTTGATACAACTTTATGTTTACTCGTGTAACAGATAACTTTCATAGTAACTAACTAATCATTGTTCAATTTGACGACACGTTTGGGTCAGTTTGTAGTGCCTACTTGCCAGCGATCACGGGTTCGAGTCCCGCTGGAGGCATTAATTTGTGTGATGAGCACGAATGTTTGTACTCCAGTCACGGGTGTTTATATTTATATGTATGTATTTAAAGTGACATATGTGTAGTGTATAAACTATCTGGTATCCATAACACAAGCCTCGTAGCTTAACATGGAACTAGATGGTGCTGTGTGTTAATGTCTCAACATATTTATTTATTTAATGTTTTTTGTTCTGTGGCTTATTAGCGTCATACCATCTATACTAGAATCATCAAGACAATTTTTAATACATTTTTAATTTAGATAATTGCGGTACAAAAGCAATAGTGCATTGTAAATGTACAGAAAATGAAATTGTAATTGTTGGTACACTTTGAAAGTCACCGCTTTAACGATACTCCATGAAAATTTCCCTCCATCCAACAGTTAAATTAAATTAACTAATTGTCAACTCAATACTCGACACCCGAAAAAAATCTATTAAGATTTAATAAAATCATGACCTAAATAACGTCTTACCATTTCAATTTTCCGGACCAAAAGGGTGGTACGTCTTTGTTGGGAGACTCCCCCCCACCTATTGTAAGGCACACAAGCTTTCAGAGTAATGAAGAGCATTTTCGTCCGATTCTGAACACAATAGCCGTTTTAATACAAGAGAGAGGAAACTCCTTTGTCGCGCTGTGCATTGTGATGAACGAGTGTGTTACATACGTTGTTTTTTGTCTCGCGTTTTTGTTTGTGCGATTGTCGACTACAATGTGATGTAAAACATGGATCTTGATGTGTTGTAATGAAAATGGCACACTTATGCCTGGATTATAGATGGAGCGTTTGTGCTATGCAGCTTTGTCTCTGATAGTGGAATGAAGTTCTTAACTGTGTTTACTTGTTTTGTTGTTATGTACTTAGATATTAGTGTAATTTATCATTATGTTATGTCACAAAGCAAAAATTTAAATACATTTGCTAGATATGCTTACGAGTACTCATCCCTTTTTTATATCCCACAGCTATGCCCAGATGTGAGATATAAAAAAGGGATGGGATATAAAAAATTGAGGGGATCAGGCCATAGTGGCTTGGCCACGCCGGCCAAGTGCTTGTTGCTGATGCTCTCTCAGACATTTGGGTTTTCTTGACCTGAGACTTGAATCCACATCACTTGGTTTTCCAAGCATACGCGTTTCCACTGGGCTATCACTGCCTAAATGCATACATGGTACCATGCAATTACCTATTATTTCTTTCATATTAAACTTCCTTTATTAACTTACCGTATAAAATTTCATAGAAAGCAGTAAATACCTATTAACGTACAGTAAATTAATTTTCTATTATACAGAAACTAAGAGAGTAGTCTGTACTCTACAGTAACGAGGTAATACGTTGAGTACTCATTACGTGTACCATTATATTATGTATTTTATTGACTATAAGTAATCTAACTTAATTTGAAAGAGAAATAAACCTAAAAACCAGCTATTGATTAACTGTATAGTATGAGATTTGCTAGAAGCAATTAAAGCTTTCACTATCTAGTTCCTGACAGTGTCAGATTAAATTAATTTTATTGTATAGCTAGCTATTTGTAAAGCTAACAAAGGCGTATTAATAAAAATAAAATATGAAATTTTAAATAAAACTATCGACCATGACCATGATTGCTGTAAAGCATTCGAAACGTCAGGAACCAAAAATCTAAATAAACCCGCGAAAAAATCCGAAAAGATAGTTTTATTCAAAATGTCAAATATGAATGTTACAGAAATATTTTTATATAGATATAATCTATGAAAATATACATTATTTATAAGAAAAAAAAAACAAATTAAACTAAATATTTAAAAATATATCATTTACTAAGCTTACTGCCTTTTACTGTTATTGCATAACATTATTCTTTAATGCTAACATTGTTTAAGAGGCGGGATGTAGGAAATAATTATTGTAGAGTGGCAACACTCGGCACGTGCGATTTGTAATTGTTAATTAAATTAAAAATAATATTCGTAGCTATGAGCGCTCGCTCGATCGAATGGGTCGAGTAATTTTGTGCCTACGTGGGCGTTAGTTGCTATAATAAAGAGTTTAAAGATGCATGTGGGTAGAAATATATTTACTTTTCTAATAACATTAAATAGTACCAACATGTAGTTTGTGTGTATTTAAATGGGGACTTAAGTGTTTACTATGTAATGTGGATATAGACGTGATTTGTAGACCATCAGCTCGGTTATGGCGTAAGTTGACGATCGATTGTCGATGATAAAACTGCATTGATGTTTTTTGTTAAAACCAATTCAAAATTATTTCTTAAATAATGTATGAAAATATATGATACTAGCGACTCACCATCGTTTCGCTCGGGTTCGTCCCTAAGTACGTTTTAAGGGTTAGTATGAAATACAAATCTTTAAATTTCTCGGCTTTTCTTGTATGCATATATTATACATATAAATTTTCTTCTTAAATCACTCTATCTACTGCTGAAAACTGCATTAAAATCCATTGAGTAGTTTAAAAGATCTAAGCGAACAGACAGCGGAAGCGAGATCATTTTATACCTACTATGTAAATATATGAAAATCTACATTATCTTGCCTTCACTTCCGTCTGTCAAAAATATTGCTTTAATAGGGATTTTTATAAAATAAATAAAAATATATCGAAGAATTTGCCTTGCCTTGGAATACAACCAGATGTGTCATTTTAAAATATCTTTTCCGATTTTAAAGGAAATTACAATTCGTATCAGTATCGCCACGACAGAACCTATAATAAGTAGACGATCTTATCTAACAAAAGCAACAGTACCCTCCCTATCACATAATGAAAACGGGAAAAACTTGTGTAGCGGAATGAAAAGCGCAAATTCGTCATTAGGCGGCGTTTATATTGTGCCTTCATCCATCGTTACTGAAAATTCGGTACGCGAGAACGGGACGAAAGTTGGTCCTGGATTGTTCCTTTCAATGTTGGCTACATTGTTTTCTCTTTTGTACGCCGCTGAATCAGAATTGTCTAGTCCCTTTAAATGGACGGTGGCGCCCCTCCACGGTATGAATACTGCCTTCTATAAAAGAGGTAGACAAAGGGTTGGTCTCTTGAATCGACTGGGAGACAGGTCGTTCGTTTCGATTATATTGTATCGATCAATGTTATTGTCTTCCCAATGAGAGATGGTTAGAGCAAATTACTTTTCTGTATTTTGTTTCACTGCCATTAATAGTTATGAATTATGGTTGCAAGAGTAAGATTGTTCTATAGTATTAGAACATATGTATGTAGTGTATACAGGGACTTTATTTTTAGTTAAAAGCTCCGATTTAACATGTACCTATATGGAAAATCTAGATTTAACATGTATTCGTCTTGATGCAAGAACTTAAAGAACACTGACTTCAAACAGCCTAAAATTCACAGCACATCATTACTTCCTAACTTATCTAAGAAATGTAGATCACTAATAATTATAATTAAACTAATCAATAAATAAAAGGCAGTGGTAGCCCAGTGGTAACGCGCTTGCTTGGGAAACCGAGTGAAACGGGTTCAAATCCCGGGTCTCGCACCTCTGATATTTTCATGTGCGAATCATTTCTAGCCCACTTGCCTTACGGTGAAGGAAAACATCGTGAGGAAACCTGCATGTATGATTACTGAGAGAACCTAGCAAGTTTTCGAAAGACATGTGAAGTCCGCCAACCCGCACTTGGCCAGCGTGGTGGACTATGGCCTGATCCCCCTCGTACTGAAGGGAGGCCCGCGCCCAGCAGTGGGACGTTAAAAAGGGCTGAATACAATACAATCAATAAATGAAGACCTTATCTGTCTGCACAATTTTTATGTACATAAATTCTCGATATGCGTGTTTTCATACTCTCCTTGGTCGGTTTTCATGAAATTATATACAGGGTATATATAAGGTCATCCCGCCTACATGATTAGACCTAATAGGTAGCGCTGTTGTTATCTAATTTTTTTTTAATTTTACAACCAAACGAAATCAGCGGCAGGACAATGTCTACACTTTACAAATATTAAAAACAAAACTATGTTTTTAGTTTCTATTTTCAGCATGGACGGCAGCCATTTTATGCATAGACATAATTACTATATAGTATGTACATATGTCACTAGTTGATATCTAATACTTATGTATACGCGTAAATGGGTAGTTTTTGTTTTAAAATTCTAATTTTAGTTTAGTTTTAAACTAAAATCATGTTATAGGTGCCGAATGGAAGCTTCTAACAGAAGATGAGAAGAGGCCGTTCATCGATGAAGCCAAACGGCTACGGGCTATGCATATGAAGGAGCACCCCGACTACAAATATCGGCCGAGACGGAAACCCAAGACGTTAAGAAAGGAAGGCTACCCTTACTCCATACCATATCCCAGTGTACCCATGGACGCTTTGAGGGCTGGTAAGTCATTTTTGCGTTATTTGACCGACTTCGAATATGGATTGTAATTAATTAGGGTGTTTTTTTTTGTATATGTTTAAATAATTTGTTAGATTTCCTATGGAGAAATTAAGTTTATACATACTTCATTTTCCATATATTAACCATCAAAAATGACATTCCCGCACAAACTTTTATTCGCTATTAAAGGAATTTCCAAAAATTCTTCCTTACGGCTTTTCCATATCTAGCTCATATTCATATATAAAGAACTCTTGTGAGTCATTTTATTGCCAGTTGCTGAGTCTGACTGAGTGCAGCCTTAGAGTTTTATTAAGTAAATTATAATAATTAGCATAGGTGAGATTTAAACGGGGGACATATCACAAAAATAATGAATTCAAATTTTCGAATGTTTAATTACTGTTATTAGTATTATATTAGTATTGAATTTACTTTTGGAAAATGAAGAAAATGTAATTAGTTTTAGTTGATTTTGAAGTCATCATACTTTTTAATATCCTACATATATTAAAAGTATATTATAAAGATCTTTTTGTTCATAGGAAAATGATAATAAATAATGCTTGGCATTGTTGAACCAATTTCTATAAAATTCTAAATACTTATAGAATCAAATGAATGTTCTACTGAATATTGTACCTATGGAAGCTTTCAGAACTAACTCTTTTCATAGCGAAATAGAAAGTGAGCAGAACTACGGGAAAGAAGTAGTTAAAAACAAAATTTTAAGTAGGTTTGAATATAATACCTGTTCATGTAATCTATACCTACATATAATTTATTTCTAACTGAGTCGAACCCGTACATTAAATATTTTTTGAAAAATCTTTTTAATAAGTTTTTTCAAAAAATATTTAGTAAATAGTAGTCATTTTAT
This sequence comes from Brenthis hecate, assembly GCA_951806755.1. Lineage (NCBI taxonomy): Eukaryota > Metazoa > Arthropoda > Insecta > Lepidoptera > Nymphalidae > Brenthis > Brenthis hecate. The sequence goes on along the minus strand of OX638265.1, from coordinate 6,792,752 downwards.
AATCGATACAAAGGCCGCATCTATAGTTTTTAGAATTTTTGTCTGTTTGACTGTCTGTCTGTCTGTCTGTTTGGGAAAGCATCACGAGAAAACCACTGGACAGATTTTGATGAAATTTGATGTGATGATACCAGGTTATCCGGGTCAACATATTGGATACTTTTTACTGCGGAAAAATATCTCATCTCTGACAGATCTATACTAAGTGTTAAAACGAACCCGAGCAGAGCGAGGGTGAGTCGCTAGTCGACAATATGTTAAAAGCATGTGAACAAGACCATTTTATTTAAACGTAGTAGTTTCAATACAATGTCAGTTTATGCGATAAAAAATGCTCGCAATAGCCTGTCATTAGATATCGTAAATTGTGATGGTTTCACACGATTGCTTCAATTAAAATTGTTTTTTTTTTGTTCCTTCCACGCATGCATATAATATGAGTATCCATTGGTTATTTTGACAATTTTTTTTTAAATATGAATTTAGCTTTAAAAACATGTTTACATACATACTTTCTCTAGCGGAGTAAACAGAATAAATGTGCATAATAAGGTACCTCTCTAATTCACTCTTAGTTTATTATTGGTCTATCAGCGTAAAAAATTATATTGAAATTTTTTCTAACTCCCCAAACAACTAAACGTAAAAGAAAATATCTAAATATTTTGCTTACGTCTTAGAATGTACCCACTAATTTTCCATCAAATCCGACAAACTCATAAAAAAACCTTGGTTACTTTTATTTTTTACTATTATTTCAGAATACTCTATAGAATGATGTAAAAAATAATTTATTGTAGTTTTCCTGTTACGGATATCGTAGCACAAAAACCGCTGTAAATCTTACAACTAAGTTACCGGTAATAAATTATTGTCTTTCTAACCCCGCTCTTCACATTCCAGGATTAAAACATGTCTTATAATAAAAATTTGCATTTCCTTAAGCGCAAAAATTTTGGTAAATATTTTTTTTGTATAATTTTTTTATAGTAAAAACGTGTGATATATATTTTTAACTAGCAACTCAACTCGCTCCGCTTGGGTTTGTCCCTATTTAGGTATGTTTTAACGTTAAGTATAGATTTCTTAGAGATAAGATATTTTCCAGCAGTAAAAATTAATCTATATGTTGACCCGGATAACCAGCTATCATAATACCAAATTTCATCAAAATCCCTCCAGTGAGTTTTCCGGGATGCCGTCACAGACAGACAGATATTTTTCTAAAAATTATAGATTCGGCTTCTGTATCGATAATAATGTCTATTTCAATAAGAAAAATATTTAATATACAGATTCGGCTTAGTTACAATTTTATTATTATATGTATACCTAGATATAATTGTACAATGTTGTATTTTTCTTATACCTACCTAGACCTACTTTATTCATTATCTTTTTTTTCATTATAGAAAAAGGCCTATTGAAGATATACCTATAAAAATATTATCCATTATAGAATAATATGAAATTCTATACCTATAAAATATATATATATTATATATATATATAATGATATATTCTCGTATATATATATATATATATATATATATATATATATATATATATATAAAATAAATTTATTTCGTGTATCTCGGAAACGGATCTAACGATTTGGATCAAATTTTATATTTAGATAGGGTTTACCTTTATATTTGTTGGTGTCTTTTGACCGCCGAAAAACGCCAGCAGTAGCTCGGTCGCCCTGGCGCCCTGGTACTAAAGTAGAAACCAGTAAAATAGTAGGTACCTACCTATATACTATACATATAATATTAATCTATACATATAATAAAAATGTCACTGATCGCTGTCTGCACATGAAAGATTTTTAAGAAAAACCTTTTTAGGGGACTTTTTTAAAGCAATAGAACTGAAAACATAGAATTTTTAAAAATTTGCTGTTTGTCTGTGCGTTTGTCCGCGCTTATCTCAGAAATGGCTAAACCTAATTGGGTGTGGTTTTCACTAATGTATTGTGGTAAGCTTCACTTAACATTAAGTATTTGATTTATTTCAATCAGTTTATAAATAAAAAAGTTATGTCAATTAAAAAAATCACCTAAGGACAAACCCGAGCGAAGCTAGGGTAAATCGCTAGTCTATAATGTAATGTTCTTGATAATATTATAATACTTGGTAACTAGCTATCATCATGTCAAATTTCACTAAAATATTAGAATAAGCCTATGTGTTATTCTATACTATAATCTATCTCTGTGCCAAATTTCATCCAGATCCGTTCAGTCGTTCTGGCGTGTAACAAACAAACATACATACATTCATACATACATTTTTACAAACTTTCGCGTTTATAATATTAGTAGGATTTTAATAAGACCATGGTACAAAGTTTCGTTCACAATCAATAGATGCGATGAACTCCATTATTACATTGTCATCGATTCAACCATAACGGTAGATCCATTACATAAGTGCGGTGCTTCGTTTGAACTCGCTTAATTTAAACATTAAAATATTTTTTTTATATTATTTAATATTTTGCATACATTTATAGTAATAATTTTTTGAAGCTATGTTGGATTTGATATTAAAAGCTCATATAATATGCTAGTGACTTACCCATGCTTCGCTCGGGTGCGTCTATAGGTGCGTTTTATATAGATAAAAGTAGTTATTGTGAAATTAGGAAATAGACCCATGTTTTTTTTCTGTAGACCTTTTTAATACCTACAATTTTCTAGTACATTTTTTAAATGTATCTAAAGGTTTAGCCAGCGTTAGCCATATGTAATCGTACAAAAATAGTTTTTTGACAAAACACCGTCTAGGTTTAGATATTTTTTATAAAATATTTACATATTATGTACACAAACCTTCCTCACTTATCGCTATTTTTATTAGTGAAAACCATATCAAAATCCGTTGCGTAGTTTAGAAGAAGTAAGCGGAGAAACAGAGAGACTCAGACAGCAACTTTGTTTTATACTACAGAATGTGTATCGATAGGTAATGACTGCTTAGTTACAAATTATACACCTGCTTAAATTATAGGTCATAGATAGATATGAAAGTCCTTTGTAACAAAGTAATGTTTACAATACACAAGTTACGTTACATATTATGTATAGTGATATCGGATTTTTTTTGTATTATACTAACCACCTACTAACAAATATTGCAAGTTTAAAAAATTATTCAAGAAATTTGCGTTTTAAAGTTTAGTTTAGATTTCTCAGAGATGAGTTTTTCCCTGAAGTAAAAAGTATCCTATATGTTGACCCGGGTAACTAGCTATCATCATGTCAAATTTCATTAAAATCTGTGCAGTGGTTTTTTCGTGATTCTCGTTCTTGCCAGTGTGGACTATGGCCTAATCCCTCTGTTCAGATGACCAAAAAAATAAATTCTTAGGTTTTACATATTAGTATACTCTTACATTGCAGTTTTTGTATTCTTTCTCAGAAATGAGATATTTTCTCGCAGTAAAAAGTATCCTATATGTTGACCCGGATAACCAGCTATCATCATAGCAAATTTAGTCAAAATCTGTCCAGTGGTTTTCTCGTGATGCGTTTCCATACAGACAGACAGACAAAAATTTCAATAAGATTTTCCAAAAAATATTTAATGAACAGATTCGACTCAGTTACAATTTTATTATACGTATAGATAGAAAAAACAAATTTTAATAAAAATTGTACTAACTTGAAGTAAAGACGGCATCGCGGTCACTCGCCTCGCGACAAAAACACCCACGGTCACGATTTTTTATCGTGACTCTTTAAACTAAGAAACGTAGACAAGTTAGAAAAAAATCTTTTACAATAAACGTTATTATTGTTGAATAGGCGACTTTTTTTAATTCGATGAATAATTACAAATATGCGCATTTTATTTTCCTTTTCTGTTTCTGTTGTTTGTTATTCATTGTTTACGGTTATATGAGATAGCATTTAACATTTTTGTTTCGTTGTGTGTTTTATTTAGTACAGTTTTTCCTATCAGGTGGAATATAATATTTTCATTTGCATCAAACGGTAGGTACTAAGCAATATTTATACAATTTTGAAATAACATTAGATTTTCTTGGCCATACTTATTATAGACTAGTGACTAACCCTTGATTCGCTTCGGAATCGTTCTTAGTGATAAACAAAAACAAGTCTATCCCACATGAACCGTACATTTTTCCGGGATATTTTTAGCTTATGTGTTATTGCCATATGCCTTTAATCCAGATCACAGGATTCTCGAATTCAGATCTTTAATCAGAATACGTTCAGACGTTCTGTCGTGATAGAGTAACAAACATACACCCATCCATTCTCACAAACTTTCACATATATAACATTAGTATGGATAATAGATAATGCTTAAAAAATATCAGGTTTTTAACAAATTTCTTAACTATAAACAGAAATTATTCATAATTTGAAGAATCCTTTCATCTTAATAGAAAGTAATTGAATTTTCTATATTGAATATAACACAATAAGACAGACTATTGCACTAAAACCCTGACCCCCACACTAAAAAGAAATGTGAAAAGCTTTTGAGATCGGTACGCATAGTTTAAACCTTGACTGCTTTTGACAGTTGACAGTGAAAACTGTCAAAGTGGGAGCCACAATGGGAAAAACTAACCCTTGTATGGGGTGCGTCAAATTTCGCTCCTTAGGTTAGGCTGACACGCGATTATGTTTATTGAAAGATCCCGCTTTTTAGATGTTATGGAGTTTAAAGGGTGTTTTGTGGTCTTGGGGGCTTTAGCGGGCATTACTAATGTTCTGTGAGTAATCGAATTCGAACTGTTTAAATTTAAGCGCATTATAGTGTGTAACAATAACGTTTGTGAAATGGTTTTCGTTTTTAGTAATCATTTATGCTCTGTTGGGTCACTTTTAATGTATAGCTTACCTTTTATTTAAGGATAACAATGTATGGAACTTGACCAAAACAAACAGACCGCATTATAATATATTTCTCTAATATACATATAGATACCTACTTACGTATTTATCTCATGCTATAACACTCGATTTAGCCAAAGATTTTAATACACGAAAGAATATAAAAGAGATTATTTTTATATTAAAAATATACTTCCAGATTAAATAATTTAACTGGTTATTTTATATGCTGTAAAATAACTTTGAAACACTTGCATGAGATAAGCTCTTAAACGTTCTAAATCTATAAAACGTTTACAATCCCAAACTCATGTTTAATCACCCCACTTTCATTCCGCCATAAACTCACGGTGGCAATTAAGTTAAAAGCTATTTGGTGTGACGCGACCCTTAGTTAAGGGTAGCTACACACGTGCAAGCCACGCCCACGTTTAGACCGCAGGGAGTAAACGCTTGTAAAAACTAATATGTCTGCACATTAATAATGTTGGTTGTTTGACAGTTATATTTTTTAAATAATAATTTTGCGCGAATTTAAAGTTTTGTGGAATCCTACTTAAAAATCATAATTAAAAATAGATATAATTAAACTACATACAGCTTTACCATGAGTAGGTGCTTACAAAATAAATAATTATTTCTTTAAAAAATCTATAGTAGGTAGGTATATGTATATAATAGCAAAATTTAAGACATTCAATATAACATTTTTAATTTTTATATTATTTTACTAGCGGCTCCCAATGTGAGGACTAAACTTTTTTTTAAAGTTTCCTCAAGTAAATAATTACTTATACATATCTGAGCTCAATTCTACGCACAATTCATTTTGTGTGTATACAACATTAAGTTGGGTTTCAAAACCAATTGTTAATACACGAAAATCTATAAGTCCAAATAAAAAGGTCGCTAAGAGGTCTTAAGGGTCGTTACACACGCGGCAGTCACGTGGCCAGGGTTGCGACACACTTAGTTCCGTCCTACCAATTGAAAGTTATGGTGGAAATTCACATTGACTAATTATATGACATTACTTTCATTGCAAATAACTTGTCGGCGACGGAAAACCTATCTTCGAGTAACGTGTGTATTAATATAGGGACAATGTCATTTTAGCATAATTGTTGTAAATATGAAATCTCATTCTTATTAGATTTATTATGTTAAAATAAGTTCTAATTAGTGTAATAAGGTTAGTTTAGAGTATTTTTTGCTTATTTGAATCATATAAGAATATTTAACATTAATTTGAAAGGAATAGGTACGTAAGTAAAATGTTAGCATATAATTACGTAACTTGAAAATGAGATTTTTTGTTTCTTGCAATAGCATAATAGTTTATGTTTTAAATAATAGATTTTATTATAAAACTTATAATAAAACAAGAATTAGGTCGATAGGACTATCCGTTCAAAAGTTATAAGGGAAAATGTATAGTAAAAATGTAGCAACCTAGAAAGTTAGATATTTTTGTTTTAAGACTTTTTAATTAATTATTATATATTGAATATTATGTTTTAATATTGTATAATAGTATGTAAGGCATGTAAATAAATAAATATGTGTAAGGTGTTTTACTGAAAACATAAAATAAAAGGACTCTCAAGGTTTCGGTTTAGGGAAATTTTACTCGAAAAATGAGCTCAAAGTACGCGGCTCTCTGTAAGGTATTAACGGGCCAAATAAAAGGCGAGCCATTTCTCGATTCGAGTCAGTCGCAAGACAGCCACCGAAGAGGCAACAACTAAAAGGAAAAGGAAGAACCGAAACCAAGAGAGAAAAAAGGAAAAATTGTGTTTTTATTTCATCGCCTCTAAGTATAGTCTCCTGTCAACGAAGAAACCCTAGTGGATCGGGACCCAAGCTACGCATTCAGGGGTGCGTGGTGGCGTACATTACCAGCGAACGGACATACTGCCGTGTACGCCAAGAACGTCTGGGAGATTGTCCCAGGTCGACCTCCGGGTACTAGACATACCCTGGTTCTGGTCGTCCGAAACAGTTGGTCCTTCGAGCCGGATCCCTGCCAGAAGAAGTTCAGAAGAAACAGAAGATTGCGTTCAAGATGCCGGTAACCAGGTCGCAGAAGGATGCCCCCTCACGTCCCGGGTCTCGTCCTTCAGATAGGGACGCGACAGATGGAACGTCGGGATCAGAAGGGGTCACGTCAGCGTTGGCGTCATCGGGAACTGCAACTACATCAAACACTTCTTCGGGTACCACGACCACGGAGGGCACCACAGTGACGGAGACTACGGTTACGACTGCAACTACGGCGGCGTCTATGGAAGGCAACAAAGAAGATGCTGCACAGAGGATGACCAGGAAGAGCCAAGAAGATGTACCTGGAAAGGATGTTCAAGGCTCCTCCAAGACCCTGAAACCGATGGGGGTCAGTCGTCGCGCCAGGTCCACGAAGACCACGAGTTCCTCGGCCAGAAGACGCGAGCTAGAAGCAAAGGAAGAGTTGGCACGCCTGGAGTTGAAGCAAGCACAGGCTGAAACTAAGCTAGCCCGTGTCAGATTGGAGATGGCACAGTGTGAAGAAGAGGACTCCGTGGATGAAGACCTGGAAGGCAGAACAGCACAGGTGCAGAACTGGATCGAGACGTCTGTGCTGGAGGATGGCAACAAAGTTCAACCAGAGATGCGAGGTCCACACCCCTTGGAAGAGCCACAGAAGATGAAGCCTGAAGAGAACTCCTCAACGAGAGGAGCTACGATTGAAATTCAAGTACTGACGGCAGCATTGAAGGAAGCTCTTACCACGCGAGGACCAGCAGGACAGCCAACCTACATTCACGAGTTACCCTACTTCGACGGCAACAGCAGCGAGTGGATGGCCTTCAAGGTTGTCTATGAAGATACAGCACCGATGTTCAACAACGTCCAGAATATGGCTCGGCTAAGAAGAGCACTGAAGGGCAACGCAAGAGAAGCTATCAAGAGTCTGCTGTACTCCGAAGCCTCTCCGATGGAAGTGATTCAAGCCCTCAGAAGAAGATATGGAAGACCAGATGCACTGGTGCTGGCAGAGTTGGACAAGGTCAAAACGTTGCCGAAGATTTCTGAAAACCCAAGGGACATATGCCTCTTCGCGAGCCAGATCAGCAACAGCGTAGCGGCAATAAAAGGATTGAAGAAACCACAGTACCTGCATTCACCTGAGATGGTGAAACAAATTATTGAGAAGATGCCTACGATCCTCAAGTTCCGATGGTACGACTTCATTGAAACAACAGAAGAAGGCGAGCTCTCCGACCTAACACTGGTGTCCAAGTTCCTGAACAGAGAAGCAGACAAGTGTGGAGCCTATGCATCAACAGAAGAGAAGAGCGGGTTCAGACGGACTCATCGACAAGCAACGCATTCAACTAAGGAAAAGGACTTCAAAGAAAAGGTTTCAAGATCAGAGAAGACTTGCCCCATGTGTGAGGGTGAACACTTCCTCGTCGGGTGTCAGAAGTTCCTGAAGGCGTCTGTGCAAGATCGATGGGCAATAGTGAAGAAAAGCCGCGTTTGCTTCAAGTGTTTACAAGGGACACATCGGAAGGAGAGCTGCAAGAAGCCGTCGTGCAAGGAATGCAAGAGGTGGCATCATCATCTGCTGCACGTCGAGACAGAGAAAAGTTCCTCGGAAGAACAGAAGAACAAACCACAAGAAGTGGCGAGCATCATGGCATCGGTGAATGCGGTCAACAACGCAAGGGCATACCTGAAGATAATTCCGATAGAAACCTTCGGGTCAAAAGGATCAAAGAAGATATTGGCCCTCATGGATGAAGGGTCAACAGTGTCGCTGCTAGACCAGAAGGTAGCAGAAGAAATCGGCGCTCAAGGAAGAAAGGAGGAACTGGTCATCGAGACTGTTGGAGGCAGGCTGATAAGGAAGGAAGACTCTCAGATGCTGGACCTTACGGTAAAGGGGATTCATCAGAATACCAAGAAGACCTTGAGAAGAGTCCGGACCATCGACGAGTTGAAGCTTGCACCGCAGTTCCTAGAAAAGAAAAGGATAGAAGAGTGTCAACACTTGAAGAAGATTGCTGACTCTCTATATTATAAGGGGGAGTCACCACAGCTGCTCATCGGTCAAGACAACTGGGAGCTAATCATGACTCAAGAAGTAAGAAGAGGGAAACCAGGACAACCAGTCGCTTCAAGAACAGGACTTGGATGGGTGCTCCACGGGTCAGACACTGGAGGCGCGAAAGTGGTGCACTTCTTAAACACGTGTCTACATGTCAGCACGCCAGAAGAAGAGATGCATCAAGCCATCAAGGATCACTTCGCAATCGAAGCACTTGGAGTACTACCAAGAAGACCCACTACGGATTCAGAAGGAAGAGCACTCACCATCCTAGAGAAGACCTGCAGAAGACTAGAAGATGGTCGATTTGAAGCTGGACTTCTATGGAAAAATGAAGATGAACAGATGCCTGAAAGCTACACGTCTGCCAAGAACCGATTGTTCAACATTGAAAAGAAGATAGACAAAGACCCTCAGCTGAAGGCAGAATACAATAAGCAGATCCAGCATCTAATCGACAGCAAGTATGCAGAAGAAGCACCTGGTGGACAAGAAGATTCAAAGAAGACATGGTACCTCCCTCATTTCTCCGTGGTACATCCATTGAAGAAGAAAATAAGGATCATCTTCGACGCTGCAGCCAAGTCTAAAGGGAGAAGCCTCAACGACGCTTTACTACCGGGACCAGACCTACTGCAATCGCTCTTCGGGGTATTACTGAGGTTCCGGCAAGGCCCGTTTGCAGTGGCAGCCGACATAAAGGAAATGTTCCTGCAAGTTCGCATCCGGCCAGAAGATAGAAACAGCTTGAAGTTCCTGTGGCGAGGGGATCGTCGTGACGTAGCACCGAAGGAGTACAGAATGACATCAGTCATCTTCGGCGCGACATCATCTCCTAGCACAGCGATCTACGTGAAGAACCGGAACGCGGCGGACTACAAGAAGCAGTACCCAGAGGCAGCAAAGGCAATCGAGCTGAACCATTACATGGATGACTACCTGCACAGCTTCCATTCAGAAGAGGACTTCAAGAGAATTACAGCGCAGGTGGACTTCATTCACAAAAAGGCGGGCTTCGAACTCCGAGGATGGGCGTCAAACCACTCCGACCTGCTGCAAGACGTGAAGATTGAGTCAGTTGAGAAGACAGAGGTGGACCTTGGTGAGAAGGAAGAGAAGACACTGGGACTACGCTGGTTTACAGAAAGGGACTCCATAGGCTTTAGGGCGAACCTTCGGAACACGCCAGAAGAAGTGGCACAAGGACTCAAGGTACCTACGAAGAGAGAAGTCACCAGCGCCGTGATGTCGACCTTCGATCCACTAGGGCTAGCATCACCAATTCTCATCCAAGGCAAAAGGCTGCTCCAGAACATATGGCGAAGTGGCGTCGGTTGGGATGAAGAGATAGAAGAAAAGGAGTACGAGTCATGGAAGACTTACCTGGAGAAGATGAAGCTGCTCCAAGACCTTCAGATCCCGAGATGTCTGGCACCACGTCGCACCGAGGGGGAGCTGCACACGTTCACGGATGCAAGCGAAATGGCGTATGCAGCTACGGTATATTGGAGAACTGAAAATCAAAATGGGACTTATGACGTCAGCTTAGTAGCAGCAAAAGCAAGAATCGGCAGCTTCGAGGACAACGAGCTTGTGGGCAGACACACCTGGAAGGCTACGCAGCGACTTGCCGATCACTTCTGGCAACGTTGGCTGAGAGAGTATTTGCCCACTCTACTACCAAGGAAGACCAAAGGAAGAGTCAGCGCCACAGATTTGCAAGTCGGAGACATCGTACTGATCGTCGATCACAGCCTACCAAGATGCATCTGGCCACGCGGAAGAATCCTGCATGTGTATCCTGGACCAGACGGGCGGACCAGAGTCGTCGACGTCGAGACCAGAGGAGGTGTTCTACGGAGGCCCAATTCGAGAGTGGTGCTGTTGGTGCCGGGAGCGTCGCCGAGTCCAGGAGTTGGTGCAAAGCACGAGGGGGAGAATGTCGGCGACGGAAAACCTATCTTCGAGTAACGTGTGTATTAATATAGGGACAATGTCATTTTAGCATAATTGTTGTAAATATGAAATCTCATTCTTATTAGATTTATTATGTTAAAATAAGTTCTAATTAGTGTAATAAGGTTAGTTTAGAGTATTTTTTGCTTATTTGAATCATATAAGAATATTTAACATTAATTTGAAAGGAATAGGTACGTAAGTAAAATGTTAGCATATAATTACGTAACTTGAAAATGAGATTTTTTGTTTCTTGCAATAGCATAATAGTTTATGTTTTAAATAATAGATTTTATTATAAAACTTATAATAAAACAAGAATTAGGTCGATAGGACTATCCGTTCAAAAGTTATAAGGGAAAATGTATAGTAAAAATGTAGCAACCTAGAAAGTTAGATATTTTTGTTTTAAGACTTTTTAATTAATTATTATATATTGAATATTATGTTTTAATATTGTATAATAGTATGTAAGGCATGTAAATAAATAAATATGTGTAAGGTGTTTTACTGAAAACATAAAATAAAAGGACTCTCAAGGTTTCGGTTTAGGGAAATTTTACTCGAAAAATGAGCTCAAAGTACGCGGCTCTCTGTAAGGTATTAACGGGCCAAATAAAAGGCGAGCCATTTCTCGATTCGAGTCAGTCGCAAGACAGCCACCGAAGAGGCAACAACTAAAAGGAAAAGGAAGAACCGAAACCAAGAGAGAAAAAAGGAAAAATTGTGTTTTTATTTCATCGCCTCTAAGTATAGTCTCCTGTCAACGAAGAAACCCTAGTGGATCGGGACCCAAGCTACGCATTCAGGGGTGCGTGGTGGCGTACATTACCAGCGAACGGACATACTGCCGTGTACGCCAAGAACGTCTGGGAGATTGTCCCAGGTCGACCTCCGGGTACTAGACATACCCTGGTTCTGGTCGTCCGAAACATAACTTATTAACTAACTCTGTTGGTACTTTTACGCACATGGCTGTTTTTTGCTTAACTGGGTCCAATTACTAATATACATAAAAACTAAAAATTTAATTTTCATACAAACACAAAAACGACTGCCGAACCGTAGACCGTCATTACATCAAGTTTCATATCAAAATATATTACACAACAATAAAGCGAAGAATCCAATATAATTATGCTAATTACATGCTTAAAACAAACAAATGCCAGTTGTAATTTCTACGCCATTGTTCTGGAAGCTAACTTGGTCGGGTTTACACAGATGCATAAGCAACGTTTACACATTTCTTTTATAGGGCCGTATATTTCTTTATGAGAACAGATATTGGACAAGTGTGAAAATAATAATTTGGAAACAAAAAACATTGAATTTTAATTTGAGGTGCTTAATGACTAAATAGGTATACCTATAATAAGATTAATTGGACGTTTCCCATACTTCAAAGTAGTTTACGATGTAAGCTTAAGTTTTATGACATACTACTGCAAAATACCTATTCAAAATTTCGAATTAAAATATGCCCAAAAATCGACCAAAAAGAGTTGTTTTTCCAAGGAAAATATATATTATAAGAAAATAATTTATATTTTAAAAATAAATTTGTATGCTGAGTTACAATTTTCATTGGTGTCGATTTGTTAAAATATAGATTCAGGTTGCAAAAATCAATGGATTTAGCTTATTTAAAAAATATTTTTTTATTATTTAACCGTAGTTTTGAGAAACATGCCGTACATATGGACATAGCCTCAATAGGATATTAGTACATTTCGAAAAACCTGTGAAACTCTAGATTATGACTGAATAAAATACAATAGGTATAGAAGTAGTATAATACAGCTTAACTATGATTACAGTCTACGCCTCAGTGGCGAAGCGTCCATACAAGACGTCTTACCTTAAAATTATTCTGCAAATATATATATATATATATATATATATATATATATATATATATATATATAACTATTTTTGTTCTGTTACGCCAAAGAGTTACACTTCTTTGGCGTAAGAGAACAAAAATAGCTATATATAGCTAACTCTCTGTTTGTAAAGGGAATGCACCTAACTTCGTCATGTCGCTTTTTGGTTATGTGCGCGCGCGCATCGTAAAATATTAACTTTAATTTTTTTTCCAAACGTGCCAAAGGAAGTATAACTTCAAAAAAATAAATTAAAAAAAAACTTTTTAAAAGTAAACCTTTTCTAATATTTGGCTGTGTACTTGCTTTTACGCTTCACCTCGCATCACATAACCTGTTACTAGCATTAAATATTATTATTTCAAACCATCTGTACAAATAGCTTATACTCGTTGCTATTGTGACATACGCATAGCTTTAAAACTTTTATGTATACGTTATTAAACTATCATTTTGATATATTTTAGAAAAATTATTAAATTCTAAGTATAGATGAATTATAGCCCATTATCATCCTGTACTTAAAAGTTGTTTAATTTACGATTATTCGTATCCTATTAAATACTTTAACGTTGACATAATATCCTTACAAGAAAAATACTTGTTAGTATAATACTATGGGGCATTCGTTTGTGTGATGAGGACGAATGTTTATACTCCAGTCATAGGTGTTTATATTTATATGTATGTATTTAAAGTTATAGTACCTGGGGCCAAAGTACAATTATCTTTTAAAAAAACTAAAAACTTGTATATATACAAAAAAAAAACAAAAGTAAAAACTTTGTCTCCGACCGGGATACGAACCTTGTGGTTGTCAAACTTGCGCCTAGGCCGCTTGACCATGATGCTTATGCTCGAGCGTGCGAAATTATCGACCATATTTTGCGTGGAATAATGTGAAACAAAACCGCATGAAAATTCGAAAACACGCCTTTTCCCAGACATAAGACTAATCAAGATCGATTTATCGCCCCCGAAACCGCCTGTATACTAAATGTCATGAAAATCGTTGGAGCCGTTTATGTGTAGTGTATCAACTATGTGGTACCTATAACGCAAGCCTCGTAACTTACCATAGAACTGGTGCTGTGTGTTAATGTCCCAATATATTTATTAATATTTAATGCATAGCATATTAGCAGTGACTGCTGGTTTTAAAATACATCACAGACTACTAAAATTAATAACCTGTATTACTATTTTTATCGTTCTTCTTAAGGGGTAGACATTTGACTGAACTACCATACAGTTTGCCGTTATCATACCATAATTTTTACCGCTATTTCATATTTTTCGTCACAAATAGGAATTTTGGTGTTACACAAAGAAATGATAAAATCTTTTTTTGACCTACATATTTCCAAAAGTGAGAGGCACTTCTACATATTTTTGTTCAAAATTAGGTACTTGTTATCAAAAGGAATTTCAAATCAAATGACTGTAAAGTATTTATAATTCAATATCTTTCAGTCCATAAAATAACAAACGTAAAAAATATAATAATAATACTAAATTACGATATAAATTATTAAAATAAATACAATTATGATATGAAAGTTGAATACAATACACCAATTACACAATAAACATATTTTTTGTTTAATTATTGCTTATAATACTATTTATTATGCATTTATAATTTTAAAGACTATAATTTAATTGTGTGATGTTATTATGGTAATATATGTAACAGTAAGGTAAACACAAATGTGCGATTATATTGTTTTGTTTTAATGTGACTTTACGTTTATATTTCACATACTAGCATTGCCCGCGGCTCCGCCCGCGTTCAGATTACCAAAAACCAAATTCTTAGGTTTTACATATTAGTATACTCTTACATTGCAGTTTTTTGTATTTTTTCTCAGAAATGAGACATTTTCCTGCGGTAAAAAGTATTCTATATGTTGACCCGGATAACCAGCTGTCACCATACCAAATTTCATCAAAATCCCTCCAGTGGTTTTTCTGTGATGCGGTAACAGACAGACAGACAAAAATTCTGAAAATCCTATATTCGGCCTCTGTATCAATAAAAATGTTTATTTAAATAAGATTTGCCAAAAATATCTAATGTACAGATTCGGCTTAGTTACAATTTTATTATATGTATAGATTTTAATGTGACTTTACATTCATATTTCACATATTACGAGTATATTCTCATTAATTTATTATACATGAAAAATAAGTTTATATTTAATGTTTATAATAAATATAAAATAATAAACTATTTTAGTATAATTTATTCTTCAGAATATTAGAAATAAAAAGTAATGGCTTAATTCTGCGGTTCTTTTTCAGTTAAGCCTTCAGTAACAGCGTTCATAATATGGCAGTTTCACTTTTACCTTGGGCGTTATGATGCCGAACCCAGAATATATTGCTACATTGCGTGTATTTTTGTTTTTACTCAACTCCCCTAAAAAGAGGGTAATGTTCTTAAAAGAAAGTATACTTAGTGTTTCCTAATAGACGAATAATCCAATAAATCGCTGCATCACGATTAGCATATTATACCAATAGCTTAAGCGGAAGTGACCAATCGCGTGCGCTGCCGGAAGCTCCACCCCCGCTGAGCTACTTCCGGTCGCGTGACGTCATTTACATGATAGTCCGTGAAGCCTACGAGAGGACGTTTGCATGACTTTCATGTTTCATGTTTGATGTTAGACTCTGACGATATGATAATGTCTCATATCCTGTAAATATTTGTTGTATTGTTAGTGAATATAAATTAACGATGATTTGTTTGATTCTATTATTTTGGTAAGCTTTGAGCTTTTACGACTTGGAATAAAAGTGCATTTGTTGGTTGAACTTCTGTAGGTTATGCTATAAGCTTTTTAACGTGGTGTTGATCCTATGGCATTAGTCTATACATATAATAAAATTGTAACTAAGCCAAATCTGTACATTAAATATTTTTAGGAAAATCTTATAGAAATAGACATTATTCTCGATACAGAGGCCGAATCTATAGTTTTTAGAATTTTTGTCTGTCTGTCTGTCTATTACCGCATCACGGAAAAACCACTGGAGGGATTTTGTTGAAATTTGGTATTCATCATACCTGATTATCCGGGTCAACATATAGGATACTTTTTACTGCAGGAAAATATGTCAACTCTGAGAAATCTATACTAAACATTAAAACGTAAGTAGGGATGAACTCGAGCGGAGCGAGAGTGTGTCGCTAGTATATTATATAAAATACGCGTGGTGTAATATTGAATAAGACATGAAATCAGTAAGTGATAATATTGGTAATATACCTAAATGCATTTTGCAAAGCTTCTAAAGTTCTTTTATTTTATAGATTAGTACTAAAACATGATTTATAATTTTAGTACTTGGTTTATAATATATAAGTAAAAAAAACTTAATTTCACGTTTCCCGGTGAAATTCCTCACAACAATGTTTTATATAAAACTAAGGGAATGGACCAGTGGGGTGATTTGCAAAACTACAGCTAATCGATCAATTTAACCATGGTTTGTTAGTTTCGACACAAGTGGGGTGTATCTGTGATATGGCGAAAATAATGCTCCGTCATCTATCGTTACTGCTCGACCAAGAGTTAAAAATTAGATTTTATACTTTTTTTACTAGTATTATTATACTAATTAGTATCACTATATCTATACTAATAAATGGAGAGCCGATTTTTTTGTTCGGTTATACTGCGATAACTACTGAACCGATCATAATAATACTCATACCTTAAGATGCAGCGTGTTTCGGAGAAAGTTTTAGTATATGATATTAATGTACTATGCGCGCGGAGCCGCAGGAAAACGCTAGTGTAATTTATTAATTATTTATTATATATTTATTAATGAATCCGCAAAAAAATCCCAAAAGATAGCTTTATTTAAAATCATTATAAGTATTGAATAACCAAGTATTGTTAAATAACTGTCCAGCCTTTTAATCTACGAGTATAAAGTAAAAATGAAATGTTGCTCGTTGGTTAGAGTAGTTATCACTTGATAACGGCTGTAGTATTAAATGTATAAAGTAGTGCTCAAGAATGCTTTTACGGAAAATTGAGAATTTCGAACGTAACAATGTGTTTTTTTTTCTATATCAATTTTGTATGTCTTCGAAGATTACAAATATTGAAGTTGGGAAAAGATAAGATAGTTATAATTTACAGCTCTTTATTAACGACCAATTGGTGGGAACGAATATCTCCTCAACGTGCGGAGAAGGCTAACCACAACCTACTACACTGGCAAAATCTAACCTTTAAATGTCTTTAGAACTAATTTAGCTATGTCATATACGCAATCGTTTCGTATGTACAAGACCCAGAGCTTAAACTCGCTTCAGTCGTTCTTATCAATGGAATTATATTAGCCTTATTTTAAAGACAGTGCAATAATATTCAAAATAGAACACTTTGAAGCGTAATATCGAAGAAGCCCTAACTACTTCAAAAGGTCATTCCTACAAAAATAGCAATCTCCGATCACAATGCACAATACCAACAAAAAGTCAATTAATTTTCTTAAGAAAGGGTTAAATTTACTATAGACGATGCCGCAAAAATGCCACATCAAAGGCTGATTTTAATTAAACTGGAGTTTATAAGAACGATGGTTACTGTTTCCACTTTGTAAAGCAAGTACGGTAAAGAAAAACTTTTGGCCGCGAGCTTTCGGGTTGTTCTATAAAGATCAAGTTTTCAACTTCAAATTTACGCTAGGCTTGAAAGTAAAGTAATTGTATGTCTTTCAACGTAGGGTTATTTTTGTTGTTTGATTTGAAATTTTAATAGCTTGTTAGAAAATACGAGTATTTTTAGAGAACTTTCTTTATTAATAGTAATAATGACTTTGTTATTGCTAGGTTTCATAGGTGAGTTACCTTAATTCATTTATACTAGCACTAGCGTTTCTACTTCGCTCCGCTCGGGTTCGTCCCTACTTACGTTTTAATATTTAGTATAGATTTCTCAGAGATGAGATATTTTCCCGCATTAAAAAGTATCCTATATGTTGACTCGGATAACCAGCTATCATCATACCAAACATCAAAATCTCTAGTGATTTTTCCAACAGACAGACAGACAAAATTCTAAAAACTATAGATTCGGCCTGTATATTGATAATAATGACTATTTCAATAAGATTTTCTAAAAAAATATTTATTGTATAGATTCGACTCAATTAGAATTTTATTATAACTATGTATAGATTTACCAACGGATTCATATGTGTGTATTCATACGTTGTCGTTATGATCGCAACCAGAAAACACAGACCTCCATGTGGCATGGTGACCTTAAGAGCAAAGAGCTAAAAAGCTTAAAGCTTTATACAAATAATCTTGGGTACTTTTTTGAGGTATGTTGTTTGAATATTTAATATTAATTGCTTTTAATTTGCTCTGCATTTTTTTACAAACTCAGAAAATAAATATTTATTTCCCATTCACCACCTATCACTTTCCAATGTAGTAGATAAATACTGTAGCATCCAGACACTTAGTAACTACTCGTTATGGTATAAAAAACATTACAAGTCTAAAATATCGAATTCAAAGTTCAAAAGATTGATAGCCACAAATGCTTTTAACACTTGCAAAATCACCTTATATGAAAACACCTGACGGGCGAAGAATGACCACTTTTCCGTAAAATTTAACGCATTCAAATCTACAAAACGAGGGCCGAACGAAAATCCCTTTTCCGTGGCCGACCTTTCTGAATCGATATGCACAATACTCTCTACCTGACTATATTTATTAATAGAGGTATAATGTATGGAGGTCATTATGTAGTGAATGGGCACCGGCGAAAATGGATACATTGTAAGCGACTTAGGGTGGACGGTATACTAAATTACTGTTGCTTGCTAAGGTTTTTCATGTTTTATTATTTTTCTGTTGATTTACTTGGGTTTTAAAGGAAAATTTTATTTTTTATCTACTATTAGTATAGGTATGGAGATATTTTTTAATAAACTCTTACGATATGATCATACAAAAGAGTATGAAGTTTGAAATTGTCATGGTCTTTAAACCAGTCCTTTGAGGACCAATCTATAGAAAAATGTGTATTACTACTACTTTTTTACTACCTATTTTGGAAGATTATAGCTAAGCATTGTCTAAACTCTATCTTGTGTAGATAATATACATTGAACACCCGTAGGCTACATTTTTGTAGAGTCAATATGCACCTTTATAAATCCAATGCAAAATGTTTATTTACAACTTTGTGCAGGATAATTATATATAAGCTTACCCTCTCACTGCTTTAATTGTGTTTTGTAATCAATATTCCTGAAAATCCTGAAAACTAAATTATTAATAACGTCCAATAGTGATAATATAAAATTTTAAGTCAATTTAAACTTTTGGCAGATTCTTTCCATGTAAAAAATCTGTAAAGAAATACTTATTGTATAAGTGTTCACCACTCAGTCAGTTAGTCAGTCAAGTGATTTTTAATACATATATTTAGATTATAAACAGCCAATAACTCTACAACACATCCACATTGACATCTATTTGCTCTCACCCAAACCATTTAGGGCTGTCATTCTTATAGCAAAAAATATATTTAAAAACCACCGTCGAGCGTATGTTGGAAATTAATAAAACTCTTGAAAAAGTCCGAAGAGAAAATTCATCGTTATTCACGCCAATACCAGATGAAGACATCAGAATACAGCGCGAGATGACAACGAATTTAATTATAAATATAATAAAAAAAAATCTCCATCGTCCCTTCGAGCTTACCACATTACACAATACGTTGCTATGCGATTTGCGACTCAGTGGCTATGAAATACTGCTTTCGTAGCTTTCCAGGAAGATTTGCGTATGTTTTGTACTGGCGTCACTATAAAGAGGGTGTCCCATATATTTTTTATTTAAAATTCAGTCCTTGGCTTCGATTATGCAATATCCGTGATGGGATTCAGACATCAAATAACATTTATTTGAATACTATCCAAAATAAATTCAATTCATAATAAATTGCCCATAAATTATAAATTAAAACAGTATAAGCAATCGATAGCTATTAATCACATTTTCTAATTAATTCTTATAATAGTACATCCGTTTTATATAAAAATAGTATTATATTTTTGATTAGATATTATTGATTAAATTAATGTTAGGTATTCACAAGTATAACTAGTGAAGTCAGTGAGTTTCGGCCAATCGTGCTATAATTCTAAAGGTACATACAGTAATAAATATGGTCAGATTGTTTTAATTTAAATAGTTTTAGCGTTTTATGCGTACATTCCTTTTATGTTAGCAGCATTATGAAGAACATATGTAGATAGATCTACACACGTGATTCTAATTCTATACACATCTACGGTTATGTGCTCTTTAATGATATACTTGGACTTCAAGCTATGTTTGAATGTCTGACTAACAATAATCAATATATTATAGATAACTAGCTTTTGCCCACGGCTTTGCTTGCTTTATTCATACATAATTGCTACCCTAAGGATATAAGATCAATGCAGAGGCTATAAAATACAAAAAAAGAGTTTTCAAATCGAATTGGTACTCTCAAATATTAGCGCGTCCAAACAAATTAAGAAAACAAGCTTTACACTATTCATTTATAATTCAGAAAATTGTACTAATACTTTTACAAATAAAAACACTAAAAAACTCTTTTCAACTATAATTTGTATCAAAACTCGCCTTCTAATCAATAAACTACTGTACTATAAATCGTATTCATAAACCAAAATGCACACAAAGTTAGATTTCCACACCTAGTGTAATAGACCGTCTATTGAGTCCGGCACATAATGCCCGGGACTCCGATTTGAGCACCAATTAATTATTTCATTGTACTGAATAATCCGACGGCCCTCGAGTACTATTAAGCGACGGTCAGTTCCTTAGAGGTGTTTATTAAACACGCCTTAGTTGGGGTTAGTTGGTCTGGTCCGAGTTAGTTTACTTGTTAGGCTTCTGTTTATTCTGTTGAAATTTTATTTAAGAAATATTTTTAATGTATGAAAATATATATTTATGTGTCTTTCTTACTTATTCGTTACCTTCTTTCGTATTATTTAAAAAAACTCATGGTTTTTCTTAATTCGGAATATATTATTTTATTTCGTCTTTTTAAAACTAATCCCATTATCTTACTAATATTATAAATGCGAAAGTTTTAGATGTTTGGATATTTGTTACTCCATCACGCCAGAATGGCTGAACGGATCTGAATGAAAGGCACAGAAATAGATTAGTCTGGAATACGTACCACATATGTTACTTTTTATCCCGGAAAAATATACGGTTCCCGTGGGATAGATTTATTTTTGTGTTCACCAGTAATAAGTACATATTTCAATATATCTCTTATATGATGTGCCTTTAATTCTTTACGTTACACTTCTTAGAACACCTTAATAACTTTTTAATAACTATATTGTGAACTGTGTGTAAAAATCATGTAGACCAGCAAAGAAAGACTAATAAACTACAGATTTTCCTTTACACTATATTATTTCCAACATATTTCATATTTTACTATTCTAAAGACATTTCTTCAGCAGAATTTAATGTCAAACCGCAACTTCTCGCTCCCTTTTTAAATTCGCAAGAACTAATGAAAGTTTATAAGAATAAAGTTTTATATAATTTTATTCGATTTTTATTCTCAGGTATGGCCGGAGGAGGCATGACACAGGCTATGGGAGGTTATTATGGTGCAGCGTATGGGCCACTCGGCGCGAGCATGGCGGCTGCGGCGGCTGCCGCTGCGCAACAAAATGCTATATCTGCGGCTTTGACACCTAATGCTCAGGTATTGAGTAACTTCAATTCAATTCAATTATCTTGTTAATGGCTTCAAAGCGTTCTAGTTAAGCACAGATTACTTCGCCAATGTCACGTAGAATGGAAAAAGTTATGAAAAAAAAAATTCTGTTGTGTTTCTTTAACCAGTTCTTCTAGACGGAGGATTTTTCTTTTCGAACTAGTGGTGGAATTATTAAGAATTATTAAAAATTTATAATAATGCGAAATAATTAAATATTTTTGTATTTATTATGAACACATAGCTGTACGTATTTACCCATATGTACTAATTTTCTTGGCGAACGATTGAACGGTTTAAAAGTTGATGCGTTGCAGCATCTAGTAATCTCCTTGGAAAAATGTATCAAAATTTCAAAACAACCATTGACCACACACAAAAACTTAGTATCCAAAATTTTATTTTTTAATAAAAAAATATTTTAATTCTATTTATATATTTTTTGATGTAAACAATTGTTATACAAATAGAATTTTCAATAAAAATAGTGGGCGAATCTCGACGAATGAACCAACACGGGCTTTGAGTAAATATATGTTTGAACAAATTTTCTTACGAATCACATGTGTTTACTTTGTACATACATGAACAAATTAATAAATCATTCAATTTATATAAATAAATTGAAATACCCAACAGCTAATAATAATAAACCGATATAAGCAATTAAATATAATAATTTTATCTCATAAAAGATTTCAAGCAAAATAATCAATCGATTGAAACATAAACGTGCCGAAGTGCTAAATAAATTTACACCGTGTAATAAGTTCTACCCTCATCCTTATCCCATTAAGGTCCAGAACTAACAAAGATGGATAGATTTTTAAGATAATTAACCACCAGTTACATGTTAACTAAAAAAGACATTTTCAAGTTAAAAAAAACATACGAACCCATAATTTCTAACATCTAAGCGCCAGTTGAAAAAATAATATCCGTGTAATGAAGCAAGCGTGATTTTACTATTTACATTAGCGAAACGGTGTGCGTACAAAAAATTCGATGATTCGACACTGTACCGAAATGTAGTTAATGTAGGCGGTGACTTTGTTATTAATTTTATTTTAAAGCTTCGTTTTTTTGTCTTGATGTGAAAATGGATGAATGCACAGCTTACGGAATTATCTCTGATTTAGGCGAATTTTTATCAATATTATATTAGTTACTTATTCTTCTCCCTGCCCATTTCCCAATCACTTGGGGTCAGCGCAGTACATCTTCTGTACTGCTGAAAGCAAAAGTTTTGGCAAAAGTTTTACAACCGGCCGCCTGGCTGACGTCAACCCTCCTTGGGAATGCTATTGTCTCTCTTTGTCTGAATGGTATCGCCACGGTAATATTACTTACATTGCTGTGGTGTCGCGGAAGTCTTGTAATTATTATGCACTTTCAATTTTGTTGTCTTATAAAACATTTTTTATACTATTACTTAAATTTTTAATGTTATTTTCGGATATATGTATTTTAATATAAATTTTGATTATACCATTTTTTTATATTAGTTACATAGATACGTTATAAGGGCAGCAGTGGATTCAAAGGTCAAGTAAAGAGGCTTTCGTTTCAAACTCGTACCTGTAGTACTGTATGATTTTCATGGGTCATTTTCTTCACGATTACCACTTGCTTAAAGTATAAAAAAAATGTGAAAACCGTCCAAAACCTTGTCATATCTATCAATCATATTTGACCAGCATGGTTGACTATGACTTCGTTCCCTTTGAGTTGATGGTAGCCCATGGGCTTCCCATCAACTCATGGCCATGCCCAGCAGTAGGACGTTAAAGTGTTGATATTAGATACCTATCTACTTTTTACATATTCGATAATAACTAAAATTATTTTCGCTTCTGTGTTTCTATGATATATTAATTAGTATAGATATAAAATGAGTCTAGTGATTTAATTTGTTTACTTCATTTACCGATTACTGTTTATTTTGCTTATTACCTTGACAAATTAAAATTCACGTATTTACTACATATTTCGAATTTACAAAAAAGATATATTCAACTAATGCATGGAAACGATTTCTAACGCTTAGTATAGATTTCTCAGAGATGAGATATTTTCTCGCAGGCGAAAGTATCCTATATTATGTTGACACGGATGACCAGCTATTACCATACCAAATTTCATCAAAATCCGTCCAGCGGTTTTCTCGTGATGTGTTTCCAGACAGATAGACAGACAAAAATTCTAAAACCTATAGATTTGGCCTCTGTATCGACAATAATAACTAATTCAATAAGATTTTCCATAAAATATTCATTGTACAGATTCGACTCAGAATTTTATTATATGTATACATAAAATGTTACTTAAGACTCCCGTAGAACAGTTTAAAAAACAAATTACACAGACAAAGCCGCATGCAAAAATATTACATAATATGAAATATAAACAACATACCATAAAGAGAGGTGTGAATACGAATTGATAAACCATAAACGGGTATTATACACTTTAAAATCCACTGTGATTTTTCACATATTATATTGAAAGTGATTTCGTGTTAACCATAAACATAATTGCGAGTTTAGCGCTTCATTGAAGTAAGCTTATGTTTTATTTGGTGCATAAGAATAATCGGATCTTTATGAAAAATTGGTTGTAAATTAAATATTATAATTAAATAATATGACAATTATTACTTACCCAAAGTTAAAGGCTTGTTAGTTGAAAGAATGAATTTTAGTTTTTAACTAGCATTGCCCGCTGTTCCGCCCGTGTTCAGATGACCAAAAACCAAATTCTTAGGTTTTACATATTAGTATACTCTTACAATGCAGTTTTTGTATTTTTTCTCAGAAATGAGATATTTTCCTGCGGTAAAAAGTATTCTATATGTTGACCCGGATAACCAGCTATCATCATACCAAATTTCATCAAAATCTGTCCAGTGCTTTTCTCGTGATGCGGTAACAGACAGACAGACAAACATACAGACAAACAAACAGACAAAAATTCTAAAAACTATAGATTCGGTCTCTGTATCGATAATAATGTTTATTTCAATAAGATTTTCTAAAAAATATTTAATGTACAGATTCGGCTTAGTTACAATTTTATTATATGTATAGATTAATTACCCAAAGTTAAAGGCTTGTAAGTTGAAAGACTGACTTTTAGTTTTTAAATACGCATGCTTATATGATTATGCCATACACTTACTTATTTTTGACTGAGGTTTCACTTGCATAGTTTACGAGTATGTATGTATATTGTAGAATTACTCTGCTTTAAGGATCGAAGCATTATTTTATATAGCCTAGATTTTCTCAATAATTATATATCTATACCATATAAAAATAGGAAAAAAAATTGTTTGTTTGTTTGTACTGAATAAGCTTCGAAACTACTTGACCAATTTAGATGAAATTGTTAAGAAGATAGTTTGAAACCCTGGGAAGGACAGTTTTTATCCGGTTTTATCCTAGTTTTTATCCCGGAAATCCCTTAAGAGGGTGAAAATAAGCATGAAGTTTTGTATGGGGATCAACTTAGGGACGAACCCGAGCGAAGCGAGGGTAAGACGCTAGTATAGTATAAAATGCAAATAGAATTTATAAATCCGACTGACGATTACAGAGGTTTATTTCTAATATTAATATAGATATGTGTACATGCATATATTTTTAATAATGTACAGAAATACAGATATAATATTAAAAAGCGATAAAAACCATAAAATTACAAACATTTTTAAAAACAGTAGGTAATAATAGTAATACATACATACATACGTGCAAAAACTAAATTGTAAGAGTTATTAATAAACAAATACATTTAAAAGTAGCAGATTTCCAGACAGTAAATATTAATAAAATCACACTACACCTATCCAACAATTTAAAACATCTTCACACCAAACTAATCCGCAAGGGTACCATCCCCCGCTAATTATTTTGTGACGACTCACCGCTCAACTGTAAACAATGGCTAAGGGTCGTCCCTGTAAGATTAGCATTCATTGGGGTGACCACGATTTCTATACAATAATATTACTGAAATAAACATTAAACAGTATTTTTTAGACTTTTAACTTTTTTTCGGTAATATATGAGAACAATAAAACATAGTCAAGGATGTAAAGAATATATTGAGTTCTCTCTCTACTTTCCCTCTCTATGATCCTATATGAAGAAATTGTGTATTGAGTCAGAATAAATTTTCATAGCATTTTAGCATTTATCAATATTTCTATACTAATATTATAAAGAGGCAGAGTTTGTTAGAACTCGCTAATCTCAGGGACTAATAATCCGATTTGAAAAATTAATTTTACATTAGATAACCTGTTTATTGAGGAAGTGTATATGCTATAATATATCATATAATATATAGTCTATCTATTCCATACTAACCGTTAAAACGTACCTAGGGACGAACCCGAGCAAGGTGAGGGTGAGTTATCAGTAAGAAATAAATAGAACTAAGAAAATAAAGTAGTAGCCAAAAAATACCCCGCCGAGTTTTTAGACGCAACAGACAAACAAATTTACATTAACATCAACAAAAAAGCGTTGGCAGTTGTGTAATAAGGTAGCGAAACTACAAAAAACTTATGATTTATTAAAATTTTATTCTTTATTTTAACTATATCTTAATTAATATCGTAATAAAATGAAAATTTTAATATATATGTAAATATTGAGTGATATTTATAAATGTCAAGCATTTCAATTCAAATGTCGCATTTTAAGCGATGACATCATTAGGAAATAAATTATATGCTTGTTAGAAATAAACTAATTTTCGTCGACTTTAACAACAAATGTTAAGCTTATTTGGTTAAGTACTTACTAGAATTAACTATTCCGGTATTAGTCTTTGTCATTTAAATTCCATAGTTAAATTATGCCAACTAAAGGCGAATAATTAATGAAAGATAAATGAAAATCATTAAAATGTCACAATAACGGTTCAACAAATCGATGTAATAACAAATAACTAAACATTATAATCGAAGTAAAGCTGTTATGAAAAAGCCAATACTATATAAATTGCCGGTCATTATAACTGAAGATGTACTTGTTTAGGTTTATTTTGTGTCATAACTCATGGCCACCCTATCCAATAGCTAAAGGAAGGCGATAGAGCAATATTAATCTGAGCACCTCACACCTGTGTGTTACACGGCATAATTTATAGAATATTTCGTCATTACTATTATGAAATTAATTATTTCTATATCTACATTACATTTTCAGCCCTTTGAGTATGGGCCTTCCTTCATTGCGAGAAGGATCAGGCCATAGTAAACCACGCCGGCCAAGTGCGGGTTGACGGAGTTCTCATGTCTTTCGAAAACTTGTCTCAGACATACAGGTTTCCTCACGATGTTTTCGTTTACCGTAAGACAAGAGGTAGCCATGTTGGAAATGATTCGCACATGAAAATATCAGAGGTGTTACACCCGGGATATGAACCTGCTTCACTAGGATTCTCACTAGCGTTACCACTTAGCTACCACTGCCTTATCTACGAGTATATCTACACTATTTTATTTTATTCTTCATCTAATAACTGTAGCTTAAACTCACTATCGGTGTATTATTATAAATGCGAAAGCTTGTATTTTTATTAGTGCTTCACACTAAAAGGGATGGACGGATGTGGATGAAAAATAAGTAAAATATGACCTCTTGGTCATAAATAAAATATAGACTAATTTACCGTAAAAGGAAAATGCGTTCGCTGGATTTATGTATAAAGATTTCTAGTGAGATTGATAATATAAGTTATTTTTAACCACCGACGCAAAAAGAGGGGTGTTATAAGTTTGACGTCGATGTCTGTCTGTCTGTGTGTGTGTGTGTCTGTGGCATCGTAGTTCACAAATGGATCGATCGATTTCGATGCGGTTTTCTTCATTTGAAAGCCAGTTTCCTTGCGGTGGTTCTTAGGTATGTTTGGTTAATATCGGTCAAACAGTGAAAGAGTATCAGCTCTTTTCCAAAATGACGTAAGGCATTTTGGCGTATGACACTCGATTAAGTGCTTCACGCATGCCAGTGTAATCGTTAAATGACAATTAATTTATTGGGGGGTTTTTAAATTTTTTATTATCGTTACATGTCAGCGAAGCTGTGGGCGACACAGCTTTTACAATATGTAATGTTATCCCACTGAATTCATTCACGGTGCGGCGGTCAGTGTCATTCAGACTATGGGGTAGATATTATATAGAAATAGATATAATACAGAGGTAGATATTATAACGTGTACTTTTTTCCTTTAACTCCCATAATCTGATGGGAAATGTCATATCAGGGGAGAGATCAGATCCAGGACCGACGGCTTAATGTTCGAGGCATGAGAGTGTAGACAATATCAGGGTTCTAATTCTAAGCTGCTGGTATTTAACCTCCTTCTCCCATAACCAAGTTTGCTGTTTACAGCAAACTTGGTTGTGGGAGAAGGAGGTTATACTTTAGCATTCGAAGAATTCGGCTTAGGCATTCGAAGCGTTGGGAATAAAAAAAAATATCGCCAAAATTGTAGATATTTATTAAAATGTAAAATATTCGCGTAAATCTGTAAAGTATAAGTAAATTTCGTTTAAAATTAAAAAAATAACCAACGTATTATGTACTCAATTCCGGTGTATATTTCTCTTTTTTTGTGAATATACTCAATATATTCGCAACCGTGAACCGATTTTCGCGTTTTTCTTTAAAAAAAAGTTTTCTTTAATAAAAAAAAATTATTTATTAGAAAGGCTTTATGGATTAGTCCATGTAAATTAAAAAAAAACACTTTAAGGTAAAATAATTTCATTTAAATTACATTTTAAAGACATAGTATCATTTTAGTTAAAACGTAATTATATTTTCCCGTAACCGCAAAGAAGTTGTAAAAGAAATCAAAACATATATTTAGAACATCAATGTCATCAGCAGATTAAACGTCAGGGGGAAGATCGAGGATCGAAGCTAGGGGAGCGTAATTGCACAAGTTGTATGTCAAGTAGTGTTTTAATAGATTATGGGGGTTTTTATGGGGTTCATTGAATAACATGATTTCCCTTGTAAGTATTATCCGTGATATCTTGAGTTTAACCTGTCTTATAAAGACTTGATCTTTATTATCATTGTGGAAATGGGTTTTTATTGAATCAATAGCAGAGTGAGTGTTTAATTTCAGTTTTCAAAGTGATTTTAAATATATATTTTATACATTATTAATGAAATAAGATTTTAACATTAATTATACGAGATTAAGACAACCTGTTTTTCATTAAAGTACTTACTACAAGCGAAGCCGCATGTAGAAACTAGTATGTATATATAATAAAGTATAGTACAAAAAATTGCAATTTTATAACACAAATGTTTTGCATAATAAAGAAAATTTTGCTGCTAACTTATGCTTATCCACGCCCCCTTATATTTAGTATTAGAGTGTCACTTAGTTACTCTACAGTATATCGATACATCGTGATAGAATCCCCTATCCATCAGGATCATTGTGCCACCTTAATAGACTCCCGGACAATAATGAAAACGCACTTTTTCGATTAACGTGTCGAATCGGACCCTAAACCCGGTAGAAAACAATATAATCAGCTACCATTCAACACGGTATCAACATGTGGACTATTTAGAGTAATGCAGACGTTACGTAAGACACAATTATGAAAAAATATATATAATTTACTAAATATATACATTTCAGTTATGTTTTTTATAAATGAATAATTTACCCCGCGACATTATTCATATCATAAGCGAGGTAGGAATAAAAGGTAATCTGTTCAGCAGTTTAAGCGTAAAAAGATAACAAACAGAAAGTGATGTGAAAACAAAATTAAAAATAATAAAACGGTCGAGCAGATCACAAAATGGAGGACTAAAGTATTGCTAGCATACCTAAATTATTTTGTGTTAATAGACACTTGTTTAAAACAAATATTTAGGCAAAGGATGTAAAAGTATCACTACTTTACAATTCACGAACATAAAATAAAACATACATCCAAACTAAGCACCTTCTCCTTTTAAAGTTGTTTAAAATAAAAAATAAATATATCATCCAGTCAATTGATTCGGTAGTCCGTCTTGACTGGAGTCTACGCTGCCTTTGGCTGATATTAAAAACGGTGATTGAGCATTTTCGCGGGCAGGTATGGAAACGTTTTAACGAACCATTGTGATTTTCGTATTCGATTATGTTGATCGATGATTTATGTAGCCCTGTTTATTGGTCTTTCACGGTTAATATGTGAATGTTTTGTTTTGTCGGCATTCGGCATTCTCTTGAATTCCACTAAAAAATTTATGTGCAACAGCTTTTTTTAGTTTCTTTAGCTGATATATCAGTATTTGTCAAAATCTATGTACAAAATTTGAACCTTTGAAATATAGTTATATTTTAAGAATTAGCATCAAGCTATCGAAGCCAATAAAACTGTATATTAAACAAGCGACGGTAGGTAGGTACGTTTTAAAAGTTAGTATAGATTTCTCAGAGATGACATATTTTCTTGCAGTAAAAAGCATCCTATAAGTTGATCCGGATAACCCGCTATCATCTTACCAAATTTCATCAAAATCTGTCCAGTGGTTTTCTCGTGATACTTTCCCAGACAGACAGATAGGCAGCCAAAAATTTTAAAAACTATATTCGACGTCTGCGTCGATAATAAAGACTATTTCAATATGATTTTCCAAAAAATATTTAATGTACAGATTCGACTCAGTTAGAATTTTATTATATGTATATATTTAGATGATTTTAAGCCGAAAATGTAAATATCATAAAAAAATCTACAAAATCTCAATAAAAATCTTAACAGCCTCTATTTTTCACATATTTTCTCAAAATCGAATCTCCCATTGGAAATCAATGGCCAACAATATTGTTTTATTGCTCCATACATCACATATAAATAGATTTCACTTGTAAACGAAATACGTATAAGTCATGTAATAAAATAGTGTACAAGGGCCCGCCGTAAACCCAACGCTTGGTGTCGCGGTGTCCAGCTAATCCTGATTTAGCATGCGGCATGTATGTTATCCGTTAACGGGCCGTACACATGGTACTGTGGGATGGAGAATGAATTTATTATTTAGCCGATTTTCATATAAAAGAGGTTTTGTATTTGAGCTTTGTGTTTATTTTTTATATTTGTAAGCTTTAAACGACTTTAATATAAAACGTGTTTTGTGTTTTGTTTATTTTTTTACCTTTGGGTGTTTTTTTTTGGTATATAATGATTTAAGAAAATAGAATAGGCCATAGATGTTTTTCTTTAAAACTTGATAATTTTATTAATGTGAAAGTCTCTGTCTATCTGTTGGGTAGCTTTTCACGCCCCAAGGATTTTGATGAAGTTTGGCAACGACGTAGAATGGATTATGCCTTAACTAAGTTATTTCTTCATTGTTAAAAAAAATGAATAAATATTTTTTAGTAATGCACATAAAATTAATAACTTCTCCAGTCTTTCAGAATAACTAGATAAAGGACAACATAATTCACCATTAACACAAACTTCATTTAACAAAATCAATACCCATAATATAATACTATTGTAATACTTTCTTAGATTTACGCGAATGTTTGACATTTTTAAATAAAACTATCTTTTCGGATTATTTCGCGGATTTATTTTGATTTTTGGTTCCCGACGTTTCGAATGCTTTACAGCATCCATGGTCACGGGAGAGACTGAGGTGTTACATGTCTTGAAGGTATAGTTGTTACAGACAGCCTACCCATAATTAACAAAATGAAAATTGCACCAATTACATTACAATATTTTTTAACTTTAAACATTTTTATATAAAATTTTCATTTTGTTAATTGTGGGAAGACTGTTTGTAACAACTATACCTTCAAGACATGTAACACCTCAGTCTCTCCCGTGACCATGGATGCTGTAAAGCATTCGAAACGTCGGGAACCAAAAATCAAAATAAATCCGCGAAATAATCCGAAAAGATAGTTTTACTTAAAAATACTATTGTAATATTCATCGCTAGTTAGCATCGACAGTGTGTATCGCGTCAAAGTATTTTCTCCACGATATTGTGTACGGCTCACTTCATTAAAAAATTTAAAACTCCAAGCATTATTCGAAAGCTTTGTTAAGTTTGATTTGTGTATCTGCCCGTGAAGTACAATGTGCATTCCACCGTATTTCATTCATATTACATTACGATAGAGTCTCATTTAGTACTTGGTATTCATCATAAACGTATTCAATTTTCACTGTATCTAGCTTTTTCATATAAAAGTATTATAAGCGGCTTAAAAAATTAAAGATGGTGCTGATTTTTCAATATTTTGACGTATTGTAGGAATGGGTATGGATTAATCGATATAATGGCATCGCGATAGGCGTAATGATTTATATGTAAATAGTTAAAATATTGGGTTTAGTCTATTCATATTGGATAGTCATCGATGTTAAACACATGATAAATTTTTGGAATATATTAGAATACAATTATTTCTTGTAAAAATGTGACATGTAGTTTGTTTTACGTTATGTATACACAAGTTCAAGAACAACAGAACGTTGGTATTTTAATTTGTTTTCTTATAAGATAATCAAAGATTCTATTGTCTACATCAGTTACATCACTTGAGTCAAATCAGTATTATTGTCATAAGTGGTTAATTTTACGCGATTTTTGTTCCAGGTCGGTTCTTCAATGGACATGTCGAAATATTCGATCGAGGATAAATACAGGAGCTACAGCATGTATCCCGACCCGTCACGAGGATATTTAGACTCAGCCGCACTTTCTAAAGCGTATATGTATATGGATCAACAACAGCAACGCTCTTACCCCATGGATATTAGCAAGATGTACTCTGAAGCATCAGTGGCTATGGCAGGTTTGACTTCCACTGTGAATTCAGCATCTAGCCTCTCTCCTAGATCTCCGGCGGAATCTCCCGACACACAGAAGACACAAGATCGCGTAGAAGGCAGTTCCTCATCAGGATCGAACCCATCACCCTCCTTACCCTACTACCAGTCCTCGTCCAGTCTCCTCATGCCACAGTACCCTGGCCAGTACCCACAGAACACGCAAGGTGGGCCAGAGTTTAGAAGACCATTAACAGTCATATTCTGACCTGATGCTTAGTGCACTGAAATTCCTGAGCGAATTTCGTATGTTGGTTTTTGAGATTTTATTTTCTTGTATATATATATGCAATTTTGCTACGCCCATTGTTATATTTTTTGTAGTTTTAGACGTATATTCCAAAAATTCTTTCCTTCGAGAAAAAAATTACGTGAGCTACCAACTCACCCCTTTTACGTTCACGATTTAACGTGATTTCTCTAAAGTTCCTTTATTTGACTTATAGATTTAAATGATAATAATTTAATTTTAGTACGTAGATTTAAAATTGAATGTAAATTGTATTGTAAATATTGAAATACAGTTGCAAGTCTTTGTGGCTCCAAAATTGTTCTAATGCTTCATTCAACGCGACGTTTTCTGTAACAAATTTATAGAATATTCACATTTTGAATGCCACAGACACTTTTAATTGTTAGTTATTATAAAGAAAGTCCAACTTACAACGACTCAATACATAAATAATTATTATAATTTAAATACTGTAAATAAACTAAGGTAATAATAGAATCTTTTAAGAATATTCAACATTTTTCTTGCAAACTTAAATGTTTAGAATTTTTGTTTAGACTGATACAACGCTTAAAATATAAAGCGATTTGTTCAAATAATTATATAGTATTATAATTTTGAAATACTTTTGTGTATTAGTCGCACTTTGACGTTGCATTTATGAGATGCCATACTTAAAATTATTCACAAAAATGGACAAAATATTTTTTTTTATTCTTTATATTTTGATAATTTTTTTCTTGTTTAAAGAATTTTTTTTAGATGTTCATGAAAAATTAGGAAACGTCGAAATGATTGAACAATTTATGTCAATTTTTTTGATAAAAAAAATGTTTTGAGTGTGTGAGAAATCCTTACATTTTTTTAATTGGCACTTTTTGTTAAAAGTTGTGATTTATTGTTTCGTGTAAATTATTTATAAAATTAATTCTGTATAGCGATATCGATATGTACAATGAGACTTAGAATATAAAACTATTGAAAATTACGTATTACATTATATTAAAATCCTTGAAAAAATCGCATTTAGTTCTTTTATTTTACTTTTACTGACTTTTGATAGGACCTACAGTAGATTAAAGCTAATATTAAAAAAATCTCCTTAAAAACTTATTTATATTTATATTTAATACATACATTTTTTTTTTAAGTTTATGTTTGGTAGATCAAAGTCACTGTTGATTAAAATATTTATAAATGCACACATATAACTTATAATTTAGAAAAATATGTACAAAGTTACCAAAATTATCTTTTAAGATACTAAAATTAAAAATTCGAAAATGATTTTTTTTATCTGAACTTTAAATCTATTTTTATTTAGGGACAACAACAAGTATGACCCATTCTGGTCGAAAGAAATAAAAAATAATTACCACATAGCATGAACAAGCGTCTTCTTCCTTGACATAAGCGAAAAGTGATTGAAGTAAGTATATTAAAGAAAGTTATCATGTTTTCCTTCTAATGCCATTGCCGCATTGAGAGCGTTAGACAGGTTTTAGATTTATATTTTATTAAATATAAGGGCACAAAATATGAGTTTGGCTTACTGGTTCCTACCCTATAGCAGAGCGGGCAAACTTTCGCACTAATATTTTCACAGTTTATTAACTTCTGAAATTATTATCGGTTTTATATATTAATTATGCACTAAGATCTTTATTACTGTTTTTTTTAAGTTTAAAATATGGTATAATCAGAAGTGACGGCCTAAATACAGAAAAAATATTGATCATATTTTTAGAATAAACAAATAACAGTATAAAACTAGAATATTTCTGT
This sequence comes from Brenthis hecate, assembly GCA_951806755.1. Classification (NCBI taxonomy): domain Eukaryota; kingdom Metazoa; phylum Arthropoda; class Insecta; order Lepidoptera; family Nymphalidae; genus Brenthis; species Brenthis hecate. The sequence continues at coordinate 6,758,222 of OX638265.1, read as the reverse complement.
TCTTAAAGAATAAATCAGTAAAATATTAGTAAATTGGAAGTGAATGTAAATAATGTAAAAAATTAATATAAAATACATCTCATGCTATTGCTATTGAAATTAAATCAGGCGTTTTGTTTAATTAATACACATTTCGTTTTTATTTTTAGATAACGAATAAAATAAATTAAAATAATATTCAATTACTAAACTTAGTATAATATTTCTATGTCATGATAAAATATTATTTTATTAAAAAGAATGGTGATGCAATTTCATATTTGTATTAACCTGGTAAATAAAATGATAGTCTGCTTGATGGAAAGCAAGAGCTTTCGCATACATCGTCAGTGTTCCCTCTAGTATAGCAGTTTAGGTAAAGGAAAAAATAGAGAAGGTGGAAAATACGGCGGGAAAGGTGACAGAGCTTGTAGTATATATATTTCCTCAGTGTCCCTTCTTGACTTTACCTAATCCAAGAAAGCACGTAACGTACAAATTTTGTGGTAGGTAAGTGTTTAGTGTCAGAAATTATCCTCTGCAACCAACAAAACATTTAACATCGTAAGTGCTCCTTGAAACTATGTACATATTCAAGTATCAGAAATCAATTTTAGCTTACTTTTAAGTAATGTATTGATGAGATATCTCATTTCTGATCTGATGATAAAGAAGAATCTCATGAAACTTGATTTGATGAGACATTACAAATTGGTTAGAGTTCCTTCATTATTTTTGTTTTTAAAACTAAAATTGATGATTGATGAGGAACTCACAACCGATTTTTGTCAATTTTAGAGATAGTTGTGTTGACAATTTTGGCCAATCTTCTTTGAGAAGTTCCGCATGCATTGCATATGTGCACACCGCTATGATAATTGTATCTGATTGCTACATATGGTCTAGCTATAAGGTAGTCGTGTCTGATATCAACCACAGACCGATGTTGCTCCTCAAAGTAAAAAAAATAATTCTTGAATGGAGCGCTTTAATCCTAAGGTGAAGCTACTTGCTTTTTGTATTGCATATGATCATGTTCACAATTAGAATCACGAATACCTATTAAAATCAATAAAAAAAGATCTCTAAGGTCCCAATGTCAATTAACTTCATTGACACCAATTTAACAACAAAGTCGTGTAAATGTAAAATCATTTAAACTCTTACATTTTTATATTAAATCCATACTAATATTATAAATACGAAAGTGTGTTTGTTTGTTTGTCCTTCTTTCACGTCGAAACGGAGTGACGGATTGCCGTGATTTTTTGTATGGAGATAGTTAGAGGGCTGGAGAGTGACATAGGCTACATTTTACCCCGGGAAATTTTAAAAAAAATTCTGCTAGTTATATATAAATACAAAAATAGCTAAAGATTTCATCCCGTTGGTATGTCACAACTCTCTATATGTAAAAGAAATGCAGCTAACTACATCATGTCGCTTTTTGGCTGTCACTGTGCGAGCGCATCGTAAAAATTTTACTCCCATATTTTTTTAAACGTGCTAAAAGAAGTATAACTTCAATAATTTCAACTACATTACTTTCAAAACTAAAATAGCACTATAAATATAATATTAGAGTACCAATTCAATTAATGTTAGTTTAGGATCACCCACGCCATAACAAAAGTTTATTTATAATGTCATTATCAGTAATTTTGCTTTTTTAAAACGATAAAATAATAAATTCTGCACATATCTATCATGTCACTGTGCCTAAATGAATAGGATCTATTTTTCATCGTACGTACTAACCCCTGTATTTTTTAATAAAATATTCGTTGATAGATATCATTGCTTCGAGGGTAGTGATTTGGCAGAAAATAAACAAGTGGGCTGTCTTTTGTTGGGCAAAATACGGTGGAATAACATAAACAAAACGGACCCTCTCATAATGGTAGGTGAGAGTGTACAGGGTGTTTAAAAATGTTAAAAAAATATTTTTAAGTGACCCAAAAAATTACAAAAGAATTAAATTTTTGTTAATATTATTAACCAATATTAGCCCGAGGCTCTGTCCGTGTAGTTTAAATATAGCGAATTTTCATAGAAATTTTCAATCTTTTTTACACTCCTTTAGGCTTAATGAAGTAAAAACGCAAATACCATCTGGTCTAGGTCTTATTGTTAGGTATAAAAACAGTGTTAAATACTTTTTATTTAGGTACCTACTCCGGTATTACAAATGGTCACTATGAAAATATATATACATATTAATGAATTACAAAACTTACAAGGAAAGCGTGCATGTGTCATTTACATAGTCTGAATAAAAAATACCTTATCATTTGTACCTATATAAATATAAAAATGTATATAAATGATTTTATCGCTCATATTATTAACTAAACGGTTAAATTATTTTTATTAAATATTTTTAATTACTAATTTTAATTTTAATGAGACGCCATAACGCTCACACATTCTCACAAAATTTGTTACAGGACAGCAGACTTAATTTTAAGATCTAGGTTCTACAAGCGGATTCAGCGAAATAATTGAATAACCTAAGTATATTACCTACAAGGTTACGTGGGAAGATAACTTTCTAAAACTGGTTTTCTAAAGGAAAGCATAGACTAGACCAGTTATTATAAAAATTCAAAAATTCTAAATGTACAACAATCAATAAAACACAATTTATCGTAGACACATTTTTTTGACTTACATGACGACACGTTTAGGTCAGTTTGTAGTGAACCTACTTGCTGTGCCAAGTTCGCGGTTTCAAGTCCTGCTGAGGGCATTCCTTTGGGAGATGAACACGAATGTTTGTACTCCAGTCATGGGTGTTTCTATTAATAATATGTATGTATTTAACGTTATATATGTGTAGTGTAACAACTATCTCGTATCCATAACACAAGCCTCGTAGCTTACCATGGAACTTAATGTCCCAACATATTTATTTATTATTTAAATCATTCTGTATATAAACTAAGCTAACTCCTTATTATGATAAAACGAAGGGAAATAAATCGGTGTCGGAGGCAGGCTCGTTTGTTTTCACTACAAACACCATCGTGACTAATAAATACACACTGATTTCCTTAACACTTCAATTGTAATTGATAAAAAGATATTTGTACTTTAAAAATACGAGTATAATAACCTATATGGACCTATAGTTATATAGCATCATGTAGAAAGGTTCATGCAGTACATTTGCACAGTTAGGTTAGTTATATATATATATATATATATATATATATATATATATATATATATATATATATATATATATATATATATATATATATATATATATATATATATATATACTATATGATAATGTAGGTTAGGTTAATTATTATCTATCTCACAAACTAGATTTTTTTTCTACTTCAGTCGTAATTTCCGACACGTACTAGGCGCAAATCAGTTTTTAAGCAGAAAAGCCTGAGAAGCTATTTTTATGGATTCGATGTCAAGTAAATCCTGCACATTGACTGAAATAAGAGAAAAATTCTTACTATTATTATGTACCACTTACTATTGTTAGTACGGTGAACAAAAATATTATGAGAAAGCCCATATTACTTACAGAACCTGTATATTGCCACCTTGCTAGTGCCTATGCTGTAGTAAGGGCTGATACGTGCCTAGCACCTAAGTTGTTAAGAAATGAATGATTTATTAATATTTAGCATTATTTAAAGTTCCCACCTAAGTTTCTATGAGTCATTAGAAACACTATTAATATTATAAGTATTTGTCATTAGCTAAAATCGAACCTCAACCCTGTATCGTCACTAACCTAGTAGTAATATTCGTAGAACTAAAAATAAAGGCGTAGAATTATCGTTTGATTATAGAGTAATATTGTTGACATTTCACAGCTGTTGTCTCTCATGGTAAATACAGTTTTCTGCGACGACATGTAAAGTTGTTAGCGTTATTAGTGTCTAATGGAGGAAAATAATTGTTGGAAACTATTTAAATGGCCTCTTTGATTTTTAATGTAAATTACTATTTTAATAGACACTCAGAAGTTATCTTATTATGAAAAAAAAAACATACAATCATTTTTCAGATTCGTTAAGTAAATTATGCTAAAAATTCAATTGACTTGAGCCATATTTATTTTCATTTAACATACCTACTCAATCTACTTATATTTTATTCAATTTTTTTTTGGTACGCTTGAAAGTTATTAGCAAAGAATTAAATTCAAGAGGATATTTTGATTCTAATTCAAAAATGTATCTATATCCACGTAAAAGGCTGTGTAATGCCTCAAAACTTTAAAGGGCCTAATACGGCCTAATACGTACCTACCCTTACCTCATGTATTAATTTTATAATTTTCATTGAAAACATCAAAGAATGTAAGCCATAAAATTAATTTACTGTCGAAAATGAATTCCATTCACTTGACCCCAAGTTAATTTAAAGAACAAAACACTTTGCCTTCCAGTTTGACATGTCGGATGTCAAACGTCACGCCGCGTGGCGGCGCGTGCGCCTCGAACTGTTATCACACATTTGACAGCTACATGTCAAATTTAATTTTAACACTTGTGGTTACTGTTGACACTGATTGCAATTGGTTTATTTAATCTTATAAAAGTTGAATTATTATTTTTTATTCGGTGTGCTATTAACGAGATGCGGTAGTTTTCGGCTTGACATATCAAGGACTCACAAGCACACTTAATTTTTTTGTATTTTTCAATAATCTTCTACACATGCACACACAAATGTTGTGTATATATCTATACATATAATAAAATTGTAACTAAGCTGAATCTGTACATTCAATATTTTTTGGAAAATCTTATTGAAATAAACATTATTATCGATACAGAGGTCGAATCTATAGTTTTTAGAATTTTTGTCTGTCTGTCTGTCTGTTGCCGCATCACAGAAAAACCACTGGAGGGATTTTCATGAAATTTAGTACGGTGATAGCTGGTTATCCAAGTCAACATATAGGATACTTTTTACCGCGGGAAAATATCTCATTTCTGAGAAAAAATAGAAAAACTGCAATGTGAGAGTATACTAATATGTAAAGCCTAAGAATTTGGTTACATTTACATATATACAACAAAGTATGGTTTTTTTAGTACTAAAAAACTATACTTTTGGCATACTGTAATGTATGAGACTTCGTAACGGGTCAAATGAACCGAAACGCAAACGTTCTATTAGTCATTTAAGACTTTCTCTATACACCTTCTGGATTTACAGATTAGCTGGATGGCATCGAATCATTGTACTATCACCCGACGCCTCTGCATAATACCAACAAAATCTCAAATCGATATACTTAGAAGTAGGTTAAAATCGTCTTTAAAGAAATAATGACATTATTAATTACTTACAAGCGAGTCTAATAAAAGCCTCTAAAAAGCTTCCATTTTGCAGAATTCAACATTTTCATTACTCTCACTAGCAACAAACAGTCATTGTAATGCAATAGTTAGCTGAAAATTAAGGAGTGAATGTACTTGTCAACCCATTATTATGTCCGATGCAATTAACCCAAATGAAATGAAAGGATTCTGAGTCTATTATCCCGTCAGCTTTAATGACGTGCACAAAAGCTTGAAGAAACCTAATCTAAATTCCTTCCATAGTTATTTACTATGTTTTCATGAAATTGTAGAAATTTATTAATTTCACAATGCACATGCGACACGTTTGGCTCAGTTTGTAGTGACCCTACTTGCTGTGGCAGCGGTCGCGGGTTCGAGAGTTGTGTGATGAGCACGAATTTTTGTACTCCAGTCATGGATATTTATTTTTAAAATATTTATGTATTAAAAGTTATATATGTGTAGTGTATCAACTATCTGGTATCATTAAAACAAGCCTCGCAGCTTACCATGGAACTAGATGGTGCTGTGTCTTAATGTCCTAACATATTTATTTTTTTATTTGCTATATATTAAATATTTTTTTGGAAAATCTTTTAGTAATAGTCATTATTATCGATACAGAGGCCAAATCTATAGATTTTAGATTTTTTGCCTGTCTGTCTATCTATCTGGGAACGCATCACGAGAAAACCACTGAACATATCCGGGATAACATTTAGGATACTTTTTACTGCGGAAAAAATTGTGATCTCTGAGAAATCTATAGGTATATACCTACTAAAACATAGGGACGAACCCGAGCGGAGCGGGCGTGAGTCGCTAGTACAATCAATAAAACTCTTTTAAAATCAGTTACTGATTTCTTTAATATTAGGTATATATAGAACATTTAGATAAGAAACTTCTGACCTCTTTAACTGTATTATATGTACATTAAAAGCTGAACAGTATTGAAACGTCAACAAAACTAAACAAGAACTAATAAATTATCAACGTCTCGAAAATCGATAGAAACTTTCGTTCGAGTTTTAGGAAAACACATAATTTTTCGCGTTGACAGGAGACGTGCGACACAATGCTGCCTTTGTAGCTGTTTGAATTTAAAATCCTCTTTTCAATCCTTATAACTAGTTATACAGACAAATTTAAATAACAATTTTGTTGTAATATGTATGGAATTACAGTGTGCTTGTAAGTAGTGGCGTGAGTGAAAAGTGTCAATTAAGAAATTAATCCGATTACTATAACCTAGAAAATTGATCTATTTATTTGTATGTACGTCTGTTACTCACGCAAAAGTGTTTGGATGGATTTTATATACAATTAAGCATCTACAGACCTAGACTATAAAATGGAGTAACGCTTAGACTAGTGCTAGTAATAATATTTAGTCACTAGTTAATGCATAATCCTGACGAATATTATAATATATATAAAAAAATATGGGACTGAAAGTGATAGATTAATTTTTATGTTGATAGGTATATAAACGATATGATAACGCGAATATATTAACGTTTGTGCGTATTCTCTTTCTCTCTCTCTTTTTCACACACAAACATACATACACACACGCACTCACGAATTGCGTACTCCTTGCGGCGAAGTCGGTCAAAAACAATTATAATATAACATACCTACGCGCTTTTCATGTATATTTGTAATTTTATAAGTTGACAGATGCCATGCGCAGTGTATAGGAAAAACACCTATTGTTGTTTACCCCTGAGAGTTTAAAGCCCTCTTTTCTTCAAGATTATACCCTCCGATATAGATATTTATTACACTTTGTTTGATTATTGACAGTTCCTTTTGTTATCGCGACGTACGATGAAATATTGGAAAATGGTTTTCTGTAATAATTAAATTTTTGGACATCGATTTTAGAAATTCGACCATAATGATTATAGAAAATTTGTGGAAAATATATATGAATAGATTTTAGCTGTCTAGATATAAAGAAGAAAGCTGTTTCCTGTTTATAAATTTGTATAAAATGTATAATTATATTTGAGTTCCATTTTAATATGTACCTACCTATATCATGGGAATAAAATGATTTCCCGTGATAAAAATTAGCTTAAATCGCACTCCAGCCTTTTAACTACCTACAATCTCCATACAAAAAAATCACATCAATACGTCACTCCGTTTCGACGTTGAAGAAGGCCCAACAAACAGACTTCACATTTATAATATTATGTTTCATGTATGGATTTAGCATAACTATTAATATTATTTAATCAATGCTTATCTCATACTAGCAGCACCCGTGGCTTCGCCCGGGTTCAATTTTCCAATCGCTGCCAAACTTCACAGTATAACCCGTTGGGCTAATCTGAAAATTGTCTGAAAACTCCATCAAAATCGCTCCAGCCGTTTTGGAATCCATAGGGAACATACCTAAACATATCGATTTTTATGTAGGTACTAGCGACTCACCCTCGCTCCGCTCGGGTTCTTCCCTGGTGAAAATTTAGGTTTGTATGTATTTTTAATGCCGAATCATAAAAAAATAAAAATAAAAAAAAGATGTCCAAAAAATAAAAATAAATTTTTTGGGGCTGGACCACACTTATCCCTTTGGGATATGAAAAATAGTTTACGTCCTATTCTCAGACCATCTGAATATACACACAAAATTTCATAAGAATCGGTCAAGCCGTTTCGGAGGAGTTTTGTTACAAACACTGTGACACGAGAATTTTATATATTAGAGATATAGTAGATTGTCACGCTATATTCTTACGATATTGGTAAACTACACAAGTACGCCTAAAAGCGACAAAATTATGAATTAAATTGAAAACATACATATAAAGTAACTGTTTGTATTATGTTTGTTTGTTTGTAAGCTTCAATTCAGCTCTTAGTTCAGCTTTTGAGTGTGACAATTGAAAATTAATTTATCTTTGTTATTTGGCATTGCCACAGGGGCGTGATAATAATTAAATTCTGCCACACGCGAGATATTCATCGCTATGTGTAATAATGGGCTGTCTGTTTGAGATATCAAGATGAGGCCAATATAGCATAGGGTGACTTATAAACCAGTTTTCATCAGAGATTTCTAGAAACTTATAAAATATCTATATTATTTTTAAATTATATATATATATATATATATATATATATATATATATATATATATATATATATATATATATTATATATATATATATTATTATTAAATTATATCTATATTATTTTTAAATTATAAAATATCTATATTATTTTTTAATTATATAATTTAAATGTATTTTCTGTCTTTATGTCGGTTTTGTTGATTTTAAAGGTGAGACGGCTGTAGTGATTTTGAAGTCTTGTAAGGAGATTTAATAGATATAATATGTACATATTGAACATTTAATCTGAGGAAGGCTTTATAGGAAAGTCCTATTCCTCGTAATCTATACATAGGTATAATAAAACTGTAGAGGTCGAATGTCCGTACACAGAAAAAATATATGCTAAAAACTTAGTCATGGGCGTGTAACAAGAGAAATAGAATAAATCCGGATTTTTTTCAAAAATAAAAATTCTCTATTTGTACGGGCTAATATCCGAAACCGTTGGACCGATTTAATTAAAATTTTGCATGGTGGTACCTTATATCCTCGGTCAATATTTTAGATACTTTTCATCCCGGAAAACTAATGAGTTCCAGTGGGATAGTTAAAAAACTATAGTAACTTATACAGCTTAGTACACAACAATACACAACCTTATATTGCCGGTCAAAGAACAGGTTACTTTTATCCCGGAAAAATTAACGGTTCCAGTGGGATAGAGCTGTTTGTGCTTTTCTAGAAACGAACCTGAATTTATATTATTCTCTCCCGTGACCATGATTGTAAAGAATTCGAAACGTCGGGAACCAAAAATCAAAATAAATCGGCGAAAAAATCCAAAAAGATAGTTTTATTTAAAATGTCCCATATTCGCGTAAATCTATCAAAGTAAATATTAAGTTACATTATTATTTAAATTAATAATATATTCATCATCAAAAGCTTCATACAAAACAACAATAGGTTTTGCAGATTGTACACGATAGTGTATAACCAGCCTTTGTTAGTTTTGTGATAATATTCGAGTTTGATGAATGACTAAGATGGAACAACATAGAGGTTATATTTCTAGAAAGAGCTTTTAAATAACATATCTTATAATTCTTAGGGTATCGAAACTATTATACATATGAAAGTTTGTATGTATGTATGTTTGTCATTCCACAACGCTGATAGAGCTGGACGTATTTATATATAGTACACAGATAGATTACCCTGAAGCATTATTATTATAAGACTAAGCAAGAATGAAGATAAATACAAGGTCTTCTCAATTCTATGTGACATTCGTAAAGTAATCTGTGCTCAACTGGCACGCTTTGAAGCCATTGACAAGACAATTGAATTGAATTATAATATAAGTAAAATTCATCCAATTGCGTCTATAGTAGGTACGTTTTCATGTGCAAATCTCATTTTTAATTTGCTCATACGGTGAAAGAAAACATCATGAGGAAACCTGCGTGTCTAATAGAACGCAACTACATATGTAGTTTTTAAAAGGCATGTGAAGCCCACAATCCTCAGAACTGAAGGAAGTCCGTGCCAAGCTGTGAGACGGTAAAAAAGAGGCTTAATTACGCTAAAATGATTAAGTGATCGATTGCTTTCTTTTAGCTACCTTTACATATTAATTTCTTGTAATATAATAATGGCGTGCAGATCAATATCATCCACAGCGTCCAATCTCAGTGAAACTAACCATTCTGATACTAATGTGAAGCGTTTCCATCTCCTTTATTTCTAAGTAATATTATAAGTATAATGAATAGTACCAACGTATGACGTTGTGAAAACGACTCAAACGGTTTATTGTGTGTTTGTGTTTATTGTATAAGCTTTTGTCTGCAATCAAGCTTCAAAGGATACTTTAGTTACAACTATGTCGATACTTAGAAAACGTGATCGTGCTTATAAATGAAAAAAAAAATCTTCAAGTTTTAAAAAGAACTTTTAAGTACAATTTATAAAATTACAATTTCAACTAAGTATAGCAAAAAACACGTTCGTACGTGTTATAGATACACTATACAGGGGAAATAGTAGCCTATTGCAGCCTATAATTTACCTATTTCAGTACGTATACATTTTTTCAAGATGGCGCCTGAAGCACCATCGGAATCTGTCAGCATTTTGTGATTTTATACTCAGTAAGTGATATGACCTTATAAAATAAAAAAATGGATCGGAAATTTAGTGCAAAGTTGGCCAAAAAAAACGTCTATTTTTATTGTAGTATATTTCAGATTTCACTTGTACACGTTATTAGGGTCTAAAGAAGTAACAAACTTACTGACTCATCAACTTTCTCATTTGCATCTCCCCGCATTTCTGCAACGGCTGCCAAACTCATAGAGACTAGCCAATAACTAGATAATATTATAGTGCATAAATGGGTGCGCAAGCATAAGTGCATTATTTATTCTATTCACACTCAAAAACCGGTGGGACGATAATCAAACAAAAGAGGAGCTGACGGATTTACGTGAGGTAAAGGGGGTGGAACACCGCTAACTTTCTAACTCCAGACTGTTTTTCAACAGAGCCGAGAATTTCTTGAGAGAAAATCTCTATTTAAACTGCAAGTAGGATTCGAACTTAAGATCTCCAGATTTGCAGCCGTATATGTTAGCGATTAGACCAACGAGGACTCCATGGATATATAGGATAGGTATACGAAGGATTTTTAGTTGCGAGGTTACCCATTTTTCCAGGATCATAGGAGGAAAAAGTTACATATATTCGCCTATAGTTTCTAGTTAAAGCCTGGGCGAAGCGAAAATAGACCGATAATTCATAGTAACACACATTTAAACTACAAAAGATATTTGAAGCTATATTTTATCTTTCATTCACTCTTTTACCATACGACTATCTCATTCAATAGTCGTTCGTTTTATATTTGTCAACTAAGTTGTATCATTTTTAGGGTTCCGTACCCGAAGGGTGTCTACTAAGCCTTCGCTATCCGTCCGTCCGTCCGAGGGCTGTATCTCTTAAACCGTAATAGTTAGTTGAAATTTTTACAGAGTATGTATTTCTATTGCCGCTATAACAAAAGATAATAAAAATAATTAATAATACAAGATTCAATTTTTTATCGTTCGAAATCGATCGAAGTTAATATACTACATACATAGAATAAAAGTCATATTAATAAAATTACACGCACGTTGGTACGGAACCCTTAATACGAATTCGACTCGCACTTGACCGATTTTGCTTTATTTATTATTTTTCCATTACACTTATTTTTGGAAATAACACCATGCTTCCTACGCACTATATCTGACGACTCACAAGGTATATTCAATTCATTCCATATCTATTCTAGAGCGATTGTAGTAATACTTACAATATATAGCAACGAGACTTGGATTTGCCTAACAAAGCACCCAACGCGACGCGTCTCGGGCGGGGGCATGTACCCTACACTAATGTAACTATGAGATGAGAGGAAATTGAGATGAGGCCTATTTAATTTTATACACTAACACTTTTTTGATTTTTCTTCGTAATTGTTATGTGTTTACGCGAACGTTGAAACAATTTTGGTTTAACTATTTATTACTTTTTACAAGTAGTATTTTTTATGTTTTAAGGATCTTATCTAATCCTACTAATATTATAAATACAAAAGTTTGTGAGGATGTCTGGATGTCTGTCTTTATTACTCTTTCACGCAAAAACCACTGAATGGATTTTAATGAAACTTTACAATAATATAGCTCATACATCAATATAACACATAGGCGACTTTTTATCCTGGAAAATCATACGGGTCCCGTGGGATAGATTTGTTTTTGTCTTTGTAATGGCAAACCCGAGCGAAGCGAGGGTGAGCCGCTAGTATTTCATAAAACAACTTAGTATTGTATATACATATGTACATACATGTGTACATATGACGAATTTTATAGATAATGGCACCATGAACTCAAATACTTTGTAGGCCTCGTAGGTTTGCATTTTAGGCCCTAATCCATTCTTAAAATAACATTATGTTATATAGATTTTTGCGTAGCTCTCAAATACTATTTCCAAATTCCCATAATTATTACCCACGGAGGTACAGATAAAAAATATTATTATATGTTATTGAATTTTACTCAAATTGGTCGTCCCGTTATTCCGTGTAGCTGTAAAAAACACATTCACTTACTCACCTGCTCACTCATAAGCTATAGTATGATTTCTACTATAACTGAGAAAATTTGTATGTATTTACGTATGTAGATAATGTGTGTGCGTGTTTGTTACTCTTTCACGCTAAAACGGCTGGACGAAGTTGGATGAAATTTAGTATATATGTTGGGACACATGTTGCAACATTAACAAACAGCACCACCTAGTTCCATGGTAAGCTACGAGGCTTGTGTTATGGATACCAGATAGTTGATACACTACACATATATAACTTTAAATACATACATATTATAAATATAAACTTCCATGACTAGAGTACAAATATTCGTGTTCGTCACACAAATAAATATCCCCAGTGGGACTCAAACCTGCGACCACTGGCAGAGCAAGTAGGGTCACTACAAACTAAGCCAAACGTGATATACACATAGAAGACCTGGCACCTAGGCACACTCGTGCGAAGCGATTTCGCTAGTAAAATAAGAGACCGTCCTTCATATAAATGAAATTATAGACACCGTATCGCGGGGGGTGTCGGGAGGGCTCTCACAATGCCTGCGTAATAATAATATAATCGGGCGACGACGCCACTTGCTATTAATTAAATTTAAAATTTTCATTGCTAGGTGCGACACTGCGATTGTTATCTGGTATAAAATGATGATACGTATTTGTTTCAAAAGCTTTTCCATAGTTATTGTTGCTGTGAAGTTTTGTTTAATATCAAACAATAGAAAGTTTTTAATATGACTTCGTTATCTGGCCGTATTATATTTTCTTTTAGATATATTACCTACTTATAGCTATAATGGGAGTAACGAGACGAAAATCAATGAGACAAAAACACAAGTTCTTAAATTGAAAAAAAAAAAAACTGTCATTGTACAAGTACAGTTTCGTATTTTTGTTTCAAATGTAGATAAACAAACACAAATAATAATATTTAAATGTATAAAAGTAATTATTCCACATTTTTGGTGTGATTTTATTCTAAAATGAAAAAATTGGTTAAAATACAATATATTGCTAGTGCCATTTTTTTTTGTTTAATTTTTTTTATATTCTTTGTACTGCATGTAGATGTATTGGACACAAGCAAATACACAAGAAACAACTAACTTACTTTTGAAACTCTACAGATTATCAAAATCGATACCTACAATCGGCAGACATTACCTAAACACCAAGCCATATTGATCTATCAAAATGCCCCTTCACATAAAAAATGGAGATGCCTCAAATACCATCTATCTAAAGTAACGAAGTGCTGTGTCACCGCAAAATGGTTTCCACAAGGACATTTAGTTACGGGTGCCTAAAACACCAAAAAACCATGGGAGCCGAAAATTCCTTAACACCATTCCTCATGAATGATCTTTTTTTATCGCTTAGTTTCATTACAACCTGCCAGTTAGCCGCGTCAATAAAAACTATAATAAATTGTCTATGATATCTGTAGGGTTAAAGTTGAGATTCGAACGTTTTTAATTTGTTAACAAATAATATTGTCAATGGTTTTGAAAAAAACTGGCCTAAGGTGTTGCCGAAGTATTTTATCACTTCCTCTTCTTTTATGTTTTTTTTATGTTGCGATAATAAATAGGCAGATGCTGCTTTATGGAGCCCAATGATTGGTACTGGTTGTTTTGTCAATGGATTTTACCACCGACCGTATTTTTGACCATTCATAGTTTATGGGTAGAAAATATTCAAACCTGTTAATTAAATTTTGTTATATTTAAGAGTTCGTAATTATATTACAATTTGGTTTTTTTATTTTATTTTCTATTATTTTTTTGTAATATTATGGTTTTTTAAAAGAATTACCTACCAATTCAATTCAATTTTATTGTTAATGGCTTCAAAGCGTGCAAGTTGAGCACAGATTATTTCGCCAATGTAACGTAGAATGGAGAAAAATCAATTACGAAATGAATTGTCAATGTAATGTCAAACCGATTTTGTTTTTTTTATAATTTGTCTCACATGTCTCATCTCCGCGTAGGATAAACATAAAACGTATCGTGGTTTTAATAATAAATACGAAAAACAAATATAAAAAATATATTTATTAATTAAAAAAAATATTCTCAAGTTAGAGCTCTTAAAGTTTATTTCATCCAACATTTTTGAGTACGTAATCAAAAAAGCAGTGAACGATAAAATACCTAACCGCTCACGCTTAACCAAACATTTCTTAACCCGTCAACGTTCCGGTTTGTTTTTAATCAATTGGCAATTAGACTGCCAGGAGCATTGTCGCAGCGAAAACTTCGATTGGCGCAGACTGCGGCCAATTATTTGAATACAACGTGCCTATTATCAAGGAGTAGGGCTACCAATACGTCTTCTGAAGTAGCCACAAAAAACCGTATTCTATCAAAATACATTTATTTCAAACATCTGTTACTGAATTTAATATTTATCTGAATTACCTTTTACCCGACTGGGGCAGAATTTGTATAATTGATTATTCAAATGGTAACCATGAAATGAGTGACATACGTGGGACTAAATTTTGTTTATGGCGACACTCGCGTAACTTACTTATGCAGATATAATTCGCTAGTAAAAATGCTGGGCGGCTATAGGTCATCATCATAGGTCTACTTATATATTAATATTTTCTTCTTAAATAATTGATTATATAGAATACCTATAGTATTCAGCATCGTGATTTTTTTTATAAGCGTTATAAAATCCAGTCAGGCTCAAAAATTTGGAAATTCTATAAGTTTAATTCATTCATCATTAAGCTCATTCTTTTAGTAAGCTTTAACGCACACCAGTTACTTTTATATAGTTTACTTTGCTAATGTCAAATAAAATAGAGATGGCATCACTTCGACTTAACCACTGAGGACATTACAGAAATATTAACTCATTTATTATGATTTATTAATCTGAGTTCTCATCGTGAAGGAGTTACATATATGCACTCATATAAACTCTCGTAAGTGTAGATTTTTTTGAATATCTTGGTATTGCCTAAATAATCTATAATTTAAAATAAATATTAATATATATTTTTTTTATTCATCGTAAAAGTTTCCACCAACTGGCAACCCTATTTGGCAAAACGTCAAGCCATCTCAATGGGCCAATAATTAAACCGCAGATTCTTCGAGATTTGCTTTTTAATTAATTGATTTGTTCTAGTCGTGTCTATAATGCGGTGCTTGTTTAACGAGTGTACTTTGTTTGGCAGCTGATTGTGGATACCTAAAAGAATTTTCAGGATATTTTTGACATAAACAGAAAAATAAACCCAAAAATAATATGAAAATGTCATGGTGGCTTTTATAGTTGGACATTTGCACAACATTTAGATGTTGTCCTACCCTAACCTAGGTGTTGCCCTAATTAAAATTAAATGAAATTAAATTACTTTTTTCAATTATACTTATACAATCACTTTTGAATCGTGATTTCAAAGAGCGTCAGGATAGTCAGTCCTTGAGGAAGCTACCTCTGTTTCGGAAAACAGTTCTGCTGAGAAGAGCCAGCGAGAAACTCAATAGTTGATATGTTAAGAAGTATTATTGGTATAATTATCTTAATAATATTGTGAACACAAAAGTTTATGAGGATGGTTGTTACTATTTTGATAAAAAAATTAAGTAGTAGTAGTAGAAAGACTCAGCCCTTTTTTAATGTCCCACTGCTGCGCACGAGCCTCCCTTTACTACAAGAGAATCAGGTCATAGTCCACCACGCTAACCAAGTGCGAATTGGCGGACTCAAAAAAAACTGGAGTACTAAATGGAATTTGATAAAAGCTTACAGTAATAAAGCTTATTTATACCAGAATATAATTTATGTAGATATACTAGGTAGGTACCTAACGCATGTATAAAATACGCGACATATTAGTTTGATTTTCTGTGTCTGTTTGTGTAACTTTAATCAGTAAACAGAATAAGGAGAGAAGGACAAAGGATAAAGGGTTGCTAAAAAGGATAGAATGAGAATGGCAGGATCGATTTTAACGAGGATTTAATTGTTGTTACGTTATAATTGTTATTACGTCAAACGGAATATTATCCATGTTCTTCCGATATATTTGTGGAATTCCGAGATATCGACTAGTCAAAGTAAAAGTATTATATATGTATAGTATTATATATTTTATATATAATATATGTATGTATGTATGTATAAGTGGTTATTATTACCTTTATTTCTAGTATAAATTTATTTTTTTTGCACTATATTGCCCGCTGACATCTTCTTCCACAACCAGGGGTTGACTGGAACAGATCTCTTTTAGAGATAAGTCCACCTTTGTGAACTATGTTTACTTTGTTATTTTTTTTCTGTATCATATTTTAAGTGCAATAAAGAATACTTAAAGTTATATAGTAACATATTTCTATTTTTCTTTCTCCATCAATGTAATTTTAAAGCAGCAATCCATCAATAATTATTCCAAAACCATTTATCTCTGATAATTTGCTTTAAAATTAATACAAACGACCTCATAACAACGTATTACATTGTAATTGTGGAACGTTTTCATTGTATATAGTACATATCGATTTCCGCATTAGCTTGCAGCTTACTGACCCACACGCGGATTATCGGACACTCGTTCAATAAATCCGCCCATTCAATAACAATATGCGGCCATTCACAATATCCTATATGTGAATAGAAATAGCGATTCCCTTTTTATGTTTTACACAAAAAAAAACAAATGTCAGCAAAGTGATTACTAGTATAAGTAGATAAGTTATCTACTATAGGTATATTCGTCTTTAGTTCTAGATAGCTTTCCATCTCCCGGTGACATTTGCATAGTATTCCATTAGTCCATTAGTCTCTAATAAGCCATTATAAGAATTTTAATTAATTAGCATAAATATTCTTTCATGTATCATTTAGTCTAGATCTAATTCTAGATCTATATTTCTTGTAAATGAGCATACTTATATCTATATAAGTTACTAGCGACTTACCCTCGCTCAGCTCGGGTTCGTCCCTAGTTGCATTTTAACGGTTAGTACCTATAGATTTCTCAGAGATGAAATATTTTCCCGCAGTAAAAAGTGTCCTCTATGTTGACTCGAATAACCAAGCTACCATCATACCAAATTTCATCAAAATCTGTACAGTGGTTTTCTTGTGATGCGTTCCCAGACAGAAACAGACAGAAATTCTAAAAACTATAGAGTCAGCCTCTGCAGAGATTTTCCAAAAAATATTTAATGTACAGATTCGACTCGGTTAGAATTTTATTAGATATATATCTAGATAAATCTTTAGAGCTTTGGATATGCGGAAGAGCGTAAAAAATTGATATGTTTTGATACGATCAATCTGTCTCATTGAAATAAATCTTACAATCATCGAGTAACATTAAACAACTTACATATTAAATTACTACAAAAGGTACATTTCACTTCTATTAGGTAGCTAACTTAAAGATCCTCAAAGTTTAACTTTTTAATTGTAAAACTTACAACCCTGTTATAATTTTATCATTATAACATTCAAAATATGAATGTATTAATAATAATTATTACAGTTTGATAAAACTAAAAAACAGGCTTTCAATTACAGTTCGATGGCAACAAATTATTATATCTATAAACATTTGAATTTTACATAGGTATATGTACAAATTTTAAATCGATACTAAAATTGTAAACGTTGAAATCGATTTAAATCGATTTTCCAATTTGTCAATTTTTACAAAACGTGAGAGAGAAAAGGAACTATGTACATAGATAAGTACCATATCTTTACATTATTTGTTCTAGACAATTTACATCTACTGATAATCGAACTGATTTCAAATTCATTCCTACCACAGCACCATATCAAAACCATATTAAAGTTAACAGTCTAATATTTATATCTAATATTTCGCATTGAATTGTACCTCGTCTCATTCGCTTTACTTATACGTATCGATACATACATATATAAGGGTTTTGTGAACGAATTGACAATACCTGTATGGGGTGCTATTGATTGGAGCACGGGATGGAAAATTTTCAATGTGATTTCATATTGTACCTACTGTGTAGACTTTGTAATGTTTCGAACATTTTGTAATCTTATTAGATACAAAGAAACACGTAATCCTTGCAATATTATAAAAAACATAAAAACTATAATGTCTAATACTTTCTTATATTTACGCGAACATTTGACATTTTAAATTGAAGTATCTTTTCGAATGTTTTCGCGGATTTATTTTGATTTTTGGTTCCCGACGTTTCGAATCGACGACGTTGGAGGTTAAATATGTATGTCCAGCTTTTTAGATAAGTAGTTATACTGTAATGGGTTAATCTTGTCAGATTTATGCGAATATTTCGCGTCTAGAAAAGAACAAACAGATCTACCCCACGGGAACCGTTCATTTTTCAGTTTAACAAATGTTCAACGTGATTCTTTAAATTGCCATAACTTTTTATTTATGAACCGATTGATATGAAACACACTAAATGTTAAGTTAAGCTTACCAAAATATATTAGTGAAAACCAACTCTAAATCGGTTTAGCCGTTTCTGAGATTAGCGTGCACAAACGCACAGACAAACAGACGAAAATTATTGTTTTGGGTGCTATTTGCATCGATAAAGGTCCCAATAATATTTTTTCTCATATATCTTTCATATACAGACACATCCGTTTCATTTTTATTATATGTATAGATTGACTAATGTCTATTTTTAAATTATCGCAACACAGAGTTACAATATTTTTCCTTGCAGGTGTCGATATACAATTTACAAAACTTTTAATTCAATTCAATTCTTTAATTAAAATTTTATCCATATTACTTTTAACAATGTTACGTATCTATCTACAATTTGCCTTTTATTTTTGCCTGTAATTACATAACATAATTATTATATGTAAGTACCTATAGCAAACACAAGTACCTACCTATATAGAGTCCCATAAAACACTTAAAATTTTAGAAAAACTATAAAGCCATCATCAAAATTGTCATATTATATTACTAAAATTATACACTTAAGCTTCACTATCTTACATGGGTGGTGTTCGGTCGTCAGTTCCGTTCTCAGATCGATAACAATGTCTGGCTGAGTCGTTTTATTGCACGCTTTTGTGCCATTTACATTGGGCCTTATTTAATTTTCCAGTGCATTTGAATGTGCTTTAGATATGCGTGATGTCATATTATAATACCTACATCTATACATATAATAAAATTGTAACTAAGCCGAATCTGTACATTAAATATTTTTTGGAAAATCTTATTGAAATAGACATTATTATCGTATCATATATTATATACAGAGGCCGAATCTATAGTTTTTTACCACATCACGGAAAAACCACTGGAGATTTTGATGAAATTTGGTATGATGATAGCTGGTTATCCGGGTCAACATATAGGATACTTTTATAGCGAGAAAATATCTCATCTCTGAGAAATCTATATTAAACGTTAAAACATAAGTAGGGACGAACCCGAGCGGAGCGAGGGTGAGTCGCTAGTAGATTATATTTTGTTTGGGCGTCGATATCTTTTGATTGTCCTCCAAAGGGAGAAAATTATTTTAGATTTCAAACCAAATCATAATATTTTATATTCAAATAGAGTTTTAGCATATTTGAGTCGTCACTTTTTATATTTTTAAAATTTAAATTAAATGTCAGTAGATCTGAGGAATCCACCACCGGCTCGGAAGACAATTTTGCTGAGAAGAGCCGGCGAGAAGCTCTGAATTTTTTATATATTTAGTTGTTTTGTTTAGTTTGTTTTGATTTTTTTTTAAAATAGGTTTTACTTCAATGTATACTTAATACTTATAGGATATCTATCTAACATACTAGTGTATATGTTCCAAAAATATTAATTTAAACTAATTGTAAAGTCTTTTAGGTTTTTAGTACTTTTCTATATTTTGAACTAGATAGTTTACATTTTAACTATCCATGGTGTCTAAGATTAATGATTATTGTTTGATATAGGTACCTAGCCGTGACGAAGCGTCCATACAAGACGTCTAACGTCAAAATTATTTTGCTATAATTTTGCATTAATACGTATACATATAAAAATTGTATATTTTTGGAACGGCCCTTCGCCACTGGTACCTACCTATAAAGATAGATAGTATGTTAGTGTCAGTATGCAATTAATGATTAAATAAATATGTAACATAGAATAATCCGTTAAAATAGTTGATTATTAAAACGTATTCTTTAACACCTTAGTGCTTCTGAAATTTTATTTTACATTTAACCCTATATAACTTACAAAAACACAAAAAAAAAACGAAATAAAATAACTATTCAAACTCTTTTTTATATATAAGCTAGAATATCTCGGATAACTTAATTTAGATTTAATATAACTCCACATTACATACATGGAATATCAACCAATGATAGCAACTTAGGTAGAAACAAAAAAAATCATTCACCACTCCCTACTCCCACACAATAGACGAACAATGGGGCACAAAGGCCGATCTGTCTTCCCATTGTACGCAACAAAGCAAGCCCCGCCCTAAAATAAAGAGGCTTTGTTTCATCTCACTTAGATCTTATTGGTTAAGGTTTTGGGAAGGAAAAAATGGTTATTTTCGCTTTTAGGGAATTAGTCCGTTTAGGGATGGGCATATATCGGTTTATATTATTAGGGATTTTAAATTTAAAAAAAAAATCGGCTTTTATTTTACTTTTTTTTATTTAAAAAACTTGTGTAAGCTTAAGAAAGTACATATTAGGTATTTTTTAGATTTGAATATGTAGAGTTATAATTTTTTTTATAAATACGCGATTAGTTAAGCATATTTTAGTGATATATCTATAAACATTTTGAAAGGTAGGTAGGTTTGCTTGCTAGCTTATTAGTAGTAGGTAATAAGAAAGCGATTGACGTCAATTATTATTATTGCACTAACATAATATTCATACTATAATACTATAAATAAAACACCATGAGAAAACCTATATGTTTGAGAGAATTTAACCAGTCTAAAATCATATGGAGTTCTTGCATTAGACTTCTTTTTTACAAGTTTTTATTGTATTGTAACACAAGTGGAGCTATGGGCATACAAGTGATCGAGAGATAGCAACTCCTCACTATGATATTAGTTTTTAATTAAATTCATAGAGGAAGGGCTTCTCCACACACTTATATTTTTTGCATATGTACCTACCTACATATGTTATAAAGAAATTAAAAGCAAGATGAAAAAGACAGTAGGTATCTTATATATAATTATTATGATTTGACTGCCTCAGTGGTGTAGTGGCTAGCATGTACGGCTGCACACCTGGAGGTCCTGGGTTCGAGTCCCGGGCCGGGCCAAGTTTAGTTATTGAGTCTTTCTGTAAAGTAAGTCTCAGTAACAGCCCGGAGTTGGGAAGTTGGCGGTGTTTCACCCCCGTGCCTCGGAGAGCACGTAAAGCCGTCGGTCCTGCGCCTTAACTCTCACTGGTCGTGTCGAGCGGTCGTCCCACCGGAGTATGAGAGTGATAGGAATAGAGAGTGCCCTTGTGTCTGCGCGTACACTTGTGCACTATAATATCTCCTGCGCAGTTGGCTAATCTCAATGAGATTGGCCGCCGTAGCCGAAATCGGCTAGGAGAACATCATCATCATCATTATGAATATAATTTACACTGGTCGAGAATCAAATCGTCGTATGCACTGTGCCAGTGCTACAAGGTACCTACGCGAGTGCCAGTATACAATACGACAACTATTGCTGGTGCATTATAATGATTGGTTTAAAAAATATTTCATACCATCAAAAGTGGTACAACAACTTTAATTGTATTCAGCCCTTTTTAACGTCCCATTGCTGGGCACGGGTCTCCCTTCAATACGAGGGGGATCAGGCCATAGTCCACCACGCTGGCCAAGTGCAGGTTGGCAGACTTCACATGTCTTTCGAAAATATGCTAGGTTCTCTCAGATATGCAGGTTTCCTCACGATGTTTTCCTTCGCCGTAAGGCAAGTGGTAATCATGTTAGAAATGATTCGCACATGAAAATATCAGAGGTGCGAGACCCGGGACTTGAACCCGCTTCACTCGGTTTCACAAGCGAGCGCGTTACCACTGGGCTACAACTTAAATATTATTTAAAAATAATTTTTCAATTCTTAATATTTCATTAAAAAATATAGGTACTGTATCTTTGAGTAGGTACATATACCTACCTTGATTGTTTATTAAAAAAACATATGAAAATCCATTCTAAATCGACGAGATATCGTGTAACGTACAGCCAATGCAGAAAAAAAACAGTAAATTGAGTTGTACTTACGTCTTCCTTTTCGAAGTCGGTAAAAACACCTTACGGCCCGTACTATCTCTTGTAGCTCAAGTAGTCGGAAGATTAGTCAACTCATTTTGACCAATATGATATCTGACAAAGCAGGCGGCACCCGCACCATGATATTTAAAATTTATTTTTCTATAGGGGTTATTGGAAAAATAACGACATCCATTTTTTAAACAACCTTATGGTGTTTAATAGTCCAGATGTGTAACAAATTATAATAATCGTTTCGTAATACTTGTAGGTGGATGGTATATTAGGGGTTCATTAGAAAAAAACTGAATTGGAGAAAATTAAAAACTTATAAATAAAATATATATTATAATATATAATAATATAAAAAATCCGACTTCAGATTGGTAGTTTTCATTTACTATGTTTTATATGAAGACTGTCTAACTAAAATTCGTTTTTATTAGTAGGTACTGCACTATCAACGGAAAGAGAAACACTTGCAAAGTTTCAAGTCATTATGACAATCAGAAGTAGATAAAATTTTCCTACCCTTAGGGAGTGGTATTTTTTTAGATATAAATGTGGCCAAATCGGAAGTAGGTATACACTTTTAAACAAAATAAAAATTGTCCAGTTCGGTTATTAAATGACGGAATTCTGAGGTAACACACATAAAAAATACAGCCGAATTAAGAACCTCTTCCTTTTTAAAGTCAGTTGAAAAGTATAAATGATGCAGTCAGGACTCTTTCGTGTCAACCATATTACCAAAGAAATAATGATTAATATCTTTTAAATTAGATTATTTTTTATTAATCAAAACTGGATTTGACTAACGCTCTTGGTCAATACAATTTTTGACTAAAATATGATCAGTCTATAGTGGTCGAAATTTTCTAATCAAAACTACTTTTGATCAACCTTTTTTGTGATTGATTGATTCCTAGAAACAGACATAGGTTACCTTTGATCCCCGCGCTACTTACCATGCAAGTAAAGTCGCGGACAAAAACTAGTATTATTTTCCAAGTATGGATCGGTAGGATATTATTGTTTATACTTATTTGTTAATTAGCTAGAATTACATTTTAAACGTCTAGAATAAAAATTAAAATGAAAAATATGGGGTTTTCTTTAAATTATACTGTTTTAAAGAAAATAGAAATGTCATACATGTCTAAAAGAAAGTGGCGCCATCTATTATTAGATGGCAGAACAAATATTTTCTATTACTCGTACACTCTCGCTCTTATTAAACTTTAAATATGTTTAGTGTGTGTGATAGGGTATAATTAAAAATAATTAATTCTTTAAAAATAAAGAAGAAGGCATAATTTATTCATATTTAATATTTATAATATATATCGAAATACATACCTATTTGCAATTTTCATTTGTAGAATTGAAACTATATTTAATTATTATTTTTACCTACATTTTACCGATAAATTTCAACATATATCCTTAAATTTTCTTGAAAATATATGAGTTGTAGGTACTTGAAAATGGCAAAATTGGGCAGTCAAGTGCGCCGTATAAGCTAAACACGTCTGAGTGTTTCCCGGCCACGACAAATTGCCTCTCAAACGACCCGACCTGGGAAAGAGGTTACGGCTTACGTAAAGTTAAAGGTGTATTAGTTAAATTTTAACTTGGTCCAGTTAAATCGAAATCTTTTGTGCATACTATTTTGGCTTGTTTTAATATTAGAATAAAATAAAATTATTTTTAACTTCAATGACATTGAAAACTTAATGAAATTGGTATTAAGTATATTATTACTAACGAATTACCCTTGCTTACCTTGGATTTGTCCTTTTGTGTTTAACACTAGCCTATGTGTTACTCCAGATAAGTGCACATATAATCTATACTTTTATACTAATATTATAAAGAAGCTGAGTTTGTTGGTTTGTTTGTTTGAACGCGATAATCTCAGGATCTACTTATCCGATTTGAAAAATTATTTTTGCATTAGATAGCTTATTTTTTGAGAAAATATAGTTACGTGTGGACTTTGGTGACATGTCACATGACCGGCCCACTTCCACTTCGGCAAGCTAATTCTGCGTGCTATGTATTGCCAATGTAGGTAATACTTTAAATCTTAATTCTTGATATTACTTATAGTTGATTTGTTTTTAAAAAGCCACGCAAATAAAGGAGTACCTACACGTAAAATATTATGTATCTACAAAACGGACCTTTAATAAATTTATAGGTTGTTTGAAACCCATAAGTATTTCAATACCTATATACCTAAAAGGCGCAATTTTTATAAAGTCTAGGTTACATAAATTTTTAATGTAGAAAAATTTTTTTTTATGTTTATAACTAATAAGTATGTATACTGTATAAGGAATAAAATGTTTTAATCCTATTTTACGCATTAGGTCTATATGAGTCTAAAAAATATTTTTTTTAATAATCACTACTGAAACAGCTTTAGTTTCTTATTTAAATATTACATTAAATCATATTATTTTATTTTATCAAATAAATCTACAATAAAGCGATAAAAAATTTACTTAAAATGTAATAATCGCACAGCGCCATCTATGAACATATTTTGAAAGCTTTACGTATTACGATTACGTCCCAACAGACGGCTAGTTATGACGTAGTTCTAGATGTAATGTACAGATGGCGCTATTAATAAATAATATTATTTCAATAATTAAAATCAAACATTATAAAATAATAATAATTAAATGTTCGAAAGAAAGTCATATTTTCAAGTAGTTAAAAAATATTATAAATAGTTTTAATATTTTATTATAAGTATAAAAGAAATTCGCTCTCAAACGATAATTTAAAGTTGATATTTATTGAATTTAGTGTTTTTTAGAAAATATATATTGATATATTTAAATAATCGTATTATTAATACAAAAATAATTAAAAATCGATAATAATAAATAATATTCAGCAATTTGACTTCAATGAATAAGGACCGTGTGGCCTAATGGATAAGGCGTCGGACTTCGGATCCGAAGATTGCAGGTTCGAGTCCTGTCACGGTCGATTCTCTATATTATTTTATTGTTCCATTTTGTAATTTAAAAACACTTCTGTAATTATGGCGTCTTTTATTCATCATGTTATTACTAAAATATTAACAAAATTTGTTAATTTTTTCCTTTCTACCAGGTTTTTTATGCCAGATTGACAATTTTTTTTATTTAACTCCTTATCTTTCAAGACCGACTCTAATATAAAACCTATCCATAGCTTTCAGATAATAAATAATAATAATTTTATTCATATAATTTTTACAAAGTTAGGTACATATTATAAAATGACTGGCGAATAGCGACTCATCCTCGCGGAACTCTAGCGGAAGTGGAACCCTAATTATTTTCCTTAAATAAAAGTAGCCTATGTTACTCCCTATAACATCAGCTATCTACCAGTGAAAGGGCCGTCAAAATCAGTCCAGCCGTTTCAGAGATTATCCGGAACAAACAGACAGATAGACACAAAAATTTAGAAAATTGTGTTTTTCTTATAAGTACCGTATATAATTTCATATGCATTTATATTAGTAAAACGCTGAATTTTATTATTTTGGCGTTACAAACAGACCTTCAATTTTATTTATCTGTATAGATTTTTTCTCTTTATTAAAACTTTCCTTAAGGAACATAAGTACGAAAAAAAAAATTGCTGAATTGGTCGAGCCGTTTTCGAGTTTTGCGCTTAGCAACATTCATTTTTATTTATATGTAAACATAGATAGATAATATGTATATCCTATGTCTAGGCTATCTAATGAAAAGATTTTTTCAAATCGAAATAGTAGTTCCCGAGATTAGCGCGTTCAAACAAACTCTGACTCTTTATAATGTTAGCATAGATGCTCCGATATCTAATTTGGAACCTAACTGATCGAGTTTGAAAACCTGTGTCTTAGGTTACGGTTTCACAATGCATTTCTTATTGGTACAAAAGTGAAACTTAAGACTTAACTATCTTTATATATATATAATTCTTCTGTGTGTGTGTATGTCACTGAACTTCTCTCAAACGACTGGACCGATTTTGATGAAATTTTTTGTGTGTGTTCAAAGGGATCTGGGAATGGTTTAGATTCACAATTTTGTCCAAAAAGTTTGAAATTTTCAAATTAAAGACGTGTAGACAGGACAACGTCTGTCGGGTCCGCTAGTTTATATATAAAAGAGGACTAATATGATACTTACAATAAACAATAATAACTAGACTAAAATATATAACAACATTTATAATACGTAGACGTACATACATACCTAATGAAACTTCGATATTATTATTTTACATTTTTTATAACTTATCTATAGGCACTAATATTATTATAAAGACGTAAAGTTTGTGAGTTTGTGAGGTTGTGACGTTGTAGGGGGCAATCTCTTGATCTACTGAACCGATTCAGATGAAATTCGATAAAAAGATAGTTTGAGACCCTGGGAAGGACATAGGATACTTTTTATCTCGGAAATCATCCTTTAAGGAGGTGAAAATGGGGATGAAAGTTTGTATTGGGAAGCAAGCTGGGGACGAACCCGAACGGAGCGAGGGTGAGTCGCTAGTACTATATAAATTTAAATTTCTACTATGTTATACAAAAAACTATATAAGACTTATGGCTTGGTCTAAGTCACTAGGACCCATGGATGGGACAAGACCGGTAGTCGTGGAAACCTTGAGGGAGGTCTATGTCCAGCCATGGGTGTTTTTCGGTTGATGATAATCGCTCTCAGATTAAAAGAATTAGAGTCAGTAGAAGACTGAAATGCTGTTATAATTATTGCAATGCACTATGCAGGCATTGTACATATTATTATGTGCAATTAAAAGAAAAATAAATAAGTAAGTAGATAATTCCGATGATTTTTATTATAAAACTTCATTAAAAATCAAAAATTGTTTTATAAACTATTTTTTTATATAGAGTATTAAAAATAATTAGTAAATTGGCATATTTTCTTTCCGACATCTTCTGTATTATGTATAGGTATTATAAGTAAGTATACGATGACATAGCTATTGACCCTCGCTCCGCTCGGGTTTGTCTCTACTCCCTAGATACGTTTTAACGATTGGTATAGATTTCTTAGAGACGAGATATTTTCGCATTAAAAGTATTCTATGTGTTGATCCGGATAACCAGCTATCATCATACCAAATTTCATCAAAATCCAGTGACGTAACATAAATATACACATAACACAGTAATAAGCTTAATCCCTCCATGACCGCGGACACGCCGGCGTTACAGTTAGCAATAGATTTCTTAGAAATTTAATTAATTTCTTAGAAATTTACCTGGAGGTGTTAATTAACTAAAAAAAATAGTTAATTTTTGTTACTTTAAAAACAAGAAGATACTTAGCTAGTATAGTGTTAGGCGATTTGTGCCAAAAGTATAGGTTAGATAATTGATTGATTCCTCATACAAACTTTCAACCTCTATTTCATTTTTCAACCCTTCAAGTTTAATTTTCACGACCAACAGTAGTCTATGTCCTTTTGTAAGGTCCCATCTTTATCTATATTAAAATTCATCAAAATTGGTGCAGCAGCTTTGGCGTGAAAAAATTACGGACAGACAGATAGACAGAGTTATTTTCGCATATATACTTAATATTAGCATCACCCTCACTTCGCTCGGGTTCGTCGCTGTGTAGGTATTTATACTTACTATTAAATTATTTGGATATTGTTCATACAAAAATACTAACATCTCGATTAAAAAATGTGGGTGGGGGTAGGAGAGTGAAAAATATTTTACAAACCAATTCTCATACCTACCAAATATTATACAATAAAAATAATCATTAAAACCGGTCGAGCCATTTCGGAGGAATGCAACCACAAACACTGAGAGATATTTATATATTACACTAGCGGCTCACCCTCGCTTCGCTCGGGTTCACCTCTAGAAAAGCACAAACAGATCTATCCCACGGGAACCGTTCATTTTTCCGGAATGATGAATTTTCCGGATGAAAAGTAACTTGTTGTTTGATCGGCAATATAAGGTATCAGCATGCCAAATTTTATTAAATTAGGAGGATAAGTTGTTGTATACTAAGCTGTATAAGTTACTATAGTTTTTTTAACTATCCCACGGAAACTCTTTAATTTTCTGGAATGAAAAGTATCTTAGATGTTGACCGGGGATATAAGGTACTATCATGCAAAATTTCATTTAAATCGTTTCAATAGTTTCGGAGATTAGTCCATACAAACAGACAAACAGACAGAGAAACAAAAAAATTGAAAAAAAACTGGATTTGTTCTATTTCTCTTCTTTCGGGATGTAAGAAGAGAACTGACTTGGGTTTTAGCATTTTTTTTCTAACCTCTACAGTTTTATTATATGTATAGAATAAATAACTTATAATAAAACAGTAATATATAATAATGAAAATAGTTATAGCGAGTGTATCTTAGGAGATAGACATATATTATGTAGACCTTTTTAAGACTTACAATTTTCTTGCACAATATTTTGATCTATCTTTTAAGGTTGAGCCAACGTTAACCATATAAATTTCTAAGGACGATTCGATAGGTTATTTTAATTGTCGGTTATCTTAACTGTCGGTTATCTTAACTGTCGGATATCTTAACTGCCGGTTACCTTAACTGTCGGTTATCTTAACTATCGGTCATCTTAACTGTCGGTTACCTTAACTGTCGGTCATCTTAACTGTTGGTTATCTTAACTGTCGGTTATTTTAACTGTCGGTTATCTTAACTGCCGGTTATC
The DNA here is from genome assembly GCA_951806755.1 of Brenthis hecate. Classification (NCBI taxonomy): domain Eukaryota; kingdom Metazoa; phylum Arthropoda; class Insecta; order Lepidoptera; family Nymphalidae; genus Brenthis; species Brenthis hecate. Next base: position 6,728,705 of record OX638265.1, on the reverse strand, counting down.
TTAACTGTCAGTAATCTTAACTGTCGGTTATCGTAACTGTCAGTTATCTTAACTGTCGGTTATCTTAACTGTCGATTAACTTAACTGTCGGTTATCTTAACTATCGGTCATCTTAACTGTCGGTTACCTTAACAGTCGGTTATCTAATCTGTCGGTTATCTTAACTGTCGGTTACCTTAACTGTCGGTTATCTTAACTGTCGGTTATCTTAACTGTCGGTTATCGTAACTGTCGGTTACCTTAACAGTCGGTTATCTAATCTGTCGGTTATCTTAACTGACAGTTATCATACCTGTCTGTCATCTTAACTGTCGGTTTTCTTAACTGTCGGTTAACTTAACTGTCGGTTATCTTAACTATCGGTCATCTTAACTGTCGGTTACCTTAACAGTCGGTTATCTAATCTGTCGGTTATCTTAACTGACAGTTATCATACCTGTCCGTCATCTTAACTGTCGGTTATCATAACTGTCAGTAATCTTAACTAACGGTCATCTTAACTGTCGCTTACCTAATCTGTCGGTTATCATAACTGTCAGTAATCTTAACTAACGGTCATCTTAACTGTCGCTTACCTAATCTGTCGGTTATCTTAACTGTCGGTCATCCTAACTGTCAGTTATCTTAACTGTCGGTATTCTTAATTGTCGGGTATCATAACTGTCAGTTATCTTAACTGTCGGTTATTTTAACCGCCGGTTATCTTAACTGACAGTTACCTTAACCGTCGGTTATCTTAACTGTTGGTCATCTTAACTGTCGGTCATCTTAACTGTCGGTTAACTTAACTGTCGGTTAACTTAACTGTCGGTTATATTAACTGTCGGTTAATTTAACTGTCGGTTATCTTAACTATCCGTTATTTAAACTGTCGGTTACCTTAACTGCCGGTTATCTTAACTGTCAGTAATTTTAACAGTCGGTTATCTTAACCGACAGTTATCTTAACTGTCGGTTAACTTAACTGTCGGTTACCTTAACTGCCGGTTATCTTAACTGTCAGTTATCTTAACTGTCGGTTATTTTAACCGCCGGTTAAGACTGACAGTTATCTTAACCGTCGGTTATCTTAACTGTTGTTCATCTTAACTGTCGGTCATCTTAACTGTCAGTTATCTTAATTGTCGGTTATCTTAACTGTCGGTTAACTTAACTGTCGGTTATATTAACTGTCGGTTATCTTAACTGCCGGTCATCTTAACTGTTGGTTACCTTAACTGTCGGTCATCTTAACTGTTGGTTATCTTAACTGTCGGTTATCTTAACTGTCGTTTATTTTAACTGTCGGTTATCTTAACTGCCGGTTATCTTAACTGTCAGTAATCTTAACTGTCGGTTAACTTAACTGTCGGTTATCTTAACTGCCGGTTATCTTAACTGTCAGTAATCCTAACTGTCTGTTATCGTAACTGTCAGTTATCTTAACTGTCGGTTATTTTAACTGCCGGTTATCTTAACTGACAGTTATCTTAACCGTCGGTTATCTTAACTGTTGGTCATCTTAACTGTCGGTCATCTTAACTGTCAGTTATCTTAATTGTCGGTTATCTTAACTGTCGGTTAACTTAACTGTCGGTTATATTAACTGTCGGTTATCTTAACTGCCGGTCATCTTAACTGTCGGTTACCTTAACTGTCGGTCATCTTAACTGTTGGTTATCTTAACTGTCGGTTATTTTAACTGTCGGTTATCTTAACTGCCGGTTATCTTAACTGTCAGTAATCTTAACTGTCGGTTATCTTAACTATCGGTCATCTTAACTGTCGGTTACCTTAACTGTCGGTCATCTTAACTGTTGGTTATCTTAACTGTCGGTTATTTTAACTGTCGGTTATATTAACTGTCGGTTATCTTAACTGACAGTTATCTTAATTGTTGGTCATCTTAACTGTCGGTCATCTTAACTGTCAGTTATCTTAACTGTCGGTTACCTTAACTGTCGGTTAACTTAACTGTCGGTTATATTAACTGTCGGTTATTTTAACTGTCGGTTATCTTAACTATCCTTTATCTAAACTGTCGGTTACCTTAACTGCCGGTTATCTTAACTGTCAGTAATTTTAACTGTCGGTTATCTTAACCGACAGTTATCTTAACTGTCGGTTAACTTAACTGTCGGTTATCTTAACTGCCGGTTATCTTAACTGTCAGTAATCTTAACTGTCGGTTATCGTAACTGTCAGTTATCTTAACTGTCGGTTATTTTAACTGCCGGTTATCTTAACTGACAGTTATCTTAACCGTCGGTTATCTTAACTGTTGGTCATCTTAACTGTCGGTCATCTTAACTGTCAGTTATCTTAACTGTCGGTTACCTTAACTGTCGGTTAACTTAACTGTCGGTTATATTAACTGTCGGTTATCTTAACTGACAGTTATCTTAACTGTCGGTTATCTTAACTGTCGGTCATCTTAACTGTCAGTTATCTTAACTGTCGGTTATCTTAACTGTCGGTTAACTTAACTGTCGGTTATCTTAACTGTCATTAATTGTAACTGTCGGTTATCATAACTGTCGGTCATCTTAACTGTCGGTCATCTTAACTATCAGTTATCCTACCTGTCGGTTATTTAAACTGTCAGTCATCTTAACTATCCGTTATCTTAACTGTCTTAATGTTGACTCGAGTAATAAGTTATCGCTTCACCAAATTTCGTTGAAATCGGTACATTACTTTTCGCGTAAAACGCTCGCGCAAAAACAGACAAACAGACAAACAGACAATTTTTTTAATAACTATTGTTTTGAGGTCTATGTTGTGAACATAATACGTTACAAATAAACAAAAACATCTATCCCACGGGAACAGTACATTTTTCCGGGATAAAAAGTAACCTATTTGTTATTCTGATGTATAAACTAATAATAATATATAATTATATATAATTATTGTAAAGTTTTATCAAAATCCAATCAGTAGTTTTTGTGTACTAAGCTGTATAAGTTACTATAGTTTTTTGACTATCCCACGGAAACTCTTTAACTTTCTGGGATGAAAAGTAGCAGTTTTCTTTTTGTTATGTATGAGCTATATTATTGTAAAGTTTCATTAAAATCCAATTAGTAGTTTTTGTGTACTAAGCTGTATAAGTTGCAATAGTTTTTTAACTATCCCACGGGAATCCTTTAATTTTCCGTAAAAGTATCTAAGATGTTGCCCGGGGATATAAGGTACCATGTAAAATTTCATTTAAATCGGTTCAATAGATTCGGAGATTAGCCCGTACAAACAGAAAAACAGACACACAGCTCGCTCGGGTTCGTCCATACCTACGAATATGTTGTATTATCTCTTTAAACATTTGTCCAAATTATATGCAGTAAAAGGGAAAAGTCTGTTGTTTTAAACATTTTAGACGATAAATTTACTTATTTTGATAAGAATTCATAATTGTTGATAATATGACCAATAAACGTGACCTACCGATTTAAATTATTTTTTTAATATAAAAAACTACCTTTTGTGACTAAAATATAAAAGTTAGATATATGCTGTCGCTGACTTTTTTGTAGGCATTATTAAGCACTACAACTTTTCTCTAGAACATAATCATATATCTCTCATCGTTAAGGCAGCGTTCGTAAGAAACGTTTTCGTTCGACCGTTTTTTCTCCGACTTACTTTGCAAATCCGACTACCACGAAAAAGCCTTTTCATTTTTCACGTTAATATATAGCCTATGACACTCAGAAAGAACGTGGCTTTCTATTGGTAAAAGAATTTTGAAAATCGGTTCTGTAGATCCAGAGATTACCCCCTACAACGTCACAAACTCACAAACTCACAAACTCACAAGATCACAAACTTTACCTCTTTATAATATTAGTATAGATTAAAAGTTTGGATAACTTGGTATTTAGACCAATCACAATCCGTTTATTTTTATTAATTAATTATCCGTTCATTTTTTTTTAATTATTGTTTCTATTAATTATTTATCTTTAACATGACCTTGAAATAGTTTCTAATTATATTTATTTTATTAAAATTAATAAATATATATTTTTTTAAATACACACATTATTACAACTTTGTACCTACATATTTATATTATTTTAATTTTTATTGTAAAGAATTGACATCACGAAACCTTTTTTATTAAATGTAAGGCGACATCTATAATATTTACAGTAAACTTCTAGGCGTAATATAAATCAAGGAAGTTCACGTAGTACGTTGTTGCAAATATAGATGGCGCTTTCAACAAAATTAAAAATGTCAAAATAATATTTATGAAGATTATTTGAATAATTATTTGTTTAAGAATTAGTTATCAAAATATTGAAAACAATATAAATTTTTTAAGTACAAAAATAATAAAATAATTAACACGTATATGAGCCATATAAAATTATAAAAGTTAAATGTAAATAATACGTTATTAAATAAATAATACGTATTAATCTATAATGCTAATATTATTACTAATAATCATTATTTTATATAGATATATAACTAAGTAAATAAAATGTAATAAATAAAAATAGCCGTTTAATATCATATTTTTTTTAAATGTCGGGACATTAACACACTATACCATCTAGTTCCATGGTAATCTACTTAGCTTAACTGTTAGTTATCTCAACTGTTAGTTAGCTTAACTGTCGGTTAGCCTGTCAGTTAGCTTTACTGTCGGTTAGCGTAACTGTCAGTTACCTAAACTGTCGGTTAGCGTAACTGTCAGTTAGCTTAACCGTTAATTAGCTTAACTGTTAGTTATTTCACATGTTAGTTAGCTTAACTGTCGGTTAGCTTACCAATCGGCTAGCTTTACTGTCGGTTAGCTTATCTGTCGGTTATGTTAACTTTCAGTTACCTAAACTGTCGGTAAGCGTAACTGTCAGTTAGATTATCTGTCGGTTAGCATAGCTGTCATTTACCTTAACTATCGGTTAGCCTAACTGTCAGTTAGTTAAGTATCGGTCAGCATAACTTTCAGTTAACATAACTGCCAGAAAGCTTTACTGTCGGTTTACTTAACTGTCAGTTAGCGTAACTGTCAGTTACCTAAGCTGCCGGTTAGCGTATCTGTCAGTTAGCTTAACCGTTAGTTAGTAGAGTAACTGTTAGTTATCTTAACTGTTAGTTAGCTTAATTAGCCTAACTGTTAGTTATCTTAACTGTCGGTTATCTTAACTGTCCGTTGCTTAACTGTCAGTTAGCGTAACTGTCATTTATCTTAACCGCTAGTTAGCTTAACTGTCAGTAAGCTTTACTGTCGGTTTGCTTAACTGTCGGTTAGCGTAACTGTCATTTATCTTAACCGCTAGTTAGCTCAACTGTTAGTTATTTCAGCTGTTAGTTAGCTTGACCGTCGGTTTGATCAACTGTCATTAGCTTAACCGTTAGTAAGCCTAGCTGTCAGTTATCTTAACTGTTATTTAGCTCAACTGTCGGTTAGCTTAACTATCCGTTGCTTAGCTGTCAATTAGCTTAACTGTCGGTTACCTAATCCGTCGGTTAGCCTAACTGTCAGTTAGCTTTACTGTCGGTTAGCGTATCTGTCAGTTACCTTAACTGTCGGTTAGCGTAACTGTCAGTTACCTTAATTGTCGGTTAGCGTAACTAACAGTTAGCTTAACTGTCGGTTAGCTTCCCAATCGGCTAGCTTTACTGTCGGTTAGCTTATCTGTCGGTTATCTTAACTGTCGGTTACGTTAACTGTCAGTTACCTAAACTGTCGGTAAGCGTAATTGTCAGTTAGATTATCTGTCGGTTAGCATAACTGTCAGTTACCTTAACTGTCGGTTAGCCTAACTGTCAGTTAGCTTAAGTATCGGCCAGCATAACTTTCAGTTAGCTTAACTGTCAGTAAGCTTTACTGTCGGTTTGCTTAATTGTCAGTTAGCGTAACTGTCAGTTACCTAAACTGCCGGTTAGCGTATCTGTCAGTTAGCTTAACCGTTAGTTGGTAGAGTAACTGTTAGTTATCTTAACTGTTAGTTAGCTTAATTAGCCTAACTGTTACTTATCTTAACTGTCGGTTAGCTTAACTATCCGTTGCTTAACTGTCAGTTAGCGTAACTGTCATTCATCTTAACCGCTAGTTAGCTTAACTGTTAGTTATTTCAGCTGTTAGTTAGCTTGACTGTCGGTTTGATCAACTGTCGGTTACCTAAACTGTCGGTTAGCCTAACTGTCAGTTAGCTTATCTGTAGGTGAGCTTAACTGTCGGATAGCTTAACTGTCAGTAAGCTTTACTGTCGGTTTGCTTAACTGTCGGTTAGCGTAACTGTCATTTATCTTAACCGCTAGTTAGCTTAACTGTTAGTTATTTCAGCTGTTAGTTAGCTTGACTGTCGGTTTGATCAACTGTCATTAGCTTAACCGTTAGTTAGCCTAACTGTTAGTTGTCTTAACTGTTGGTTAGCTCAACTGTCGGTTAGCTTAACTATCCGTTGCTTAACTGTCAATTAGCTTAACTGTCGGTTACCTAATCTGTCGGTTAGCCCAACTGTCAGTTAGCTTTACTGTCGGTTAGCGTAACTGTCAGTTACCTTAACTGTCGGTTAGCGTAACTAACAGTAAGCTTGACTGTCGGTTAGCTTACCAATCGGCTAGCTTTACTGTCGGTTAGCTTATCTGTCGGTTATCTTAACTGTCGGTTACGTTAACTGTCAGTTACCTAAACTGTCGGTAAGCGTAATTGTCAGTTAGATTATCTGTCGGTTAGCATAACTGTCAGTTACCTTAACTGTCGGTTAGCCTAACTGTCAGTTAGCTTAAGTATCGGTCAGCATAACTATCAGTTAGCTTAACTGTCAGTAAGCTTTACTGTCGGTTTGCTTAATTGTCAGTTAGCGTAACTGTCAGTTACCTAAACTGCCGGTTAGCGTATCTGTCAGTTAGCTTAACCGTTAGTTGGTAGAGTAACTGTTAGTTATCTTAACTGTTAGTTAGCTTAATTAGCCTAACTGTTAGTTATCTTAACTGTCGGTTAGCTTAACTGTCCGTTGCTTAAGTGTCAGTTACTAAAACCATGTTTTATGCATTTTTGAAATGAATACTCAAATTCAATAATATATTATAAGTGAGTTTTTGCAACAGGAATGTTAGCATATCAGAACAAGCTACATCTTCTAATATATAAAATTTCCATGTCACAATGTTAGTTACCGTACTCATCCAAAACGGCTTTACCGATTTTTACCAAATTTTATATGCGTATCAGTAGGTCTGAGAATCGGCTACTATCTATTTTCCATACCCCTAAGTGATAAGGATAAGGGTGGTCCTCTCAGACCCCACTTCAGGGACGAACCCGAGCGGAGCGAGGGTGAGTCGCTAGTATTACATATATGCCAAAGTTTATTGACAGTGATATATTATTATGACTATACGGAGCTTGCGACTTTAAACGAAAGCTAGTCGACACTATGTCTTTAAATGTAGCTGGTGCGTTCTCTTCTATCTTTTTAAATTTGTATATTCCAAACTTGTTATCTCCTCGAATTTTATATGCCATGATATTAGAGTTAATTGTATTTTCTTACCAAGGGAGTTTTACCATTTTCATTACCAAAAAACATCACTTGTCTGTTAATCTGCCAGGATTTTGTCATTTTTATTTATGGTTTCCACCAGGCGCGGATTCAGAGTTAAATTTTGGGGGGGGGGGGGGGGGGGGGGTCATAGGCTGAATTATACATATAATAAAACAGTAACTTAGCAAAATCTGACCACCAGGCGCGGATCTAATTTTCTATTTGGGTTGGGGGTTGTAAGGCTTTAATACTTTAGCAGGTATATAAGGAACAAAAAACGTTGAAAAATAGTTTTTTTTAATTTCTGGCTTGTTGTGACATCTTATCAAAAAATATTCTATATATAAATTTCATCAAAATCTGTCCAGTGGTTTTCTCGTGATGCGGTAACAGACAGACAGTCAGAGAAAAATTCTAAAAACTATAGATTCGGCCTCTGTATCGATAATAATGTCTATTTCAATTAGATTTTCCAAAAAATGTTTATTGTACAGATTCGACTTAGTTACAATTTTATTATAATTCGTTGGCTCCTTATTACAAGGTTCTATGTTACAATTTTAGTACTTATTTAGTTGTTAATGCTGCAAGGTTCTATGTGTCATTAGCTACAGTTTTGCAGAAACAAACCACTAGATAGCGGCACTATAACTACAAAATATTCAATTTTACATAGTTCTATGTTGTTTTTTATACGGTAACAAAATAACGAAGTTCTATGTAAAAATTACTAAACTTCATTAAAATTAACATAGAACCTTGTAATAGTGAGCCAACGATTATGTATATAGATTTCTGCAAAAACTTTTTGATATTCATGAAACTAGGGGAATATAATCTTCAAAATACATACGAGTATAATAACCATTTTTTTTAATTGAAATGTTTATCCGTTTATTCCTTCCTTTCTTAGACTTCAAACTTCTCTAAAAAGTATATTCGGCTTTGGGGGGGGGGGGGGGGTGTCATGACCCCCATGACTCTCCCCCCCTGGATCCGCGCTTGTAAGCTACGAGGCTTGTGTTATGGATACCAGATAGTTGATACACTACACATATATGACTTTAAATACATACATATTATAAATATAAATACACATGACTGGAGTACAAACATTCGTGGTCATCACACAAATGAATGCCCCCAGCGGGACTCGAACTCGCGAACGCTGCCAAACGTGTCGTCAAATTATTATTATTAAAATCCTTATTGTTTGAAGAAAGTAAGCGATTTCAACAACATTAGAAAATTGTTTTTGTCATTTTTTTGGCAGACTCCTACTACGAGTATGTAATTATTTTTTTGAGTTTAATATAGTCCGAGTTTTGGAGCGACTATATGTACCGATTTACGCGAAACTTTACTGGTGGCTAGAGGATTCGGATGAGAGTTGTATAGGCTATTTTAATAGGTTTTCACAAGTATAGATTTATAACATTTTTTAAGCTTTGATACTAAGTACATAGAGGGGTTCTAACGGATAAAACGTTCAAGTTTGGGCTCATTTGATTTGTTTTGACGATTCCCATCCATTTACTCGCTCAAAAAAGTGTTTTTCCAGGCTTTTTTTCTGAATTATATTTATATAAATCAACTAACTAAAATTATAATTATCTAATTTTCGTAACATAAAGAGCAGCTAAAATTTTGTTATATTCATCAGTAACAGGATTATGATTCAAGCCACCGGCAGTAATAGAGCCCTTGATTAGGTAGGTTCATGCCGCCTTAGTCAATTATAGATAGTACCGCCCCGCCTTCTGCTTCAAATACTAGCGACTCACTCTTGCTTCGCTCGGGTTCGTCCCTAAGTTGCTTCGTCATACAAACTTTCATTCCCATTTTCACTCTATTAAGAGATGACTTCCGGGAGAAAAGCTATCCTATGTCCTTCCCAGGTTTCAAACTATCTTCTTACAAAATTTCATCTTATTCGGTTTAGGAGTTTTGGAGCTTATTATAATATCTACTCTTGCGTTGCTCGGCTAATAGTTTAAATTTGACACTTTTGAAAAGTAAACCAATTTTTCTATTAATGGATGGAATTAAAAAAAAAACAAAAAAGGCGTAGAACGTGTTCTACTAATTTAGCGAAATACTCGTACTATAGAAATATATATTTTTGTCGATTTCATGAGAAAAATATATTTAAATCCACTTTAAATATCCAAATAACATAATTATTTGGGAATTTATAAAAAAAAACACCCCGCTTTACTCCATTTTCGGGGTTCAATTAAAAAAAAATTGTCTTAGGGTCTATCTACAATGTTTTTATAGGAAGAGTTAATGTAAATGTCAGCTGTTTTTATTAATATAAGCATTTTTTTAATTAACAATGTTTGTTAGTTGGTATGTTTGCTTAGGTCAAATCTATCAAACTGAATTAGAGCAATTTCCTAAAAGCTTTTTTTTTTATTTTTTTACTGTTAAATTTTGATTCAATAACTTGGCCTTGGGATGACGAATCTGTCAGCTATCATGAAAAGTAACTATAAACATAGATAATATATTATGTATATTACTTTACATAAATAATAAAATAATTAATTTGTTCCTGGATGTCTCAAGAGAACACAATAAGCTATTTGAATGCCTAACGATCCTTTATGCGAACTATTAGTAGGATGGAGCGAAATTTCTTTTTTATTCTTCGTTTCGGGGTACAATTTGTAGCTTATAAAAAAAATTTGAAAACAAAATTAATTTACTCAACATTTTGATATGGCTCACAGATATAAAAAAACAAAATAAATTTTTGGTTAGAATTTTTTTTTCGAGTGATCATCTTTAAAAACGTTCAAAAATTGACGTATACAGTAATTTCTTACTCAACTATCACTGTAATACAAAAAAAAAATTACATGTTATTTTTTTAACTTATTTCTAAACAGGGTAAAAAATTATTATATTCACCCTACTATTAAATGAAATATAAAACTTCTACACACGAATTTATTCTGTTTTTTTTAACCATTGAACTAGAAACGTTATTTAAATATAAACTATACAATATCTTTACATCAAGGCCAAAAGGCACTATCACCGGTCAAAAGCCTCATATCCGTCCGGTCAAGCATACAGCGTTTTGATCGAAAAATCTCGTAAATCCCGGCCCCGATTATTACGTAGACATTCACGAGCCGATATTTTCTGAGAGGGCAGATTTGTAAGATTTTTTGAATGGTGAATATTCTACAAGGTAGAAGTATGTTGTGACCCTAACTATTTTTTTTATTTATGTACATATAATAAAATTCTGAGTCGAATCTGTACATTAAATATTTTTTTGGAAAATCTTATTGAAATAGTCATTATTGGCGATACAGAAGCCGAATCTATAGTTTTTAGAATTCTGTCTGTCTGTCTGTGACCGCATCACGAGAAAATAACTGGACAGTTTTTGATGAAATTTGGTATGATGTTAGCTGGGCATCCGGTATATAGGATACTTTTTACTGCGGGAAAATATCTCATCTCTGAGAAATCTATTCTAAACATATAATAAAAAAGGTAATGCTAAAAATATTTCAAGCAACTTTTGGCAAAAATTTTTAATTACTAACGGCAATAAAATTAGACTATATTGTTATTAGTAGATACTTTAACCTTAGCTTATCTATGTAGTAAATTTTATCAAAATCCGTCAGCCGTTTGAGGGTAAAGTAGTGTTAGTATGAACAAGTTACCATTTCTATTTATGTATGTTTTTTGTTCCGACTGTAAACTCTATTTAACATAAGAAGAAAATCCCTGTTCAAATCTTTTTCAGTAACATCATTACTTTGCAAGATTTTCTGCATAATAACGAAATAATTAAAAGATATTTGTTTATCAATTAAAACATTTTTTTATTTAAAAATTTAAAATTATAAAAAAATTAAATACTTATAACGATAATATATTCTATAAATTGTTTTCTGAAAATATGACGACACGTTTGGCTCAGTTTGTAGTGACCCTTCTTGCTGTGCCAATGGTCGCGGGTTCGAGTCCAGCTGGGAGCATTCATTTGTGTGATGAGCACGAATGTTTGACTCCAGTCATGGGTGTTTATATTTATAATATTATGTGTAGTTTATCAACTACCTGATATCCATAACACAGGTCTCGTAGATTACCATGGAACTAGATGATGCTGTCTGTTAATGTCCCAACATATTTATTTATTTATATAGAATCCGTATAAACTAAATTATACAAAACATTTGAATGAATAGCACGCAACAGTACAATATTTAGACAATACCTTATTATGTTGCCAAGAGAATTCAAAAAAAGCCAGATAAAAGATAATACATTGTATTTTTCCTCAGGCAATTTCTCCAAGAATTTATATAGTAATCAATTATATACTTACACAACTCTATGTTAACACATAACCCATAACGAATGGGGAGAGCCTAAATATTATAGATTTTGGGCACGTAATGGCCAAAAATTTGCCGTTCTCAGATCAACAAGAGATCTCTCGAAAATCATCGAGGCGAAAAAACATACTCGTCCCCCACCAGATCGAGTTATAGGCGATATGTACTTGTTTTTAAAATAAATTTTGTTGTGTAATTATTATATGACGACACGTTTGACCATATTTACTGTGCCAACGGTCGCGGATTCGAGTTCCGCTGAGAGCATTCATTTGTGTGATGAGCACGAATGTTTGTACTCCAGTCATGGGTGTTTATATTTATAATATGAATGTATTTAAAGTTATATATGTGTAGTATATCAACTATCTGGTATCCATAAAACAAGTCTCGTAGCTTACCATGGAACTAGATGGTGCTGTGTATGTGTAGTAGATTTGAAATTATTGTTGTTAATTTGTATTAGAATATCCTTGAGGATGGTTCCGCCATATTCAATATAATATATAGGATATTAAAAATAGAATCACAATTTATATATTAAATTGTTAATGTATATTAAATATATTTAATATTCAATCATCAATATAGGAAAATAGGTGAAGTAAAGTTAGCGTGGGATGCAGCAAGACCTTAATGAAGCATTAACAGTTTCCTAGTCAATTGACAATATGTATACATAAATTAAGAGAAAGCATTTGAAATGACGAGAACTAAAAATAAAAATCCGCAAAAAATTCGAGAAGACATTACTAATTAAAATATCTATCGCGTATATCTTAAATAGTATAATAAGGCAATTATATGTATAAAGCACTAGCGACTCATCCTCGTTCCGCTCGGGTTTGTCCCTAGATACGTTTTATGTGTTAGTATAGATTACTCAGAGATGAGATATTTTCCCGCTGTAAAAAGTATCCTATATATTGACCCGGACAACCAGCTATCATACATTAAAATCTATACAGCGGTTTTTTTGGGATGCATTCCGAGACAGACCGATAGACGAAAATTCTAAAAATTATAGCTTCGGCCTCTGTATCGATGAGAATGACTATTTCAATAAGATTTTCCAAAAAATATTTAATGTACAGATTCGACTCAGTTAGAATTTTATTATATGTATGTATTCAGCCCTTTTTAACGTCCCACTGCTGGGCATGGGCTTCCCTTCAATACGAGGGGGATCAAGCCATAGTCCACCACGCTGGCCAAGTGCGGGTTGGCGGACTTCACATGTATTTCGAAATCTTGCTTGGTTCTCTCAGACATGCAGGTTTCCTCACGATGTTTTCCTTCACCGTAAGGCATGTGGTAATCGTGTTAGGAATGATTCACCCATGAAAATATCAGAGGAGCGAGACCCGAGATTTGAATCCGCTTCACTCGGTTTCCCAAGCGAGCACGTTACCACTGAGCTACCACTGCCTCCTATATGTATTTATAATAATAAAAATTCTTTATGCTTATAACTTGAGCCACACAGATCATTCGTGTCACGTCGCCAAAGGTATCCCGGTCAAAAACTTAACTCGTGCGTTCCAGTGCAGCCGACAAACACCCCTTTGAGAAATCATGTGTTTTTTACTTACCCACCTTCTGGTTTAGAACGTGCTGAATAATATTTGCTGAGATGTGAGGTGTGAATTTTAATATAATAAAGCTGTTTTTTTGATTGAGTGATAAAAAATATTATTGTTCTGACCATTCATTGTTAGCTACGTTTCTTATTTTAACCCAAGGACATGTTTTTGTATGTTAATATATTATACTATATCTTAGACACTTGTAGACCTATTTTCCTCATACGCCTATGAATTACAAAAAACTAAGGGCGGAAAGTGCTTTTCTAGGAATATAATATTATGGTACAAATTATTTTTGACATGCCGTAAGGTTAATGAAAACATCAAGAGGAAACCTACATTTTTGAGAAAACCTAGCAAATTTTCGAAAGATATTTATAAAAACTTAAAGAAAAAATAACTGACTTCCAGGGACTAAAAAGTAAAAAATAACTATATATATAATATGTAATAAATATTATATATTATATCTACCTATACTAATATTATATTATAAAGAGGTAAAGTTTGTGAGTTTGTGACGTAGTAGGGGGTAATCTCTGGATCTACTGAACCGATTTAGATGAAATTTTTTAAGAAGATACTTTGAGACCCTGGGAAGGACAAAGGATACTTTTTACACCGGAAATCATCCCGTAAGGGGGTGACAGTTTGTATGTGAAGAGAGGGTCAGTCCCTATTATATATACACACTTGATGTCATTGGGGCACGGATACATCTATATACATATGCATGTGTGTGTGTGTGTGTGTGTGTGTGTGTGTGTGTGTGTGTGTGTGTGTGTGTGTGTGTGTGTGTGTGTGTGTGTGTGTGTGTGTGTGTGTGTGTGTGTGTGTGTGTGTGTGTGTGTGTGTGTGTGTGTGTGTGTGTGTGTGTGTGTGTGGGTGTGTGTGTGTGTGTGTGTGTGTGCACACACACACACACACACACACACACATGCATATGTATATAGTGTATCCGTGTCCCAATGACATCAATACAAATGTCATGAATACATAACATATAATAGTATTTTATTTAAATAAACTTGCTCTCATCCACATTGGACATGTTACAAATATGTCTAAACAGCCACGAATAAATCCACAGTGTATTTCAACTTAAGATCAAGCTCATTACTTTGACTCGTAGATAATCCACTGCCCTCAATTTAAAAGCCGAGTAACAAATGGGGGTAGAGTAAGTAACTAACGCGCGGTCGCTCTCGAACCCACAACACATCAGTTGTGCTTCGGCCGAAAGAGGTCTATTAAAAATTAACTCTTATATGTATAACATAAAATATATAATACCATAGTAAAAATTGTATTCACTATATTAGTTTTTCTGATTATTTCAACCATTATCTTTACATAGTATAAAATGAAGTCGCTTCCGCTGTTTGTTCGCTTAGATCTTTTAAACTACTCAATGGATTTTAATGTAGTTTTCAGCAATAGATAGAGTGATTCAAGAGGAAGGTTTATATTTATAATACATGTATATTAAAGTACAGAAAAGCCGAGAAATTCAAAGTTTTGTAATTAGTACTAACAGTTAAAACGTACCTAGGTACAAACCAGAGCGAAGCGAGGGTGTGTCGCTAGTCTATAGATAAATAGGTAAAGATACTGTTTATCAACCGATTTTCTTTTTATAGATATTTTTTTGTTTAGTAGCTATTAACAAGTTCTAGTGTTAAGTATAAAAACAGTTTTTTTATAAAGATACAGAAGTTCTATATAATATATTATATACATACATATATGAAAATTCAAAGGAAATAAGCTGAGATAGACAGACATGCGTGATTTTATGAGGGTTTATAAAGCCTTAAAACTGTCTAAAATACCAATATAAATTTAAGTGGCGTTATAGAGAACAAAGCATATAAGATTAGTAAGCTTATTAGGCTCAATAAAATTACAATTGAATGAAATTTTTTCCCAATGTTGTATTAAAAAGTAACAAGTAGGTCTAACTCATAAAGTCATTCAGCGAGATGGTGCCTGCAATGAAAAATAGGAACGATGTATCTTTCCATACTCTATGATAAAAGATAAAACAATGAATTTATATAATTTACTTATAAAATGCCGTGAAACTTGCCTGCGCTCAAAGCTCACATGTGAAGTTCGAAGTTTGATCTCAACTAAATTTAAAGGCATAATGGAAATTGGACTAAGCGAAACGTCGAAAGTTTAAATTTGAGGATTTCAGATTCTAGATACCGAAAAAAGTTAAGTTTCATTGAAATATTTTCATAAAAAACCCCAGATAATCATAATATTTCATTTCACCTACACTTATAATATTTTAGTTTTTAAGTTTAGATGTAGGGGATGGATCTCTGAAAGTATTGATGCCAATCTGATTTTTTTTTTACTATTAGGAAGCAACGACACCTAGGAGCGAAGTGCGAATAAGTTGTTAGATCACATACATATACTTTTTTAATTTTTCTTGGTAGAAATTAGAAGAAGAAAGTTATTTTACCCAAAGTCCGCTGATTATTTATAATTAAAAAAAAAACAAACAATTAATTAAATGTTTAATAAGATCTCGAGTTATTTTTCTATAGAACAAACGGCCATACAAATATGAATTGCGAAATATATATTTTCAATATTTTAACAGTTAAAACTTATTTATATTATAATATAGGTCGGCGCGTTTTATCATTGTCAGCGTCTTTGTACACTCAATGGTGGCAAGCAAAATTGAATGTAATCTGTAACGCGGCCGTTTCGTCTGAAATACGACTCTGTAGGATCGTAAGCGCAATCGACGTTGTCGTGCTGTGTTACACTTTTTTATCATAGAATAAAAGACAATAATACCTTTATTTATATTTTATACTTTGTGTATTCAGCCCCTTTTTTTAACGTCCCACTGCTAGGTACAGGTCTACTTTAAATACGAGTGGGATCAGGCCATAGTCCACCACGCTGGCCAAGTGCGGGTTGGCGGGCTTCACATGTCTTTCGAAAACTTGCTAGGTTCTCTCAGACATGCAGGTTTCCTCACGATGTTTTCCTTCACCGTAAGGCAAGTGGTAATCATGTTAGAAAATGAATGAATTTTATACTTTACTAGGTAGTAAATTATATGTCGGTACTTACCCTTGCTACGTTCCGATATGCTCCTATGTGTCTTATACATATGTTAACTACCTTGGTGGTGTAGTGGCTAGTATGTATGGCTGCACACCCGGTGGTCCTGGGTTCGAGTCCCGGGTCGGGGCAAGTTAAGTTATTGAGTCTTTCTGTATAGTAAGCCTCAGTGACAACCCGGAGTTGGGAAGTTGGCGGTGTTTCACCCCCGTGCCTCGGAGAGCACGTAAAGCCGTCGGTCCTGCGCCTTAACTCCCACTGGTCGTGTCGAGCAGTCGTCCCACTGGAGTATGAGAGTGACAGGTTTACTTAGTCATAGGTGACCTTTTAATCTTTTAGATTTTACTTGTCAGGATAATGTAGCGGGTTCAAATCCCAGGTCACATCTCTGACTTTTTAATTTGCAAATCTTACTTAACATTACTACCACTTGCCTTATTATACAGCGAAGGGAAACATCGTGAGGAAAGCTGTGTTTAAGAGAACCTAAATACTTTCCGACAGACATGTGAAGTCTGGCAACTCGTACTTGGCCAGCGTTGTATACTATAGCTTGGTCACCTTCGCTTTGTTAGGAGACAGCTATAACAAAATGCTGAATTATAATAAATTTAAGAACAACCTTTTTTTCATGCTATTAAGTTTTTTCATTGTTTAGATATAACATTACATAGTGAATTATAATATTATTATAATATATGAAATATATAAGAAAATATAGGTATACTTATTAAAAATCAACAAACCTACCAAGAAAGTAAAAATTATTTCTTACTAAGAAGTTTTTCTTAACAACAGGTATTTCTAAGTGATCACTTTTAATAGAAGTGTCACATCTACATTTAATGAGATTGGTCTTTGAATAGCGCAAAATGGTTAATATTCATGGCAGTCTGCGGGCGGCGAGTGAAATTGGTTCACATTTTTTATGTCAGCTGACACCCGCTCGCCTCACAGACAAAAGTCTTACTTTTTATTCAGAACCTTGAATTGCATTTTGTTTTGTGTAAAACAACTTATTTTATGTGAAGAACAAAAAAAATTTGTATTTTTTATATGTGTTATTTACTTCCGGCTTACCCTCACTTCGATTGGATGTGCCCCTAGTTTTGTATTCTATTCTATTGAATATATATATATATATATATATAAGAAAGTCGTGTTAGTTGCACTATTTATAACTCAAGAACGGCTGGACCAATTTTTAGGATATTTGAATTTTTGGATTTGTCTCAGTCCGAAATAGGATAATATAATAATAAGTATTAACACACCAGAAAAATTAACAAAAAACAATTAAAATTTATATGGCTAACGCTGGCTTATAACTTTTTATATCTATTTAAAACGTACCTAGCGACGAACCCGAGCGAAGCGAGTGTGAGCGGTCTATACATATAATAAAATGAATCGAATCTGTACATTGAATACTTTTTGGAAAATCTTATTGAAATAGTCATTATTACAGAGGATACAGGTATAGATTAGTACAGAGTTCGAATCTATAGTTTATAGAATTTTTGTTTGTCTGTCTGTCTGTGACCGCATCACGGAAAAACCACTGGACAGATTTTGATGAAATTTGGTATGATATTAGTTGGTTATACAGGTATAATAAATAAATAAAATTAATAAATAATATATAGGATACTTTTACTATGGGAAAATATGTCATCTCTGAGAAATCTATAATAAACTTTAAAACGTAACTAGAGATGAACCCGAGCCTAGCGAGGGTGAGTCGCTAGTATTTATTTATATAAGTTTATTAATATTATATACTTACGTATAATACCTTTCACACACTTACATTTACATGTAAAAGTGGATGGTGTTTTATTCATTTGTTTTTCTTCTTTCTCGCAATAAGGAAAATAATCGACGTAGTTTTGTATATATAAGGATTGTTTATGGATCGAAGAGCTTGATATTTTTTTTTTTTGCTTTTGTTAGTTGCAATTGTAACTGACGATGTAATTAATTCTCAAATTCAAGTTTAACCTACTTTTAATTGCTATAATATACGACTTTAAACGAACCAATCTGATAATGCCGCCGGTCGGATAGTGGAAGTTTTTAAGAGATGTAAGTAGAAGTTTCCTTCGAGTATTATTTATTTTAACGAGTCCTATTGATGTTTGTATGTGTATATATAAAATAGCCATTAAAAGCGGGCAGAGTTAGGGCAATAGCTTGTAAATAAATTAAATATATAACATTTTATTTATTTAATTTACTTAAGTATCTAACTTCAAAAAAAGGCAGAGTATCCGTCGGTTTATTAGCAATTTTCTTAAAGAGACGAAAAAATAACAAGAGAAATATATTTCCTCGTCATCTTGCCTAACGCAATCTCTAGCATCAGAATGAATGAATGGGCTGTGACCCATTTCATTCGGTCAGCCGGTCCGTAATATCCGGTCACTGAACGGCACTTACGAGTGAACGGAAATTTCATCAAAGTTGCCATGCGTTGATAACTGTTATGCTAATAGCACTTTGAAATTATCTTATTAATAGATATTGATTGAAATCGATGCATCGTTTTAGCCATTTTACACGTAATTTTGACGACACATTTGGCTCAGTTTGTTGTCACCCTACTTGCGGGTTCAGGTCCCGTTGGAGGCATTCATTTATGTAATGAGAACGAATGTTTGTACTCCAGTCATAGGTGTTTATATTTAAATTATGTTTGTATTTAAAATTAAATATGTGTAGTGTATGAACTATCTGGTATTCATAACACAAACCTCGTAGTTTACCGTGGAACTAGATGATGCTGTGTGTTAATGTCCTAAAATATTTATTTACTAGCATTGCCCGCGGCTCCGCCCGAATTCAGATGACCAAAAACTAAATTCTAAGGTTTTACAGATTAGTATATTCTAACATTACAGTTTTTGCATTTTTTCTCAAAATGAGACATTTTCCCGCGGTAAAAAGTATCCTATATTTTGACCCGGATAACCAGCTATCACCATAGCCAATTTCATTAAAGTTTTTCTTCTTTTTTTTTGTTTTCCCTCCAGTGGTTTTTCTGTGATGCGGTAACAGACAGACAAACAGACAGATAGACAAAAATTCTAAAAATTGTAGATTCGGCCTCTGTATCGATAATAATGTCAATTTTAATAAAATTTCCCAAAAATATTTCATACACAGATGGCGTAGTTACAATTTTATTATATGTATAGATTTACTTAATTTTTCCTTCAAGCATTTCTGGATTTACCTATACAATGTTATATTATGCTATGTGAAAACCCTGTTCTGGTCTAAAAAGATATGCACAAACAGCAGAAATGTGAAGCTGTAGGCAAAAGTTAGTCTAACTTGTTGTAATCTTTCTATCACAATAATTTCATTCTACTACCAGGTACTTAAATGGCAAGGGACAGTAAAATAAAGCCGCAATACTCTATTTAAACGTTACACAAAATTACTTTTTTATCCAAGCCATGAACGGTCACTCCTTAGTTTTTATTATATGGGATGAGATGAACATACAGATATTTTTAAAGTAAGAAAGTAGTGTTATCAGACGTTTATACGTGCGAGTATAATGCATAGATATTTTTTGTTTTATAGAACGATACGAAAAAACTATAAATGCAATAAAATTCTAAATAAGTCGAATCTGTACAATAAGTATTTTTTGGAAAATCTCATTGAAATAGTCATTATTACCGAGAGGCCGAATCTATAGTTTTTATAATTTTTGTCCGTCCGTCCGTCTGTCTGTCTGTCTGCCTGGGAACGCATCACGAGAAAACCACTGGTCAGATTTTGATGAAATTTGGTATGATGATAGCTAGGTATCCGGGTCAACATAACTCACCTAGTATACTTTTTACTGCGGAAAATTATCTCATCTCTGAGAAACCTATGCAAACCGTTAAATCGTACCTAGGGATGAACCCGAGCAGAGCGAGGATGAATTGCAAGTATTTCTATAAAGTGATTTTTTTTCGTATTGATCTTTATATCATATGCGTTTATTGACATGTTTCTAATTAAACGAAGATATATATATATATATATATATATATATATATATATATATATATATATATATATATATATATATATATATATATATATGTATTTTAAATTTATATATTTTATGTATATATATTATGTAAGAAATAAAAAAATAATTTTACATTTCTTTTACAGGTATACGAATACACAGATTTTGTAAAAGCATACATAAACTTAAATGTCTTTCATTTTCTTTAAAATCATGTAACAATTTTTATATCTCACAAATCCTATATCTGATCAAGTTTTTCTGTCCTAGTCCAACATCAGTAATGTTTCGTTCGATATCGTGATTTAAAGCGGTTCACGTATGCAAATTGTTCATCAGATATTCAGTGTTTGGGCATTCGTTATGCGTCCGGCGCACGTCTGTATAACGCGGTGTTTGGTTTGGCTTTAGTTTGTAAGAGTTAAGCTTTATGTTGTAACTATCGACTTATGCCTGCTTTGCTCGGGTCCCTAGAGGCCTAAAAGTAGCTTATATGTTAATCCAGTCTATCTGTCTTCATCGAAATACGTTAGTTATAACGGGAACAAAATTAAATAATATTTATAAGAATAAGAAAATTGACATCGGAGTAGCTTAAAATGTAAAGAAATATATATATAAGAAATTTTGACAACCGTTATTTATTATGTGGGTAAATACCATTTGTACGATGACTTTTGAGACGTAAAAATTGTAAGTACCTACCTCAACGTTTGCTCTAAAACGTGGAACGGCGGGAACCAAAAATAAATTATATATATATATATAGCTGCCAGTTTTACCACATTCTCGTCTTTCGTGCCTTATCTTCTCTTTTTTTATCAGGTAATAGTTTTATTCATTATATTTCTGGTAATAAATTAAAAAAAAAAATCTTTCTGACTCTATTTCTTACGTATATGAGATTCGAAATTACGGTATTTTTTGTTATTTGGGTTAAATTCCTTAAAACAGTTCATTAAATAGTATTATTTTGTACTCTCCCGCTAACTCTTTCTTATACACCACAGCTAAAGCGTTCACTCTACATAAACAGAATGTTTTATATCCAATGCCCACAATATCTTCGATTGATGCCGACATCGTCTGTCGAGTCACAGTGAAGCGTCAATTTGAAAATTGAAGTTGAAATTGATCAGTATGATAGCTGTGTTTGGTGAAAATTATTAGAAAATAATATTTTTTCCCCTTTGCTATAATAGTTGTAGTATTAATTCTTGAAATTATTCATGAGCACTCTAAAAAATTGCTTTATTATATTTCTTTTGCATTATTTGGACCAATTTACTTACATTAGAGTTTTACAGTTTAATGTTTAAAAAAATATAATAAGAAAAGCATAATAATAATAGTTATTTTTATGTTTTTTTATTAGGTACATAAGTGATATAAAAGATTACCTACAAGATAAAAATCTATTTTTTTTTCATCTTGTGGCTGTCTTGCTATTCGTTCTGATAAAACTTGAAAGTGAATGAATATATTTTTACACCTCCAGGTAAATTTCTAAGAAATTAATTAAACTAACATATCTATTGTTAACTGTAACACCGGCGTGTCCGCGGTCGTTGAGGGATTAAATGGGAAATTCCTATTTTAAAATATTTTCCTATTTACGTAAAAATATTTTATAAACTTATTTCTTTTCGACAATTGTTAATTAAAAAAAAAGTTATCTATGCATTAAGTGTACATATTTTTCATAATATTTTTTTTGTATATAAATACATTTTTTTACATACATATAACATTATATATGTAAATACATACATTATAAAACAAATAATTATACTTAAGTGCCATAAAGTATAAAATCACTATCGTTATAATATTCCGTCAACAAAGGCACTAAACTACACTCAAGAGGGCAATACCAACTAAACTTCACGCCCCTTCCGTGTAACTTTGGACTGGATATTATATAATGATACCTATGTATATGAAATATTCTATTTGTCTGTTTGTTTTATTAAATGGACTAATTTTACTAGTGATAAATAACATTGCATTATTCTAAAATGTAATTATATATGTGATTAATCAACCGGCTTGAAAAGCCAGTACTAACCACTAAAATCCTATGGAACCCTCCCCATCTTAACGTGGCGTCGCATGATCATTTATACAATCATCGTACTGTTATCATTGGAAAAATTAAAATCTTTTTTAAAAAAAAAGAATTAAAATCTTTTAAAAAAAAAAGAATTTATTTTATTAACACTAATTAATTTATAATATAATTAATGTAGGACAACTTAGACGTGAGAAATTCGGCAAGTGTTAATGGTTCCGCGATTAGATCCGAACTGAGCTTGAACTTTACTATGGGATAAATCTATGGAGTTAAAGATGCTGATGAAGCACTTACTCATTACTAATCCCTACAGTACAGGGATGTAACAGCCCCCCTGATAAGAGGAAACTTACATTTTAATGCTAAGTTTCAGGCAATTATCCTGAGTCTTGGAACTGGTATTTCCTCTGTTTCCTGACTAGGTCCGATTGTTGCATCGGGATTTCTAATATCTTTTGATTTAAAGTTAAAACAATTGCCAAATTTCTGATAAATTTTAAAACACATAAAAATTAAAATGAAAACAATTATACAGTATGTAAGTATAGGATAATGTGAATCGTACTTGACAAGTGGATTAGGCTCATTTAATATTTTATCGATATCTGTCATAAATTGGTCATTTGCGACATTTGTAAGTTTTTCCAAATTTGCTTCAATTAATTTTATTGGTTTCAATTTCGGTTCTTGAGATTTAAATTTCATTTCATCACAGCAAGGGTCGTTAATTAAGTTAAAATCTGACGTTACAGGTTTTACAGTTATATTAAAGTTATTTCTACTTGAAAATTCTTTATTTCTGCAGAAGGCTTTACAGCTTGGCGGTAAATTCATTATGCCAGTACCTAATAATTTAAAATCTGATATTTGCCCTTGACATTCAACAGTGAGTTTAATAGGATCGGTCTCAACAAATAACCATCTATTACCAGTTAGTTCTTGCCAGATATCGATTTTTCCATGAATTATTTTAGTTTTACACTGCTGAGGTAATTTATCTAACACATTACATAAAATTTCTGTTTCACAAGTAGGGATATTTTGAACTGAATATGCATTCAATTTGTTACAAATATGAATATCATTAATAATATTAACACAATCTCTTAAATCATTAAGATATATATATGTTGTCTTATCTCTACTTATAGCTATGTAATTACAATTTGGAATCACCATCGCATAGGAATAAGGATGGTTTTTGTCGTGTGGAATCGGTACAGGTATAGTTTTATACAAACTGTATTCTATTCTAGTAACTAAGGGTATCTTAATTACAAATACAATTTCCTTATTTACGTAGTAGCATGACAGTTGCGCTAAGTTAATCAAAGAATGTATACTATTTAGACTAAAACTTAAAGGTAATTCTAAATTATTATTTAAATTTTTAACATTATGAGATAATTCTTCGTAGAGTTGTGTTGGTGTAATAACAGATGGGTGAATCGAGTGGCTTTTTGTAAACATAATAGAGTCGATGACATTCTCGATTCTAAATGATAGAGTAAATAAACTAGAAGATAACTCATTATAAATTTCGTTCATTTTCGATTCTACATATAGTATTGATGTTGTATTGGATAGGCCGTTAACACCAATATTTAAGGATTCAATAGCGCTATTCAAACGGGCTTCGTTGATTTTAATAGCTTTTAAGGTTTCGTTATGATTATTTATGGCTGCATTTGTCATCAGAATTTTATCTTTAACAAGAGAAGCAAGTTTTTTATTATTATCATCTAAAGTTTGAATGGCATTATTGTATCTGATTGCGTCATTCTCATCCATTGTTCCTATTATCTGTTTAAATGCGGACCCAATTCCAGCAAACCACGCAGATCTTTTATCTCTATCCGAAATCAAATGTGATATAGCACTATAATCTCTTAGAATACTGTCAAGACGCGGCACCAAAGGTAACAAATAATTATGACATTTAGAATTATTGTTATATTCACTCTGTTGACAGAAAAATCTAGCGGTTCCTAAGATGGTTTTTATATTATCGATGTGAGGTTTTATGTAACTAATGTCAATGGGAATTAATACATGAAGGTAATTATCCGTGATTTTAATAGAACCCGCTGGGTCGAAATAGATTCCGGGACTTTCGTTTATCTGTTCTATAATATTTGATGCGACAACGAAGTTAATCGCCGTGGTAATTCTGAAATATGACAGAATCTAGTTTTATTATCTATGCTTCGTCTAAATAACTACATCTACGCTTAAGTAATAATTAGTTTGAAATGAATCAATAAAATTCAATAAAAATAAAATGTAAAATATAAAATCTTATGATAAAATATGTTTATTCGGAATTAGTTTCCGCTAGTTTGAGCTCATCGTAATGATACTTTACGTGTCGACGATTTATTAGTAATGTTAATGTGTTGTTTCCGTTTATTCGGACAACTTTAAAGGGACCTTTCCATATGGGTGATAAGGCCTTACGGAGCCGTAAGTGATTTTTCACATACACCATATTACCTACTTTATACTTAACGGGCTTAGTTCGTTTATCATAGTATGATTTGGAAATCGATTTTGATTTTAATATGTTCCCTAGAGCCTTTTCTCTAGAAAGCTTTAAACGTTGTTGTAGGACACGTACATAGCTATTATATGTCGGTTCTAAGGAAGTATCGTAAATAGAGGACGGGATAAAGGGCTTATGGCCAAAAACTAATTCATATGGGGTAAAATTTGTTGTTGAGTGAACTGTAGTATTATACGTGAGCATTGCAGTGAAAACATACCTTGGCCAATTATCTTGGTGTTCATTTATAAAGGACTTAAGATACTCCTTTAGGGTGGAGTGACTACGTTCAAGAGCACCCTGAGTTTGTGGGTGATAAGGACTGGACCAAAGTTGTTTAATTTTGAGAAAAGTGCACGTTTGTTTAAATAATTCAGCCGTGAAGTTTGTACCCTGGTCTGTTAAGATAGATTTCGGTATGTCGAATTGACAGATGAAGTGGATAAGGCACTCGGCAGATTCCTCAGCCGTGGCGTTGGGTAAGGGATATGCAGCTGAATATTTTGTAAGGTCATCCTGTAGTGTAAGTATAAATTTATATTTAGAAGGTCCGGCCTCCGGGAGAGGGCCAACGAGATCTAGCGCGACACGTTCAAAGGGTTGTGTAGATGTACTCGTAATCTGCATAGGAGCTCGGTTAACTTTACGCAGGGCTTTATTGGTTTGGCATAATTCACATTTGCGGACATAATTTTCGACGTCACTGCGCATGTTTCGCCAGTAATATTGTTCTTGGATTCTATTTAACATTCTATTAGAACCTAAATGGCCCGAGATAGGGATATCATGGTTCTCTTTTAAGATTTTATTTATTTCAGTCATCGTTGGATATATAATGGAATTTTTATAAATGTGGATAATTATGTTTGTATTGTGGAATAGGTACGTAATTATGTTATATATTTTTGTAAATGTATGTACATCAAAAGGATTGCGAAAATCAGTTATACTAAATTCTGTAACGTTGTTTGCAATAAATTCGGTTTTTAGATTAATTAAGCTTTTAAAGATATCTTCATAAGTATTCTTTTCATAATGGTATACTTTAACGAATAATAAATAATAATTTGTATTGTCCTTCTGAAATGTTACAAATGAGTGTAAGGTTCTTTCTTTAGATAGAAATTCTGTGGACTCCGATAAGTTACCAATAATATCTGCAACGTAATGATTTGATTCGTCGAGGTCAATAGAAGTAGGTATGACTACATGTTTAATTTTTGTTTTAATAGACTTTCGTTATGTTCTTCAATTTTAGTATCAAATTTTATTAATTTATTATTTAAAGTTTTCATGCATTTAGAGTATGTGTCATCGTTGCTGACGTTACTATCGACAGATGGCGGAGTGGGAATATTAAAATCCTCCGGCAGTTCTAAATCTTCAGGGAGTACAAAGTCATCTGGTAAGTCAAGGTTGTCAGGTAAATCAATAGTTTCAGGTAAGTTTTCAAGTCTATTAGAATCAGCTGTAGGATTTTGATCATTTTGTTCTTGTACAGGGTTAACTGGATATCTCGAGAGTGCATCTGCGTTTGAATTCATTTTACCCTTTTTATATTGAATTTCATAGTCGTATTCTTCTAATTTTAGACGCCAACGTATTAACCTCGATCCGGGGTCTTTGCAGTTAAAAAGCCAATTCAGAGGCTTATGATCTGTGATTACCGTAAACCGACGACCAAACAGATAGGGACGGAAGGTCTTTGTGCCGTAGACGATTGCTAAACATTCTTTTTCGGTAACACTGTAATTACATTCTGCCTTATTTAATGTTCGGGATGCGTAAGCGATGGGTCTATCTTTACCTATATCGCCTTGTGAGAGAACGGCTGAGATGGCATAATTAGATGCATCACAAGTTAAAAGGAACGGTTTTGTAAAATCTGGATATATAAGAATCGGAGCTGTGACTAGTTTTTCTTTAAGTTGTTCAAAAGCATATTGTTGACTATTTGTCCAATTAAAAGGAACATCTTTCTTGAGGAGGTTTGTTAATGATTTAGCATATTTTGAAAACTCTGGAATAAAACGACGATAGTAAGAAGCTAAGCCAAGGAAGGACTTGATATCTTTAGGACATTGCGGTACAGGGAACTGCATGACAGCTTTAATTTTATCAGGATTAGGTTTAACTCCTTGGTCACTAATTATGTGACCTAAGTATGCGACTTCTTTGCGAAGGAACTCGCATTTATCGGGTTGTAGTTTGAGGTTAAAGTTTCTTAATCTTTCGAAAATTAGATGTAGTTTCTCGATATGGGAAGACAGGTCGTGAGAGTAGACAACGATATCATCTAGGTACACAAAACAATGTATACCCTGTAACCCAGATAGGACAGTGTTCATTGTTCTCTGGAATGTTGCAGGAGCATTTTTAAGACCAAAGGGCATTCGATTAAATTCAAAATGACCTTGTGGTACACTAAATGCTGTTTTGGGTGCATCTTTAGGGTTCATATTTATTTGGTGAAACCCGGACGCTAAGTCTAGCGTCGAAAAATATTTACTTTGGCCTAATTGGTCTAATATTTCGCTAATTTGAGGGATAGGATAACTTTCTCCAATCGTTATATCATTAAGTTTTCTATAATCTATTACAATCCTCCATTTTCTTTGGCCAGATGAATCTAATTTCTTTGGTACAATCCAAATAGGTGATGACCATGGAGATTTTGAAGGTCGGATAATGTTTTGGCTTAACATTTTTGTTATTTGAGACTTTACTTCTTCTTTATGTACTTCCGGGAATCTATAAGATTTGACACTAATCGGTTGCGAAGTTGTTGTTTGAATTTCGTGTTGGACGACTTCTGTTGAAGTCAGTTCATCGTCTGGTAAATGGAATATATCGGCATATTGATTACAAATTTCTTTTAGGTTATCGATTTCTTCGGTATTTAAGTGTGATGTTTGAAGGAGTTGGAATAATTGTAAGCTTCTTTTAATACTATTAGTTCCTATTTGACCTTGTCTTCTGTGTCATAATTCGGTATAATCAATTGGGGATAATGTGAATAATAAATTCGAATTTATATGTATAGGTTCATTTGATACATTAAGTACTGTTAGGTTAATTCTATTATTATTTTTTAATTTTACTATACAATTAGATACAAGCAATGAGTCCGAAATGTGTTGGTCAAATATTATCCCTTCTTTCATTTCAGGATTTTTAACAGAGCATTCAATTACTGTTTCTGTCCGAGGCATAATAGTATAGGAAGGTTCATTAAATGATAACCTAATATTGCTATCTTCTATTTCTAGGGACTTTGAGTCATAATTAATACTACAGGCATGTTGTATGAAAAAGTCATTGCCTATTATACCGTCATAAGGTAAGTTAATGCTATCAAAGACATGGAATTTATGTATTATTTGTAAGTCTTGAGAGAATTGTAGTTTTAAATTAAGGTAACCTAAACTTTTTATAGGACTATCATCTTTTGAGTCTATACCCTTTACCTTGACATCGGTATCGCATAGCTGTGTTGGATTGGTTAAGCAATCATTTTTTAAGATGCAAAGGGATGCTCCAGAGTCTACGAGAAAGGTAAGTGGATTTTTATTAGCAGATGTTTGGACTATGACGTAAGGTAAATACTTTCTTTTGGTATTAATTTCGTAAATTTGTTCAATTTCAGAATTTTTTTCACAAGGAAGGCCACGAGTTTGGGGCTGATTACCCTGTCCATGGGCCTGTGTAGAAGAAAGACCACGAGTTTGGGGCTGGCTACCCTGTCCATGGGCCTGTGTAGAAGAAAGACCACGAGTTTGGGGCTGAGTACCCTGTCCATGGGTCTTTTTGAAGGAATGACCGTGAGTTTGGGGCTGGTTACCCTGTCCATGGGCCTGTGTAGAAGAAAGACCACGAGTTTGGGGCTGGTTACCCTGTCCATGGGCCTGTGTAGAAGAAAGACCACGAGTTTGGGGCTGAGTACCCTGTCCATGGGTCTTTTTGAAGGAATGACCGTGAGTTTGGGGCTGGTTACCCTGTCCATTGGTCTTTTGGAAGGAATGACCGTGAGTTTGGGGCTGGTTACCCTGTCCATTGGTCTTTTGGAAGGAATGACCGTGAGTTTGGGGCTGGTTACCCTGTCCGTTGGTCTTTAATTTAGCGTGAGTATCGACTTTAGTAGGAAGAGACTGACCCGTGCGATACTTATACGGGGCAGTGATTAGTTTAAATTTTTATCCGTTTCATACTCACCTTCAATTTCGTCATTTTCTGCATAATTTATGCGGGGACCTGGTTTATAATCATTCGCTTTTGAAGTTGATTGGTAAGGTGTAAATGTTCTAGTAGGTCCATTCGAATATTTTTTGTTATTATATTCGCGGAGCCTACAATTATCTAAGGTATGACCGATTTTCCTACAATACCTGCAAAACGGCGTTTCTTTAGAAGGGGAAGGGGCATATTGATTTTTGGCATTATTAATATTATTATTTGATCGGGGTCTGTCATTAAAGTCATTTCTTTTAGGGATAGTTTCATTGGATTTTTGTTTGAAATTATTGCGGGAAGAGAACTGTTGGATTTTCTCCTCCGATATGGCACAGTTTATAGCATCATTTAGATTCTTAGGGTCTCTACACCTTACTAGGTTGGAAATGCGGGGATGTAAACCTAGTGTGAAAGTATGAAGGGCAAGGTCCTCCATAGCTGCTAACCTACCCGCTAGCTCCATTTTCCTAGAATTAGAAACCGTGACCTCAGTTAATAATTTCTGCAAGCAAGTTTCTACCCTAAGGGAGAACTGGCTAACAGTTTCTAGATTGCCTTGTCTACAGTCTTGTAATTCTGTGAGAAGGTGGGCGTAATGTTTACGCTCACCGAATTGGGTTTTAAGAAATTCTTTTAAAGATGCCCAGGAATCGAAGTCTTTTATGGAACAAGCTGTTTCAGCTTTACCTTCTAATTGACTAAGGATGTATTTTAGAATTAAATCTTCTTGTCGTGGAGATGCCAAGGAGATTGCGCTGTCGCAATTCCTTAAAAAGGCAGTAAGTTTATCGCGGTCACCGGTAAAAGGTTTTATAAATTTTAATATAGTATTTAATGGGATTTCTTCTTCTTCTACTCGAGTCTCTCTCAATTCCTTTTTGGAATCTGATTTCGACATTTTGAACAAAACAAAACAACAAAAAAAAAGAATGTAAAAATATATATATATATATATATATATATATATATATATATATATATATATATATATATATATATATATATATATATATGAAAAATAAAATTAAGAGTAGACGAAACCTGTAAATAGGAGTAGTATAGTATTCTAAGGTATTATAATACAAATGAAATCGATACGCTACGGATGCGATAATAGTTATGAGAAATAATTGATAAGAATGACTGCGTTGAATTATATTGAATTACAATTAGGTTTCAATTTAATAAATATTAACGAATTAAATCATAAGATGCCTTAATATTTCTATAAACATGTAAATTATGACTACACATATAAAAGGTTTTTTTTTTTTCACTGGAAATTGTTCACGATAATTATTGGATCAATAAAATGAAATAGTTTGACTCACAGGAATAGTTTCACACACTTCATCTTTGATTTGACTGGAACCTGGGTTTAACAACTGGACTCGGTGTCCGGATGCCGTCGGGATGTCACGTTGATTAGGTCGGTGCTGGATACAGAGCTGCGTCAGGCGTGTATGCCTCAACAGCTAGATACCGCTTGCTGCACAATGGACTCTCTTCGTGATTCAGGATACCGGGATTTTTCCGGTTTAGAATGGTCAATGCTGTGACCTTGGGTTGAGTTCGGATCGGGAACTTGACACTGGATTATGACATTGGATTTAGACACTCACTCACTCACTTGCACGTTTTTATTTTATTGGGATCCTTATTTATTAGGCACTATGGAATGTTTTCGGGATCCCACCGCTGCCACCAAATGTTATCATTGGAAAAATTAAAATCTTTTTAAAAAAAAAGAATTTATTTATTAACACTAATTAATTTATAATATAATTAATGTAGGACAACTTAGACGTGAGAAATTCGGCAAGTGTTAATGGTTCCGCGATTAGATCCGAACTGAGCTTGAACTTTACTATGGGATAAATCTATGGAGTTAAAGATGCTGATGAAGCACTTACTCATTACTAATCCCTACAGTACAGGGATGTAACAGTACGCCTTCTTAGCTGGGCTGGCTTGCCGATGCAGATCTCCTCTCAATCTGGTGAAACAAAGATCGGGAGAGCCTGGATGCTGTTCTCACGGTCAACTCTGCTATGGAAAAAAGTACCATGACCCGACAATGCGTCTCTTAACTCAACAGCTTCATTGATGAACTATTGAACCTCCAGATTTGAGCTACTGTCAAGTAATAACTATGACAACTATGATGTCTAACATCCTTAGTCTCTATCGTGAACATGTTTGGTGTGAAGTATCTGAAATGTGGGAAATAAAAATATAAATAAATCAAGTTAATTCTTTAAAAAATACTTTTATTTCGATGTCAGATGTTCACGTAAACTTAAAAAAAAACATAGAAATGTTGAACAGGAAGTCGAAAATTACTTTTGAAGTATTATTTTTAATTAGTATACTATTTTTTTTTAAATTATATTATTATTGAAATATGAATATATATGTTATATATATATATATATATATATATATATATATATATATATATATATATATATATATATATATATATATATATATATATATATATATATATATATATATATTTGTGTTATGTATATATGTATTTATGTATGTAAACGTAGTTTATCATGCTTGTATATATTTAGTATTAATTGAACCGTCCACGGTGTCGTCTACGGTTCCACTAATCCTTTCATCAAGGGTTGTCTGTAAGAGATTGTTCATAGCAATATGACCAGCTTTGCATGACTTTTTGCTATTTTTCTTTTCAAATTCTGTACTCTTCTTTTGTGTGTATAAGTATTTATCCGTCTTTCTATACGTGTTTGCATGTTATAGAACTCTAAATAGTAGTATAGTTGGAGCAAAAAACCAAACAAAAAGTTTCATTTTAATCGTTTGAATCGATACATATGTAATGTGTAGGCAAGTACGAGTATTTATTTTCCCCATTCGATGTGGGTTGTTTGAATTATCGTGGAGTTAAAAAATAAGCAAAGTATCTAGTAATTTGAATGCAGTACTATAAATGATACTTTTAACTAAAGAGATGCGTACACTGAATTCAAAATGACTTTAAAAAATTACTATTGCTTTACTCTAACCATTGAATTTCTTCTTAAAACTTGTATGAAATACTAACGGTTCGCTATCGCTTCGCTCGGGTTCCTCCCTAGGTTGATTCCCTATACAAACTTTCATCCCCGTTTTCACCCTCTTATGGGATGATTTTCGTAATGAAAAATATTCTGTCTTTCCCAGAGTCTCAAACTACCTTCTTACCTCATCTAAATCGGTCCAGTGGTTTTAGATTTTATTCGTTAAAAACATACAAAAATACAAATCTTTCCTCTTTATATTATTAGTGTAAGCCTTTCCGGTATACGGGTAACGGTTCATATATTGCAATGTGAGTGAAAAACATAGTGAATATCCTGACTTAGATCTTACTAATATTATAAATGTAAAAGTTTAGATGTTTGGATGGATGTTTTTACTCAATCACGCCAGAATGGCAAAACTGATCTCGATGAAATTTGGCACACAGATAGATTATATGCTTTTTATCCCGGAAAAATTTACGTTTCCCGTGGGATAGACTTGTTAAATTATTATCAATTTACAGTCTTTGTAATAAAATACTGTATTTTTTATAATAAAATTCATGTTTTCCGTAAAACATAGAATGAAGTGAAAAAACAGTCAGTTTTAAATGATAAGTTTACCTACGGCATAAGCGACACACCTGCGTGGACCACCGAAGCGTACGCGAGGAAATGTTCTGGAGATTTAGAAATTTTCAAATCACAAGGTGAGAGAATATCTACTGTGCTGTAACATATGGTACTTTACACACTTTCTAAATGTAAAAAATGATATTAAATGCTTTTGTAAAATGTTTGAAATTCATTTCTTCGTAAATCATAATACGATGTAAGTATATGATGAAACTAGATTGGGTTGGAAGATGGATGTGTGTTAATATCCCCACATATTTATTTATTTATAACAAAATGTTTTTTTAAGAAATAAGCTATCATAGAATTACTATACTCCTTTACTATATACATAGTATGTATTTTTTAGAATTTCTATGCTCCAACGATTGTATATGTATGTTTTCAAATTATCTACACAAAATAACATTGCAACTTTGTTAGTTCTCACTCCTCTCACTGCTTCAACGTAATTTTATTGAAATTTATTTAATTTATAACTTTTACACATTAAAGTTTTATTATATTTGAAATTTATAATTATCATATTGACTCAACACTCCACACTTGATCCTCTGCCAAATTAAGGACTTTTTTTTTATTAGAAATGGGCTCACTCTTGACCTTCATCTTAGCTCGAAGGCACAGATAAGGTCTACGATCTAGCGAGTTTGCCCAGGAGAAGCCTGATAACACGCACCTTGAATAGGTTCAGGTTATACGCACTTGGAAAAACAAAGGAAGGAAAAGGACAAGGAAATGTACTAGAAAACATCATAAGTTACTTTCCGACGTCCCATTAGTTAGTGAAAGTATAAATTGTTTGTCTTAACGTGCAATTG
The DNA here is from genome assembly GCA_951806755.1 of Brenthis hecate. Classification (NCBI taxonomy): domain Eukaryota; kingdom Metazoa; phylum Arthropoda; class Insecta; order Lepidoptera; family Nymphalidae; genus Brenthis; species Brenthis hecate. The sequence goes on along the minus strand of OX638265.1, from coordinate 6,694,795 downwards.
TATGCAAATATAGTGTTTCATCACGCCAAAGTTTCTAGGGAATAAGAGATACTATCTATATGATAAGTGCTTCTGTTGTTTTGAAGCTATTCCGCTTGTATACTAAGAGGGTAATTTTAGTGGAAATTGCTTGAGAGCTGGTAAAGTGTTCTAATATTTTATATTGTTATGTTGAAAACTGCAATAGTATAACACTAGCGACTCACCCTTGCTCCGCTCGGATTCGTCCCTAGTTACGTTTTAATGTTTAGTATATATTTCTCAGAGATGAGATATTTTTCTGGAATAAAAAGTTGATCCGGATAACCAGCTATCATCATACCAAATTTCATCAAAATCTGTTCTGTGATTTTCTCGTGATGCGTTCCCAGAAAGACAGACAAAATTCTAAAAACTATAGATTCGGCCTCTGTATCGATAATAATTACTATTTCAAAAAGATTTCCCAAAAAATATTCAATGTACAGATTCGACTAATTTAGAATTTTAATATATGTGTAGGGTGTTTCCATGAAAATGGGGCTACTTTTGGGAGTAATTTGTCTTAATCATATTTAAGATGCTATTATATTTCCAATTAGTGTATACGATGGGTGATTAATTGATTGTGTACTATCTAAATGTTCAGTCATATATATATGCACAAATTCTTCAAATCAAATTCTTTCACAATCTAAGGCTTACTATTAAGTATATTACATATTTTTAAGTAGTTATTGAGGTAGAAAATAATATTTTACAATGGTTTCTTGTTTTAAAAGGATAGAAGTAAAAATAAAAAGCCTTAACCATAAAATAAATCAAACAAAATAATCTAAGCTTAAAGACATGTAGGTATTAAAAAACAATAAAATATCATCTTCATAGAATTAGTTTTTCTTAGCTTTAAATTTTTTTTTGAATTATTGGATTGAAGCTTTTTATGTATGTTATAGAGCTATTACTAAATCAACAAAGTTGATATTTTTCAACATATGGGCCAGACAAAAGCTATTTACAATGAGATTTCTCTTGATGGGTCTTAACTTTTGAAACATTTCCTATAATTTGGGCCTATAACTTTGCCAATCAACGCCTCTTTGACCAGTTCTCTACTTTAATTATGATCTTCTGCCATTTATTCAATTTTTCTTTTAGGTGTGAGTAATTTCTTCGATTTCTTGAATTTTATGTACTGTATTTTTTCTATTGAGTGCTAAGCTTCTTTTTTAAATTGCCAATAATAGTACTTTATTTTTTTTTCCGTTTATGGGGTTTTCTTTTTTAACTTCAACTTTTTCTCTAAGAAACTCATCGTCAGATGTAGATGGTGTATTCTGAGTAATATAATTATTATCACAAACTTTTATAATTTTTTGGTTCTTTCTATAATCAGATGAGTACGTCCTCCACTTTTTTCCAATTTAGCCCACGTGGGGTTACATCCTGAATAGGCTTTCGTGGTTTCTTCTCTTTCTTTTTTAAATATTTCAGCGTTTTAAGCGTCCTTTTATGGCAGTTGATTTTTGAATGGCTATTTCCTCCATGGACAGTATTGGCTTATTTTGCTATAAAACAGATACTGACTTTGTCTGGTTTATTATTAACTAGCGACTCACCCTCGCTCCGCTTGGGTTCGTCCCTACAAAAAAGGTGTAGATTATTTTTTAGTTTTAATTCTTTTTCTAAAATAAAAGTAGCCTAAGTTACTTCTTATAATATCAGTTATCTGCCAGTAAAAGTCTCGTCAAAATGTGTCCAGCCGTTTCGGAGATTACCCGGAACAAACAGACAGACGGACAGACAAAAATGTAAAAAAAATGTGTTTTCCTTATAAGTACCGTATATAATTTCATATGCATTTAGAAAAGAGCTGTTATTATGATATTACAAACAGACACTTCAATTTTATTTATCTGTATAGATGCACTTATATATGCTATATTTAAAGTATGAAATGAAATTTTGAAATTAATGATTTTTTTTTTCTATTGTATTGATTTCGTTTTTAATTGTGTGTATTGTATAGTAATGGAACTCTTCAGTGGTTACGATTATAGCCTTCCAATGTAAGCTCATGTCATTCGTTTGGGTGAATACCATAGATTAAATTTGTTTGAGTTCATTAAAACTATAATTATTAAGAAAAATTGCCATAGTAAAAAAAAACCTCAAAAAAAATCGTCTGATGTTATTGAATTTATGAGTATGAAAAAAAGTGTCTCATACTTTAGAAAAACTTACGCAAAAATGTCAAAGATCTATTATTGATATTCCTTTAACACGAAAATGCAAAGAGGCTACAGTTCTTTGTTATTATTTTTAATATGGCTATATTACTATTACTATTATTTTATTATTTTTACTATTATTTTTAATATATTACAAAAATCTAACATAAAATTATACTGGATGATATAACTACATTCCCTAGATACGCTATGATTTATGAATAAAAAAGATTTTATTTTATAATAAGATTGAATCTATTACCCCCGTAGAGGCTAGCTTTAGGGTAAAGCTACACAAAGCCAAAGGAGGCATCATTTTAATTATTCTTCTAAGAAACTTCTAAGTATTTGTTATACAAAAATTAATTATTTAGGTAAAAAAAAGCATTTTCTAAGCTTTAAATCTTTACCATATTTATAAAAAAGTAATTCTTTAAACATTTTCCTTGATATTCGATATACGTTCCTGCGACATTTTTAGCTTAACATTGTGTATAAGTGAGCCAAGCCACAACAAAGGCTTCTCCAACAGCCATATATCTGTACAAAAATCCAACATCTCGGAAAATTTCAAGATATCCACCTACAATCTACATGTTAGCGAGATGCGATAAATTGAGGATGCTTCGTAAAGAGAAAAATTTTGTTATATTATGTGAAAACTTGTTTAGACCTTTTCTTAGAAGTAAATGACATAAATAGGACCCTTAATTTTGGTCCTGTAAGTATGTTACAGCTGAGATTTGTCCAATTTTTTTTATTTATTTACTCTAATTATGTATTTATTCACTTGCGATGAAGACTTATTTTTTTATTGTTTGTAGAAAATTATTTTTGGATGATAATTGCAGTATCTTGGTGTTGCGTTTTGTAATTATTTTTTAGTATATTATTATATTGAAAAAATCCGAAAAAAATATTTTATATAATACTAGCAACTCACTCTCGCTTTGTTCTGTTCGTCCCTAGACAAAAACAAATCTGTCCTACGGGAACCATACATTTTTCCGGGATGATTTTCCTTACCGGGATGATAACCTTCCTCAATAAACGGGATATTTAATGCATAAAGAATTTTTCAAATCAGATTAGTAGTACCTGAGATTAGCGCGTTCAAACAAACATATATTATAATGTTAAACTTACAAACAGTATATCGAAAGTATTCACAAAATCATTTGACAATATTTTAATTTAAAAACTGTACCAGATGAACAGAAAACTAACAACAATGAGAACTATCAAATACTAACTTGGCACACTTTCTATCAAAAAAACGCATTAAAACCTTCGGGTGGATATTTCAGCACTTGCCTCCAGCGAAAAAAGTAATTCGAGTGGTAACAGTGAAGCGGAATGAAAAAAGTTCGTTCATTGAGTCGAGGCCGTTCGTGTTTGCTAAGTGCTTGAGGCGGGCCAAGGTTCGTTTCTTACTGTTGGACATAACGTAAACGATCCGCTGTCTAATCTCGCTCCTTTATATTTTGTTACTTTGAGATAAATTATTATTAATGTTACTAAAATTATATCGGTGTCTTTTGTATCTATATAAATATTATAAATGTGAAAGTTTGTGAGTATGTATGGATGTTTGTTACTCTTTCACGCCAGAACGGCTGAACAGATTTGGATCAAATTTGGCACAGAGATAGATTATAGCCTGAAATAACACATAGGCTACTTTTATCCCAGAAAATATACGGTTCCCGAGGGATAGATTTGTTTTTGTATTTCTAGAGGCGAACCCGAGCGAAGCGAGGGTCAGCCGCTAGTTTATCATATAACGACACGTTTGGCTCAGTTTGTAGTGACCCACCCTACTTACTGACCCAGCGGTCGCGAAATCAAGTCCCGCTGGGGGTATTCATATTTATAATATGTATGTATTTAAAGTTATATGTGTGTAGTGTATCAACTATCTGGTATCCATAACACACGCCACGAAGCTAACCATGGAACTATTATAGATGACCATATTTATTATTAATTAACGATATATATTTCCTCCTCTCGAGGGCGTCTCTAAGTTTAAATGTTTAGGAACGCGTAAAAACAAACCTTCTAAAGAAAAATTCTTTTCTTTTTGGGCCAGGTACCTTCCCAAACGTATACTGAATAAACCAACAGAGTTTAATCACAATCAGACAGACAGACAGACATTATAACTATCGTGTATTTTTGTATCAGCAGTTTTGTAGTTTGTCTGTTACATTAAAACCACGTAATTTTTAAAACTTTGTGCGTTATAAGTACTTTATTTTGTGGTCACTGATAATATTTTTATGATGTAAAACGTAATATACTACACCATGCCTTTCTCTTACTGCGTATACCATGACGCTTGTAACCGAAACATCGGGAACTCATACAAATAAGTAAAGACGTGGTAAATACTCCGTTTCACATCATAAAAAAACTAAGTGAGATAGTTTCAAATATCCCAGAATGTGCTAAAAGTGGTTAAGGGCAGGTGTTTTTGGGCGTTGCTCATTACGTATTTATTAAGCCTAGCCGCCGGCGAGAAGCTTCTCTCATTAATTCAGCTTCCTCCAATAAATGAAGTCTACAATCTACAGAAAGAAATTCTTTATTTATTTGCTTTTACTCTTGTGTCGAGTGTGGGTACAAACTTAAGTCGTAGGGGAATGCTGTATACTCAATTGGTATAGTGTTTCTATATGGAGGAAATATTTATAGTTACGATTATTTATTTTCAGAAAAAAAATTGGATAACTGAGTAATCGATGTATTTTAAAAATCTAGCGACTCACCTTCGCTTCTCTCGGGTTCGTCCCTAGGTTGATACCCCATACAACTTTTATCCCCATTTTCACTCCTTTAAGGGATGATTTCCGGGATAAAAAGTAAAACTATCCTATGCGCTTCCCAGGGTCTCAAACTTCTTACCAAATTTCATCTAAATCGGTTCAGTAGTTACGGAGCCTATTCAGAACAAACAAACAAAACATCAAATCTTTCCTCTTTATAATATTAGTATAGATTTAATGCTTAGGTTCAAGATTTAATCTATGTTAACATTAAAACTCACGTAAATGGTATTATGGCAGAATTTTCTTACTTTTACTTGACTTATCTACTTTTGTTATTAAAATTACGAATTGAGTTTGACGACAATTTTAATGCAATTTAAAATAGCCTCAATTATAGAATTTATTGAGTTTAAAACATGGATTCTTTTGCTCCTTGATGCTGTTAATCTTCAGATTCTCTCGAGTTCATCCGGCTTAAACTAATCTAGGTATTAAAACTCTATCGGCTAAACAACGCTCGAGTAGCAACTGAATTTTACTTTTAGAGATAAGAAATTGTTTATTGTTTTTCGAAAAACTCAATATTGTAGCTATAAAATTTTGCTATAGTAATATTAAAAGTAATAAAATTTGTTCTCTTTATTATATTTTTATGAGTTATATTTTATGCCAACCATACATTATATACGTTGCTAAAGAATATACGGTACTTTTAAACTTAGATGAACTGCAGCTGCTAGTGTTATGAACGAGTGTTTTAAGTTAAATTAATTAAAAGGTACAAAAATTACTTAGGTAATAAAAATAGACTTCTCCTTAGACTTAAATTATTTTAGTAATAAAAAATAAGAAAGCGATTACCCTCGTAGATGCGTGCAATTGGCCAAAGTTATTACGTAACATACACAAAAATACCCGAAATGAATGTAACCTCTTCCACACGCTTACAAATTATAATGTATCATTCGGTTCGTAGATGTTTGACAAACGTAATTTCAGAGTTTCGTAGCAGCGTACAAGAAATGTACTAGGTGTGAAACAAAGGCACACTATATATTTCCTTAAAAATTCTAATGAGAATTTTTGTGTATAATATTACGAATGTCACACAAAATCATACAATAAGAAAAACAACTCTGTCTCTAGCATAAAAGCACTCAAGTTTAGGCATCCTAACTATTTTATCTAAGCTTTGGACCTATTATAACATCCATCTTTGAACTAAAACTACTTTAGAAGATTTTAAGTGCTAAAACATTAGACAAAAGCATGGTTCATTTTCCATAAGTGCATTACTTAAAGATGTATTTAATAAAATTGTGAACCATTTTGAGCAAGTTTTAGGCCAAACAGCCTTTGCGGCGACCGCAGCCCAGCTTTTAGTAGAGGCTTTTAACAAAAATCAAATATGCGCTGGGTAGAAAGCTGATTTTGATGCAACGACCAAAGTGTTTTCGCATACTGAAGAGATAATATTACCTAATCCACACGATTATCATAATACTATGGATTATTATAAATAGAAAAGTTTGTATATATATGTATGTTTGTTACTCATTCAAGCTAAAATGGCTTGACGGATTTAGATGAAATTTAGTACACAGATTATGTAATTTTGGTACCAGCTTGGTGGGTTAAGGTTATTTTATTTGGATATAAGAACTCCTGCATCCAAAATCACTTATTTACATTAGAAAACACAGAAAATTGAAAATATTTGTACAAACCGACAAGAGTCGGACGATTTATATATTTTTTATTCATCCTATTATCGGACACCTTAACGACGATTACCAACAGTTCCTTTATTTTTTTATTCGTCCTTGTTTTAAGTACGAATAGCAATAGCCAAATATTTAACGTACAGATTCGATTTATAATTTTATTATATAGATGTCAAATATTCGGGTAAATCTAAGAAAGTGTTAATTCCGTATTGCGCTTTCTGCTGAGGCAAAGATGTTACACAATATGTTATGAAGAGGAAAAACCAATCTTGTTACCATGCTAAGATCGGATGCAACCTTTGCCTCAGTAAACAAAACTAAAGTGATATATTTGGGGCAAATACAGTATTACTGAATGCAAAAGCTCAAATAACCATTTCCAGTAATGAAAGACTGCTACGTAAGCGATGTAAGTGCACCCAAAAGGTATATAGTACAGCGAAATGCAGTGCATAATTGCGGTGGCGTGTTACCCTAACCCATTTGCACCATTCCATAGTCGTGTGTTGTGGATACAGTGACTCTGGATATGGGAAAAAAACTACCGATACAATTTATTTTGAAATTCAATTTATGTTTTACAGGGTGCAAGCAAACAGGAAGAAAAGTATCTTAAATATTGAAGATATCAAAATTGTTTGAAGGAAATATTTTTTTTTCTTACCATAGACACTACAGATTAGTAGGATAGAGTAGTTAGAATTTTTTTGCATTTCTAGCTAGTTTGATTACCGACACATGTAAGCTTTTTAAAAAAATGTTTAGATGTATATATGATTATTTTTTTAAATAAAAAAATATAACAATTTTTAGTGTAATTTTTTTACAAAAATTATTAAAAAAAAAATACACTGAAACTTGATATCTTCAATATTTAAGGTAGTTTTCTTCCATGTTACGACTGTTTGTTTCGCTCTGTATAAATGGTAATATGTAACATAGTATTCAGTTTTCTCTAGATGTTATCTTAAATACCTATTAAGAAACACGTTCATTATTATCAGATGTCTCGTTGGTTTATGAGTTAGCCTATACTGTGAATCTACGGTACTGGATTCAAATTCGGGCCCAAAAGATTTATTAGGAACTATTAAGTGAACAGACCACGAAATTTTCAGTAGAGCGCCGGTTCGAAAATTTTTATACTTTCTTTGCTTATAACATTCCTTATAAGGCTATATAAGATGCAAAAAGAATTCCAAGTCTATTTTAAGAAATTAGTGTTTAAAAACAAAAAATCAAGAGATATACGTACCTACTTATTAATATAAGTATTATTTAAAAAGAGGATTATACATACATATATTTTAAATCACATTACCCCTTCTTTTAAAAAGTTCGTTTCGTTAAAAAGAAAAATACGTTTAAATATTATTATGTGCAAGTCTTAAGCTATTCAAGTGGCAGCGAACGGGATTTTAAAATGGATAACAGCTTGCTTTGTACGACGAGTGAGTCTGCAATTTCATTCTTATGTCATCAAACCTGACATGGATTTGCCTTACTGCTGCTGCAAATGGGATGTATGATTATAGTTCTCCATTTTAAGTGAAAGTTTTTGTAGAGTATGGGAAAAGTGGTTTTTATTGATATATTTGAGCTATTTTTAAGTACATTATTAGTATTCTAATAAAAATTTAAACTCATAATCATATGAGATACTAGCGACTCAGCCTCGCTCCGCTCAGGTTCATCCCTAAATTGAGTCGCTATACAAAATTTCATCCCCATTTTCACCCCTTTAAGGAATAATTTCCCAGATAAAAAGTATCCTATGTCCTTCCCAGGGTCTCAAACTATCTTCTTACCAAATTTCATCTAAAACGGTTCAGTATATCCAAAGATTACCCCCTACAACGTCACAAACTCACACCTCTTTATAATATAATAGTATAGATAAAGAAGGTGTCGTATTTTAAATCTTATTTGAACTTTACTTTAACGATAGTGACTGTAAAATAAAAGCTTGGTTAAACCTAAGTGAGCTTTAGTAAATTTCATATTGGAACTACCTATCTTTATATTTAAAATGGACTGATATAAAGCGTTCACATGCTTTATTTTCATTTAAAAACATTAAAATAAAGTTAATAATAAAAATAAGTAAACTAGTACAGTATGGTTTGTAAAAGCTGTTGAATTCGATATTCTCTACATTATGTGTACATGTTGCTGGTATAGGAGATAAATATTTTATAAAGTCCATTCAGACGCCATCTGAGTTCATTGACCCCTTTTGTCTTAAACGAAAAATTACCGAACTACCCTACATGGCACGAATAAAATATTAAACTGTTAATTTTAAATTCCATCTAAATACATAATCTAAAACACATATTACTTATTTACGTATACGAGTACAATGCATGCGAATAGAATTGACTTGCATGATACAACAGCTAGGGGTGCCTGTGTCTGACACAGGGATGAACAACCCTCCCATTTTTCCTCTAGGGATTCGTAATTAATTGAGTTGTATTTAATTAATATTTATAACTGTTTACATATAAAATGAGAAATTGTACTAGACGTGCAATTTTGTTTGGAATTTGCGAGAAATATAGATTTCGGAGAAATTGAAATTTACAGCTTCCTTTGGAAATGTCACATTATTTATTTTGAAAATGGTTATTTTAACTGTCTCAATATTTATTCTAAAGAATTTTTACTTGAAAAATAGTATAAATGCCTCTTCATCAATGAAGTCATAAACTGAATTATTATATAGCTATATAATATTTACTTTATATTGCATTAGGTATCATATATTAGGTACAATATATAGGTACAATATATTTGTATATAATTACTAGCAGAACCCGCGGCTACACCCGTGTTCAATCTACAAAAAAAAACTATTTGGCTTTATGTTATACAGCACAACATATGTATGTAATTATGTATTTATATAATATTGTTCATACAAAAATACTAAAATCTCGGTTAAAAAATGGAGGTGGGGGGGTGAAAAATACTTTACGGCCTATTCTCATACCTACCAAATACACAAAAAAAAATCATTAAAATCGGTCGAGCTGTTTCGGAGGAGTGCGACCACAAACACCGTGACACGAGATATTTATATATAAAATAATTAGATTATACTGCCTAACTATTTTGTTATTCATTGATCAACTAATAATTCAATCAAAGACTGCCTTGCTCAGGGTTTCAAAGATTGGTGTAGCGTATTTGATTTTAGATATGAATTTAATTTAAATTATTACGTTTACAACGTCCACAACCCTTTAAAATAGACATGTAAAAATGTCAAAACATTTTTAATTGGTTTGGCAACCCTAAAACAACAAAAACTTAATTAATTAATAATTATTTTTACATGTTATAAAAATATTTAATAGATAGTACCGTTTTACGTTTGCTGAACGTGTTTAAATAATTTAAATCAAATTAACTAATATTATAGTATGATTAGATTATTTTTCCAACCAATCACGTCTGCCCGTTCATGTCTTCTCTAATAGAATAGATAATAAAAATATTCTATATTGGCTTAATAATATGTGCTAATCTGGCAGTATTTGAAGCTATTAATAAAAAAAAAAAGAATTATAATAAGAATTTTGGTAACTAAAATTGCTATTACAAATAAAGATTAAAAATAAATCAGCCAAGGTTTGTAATCCCTGGCTGCGATGTCACTTGACCATTCTAATTTATGGCGCGTCGACGCCACGGGCGTCGTATACAAGTTTAGCCTATTGTATTGGTCTAGAACAACGTGCATGTCTGAAGTCTAACCCTCCATTCATATTCATTCAATGGGATAAGCTAAATCTATAGATATACCTACTATATCTTCTTCATTCTTGATAGCTTGTATATTATAAACCTTGGTATCCTGTATACATTACATATATACATTCATAAAAAATGAGTTCAAATATGTTCATATAATATTTTTTAAATCTATACTAATATTATAAAGAGGTAAAGTTTGTGAGTTTGCGAGTTTGTCACGTTGTATGGGGGTAATCTCTGGATCTACTGAACCGATTTCGATGAAATTTGGTAAGAAGATAGTTTGAGACCCTGGAAAGGGCATAGGATACTTTTTATCCCGGAAATTATCCCTTAAGGGGGTTAAAATGGGAATTAAAGTTTGTATGGGGAATCAAGCCAGGGACGAACCCGAGCGAAGCGAGGGTGAGTTGCTAGTGTAATATAAGTTGACTTTTAGGATAGGATAAGCGGATTTAAAAAAAGAAAAAAGTATAGTTTGAGTAGATCTAGACTCTTTTTATCCCGATTACATTGTACAAAAATCTAAAATAATTAAAAAGAAAAAAATAATAAGGTTTGCTTAACCTAAAGTTCTAAATACTGCATGTGAGTGTGTATGTATGAGTATGAGTAAATATGCCTTCATTTACTCACTCAAAGGATTAATAAATACAAATTCTGCTACATAACTTGTAATATAGTATAATGATTGACGTACCTACTGCTTTTGTTCGATGTTGATGTTAATATATTGTGGGATATGACAACAGTATTGTTTTAGTGTTTTAGTTTTTATTACAGGATAAACTACCTATAACTATGACTTTAGGAACTATCTATGTATATTAAGACGAGTTTTCAAAATTCTGTAAGGGCTTAAGTAAATATTATTAAAGTTGATTTCTAAACACTCCCTTCTTAATTTATTCTTAGCTAGGATATACAAAAGGTTTTTTATTTTATTATACACTAGCGATCACCCTCGCTCCGTTCGAGTTGGACCCTAGATACATTTTACAGATTAGTATAGATTTCTCAGAGATGAGATATTTTCCCGCAGTAAAAAGTATCCTATATGTTGACCCGGATAACCAGCTATCATTATACCAAATTTCATCAAAATCTGTCCTGTCGTTTTCTTGTGATGCGTCACCAAACAGACTTTGGCTAAGTAATTAAAACCTACCTATTAAATACATACCTAATCAAATATTTTCGAAATCGGTGCCAGCCCATACAAAGCAAAGCACACCGACTTCGAAAATATTTGATTAGGTATGTATAGTAAATGAAAACTACCAATCAGTTATTTTTTACTTTTTAGTGCTTTTGTTTCAAGTCGGTTTTTATTTTTTTGTTAAAAAGTTTTTATACATACATATAGATGTTAGAAATTGCTTTTATCAACAAGATGCCTTTGTATGTCTTATGCATTCTTTTAGTCAACACCTGTACTACTTTAATCTTTTGTTTATATCTTATCAAAATAGGTTTAGCTATGTTAAAAAATAATTTTAAATACATAGTCACAAATAATGTCGAACGCCACAATGAGTATGTACGTGCAAAATAACGCAAGCTATGACTGCGTTTAACTTATAATTAGGGTTGTTCCTACCCCAGAGGCGCAAAAGTTTTAATTACGTAACCTTGTATGCCTTTATAATTCAGTCATATTCTTTGTGCATACATTTATAAGTAGCCTGTGTAATCTCATATGGTCTTACGAAAATTCAGTTTATTATTATTTTTTAATTTAATTGTTTATATCAGGCAATATTTACAAAAAGATCTTAAAGTTGTAAACAGAAGCCCATAACATATATAACTTAAAAACTAACATTAAGTTTAAAACTCAAAAAAAAAGTTTATGTGTGAACAATTTTCTTTTTTTGCACTTAGTCCCTATAGGTAAAATGTCTACAATAATAATGGAGGTGATGAATCTACCGAATCGATTTAGATTTTTTCTTCTTGTACTAGACGTTTTGTTCGTGTTTTTTTCAGATTTATTTATTTAGGTTGATTTTCCAGAATCCGAATTAAATTTCCGGAATAAAAAATATCCTATGTCCTTCCCAGGGTCTCAAACTATCCGATTACCAAATTTCATCTAAATCGGTCTAGTAGCTTTTGTGTTTATTCGTTACAAACATACAAAAATACAAATCTTTTCTCTTTACAATATTAGTGTAGATAGAGTGATTGAGTGATTATTTGGACAGTGATTCTTATCTTTTAATAAACGTAGGTTTATTAAGCTAGCATTTGGTGGATTTTAGACTGATAGTCTGAAAAAGCTGGAGGATTCCTTTTCAAAAACCTTTTTCTTCTTGGAGTTTCTCTTCGTGGCTTCCTTATGAAGTACCTCGTGTGAGTTCATATAACACAGTTAGAAAAAAGCCTTATTATTATTTATAATAAATATGTGATACAAAGGATGGAACAGTCTAAAAGATTATTTGCTTACATAAAATATTAAACACACAACAATAATTTATTGTTAGAATAAAGATTACTTCATAAGTCGAAATGAATAATTTTATTAAACCATTTTTACAGTTCTAAAAATATCCTAAAAACTAACAGAGGGACGAAATCTGCGTACTAATGTTCCCATTAAAAGCGAGATAATCTCGAAAAATGCTATTTTAAAAGGAAAACGCATGGTTTTGCAAACATTTTGTCGAAACATTTTCATTATAAATATTCTTACAACCCAATAACAGTTGTAAAAACTAAAATTCCTTGAACATTTACAAAACGTTCTGTGAACATTTACATACCTACATTCTTTTTCTTTTCATAATGTGAATGTTTTCTTTGTATATTTTAATTTTTTACGGATGTTGTCTATGGCTCGTGGGTTTAGTGGCTAGCATGTCCGGCTGCAGTTTTGGAGGTCTTGAATTCGAGTTAATCAATTGGTATCAGAAGTTGGAGACAGATAGCCGGAAATAGAGAAAACTGGAAAAATATACTTTATCAGGCCAAGACTCAACCTGGTAGTAGGGGCAATGATTCCATAATGATAATAATTAATAAGTTCGAGTCCTGGGTCGAGTCAAGTATAGTTATTCGGTGTTCGTTTACGAACAATGGCCCTTGGTGGTGTGTCATCCTTATGCATTGCAGAGCACGTATCGTGTCGGTGTTGCGCCCGATCTCTTTCCGGTCATGTCGAGTGGTCGTTCCACCGAAGAATGAGAGTGACAGGAATAGAGAGTGCACTTGTTCACTATAATATCTCCTGCACATAGATGATTATGCACTAGACTCTGTGGGATTGGCCTCTGTAGCTGAAATCAGTCAGGCAAATTATAACGTATAATATGTCTATAGAATTAGTCTAAGATTTTTAATTAAAAATAGCCTGGAGCAAATTTTTGGTGACAACCCCCCTGGGTCGTGTTTGTTGATATGTTTTTTTTATTATATATATATATATATATATATATATATATATATATATATATATATATATATATATATATATATATATATATATATATATATATTTCGCCTGACAAAAGAGTGAGAGGTCCACCACATAGATCAGAATCTGAATCTATATGTAGATTTCTATTCTTCAAATATTGTAGAGTGACATCTTGCAAGCTCCTATTTAATTTACTACAAAAAATATCCACTAAAACTAAACTTATTTTTATACCAAAACACTTGTATGTTTCAAAGCACGATTTCATTGATTTTAATATAAAAGAGGTTTTGAGGAAATAAAATCTTCAATCATTTTAAGGTAGTAAAGATTTTTAGAAGTATATAAAGCACTTACATTATTTTAAGCATCCTGTAAGCAGCACTCTAGTTTATTAAAATTCTGACTGGATCCAGCCGTGTGAGATAACATCTTGTGTACGCGATGCTTTGATTACGGTCCGTCGGAAAATTAAATTTTTATATTTTATCGCTTCGGTTATAATATAAAATATATTTTTAACAAGGAATTATTATTTTAAAATTATAAAATAAAGTTATTTGTACTAGTAATTCATCAAATACCAAATACTCTTGTTTCTAAAGGTCTGCATTTTGGACAGCTTATTCTAAGGACTTAATAGAAATGAAAGATTTTTTTTGAAATTCAACGTTTTCATTCAAAATTTATTAGGTAAGGGATGGGAAATTATAATTTTCATAGTATAGGATGGAGCCATAGTATAGCCATATATGTTAGCTTTATATATATATATATATATATATATATATATATATATATATATATATATACATATGTATATTTTTAATTTATTCACTATTTTAATATAATATACCTTATATATTAATTAGCATAGTATAGTGCCATACGGTATTGTAACTTATAATTGCATTTGATAATGAGTGCTTGATCCTCTGGTACGGTTACGCAAATGTTTTTTTTATTATTTTATAACGGTAATCAAAACAGTAATCAAATATCTTATTAAGTTATTTTAATAAAATACTTATATAAAATACTATTTATAGATTCATACATCATTTTATAAGCTAAGAGTTTAAATTTTTTTAATCATTATAATTATTTCAAAAATTATCCTGAGGGATTTCAGTTTGATATATTTACCCCATATTGTCAATAAATCTAATATTACCATATAATTTTCCAATTTTACTATATTTTTTCTATTTTAGTTATAAAATATACTATTTTTATTACCTACCCTTAAAAATTATTAGGGCGAGTTAAATCTACTACAACCCAAATATCAGTACACGTATCACGTCTACAATCGATTACGTTGCTCAATCGTAAAGTTGGCACTTTCCATTGCAAAAGAGTGTTAAAGGAGATTCTTTATGTTAAGGAATTCTTCTTAAATTGAACCTTATTCAGTTGGTTTAAAGTGTTTTTAGTAGTAAAAAGAAATATGCGTCATTTTACAGCTTTAGAATAGCGAAAATACTAAGTTAATGTTGTAAATTAAGTATTGATTTTTAAAAATAACCGTAAAGGAGTACAAAATTGTTAATTTTTAAATTCTAACTCGGTATAGATCTAATTTGGAACAAAGTAAGTAAGAAAGCCAAGGCGGCGAAGAAAGCTCCCGTCATGCCCTTCTAATTTTTTTTATTATTTTGAACCCAGAAATTCTTAATGAAATTTACACCCGTTGGATATAGAGTCGTTTTGAAGTTGACCGACAAAAGTACGTATTTTTACCTTTTTTTTTTTTTTTTTTTTTTTTTTTTTTTTTTTTTTTAATTGTGTAAATTACAAATATACTTAATTATATATACAAACATATGTACACTTAGTTATTACTGTACAAGTCATGTCCGCGTGGAATAGTGGCAAGAATGCTAGCCGCATTCCCCCGTTGAATGGCAATGCCGATTCTTTGGGCGAAAAATGCACCAGCCCTCCTGTCACCAGTAGAGGTGATGAGACGGGGTGTTATGTCTTTTAAGAAGAGCTTAGCACTTTGACTCCATGGGCCAAGGGTTTCTACAGCAAATGGAATAAAAACATAATTTTGACTAAGGGAGGTGTATTTACGAAACTTAAGTAGTTCAGCCTTCTCCGCCGCAGCTTTTTACCTATGTAAAAATATAAGTTTTAGGAAATGAACAAACTCAAAAATTCAATAAATTTGAATGAACAACAAATCTATACTAATAATATAAGTGTGAAAGTTTGTGAGGTTGTATGGATATCTGGATGTATAGATATCTTTCACGCAAAAACTACTGAATGGATTTTAATGAAACTTTACAATAATATAGCTCGTACATCAGAATAACAGAATAACACAAAGGCTACTTTTTATCCCGAAAAAATATACGGTTCCGGTGTTACAGATCTGTTTTTATTTTGCGAGGGTGAGCCGCCAGTATTACATAAAACCAAGTAATGTATGTTTAATCATTACGCTATATTGTATTGATTATATATTTACTCACAAAAAATATATAAAATTAAAAAATAAACTTATATATTCAAATAAATAAATAATAATTTAAAGCTCACTGCCTTAAAATCCCAAAAAAACCAATTGAATCGCGATTTCACTGTAAAGGAGAGCTCAGATTTATACCAGGGGTTCTTAGTAAGATAGTAACATGATATTCCTATGCATATTGTATAATTCGCATAATTTCGTATTAGGAATTCGCATACGATTAGCAGATGATTAGACTGAACAAACTAGTCGGGTTTAACTGTTCAAATAAGATTCTGTACGTATTTGCTGTTTGACTAACTATCAATTAGGTCTTAGTTGGAATATGTTATACTGGCTAGAACCTACGTCTTAGCATGCTGGTACAGTCAGAATTTACACAGAATTATTTTGACGACACGTTTGGCTCAGTTTGTAGTGTCTCTACTTGCTGTGCTGGGGGTGCGGGTTCTAGTTCCGCTGAGGGTATTCATTTGTGTGAGCACAAATGCTTGTACTCCAGTCATGGGTGTTTATATTTATAATATGTATGTATTTAAAGTTATATATGTACTGTATCAACTATCTGGTATCCATAAAACAGGCCTCGTAGCTTACCATGGAACTAGATGGTGCTGTGTATTAATGACCCAACATATTTATTTGTTTATTTATATCATATTAGCGACGTACCGTCGCTTCGTTCGGGTGCACCCCTAAGTACATTCAAAATTAATAAATCATTGAAATTGTATGAAGGACAATTCTGTCGAAACATATATTGTGTTTTACAGTGGATATGACAGATTTTTCTGCACTAAAAGGTATATAAAATGTTGACCCATATCTGATCACCTCTATGGATTTTAATGAATACTAGAATATAAAACTGAAGAGTTTGTTTGTATGTTTGTTTGTTTGTTTATTTGTTTGAACGCGCTGATTTCTAGATCTACTAGTTTGATTTGAAATAAATCTTTTCGTGTTTTATAGCCTAATTATTGAAGAAGCTTATATATGTTATTTTACAGTAGTAGTAGAAGAGTTATATATGTTATTTTACAGTAGTAGTAGTAGTAGTAGAAGAGTTCTTCCACAAAATTAAACAACGGGGGTCGAATTATATGGAAAAATCATATAAAAAATGTTGTAAATACATACATAACATTAAATATGTCTCGTAAAGGAAGATTCGCCTCTGGTTAACACAATAACGTGTTCATTTGCTTCCGGCTCGCAAATTGAGTCATAAACTACAATCAGACGATGCATTTGAAATGTATAACGCAATTCGTGGTCTGCGTTTCAGTTGACAACCCGTCACTAGTTGCCAACTCTCTAAAGTTGATGATATTATAAACGTATATCTATACGTATAATAAAATTGTAACTAAGCCGAATCTGTACATTAAATATTTTTTGGAAAATCTTATTGAAATAAACATAATTATCGTTATAGAGACCGAGTCTATAGTTTTTAACATTTTTGTCTGTCTGTCCGTCTGTCTGTTACAGCATCACGGAAATACCACTGGAGGGATTTTGATAAAATTCGGTATGGTGATAGCTGGTCATCCGGGTCAACATACAGGATTTTTTTACCGCGAGAAAATGACTAATTTCTGAGAAAAAATACAAAAACTGCAATTTAAGAGTATACTAATACGTAAAACTTAAGAATTTGGTTTTTGGTCATCTGAACGCAGGCGAAGCCGCGGGCAATGCTAGTTACTAATATCCTTAGAGTAATTTAAAAACTAGTTAAATAAGATTTGTGTGTCAATTTTTACATCATAGAAATTAATAAACCAATCATCTTTACATTTCGCAGTAATATAAAAAATCTCGTCTAGAAATCGAACTCGCAATCTGTGATGAAATGGACAATGCTTATTTAAATAAACTTGACGTTAATATTGTCATGTAGTGCAATGTAGTGGTGTAGTGACGTCCGAGTATATGACTAACGTAAAGAGTTTACCCTTCAAAACTCATAAATATGAGATTTGCCATAGTGGAATCATCGCTCAAACGCCTATCGTGTAATTTTGCATAGGAATATGTACGTAGGTAGGCACTCTATATTACTAGGGCTGTCATTATTCGGGTTTTTATAGAAAGTATGGAAATTAGATTTGAAATAAATGTAAAATTTAATATATAATATCATAAAACATATATTTTCAATTCGATTTCTTGGTAATGGCTTCAAAGCGTGCCAGTTGAAACCTGAAGTAGATGGCTATATTTTTTGCTATCGCACAAATTGAGTTTTGTCTTTTCGGTGGCGTGTAAAAAATTTGCTGTATAGTTAGTAGAAATGTGCCGACTAATGGCCGACTAGTCGGGAAAGCCGACTATCCGTCCATATTTATAGTCGGCGACTAGTCGGCCAGAAGCACCGACTAGTCGACCTATTACTTTATTAGTACTATACTTAAAAAAGGAGATTTTTATTATATATTATTAAATATTAAAGAAGAGTATTATTTTCATTAAATTTCTTTTTGTAATTTTGTGGGTACTGGGTGGTAACTATATAATGCCTTTGAGTCGTCTAAAACCTTAGTCTCTCCCGTGGCCATGATTGCTGTAAAGCATTCGAAACGTCGGGAACTAAAAATTAAAATAAATCCGCGAAAAAATCTGAAAAGATAATTTTATTTAAAACTAGTCACTTACTCTCGCTTCGCTGGGGTACGATTTTGTTCACAATTTCATGGGTTTTAATTTTTTTGTGCGGCACCCTGATTCTTTTTCTAAAATAAAAGTACCCTGAGTTACTCCTTATAACATCAGGTATCTGCCAGTGAAAGTCCCGTCAAAATCAGTTCAGCCGTTTTGTAGAGATTACCAGGAATAAACAAACATACAAATAGACAGACAAAAATTTAAAAAAATGTTTTATTTTTATTAGTATCGTACATAATTTCATATGCATTTAGTAAAAAACTGTTATTATGACATTACAAACAGATAATTTAATTTTATTTATCTGTATAGATGTCAAATATTCACGTAAATCTAAGAAAGTATGACATGAATTAATTTCTATTATGTAGGTACTTTTACTATATACTGACGATATATTTGACGCTTAGTATGGAATAATTATTTTTTTCAAATATTTTTTTCATATTTTTTTCCGATGTTAAAATTATTATTCTGCTATTCGGAGTGAAGACGAATCTAACAAAACAAATATCATGAAAATCGGTCCAGCAGTTCTCGAGTTATAAGTGTTGTAACGAACCCGACTTGGTACATTATAGGTACCTACCTACATATTATTTTTTGTAACGTTCACATCCTCCATAACATTTTCTTCAATAAGGACCATCCCTATTTATATATTCATAGATTATATTAGCCAGATTCAAGTTACAATATTAAATGATTATATCAGTCTATTCACAAATTGTTATAACAGATTCGACCAACGTTTAACTAACAGCGTTTCCAAACCCCAAATTACTTTGACATGCCGTCAATGCGATTACCATGATACCTTGTATTTTAGTGGGAAAATCAATTCAAATAGCTTGAGAATTAAGTCGTAAATCCTTTAAAGTCCCAGTTTCCGACTATTGTTTGTAAGCGTCATTCGATCACGCCAAAGCTTCAGTACATCCCTACGCATTAAGCGTACCAACTGGTATGTTGTTGATAGACTAAAAAATATGGGAATTTATATCTTGGCTAGCCAGATATACAGCTTAAATTGTTTGTTTGGGATGGTATTTGATGTGTTTGTGCTTCATGCTTTAGAAAGTTTGCATTGCAGATTGGTCAGTTGAGTGAAAATGCTAATATGTGAGGCATTGTGACTGGACCATGTACCTTTTGTAATTTAGCGAATGTCATTATATACGTGTTGACTGTTGGTTATGTTTTTAACCCCCGACGCAAAAAGAGGGGTGTTATAAGTTTGACGTCGATGTCTGTCTGTGGCATCGTAGCTCTTAAACGGATGGACCGATTGCGATGCGGTTTTTTCATTTAAAAGCCAGTTTCCTTGCGGTGGTTCTTAGCTATGTTTGGTTAATATCCGTCCAAAATGATGTAATGCATTTTGGCGTATGATTACTCGATTAAGTGTTTTACTCGTGCCAGTATAATCGCTAAATGACAATTAATTTGCGTAGGGGGTTTTTTAAAATTTTTAATTTATAATTATTGTAAGTGAATTCTTGTTTTCTGTAATATACATTTGAAATGAAGTGAATTTTAGAATTTTAAAGATTTAATTTACGATCTTATTTTTACTCATTAGGACTTATGTACGAGTATAAGTAGGAAACATGAATGAAAAGTGAATTTTGCAATAAACGCCTATTTATTTCTGCAAAATATATGTAATATATCCTAAAGAAAGCATAAGATGATATAACAACGAATTTATTTTTCCATGCATCATTTATCATTGTTAAGCAAACGTGGCATATGCTAATTATATGTTTGAAATCATAAAAATAATATCAGTGGCCATGACATCTTAAAAATCGACACAATTAGAAGTCACATAATCCCTCCACGACCGCGGACACGCCGGCGTTACAGTTAACAATAGATTTCTTAGAAGTTTAAATAATTTCTTGGAAATTTACCTGGAGGTGTCAAAATCTCAAGATTTTATTTAGTGTTCGCTTAGGGGTCGATATTACTATCGACCATAATCACAATGGAAAATTTATGGATAATATATAGAATCTAGTCTATACATACAAAAAAAACTCGTCAATAGCTACATAGTAACAAAAAAGGAAAACGGTCGAGGAACAGAGGATAAACATACTGTACCTTTGTCTTCGCATATTTATATGTATACTAGCATTGTCCGCGGCTCCGCCCGCGTTCATATGACCAAAAATTAAATTCTTAGGTTTTACATATTAGTATACTCTTACATTGCAGTCTTTGTATTTTTTCTCAGAAATGAGACCTTTTCTCGCGGTAAAAAGTATTCTATATGTTGACCCGGATAACCAGCTATCACTATACCAAATTTTATCAAAATCCCTTCAGTGATTTTTCTGTGATGCGGTAACAGATAGACAGACAGACAGACAAAAATTCTAAAAACTGTAGGTTCGATATATCGATAATAATGTTTATTTCAATAAGATTTTCCAAAAATAATATTGTACAGATTCGACTTGGTTACAATTTTATGATATATACAGATATAGAGATAAGCTTTTACACGCACGCACAAACACTTTGTCTATGAGTTAGTTTTCGACAAATATGTACTATAAATATTTAATAACAAATTTATGTTTGTATGTACTCAAACAGTTGCACAAATATAAGCGATAAAACAATCGTTAATCAGATACGATTATCAGCAGTTTGAATACTAATGCTTTAATGTATTACAGGCCTCGCGTAATCTGCTATTACATTGGTTATGGTTTTGTTCATACAATATACGTGTTTTCCTAAAGCATAACATTGCTTGTATAATTGTTGTTTTATATAGAACTAACGGCTCACTCTCGCTTTGCTCGGGTTCGGTTTGGTTTTAAAGTAGTTCAGATTTCTCAGAGATAAGATATTTTTCCGCAGTAAAAATATCCTATAGGTTGACCCGGATAACCAGGTATCATTATACCAAATTTTATCAAAATCTGTCCATTGGTTTTCTCGTGATGTGTTCCCAGACAGACAGACAGATAAAAATTCTAAAAACTATAGATTCGGCCTCTGTATCGATAATAATGATTATTTCAATAAGATTTTCCAAAAAATATTTAACGTACAGATTAGATTAGACTTAGAACTTCGTTATATTTATAGATTTTATTTTTCTATACGTTTAAGAGGGAAAGAATTCAAGCTTTGAATGTATTTAATATATTTAACAGACTTAAAATTAAAATAAAGAAGCAGGAATTAATTTCTTTTTCTTAGTTTATGTATGCGTTATCTTCCAAATATAGGAATACCTACATCTATACTAATATTACAAAGAGATAAAGTTTGTGAGTTTGTGAGATTATGAGTTTGTGACGTTGTAGTGGGTAATCTCTGGATGTACTAAACTGATTTAGATGAAATTTGGTAAGAAGATAGTTTGAGGCCCTGGGAGGGACATAGAATACTTTTTATCCCGGAAATCATCCTTTGAGCGAAGCGAGGGTGAGTCGCTAATTCTTTATAACTTTATAAGCACTTTCATCCAAATAGTATTTTTTCTTAAAACGCAAACAAAGCATTGGAAAACATCGAGTATAGTACATTTAATTCTATTTGTGTGGATAAAACTAGTTGAGGATAGTATTAGCAATTAATAACAAGACAAAATTTCAATGTAATTAGTTGCAATATTAATGTACTTACAAGCTTTTAACGGCTGGGTCGTTATTGATTCTCTAAATGACTTCACGATGTTAATTTAATTTTGCATTAAGCTACCTTTACTTTATTTTACGTTATTTTATAGTTTTTTCAAAAGCTATGAACACTAAAAAAAATAAAGTTGCTATTTACTTCTGTCCGTTTGTGTGATTATGTCTCATAAAGTACGCAACCGATTATATATATATATATATATATATATATATATATATATATATATATATATATATATATATATACTACTACTAGCAGAACCCGCGGCTTCGCTTGCGCTAAAAGTAAGTACAAAAAAACTGTAAAAAGGTAGGCGCCTAGGTTTCATACGAACTTTCATCCCCTATTTCACCCGCTTATAGGACGAATTTCGAAAAATGCTAAAACACTTCTTTATTTGTATTGAAGAGTATTAATGCCAAGTTTCAAGTAATTCTGATCAGAAATAAATTTTTGGATTGTAATATAACGTGTTTTCCCGTGGGAATAAGATTATCTCCCGCGATAAAAAGTAACCTATGTCACTCTTCAGCTCTCCGACTATCGCCACATCAAAAATCACGCCAATCCCTTACTCCGTTTCGACATGAATTAAAGACAAACAAACACACTTTCACATTTATAATATTAGTATGGAAGTACGGATATGGATATGTATTTTAATATTTTTCACTTATACAGGTATAACGTATTAAAAGTATCCGGCTATCGAATTTTCGAAGAATATCCATCAACAAATTTGAATCACGTACCTATATGTTACATTCATTTGAAAACTTCCAATCACTAAAGCAATTTCGAACCATTCGAACTAACAATTTCAGTAAAAACATCAAAACAAATATATGTTAAACGAAACACTTTTTAATTTCGCATGAAGTTTGTAAAAACAATTGGAAATCAATCAACGTACGCGTGTGTTTTGATTGTAAGAGGTACTATCGCTTATGTAATAAGTACGTTTGCAATGCAGATAGTGTTCGTACACGAGTGCGGTGTATTGTTCTGGGACAAAAACCAGCCGAGGCAAATTGAATTTTCATAGATATGCAAGTGCAGAGTCTCTATGCTTTTATGATATGCGTTTGATGTTATATTGCGGTTTTACCTTTGGTAACCGGGCAAGTTCGAGTCTGACTCGCACACCGAGGGTTCCGTAGTTTAAAATATTAAAATATTTTTTTGTGATTTAACTAAAAATGTACGGTTTTTGAATTTTTCCTTTTATTTGTGCTACAATACATTGCTTCTTGACAATTTTCATTATTCTAGGTTAACCGGAAGTACCCTATAGGTGTTCATTCACTTGCGAATGTCAAAATTTGAGGCATAAGCAGCCGTATTTTTTGATCGCGTTGATATAAACGTTTGATTTTTTAACAACTCCAAGGGATTGTAGACTTGAGTATTTGAAATTAATTTCATCTTGATACATTCTCGATTTCCTGAGAAACAGGATATTGACAGACAGACAAATAACAAAGTATATACGGGTTCCTTTTTTCTTTTTGAGGTACGAAACTCTAAAAACAAACAACACATGCATTATTCAAATGAATTCAATAATTAAAATTATATTTCATGTATCGGTTCTCTGAAGATAAATTATATAGTTTTACTAGCATTGCCCGCGGCTCCGCCAGCGTTCAGATGACGAAAAACCAAATCCTTAGGTTTTACATATTAGTATACTCTTACATTGCAGTTTTTGTATTTTTTCTCAGAAATAAGATATCTTCCCGCGGTAAAAAGTATCCTATATGTTGACCCGGATAACCAGCTATCATCATACCAAATTTCATCAAAATCTGTCCAGTGGTTTTCTCATGATGCGGTAACAGACAGACAGACAGACAGATAGAAAGACAGACAGACAAAAATTCTAAAAACTATAGATTCGGATTCTGTATCGATAAATCTCTATTTCAATTAGATTTTCCAAAAAATATTTAATGTACAGATTCGACTTAGTTACAATTTTATTATATGTATAGATGTAAGTATTCTCAAATTATATTCATTTAAGCCCGGCAAGAGAGAATAGGGCGCGACTCAAGATGTCCTGATGACCTTTAAATAGCTCTATGGCTTTTCCCGTTATCATTTTTCCCTTCATACTCACTCCTTGGGGTGAAATGCTGAGTAGTTACGCCTTTAGGATTTAGGATACTCCTTCTTGAAGAAAAGTGATTATAAAATTGGTTTTTACTTTATTATTGTTTAATTTTAATTTAATTCATTAATAATTAATTCATTAACAGAAAAAACATATTATATTTTATAAGTCATATTTTTTCTTCATTTTCATAGATAAAGAGATTTTCCTAAGAAAACTTAACACCAGCTAGTTTACACTTTGTGAAACATTCCTTCTAGGCTTCAACTTAGATCACATTTCTGCACAGCTCTATTCAGACAGACAGTACAAAAATCAACATTTTACATATATAATGACTTCACTCATCCAACGTGCATAAGAACCGGATGATTTTCATCAACTAATGAGATGTAAACTAATGATTATCGTCATCACTGCGCTGTGTAAGCGCGGCTGGGCGGAACATAATCATTCGGTTTAATGACGACTTGCGCCCTTGTGAGCAACTGCTGTTAGACTAAAAGGGTGCTACTGAATTTTCTTATATAAAACTAAATTTAGTATATTTGTTTGTACAATACTTTCTTAGATTTACGTAAATATTTGACATTTTGATTAAGATTTACATATTTGGTCCATAAAGTTTCGAATGTTTTACAGCAATCATGGTTGCGGGAGAGACTATAGTTTTATTTAAACTCTTATTTGTTTGACACCTCGCGGTAAAATTCTAAGAAATTATTTGTTAACCGAGCCACCTGTGGCTCAGCGTGCTTTGAAAGGTTAAACGTGAAGAATGATAATTTTGCATTTTAGAGCTTTTAGTGAGGAAGGTTTAGAAGCAAGGGTACATCACTAGTTATATATAAATATGTATACTACACGATTGTATGTATAGTATAAGTCGCACATAGTATTAAAATTTATTAAAAAAAAAGAAGCTCCTCAAATCTCATTATAGATATTAGTTAAGAACCATATTTTTATATATGCCAAAGTATGTTTGTGTATATTCATTACTCCTTAATGCTGAAATGGCTATACATATTTGGATTAAACGGGGACGTTTCAATTTGTTTTCAATATATATGTAGGTATTATATATTATTATAACCTTCTGGCAACGGCGGCAGATCTAAACTAGGCCATCTGCGCAGGAGATATTATAGTGCACAAATATGCACGCAAAACCAAGTGTACCTACTCTCATTTCCTTTTACTTTAAAAATCGTAAAGAAACACAAGACACGTCCAGTGAAAATAAAATTCTTCAACGCACGGAGGTAGAACGTTTTTTTTTATGGGACCAAGGGGGCAAACGGGCAGGAGGCTCACCTGATGGAGAGTGGTCACCACCGCTCATGGACATCTGTAACACCGCAGGGCTTGCAGATGCGTTGCCGGTCTTTCAGAAAGGAATACGCTCTCTTCTTGAAGGTTGCCACGTCGTAGCGGTTCGAAAAGACCGCCGGCGATAGCTGGTTCCGCAGAGTCTACTTGACATCTCCATGTTGTTACTGAGAAATACTTAACAGAAAAACCTAATCTAAATTTTTGGCCCGACCCGCGACTCGAACCCAGAATCCGTAGAACTTAACCCATATATGGCAATCACAAGACCAACGAGGCAGTTCTACATTTTACATGTACTAACTAATATATATTTTATCTAACCAAAGCAAAGTTACATCGATCGGAAAAACTAAATAATTCTTTCTACTGAAATAAATTACCATTCTTCATGAATTTTTCAAATCGCTATCTGGCACTGAATTTAAAATATTTCCACATAAATAAATCCTAGCGACTACAAATTATTTATACAATTTACATATTGCGATGGTATTGAAAATTTGTTATTTCGTAAAATATCTACAAATTGATTTAGGAACTGTTTCCTTTGATACGTTTTTTATTATAACTCAATTCAATATTACTATTACATTATTATCTATAATATAAAAATGAATCGCTGAATGTGTTGCTAAGCGAAAATCTCGAGAGCAGCTGAACCGATTTCACAAATTCTTTTTTAGAATATTCCTTGAAGTACGAGGATGGTTCTTACGGAGAGAAAAATATAAAAATTACCTGAAAAAGTCTAAAAACAACACTTTTCTATACTCCCATACAAAAGATTCGTAATAATACTTAAAAGTCAATTTGAACTTCAATACGATACCATAAAGTTTAAGTATTAGTGGAGAGGTTCTGGGAAGGCAAAACCATTGAGTGACGTTAGTATCGTATAATATCAATATTATTAATGTCAATATTATTAACAAAAAAAAAAATTATATGGCTAACGCTGGCTAATAACTATTTATATCTATTTAAAACGTACCTAGCGACGAACCCGAGCGAAGCGAGGGTGAGCCGCTAGTATACATATAAATATTATATACATATTACACTATTATTATTACATCTATACTAATATTATAAAGCTGAAGAGTTGTTTGTTTGGTTCAACACGCTAATCTCAGGAACTATAATCCGATTTGAAAAATTCTTTTTGCATTAGAAAGCCTGTTAACTGAGTAAGGCTATAGGCTATATATCATCCCGGAAAAATGTACAGTTCCCGTGGGATAGATTTGTTTTTGTCTAGGGACGAACCCGAATCGAAGCGAGTGCGAGTCGCTAATAATATATGTAATATGGAGAAGATTTGATGAAACTGGTTGGAAGCTAAGATTATAAGGTAGGTATCTATTTTCATTTGATTATATGATCAGATAGAAGAAGCACTAAGGTTTGAGCTTCACTTTCTATGACATTTCATAGTGAGAATCACGTTTAGTGGTTATATTCTAAAACCCTAATATTATACTAGTAAAGATGTTCTATTCTATACCAAGGACGACCTTAATTCGAACTACTCTTCTGGCTATTTTTTGTCTGAATTCTTCTTATTCGTTCCCTTACCGATGAAGATTGCTACCTCTCATGATAATCTGAATCTGATCGGTTCAGCGATACCTGGCCTGCAGCATGGAAAGTTGAGGATTTGTCTGAATAGATGGCGCTGATCAAAAATTTGTTTATTTCATAAAAAAATAACAGAACACAGGTTCTGCTATTTTTTTCTTTCGGCTTCGCTCTCGTTAAAACTACAAAAAATCTCTATAAAGATAGGTTTCATACAAGCTTTCATTCCCAATTTTATCTCCCTATGGGGTGAAATTTCGAACAATGCTAAACATATATTTATTTAATTATATTGAAGAGCATTAATATCAACTTTCAAGTAATTCTGATCATAAATATTTTTTTGGGTTGTATTATAAGGTGTATCTCCCACGGTAAAAAGGAGTGTAGTCACTCTCCATCCATCCAACTATCTCCACACAAAAAATCACGGCAATCAATGCCTGTGAAATGAATCAATTACCATAAATACAAGCCGCGTACTCCATAATCATTATTTTTTCATGTCAACATTTTTCACGATCACTGATATCCATGTCTTTGCTTTGCTGAGCCCAACTCTACCGTAATTTGTAATCTACAAACTTAAATAAATAAACGTTAAGTTAATTTAATAAGTAACAAATAATAGAGCATGCAGGAAATGTGTTGCTATGTAATTTATGTAATAGCTTTTGTTAATATACTCGTAGATTGCCACTTTTTCATCCAAGCATACATGAGAGACGGTCGCTCAGTTTGGCGATCTTACAATGAGCAATATGAATGTACGAAATTAGAACTCTTCATACTCTACATTTAATGTTTTTTTTTGACTGGACTATACTATGAGAAGAAGAGAGTGTATTTTTGTTTGCATAAGCGAATATAAAATCTCTAGTGCTGTTGTCTGGTCTCCTTGAAATTTTTGTTGTGGCTGAAATTTTTAAATTTATTATTAACATTTACAAATAATAAATGCCTTTAGATTTTACTTTTACTGGCGGCTAGAGAATTCGTGTGGAAGTAACTTAATACGATTTTTATCATTATGATGAATCGTAAATTAATTATATATTATATCTAGCGTGTTGCCATTGCTTCTTCCGGGTATGTTTCTAACTGTAGCCTATGTGTTACTCCAGGTCTTCTATGTATTGAGTTTTATCAAAATCTGTTCATCGGTTTCATCGCGAGTTACAAATATTCAAACTTTCGTATATATTAGCTTGATTTAATAGTTTAGAAGTTCACGTCGGCACATTTTCATTGAAGGCCACGCTAAAAGGGTCGCGTTTTCCAACAACTGAGCTCCATCAACCCTGCGTTCGCGTTATTATGATGCAATGTTAATTGTGACAAACACGTCCAACGACTGCGTAACTTCGCTCATTACCTTTCATATTTTAAAAGTAGTTATAGGAGTATCAAGTTTTAAACCATGTTTAACCCATCAACTCCCATGTGGCACCTGTGCAAATAATTTAATATTTAGGACTGTAAAAGGAAATATATTTGATTACTACTCACTGCCTTTGACTTTACGAGCATTGTGTTTTTTTAGTTCACAAATGATATGGCACTTCTATACTAATCTATAGATCGGTACTAATATTATAAAGTTTTTTGTTTGTTATTTTGTTTGCATTTGATATTTTGAAACTATTGTGCCCATTTTAGTCATTCTTTTACTACATAACTACATTATCCCAAAGTGCTATATGCTAAAAATTGCATTTGTTTTGAACTGTCTTTTAGATGAGCTGTCAATGTTTTTGTCTAGCAAGTAAATAATATTTACCTATTTATTGAACAACTAGCGACTCACTCTCACTCCGCTCAGGATTATCCATGGTTGCGTTTCAACGTTTAGTATAGATTTCTCAGAGATGAGATATTTTCCCGCCGTAAAGAGTATCCTATATGTTGACCCGGATAACCAGACATTTTTCTTTTAGGATTCAGGAAGGATTCCTACATCGACAGACGGACAAACATTCAAAAAACTATAGATTCGGCCTCTGTATCGATTATAATGTCTATTTTAATAAGATTTTCCAAAAAATATTTAGTACAGATTCGGCATAGGTACAATTTTATTATATGAATTAATCCTAATAAAATAAATTATTTTATCATTACAAGTGTTTAATTGAGAAAAATTTCCATTTAAAGTACGAAAGTTGGTTATATAGTTTAAGAGATACATTTACCTTCTAAATAGTGTAAGAGTTAAGATATATATATGAATTAAGTCACGCTACTTATTACGAGTGTAATAACACATAATAGTTGTGGCATGTCCGTAATAATCGGTAATAATCAGTAATATTTTAAGGTGACACTTGCGAACGGTGGAATGGGCAATAATCAGATACCTAACAGATGCCTGCTTGAGAATGTCCATGGATTAATACATAGATTTTACAGATGCTGTAACGTATACGTATTTAAAATGAAAAATGACAGGAATTATTCAGAAAAGATATTTATTGGTTTAATGGCTTACTTATGATTCATATTTTATATTGAATTAATTCTATTCCCTAACAGTTTTATGACTAACTTGTAATAAGAATGTTCTATATGTTACGGGTGTAAAGACTGTATATATATCCTAGGTATTATCAAACATTATATCATACCCTAGTAATAAAATTATAACAACTCAAATATATATGTATATTTTTTTAGTAGATAATAATATAAATAATAATATAAAAGGTCAACCAATACATATTAGTAGGTATATCTTATATATATAAAAATAGATGTGTGTATGTATGTCCCCCATGACTCCAAAACGGCTGAAGCGATTTTGATGAAATTTTCAGGTAATCTTCAGATTAGCTTAGCGGGTGATTCTGTGAAGTTTGTTAGCGATCGGAAGTTTTGACGCGGGCGAAGCTGCGGATACTGCTAATAGTAGATAAAATTAATTCTCTAAATGCCACATCTAAAATACTCGTACTCTATGCGCAGGCTCGCCACTCGAGCACATGACGGATGGGCGCGGGTGTGGTTGAGTCGCGTGACAAATGTAGCCGCAGTCGAATGCCGTTGAGCGTCGATACTATATGCTTTATGATTTTATCCTTATAGTAGTAGTACCTATATTATGTCCAGTATATATAGACACATATGAATTATGTGATTTTATATAACTTATTTTCTCATTTCTGAAGGATTTCTGGAAGAAATCTCTTAAAGAGATCATCATAGATTTCTCTGTGGATACCAGATAGTTAATACATTACACGTATATAACTTTTAATACATACATATTATAAATATAAACATCCATGACTTGAGTACAAACATTCAACCTCAACTCACAAGTGAATGCCCCCAGCGGGACTCGAACCCGCGACCACTGGTACAGCAAGTAGGGTCAGTACAAACTGAGCCACACGTGTCATCAAATGAAAAAAAAGCACAATATTATAGAAGTATGAATACTCGCCCTGAACATGTAAATATTTAACTTACATCACATAGCTGCATTACCTCCTACTACGTGTACTAAAAATAGCATATTGCGAGTAACCCTTAGGGAAATAAGCTTATTTATGTAAATATTTTATAGTGAAATCGTAAAGTTTGTTAGGGCTAAGTAGGCACTGAAAATGTTTCAATTATGTAAGTACACTTTTCAGACGGCACTATACTATTTTTAAAGGTTCATGTTTTAAATGTACGAAAATTATATTAATAACATCATATTTTTATTTCATACTAGCATTGCCTGCGGCTTCGTCCGCGTTCAGATGACCAAAAACGAAATTCTTAGGTTTTACATATTAGTATACTCTTACAATGCAGTTTTTGTATTTTCTCTCAGAAATGAGATATTTTTCCGCGGTAAAAAGTATTCTATATGTTGACCCGGATAACCAGCTATCACCATACCAAATTTCATCAAAATCCCTCCAGTGGTTTTTCTGTGATGCGGTA
This sequence comes from Brenthis hecate, assembly GCA_951806755.1. Classification (NCBI taxonomy): domain Eukaryota; kingdom Metazoa; phylum Arthropoda; class Insecta; order Lepidoptera; family Nymphalidae; genus Brenthis; species Brenthis hecate. The sequence goes on along the minus strand of OX638265.1, from coordinate 6,663,127 downwards.
ACAGACAGACAGACAAAAATTCTAAAAACTGTAGATTTGGCCTCTGTATCTATAAGAATGTTCATTTCAATAATATTTCCCAAAAAATATTTCATTTACAGATTCGGCTTAGTTACAATTTTATTATATGTAGGTTTTTATAACAATATGTTCAGTGGTTTTATTTTAACTAGTGACCTGTTTTGGCTTTATCCGATGTAAGTTGAAGTCAAATAAGGTGAAGTGATTAACTTCTTATAGGCCTACGTTTTGAATAACGCTAAAATACGTTTTTTTTCAAATTTCAACCAAATTTTCTATTAAATTTTGCACTTCTATTTTCAAAGTTGGTTCAATAGTTCCAAGTCTCATCATATAGAATAATACGCTTTTTATTCATTAAAATTACACATGATAACACAAATAGATAAAATTACAGAAGATTTATACCTAACTATAAATACATATATTAATATAGTATTTTTTGAATGTTAGTGGTTATTATTGTCATAGCATCATTAGTGTCAGTCTTATTGGTCAAAAATCGACAATTTGAAAAAAACATATATGAATAGAATTTACATATCTATTTAAAAAAAAAAACAGTTTCCAAATTTTTTTTATCCATAACACTATAACTCATCAACTGCTACTAAACAAAAAAAAAAAAAAAGAAAATAGTTTGACAAAAAGAGGATAAAAAGCACTGAAATGTTTTGTCTTTGCCTATTTGTTTATAGATAACGGTAAACCTGGTAAAAATATATTTTGTCATGCACAATCGATTTCTCAATTTAATGCCAAACACACAGACTTTTCTTGATGTTATTCGTAACCGTTCTACATACACATTATTATATGTATTTAATATATTGCCGGGCCAATTGTTCATTCATTAAAATTTTAAGCATTGAATTCCGGTACTTCCGACCCTACTAATTACCAATCAAGATTATGTAATAGCGAAAGTCTCATCGAAATCCACTTAACATTTTGAGATATTGTGGGATCGTTTCACATAAAATAGGATTAAAACCAAGGGTGATATTTCAATAGAAAAATGCAATAAAGTGCAACGTCCTCCCTATGGTTTGGAATTATGATTGCATATTGATAGTTATTTATGGGTTTTGTACAATTTTTATAGGCTTCTGTATTTAACGGGTCTGCGGCGAACGATTATGAACGGCATTACCTTTGAAACCCCCTTATAAGATCGAGGGTGATTGAGAAATGATGTGAAATATGTAGAGCTGTTATTTAAAACTTATTTTTATATTTTTACTAGCGATTCACCATCGCTCAGCTCGGGTTCGCTCCTAGTTACTTAAAAAATGAGGGTGGGGGGAAGGAGCGTAAAAAATACTATACGACCTATTCCCATACCTACCAAATATACAAAAAAATCATTAAAATCGGTCGAGCCTTTTCGAAGGAGTGCGACTACAAACACCGTTACACGAGGTATTTATTCTTATAGAGATATTTCTCATGTTCTAAAAATGTACTTGATTATGTTATTTTAAATGTGTTTTTGTTGTATGGTCCTTCTTTGATAATAGTCTGGTGCCAAAATTTAGTAAATAATAAATATCATAAGGACTATAATAAAATTTAATCTCATTATTTTTGTGTGTACATTATAAATATGAAAGTTTGTGTATGTTTATCATTCCTTCAAATTGAAACGGCCTGTCAGATTTTGATAAAATTTAGAACATACTTAGACTATGACCCAGACTAAAATACACAAATATTCCTATTTCATCCAAGCGAAGCGAGGGTAAGTCTCTAGTGTAAAATAAATCATAGTAACAATAAAAAGTAATGTAGTTGTGTATGTATAATAAATTATTTAAAAAATTGTGATTACGGTTAATGTTTTGAAATAAAAATTAAAAAAATATATATGGAAAATCAATTGAAACTTTAACGAATTTCGTTTATTTTATTTATTAAATTAATTTTCAATTTAAAGTTATGTTTTTGGAACTACATATAAGGATGAAATATTCGTTTTATTTCATTAAGAATATTGTATTCATAAAGGTATCAGAATAAATACCTTTACTTAATTTCTTACTTAGCAAATAAAATCGATACAAATATATATATATATATATATATATATATATATATATATATATATATATATATATATATATATAATATAAGAATTTGTTTTTTTAAAGATACTTATTCTTGAAGTACTAGATATATTTGAGTATTTTTTTTTGTATTTTATAGAGAATTTATTGATGAATAGTCTAACGAAGTTAACAAATTTCAATTATCTTTATATTTTTAGTATAACAGCTCTATGTCATTACCAGTTTCCTTATTCACCCTCATTTCGCTGCATTCTTTCAAAGTGGCACAGAAGAAATATGGTATTATTTATATTAAATTACTGTACAGGGGAGAGTATTGCTTGATGACATATCTGCAGTTTAGTACTTCTGTATGCCTCTGGACATATTGGTATGCGAATTTGCTTTAAGTACGTCTTAGGAAATATATGCTTTTTTATTTCAAAATTAGTTTATGTATATATATATATATATATATATATATATATATATATATATATATATATATTATATATATATATATATATATATATATATATATATATATATCAATATGTCATGGAGGTATTCATTTTTATAAGTAATAAGTTTTTTTTTACCAAGTTTAAAAGTTATTTTACATTTTACTTATATTATATTATTCAGTATATTATTGAGTATTATTTCTCACTTCCTGTATAATGTATTCTATCTCATTCTCTCGCCGGCTTAATCCTATATAGGTATTTATATGTTTGTCTCTTTTTAGTGTCGCATTTCCATTTCATCTAGTTTCAAATCATAACGATTCTAAAGAAGTTTCACTTCAAAAACTCGCAGTTATTAAAACGATTAGTAAAAAAACTTGCGTAGGAAATGAAAAATATTTCTTTACATTCACCATCATCATTCAAAGAAACGTAACCTAAAGGACTTTATCGCTATCGACATCTCCGATTCGCCAAAGTGGCAAAGTTTTCGCATAAATTACGCGATAAACGAAAATATTGTCTTCGGCATATTTTCCCAGTTGAAGATAATAAGTTTTACCAAACAATAGAGCCCACGAAACTCCATTACGCGCGGTCCATCTCAATATGCCCAAATTTATAGTATTACGACTGTTTTGTTGAGAAATAATGCAAGATATATATATATATATATATATATATATATATATATATATATATATATATATATATATATATATATATATATATAATGTCTTTTAATCAATACTAATATTAAAATGAGAAAATCTGTTTGCCTGTTGCCTTTTCACAATTAAATCATTACACAAATTTCAATGACATTTGGCTTAAATATAAATTCAATAACAAAAACTAAATGGCGGGTAAATACTCTCTATATTCTACTCTATTGTAAAAGAAGTTTAAATTACAGAAAAAACACATCACAATAACATGTAATTATAAAATAAAAATATGGTAAACTGGATCGTCTTTTTATGGACGAATTTCGATATAAAAACTAAAAATATGGCTTGACCAATTAAAGTAAGATATAAAATTTAAATACGTGAGCAATTTAACGCTAATGAATCGGTAAGGAGCTTTGTAAACTATTTCGGCGAACCTATCACTTCCAAATCTCGGTGGTAACAAATCGGGCACAGGACTGTCGGCTTTACGTGCTTTGTTTTATGTTAGATTTGGTTATATAAAATCACCAAGTTTCAAGCTCCAGGGAGAAAAACTCAAGACCTCCAGATCAGCGGCTACATTATTATAATTTAGATTATATTGGTTTACACAACCATTACAGAACTACACTATCCACTATTAAACGATAGTTCTTTCTTAGATTTACGCGAATATTTGACATTTCAAATACAACTATCTTTTCGGATTTTTTCGCGGATTTATTTTCAATAGTCATTTGAAGTGTTGGGAACCAAATATCAAAATAAATCTGCGAAAAAAGCCGTAAAGACAGTTTTATTTAAAACGCTGTTTATATTATTTCTTACTCTGAGTATATAACAAACAAATCTCAGGCTCACATTCACACCATCGTTAACAGTAACAATACACATTTGACGACACGTTTGGCTCAGTTTGTAGTAACGCTACTTGCTGTAGCCAGCGGTCGCGGGTTCGAGTCCCGCTGGGGGCATTCATTTGTGTAATGAGCATGAATGTTTGTACTCGTCATGGGTATTTATATTTATAATATGTATGTATTTAAAAGTTATATATGTGTAGTATATTAACTATCTGGTATCCGTAACACAAGTCTCGTAGCTTACCAGGGAACTAGATGGTGATGTGTTAATGTCCCAACATATTTATATTTTATATTTAATTTAAAACAATGAGAATGAAATTTTACTATAAAGCATGCAGTATGTACGCTAGAGACAGTAGCGCTAGTCAGCGGCATGCATAAATCAGGCCAACTACTCACATAGTCCATCTACGCGTGAAATAGGGCCTTTATGTGTATATTACACTCAGCATATTTAATACGTCTGTTTAAATCTTCATTGTAATGGAACTTGTTATCGTTGAAAAAGCTTCATACGAAATCTAAATTGTATGTATGTATTACACCCCTTTTAACGTCCCACTGCCGGGCCTTATATACAAGGGGGATCAGGCCATAGCCCACCATGCTCGACAAGTGCAGGTTGGCGGACTTCACATGTCTTTCGAAAATTTGCTAGGTTCTCTCAGACATACAGGTTTTATCGTAAGAGAAGTGGTAATCATGTTGAAAATGTTATCTACATTAAAATATCAGAGGTGACTAGACCAGGGATTTGAACCCGCTTCACTTGGTTTCCCAAGCGAGCGCGTTACTACTGGGCTTATGATGCTTTATTTTATCTTTAATCGTCTGAACTTGTTAAATTCAGCTATGACTTAAAAAATCTCTTGGATCCACACTTTCGGTAAATAACGCTTATAATTACTACAAGTATAAGGGATGAACGTAAATTTTAAAAAGTCGTAGTTAGTAGAAACATAAGCGAATTTTAATTTTCTCGTGCGTCCCTTAAACTTAAAACCTTCATAACTCGGTTAATTTTGTCCGGAGGAAAAAAGTCATGATATTTTTTATGTAAAATTTTAAGCTCTACATATTTTTACTAAAACTTTTTAGTCGAATTTTTACCGTTTTCGAGTAATTGCGTAAAAACATTTTTGGCAATTTTTTTTCAACCCTTGCCGGGGGTTGCAGACACGAAAACCTTTACACATTGTTTTTGTATCATTAAAACAACATTATATCGAAAATGCAAAGTTAAGTGCCAAATTTTGATTTCAGATCTTATTTGACTGAACTTGGATACAAAACTTCATGACAATTTCAAACATCTGATCAGAATATGTAACAAAACGGAATGAATGTACAGTAATATAATATGACCGTATAGTACAACAAGTGTTGGTAATTTGAACAAATAAGCACTAAGACAACGCTGTAAAACGAAACTCTCGCCCGAATCCACTTCGCACTTGACCGAATTTTAATAAGCACGTACAGTATACACATATCAAATACAAAACACCCGTTCCCATTAAATGAACACGACACAATGCTACTTGTACATAACATATAGTTAAATCATCACATTCGTACCAAGCCCTATAATAGAGTGCGACAAGTGAAAAACTACAACGTTTCCTCTGTTAAAATGGTCCATAATTCTAGCGCGGTCGTGTTTGCATTTCCTCGAGGAGCCGGCCGTGTCTACGAGATTTATATGCCACTCGCGGAAATTGACCGCTTACGTGCTTTTATTAATAAATAACATTTGAATATAGATCTATAGTAGGTTTATTATTAAACTAGAATTGCCCGTGGCTTCATATGCATGGTTTTTTTATTTGTAACTAGCGACTTAGACTCGCTTCGCTCGGGTCCGTTCCTTGGTACGATTTGTTCACAGTTTTATTGGTTTAATTTTTTGCGCGGTATCCTGAATATTTTTCTAAAATAAAAGTAGCCTAAGTTTCTTATAAGACTCCTTATAACACCAGCTATCTGCCAGTGAGAGTCCCATCAAAATAGTTGTAGCCGTTTTGGAGATTAGCCGGAACAGACAGACAGACAAAAATTTAAAAAATGTTTTTTTTTCTTATTAGTACCGTATATACTTTCATATGCATTTAGTAAAAAGATTTTATTTTGACATTACAAACAGACACTTCAATTTTTTTATCTGTATAGATTACTCCACTTCTAAAAGTCGAAGTTTTATGGGGGGAGCCTATATTTCTTCTTAGTAATTTCATATAGCAAAAATAATATATCAATTCGGACTATTAGTCCTATAGATAAGCGCATTCAAATAAACAAACAAACTTGTCAATTAACATAAAAGTATAGATTAATTATCCACATACATCTTACAAAATAAAATAAAAAGTACATATATTCCCGGGGGAGAATTCCAATAATAGAAAAATTATAACCTAAATTTCATAACCATTATAGGACGAATACGCCCATATAATTTCTCCAAAGCAAATTGCTTATAACACAAATGCAATACGACTCACTATGTCATTATACAACCCTATCCATAACTCAAACAATTACTGACCCTTATAATTTGGTACATAATCAAAAATGACACCCTGATTTACTTAATAATTACCTACTTAACTTATGAAGATATTAATTAGTACATTTTAGCTAAAAAATAATAAAACAAAAACTTTAAGACAAAAAATTCAATAGAAAAATGAATAGCGAAAACTATTTACTACAAACACAAACACACATACACACTTTTTTCTCTCTTGTAAATTATGAGTTTTTTTTTCCTATTTTGTTTACTTTAACTTACCTTAAAATAATGTGTAATTTCATGCATTGAATATTATGTATACCTGATATGGGAAGGTACTAGCTCTTGAAACACAGTTTTCTAGTTCAGAAGTTAGGACTGAGTGCTTCTGTTACCATTGTGTTATTTGAATAAATTCTGTTTTTTTTTATAATTTAAATCTTAATAGCGAATTTTAAGTTAGCGTATTTCCTTTCCAGGAATTCAAGATAAGCAATAATCAATCTAACAATAAAACGATTGCCATCCTATATGGTGTTTAAAGAAAAACCATAGGTATAGTACTACAATTTCTTACAACTACAAGTAAAACCAGACATACTAACAAAAACTGGGTCAATGATACACATATAAATACGCAAAAAAAACGTAATTTCCCCATTGAATTTGAGTTTATATAAAACGATCCTCATTTCGACGAATCGCCACCCGACGTTGACAAACCTTTCCGAATGAGAAAGATGTATTTTCCTCCGATAAAATTCGGGCTGACGGCCGACTATAAATTTCTTCGCACATTGCTGATTCCCGTTTGGCTCAAACGTTTAACTTCGAGTTACAGACGAGATTTATACCTTGGGAGTATTTTGTGCTCTAGTGTGTATAAGCACTCACTTTCTTATTTACTCACAATGCTTTGAAAAGATTGCTTTTTTGGAGCTTTTTAGTGTTATGTGTTGTTGTTATTATAAGCTGTGCTTTTTTACATTTAACTAGCAAAACACGGTATAGTACATTTTGTAATATATGAATAAATATATCCAGAAAGAGCTTTTACTAAGATTTTTGCGTTTAAGTTCAAAAATAACAAACACTCACGCATTTATAATATCACCAAAGATATTGAGTATAAAAATGTAGAGAAAACAGATATACGATAAGATGTTTTATGTTAAAGAATCATTATAATTTATAATTTTATTTAAAAAGTCGCTAGCGACTCACCCTCGCTCCGTTCGGGTTCGTCCTAAGTTACGTTTTAACGTTTAGTATAAATTTTGAGATATTTTCCTATATGTTGATTCGAATAAGCAGCTATCATCATACAAAATTTCATCAAAATCTGTCCAGTGGTTTTCTCGTGATGCGCTCTCAAACAGACAGACGGACAAAAATTCTAAAAACTATAGATTCAGCGTCTGTATCGATAATAACTAAATCAGTGATTTTTACAAGCACCATATGACACAAATGATGAATATTTTAATAAGATTTTACAAAAATAGTTTTAATGTACAGATTTGACTTAGATAGTAGCTATGTATAGTAGAATTTTATTATAAGTATAGACAATATATATATATATATATGTATAGTGATAGTAGTCCCCTTGAGTTTCGTTCCGAACTGTTACCGAATAATTTAGTGCAAAATATATTTTTAGTAAACTGAATTATCTATGCATTAGGTATCTACTTAATAAAATAACTAAATATTTCGGTCCGATAACGATTAGTTGTTAATTAAATAAGTTTTAATAGTCACGTAAACAAGAAAGAAATGAACTCTCTGTATTCTCTCTCTCTCTCTCTCCACAATCCAAAGAGAGTGAACATATTAAAGATTGTAATTTCAAACTAAAGCCGTAAATTCTACAGTAAGGGTACCTTCACATAAATAAAGCGAAAGACTTAACGCCAAATTAAACCACAATTTGTTGGCAGGGTGAATAAATTTTCGCCAATATGCCTAAACCTAACGATAATATCATTTCATTTTAATACCGTATTGCTTGATTGTATATAATTTTATACTTAAAAAGTTTTTGTTTTGTGTTTTTTTAATATATCTACATATATTTATATCTCGCTTTTCGCATAAGTTTCATAAAATAATCAAGTTTAATTATAGAGATTACTAGATATAGAAGTAAAAAAAATTAGCTTCGAGCGTTTTAAGAACTATTCTGATAAAAACTGGATTTCAAATTTATGTTTAGGATATAAAATTTAAAACATACGAGTATATTATTCATTTCGTCAAGATTTTTTTTTTAAATTATACGTATGAATAACCTTTATCTTACTTGTTACTATTATTATAAATAAAAAATAAATAAATAAAAATTAAATAATTAAAATTAAAATAAATAAATAAAGTTTCATTAAAATCCATTCAGTGGGTAGTTTTTGACTGAAAGAGTAACATTCATATATCTCATCTATCATCTAGATATCATATAATATTAGTAAGATGAATTGTACTGTTCCGTCCACGGTTCCAATAATATCCTTTCACCAAAGGTTTTCTGTAAGAGATTGCTCATAGCAATAAGACCGGCTTTACATGACTTTTTGTTATTTTTCATTTCATCTTCTGTACTCTTCTTTTGTATGTAATAAAGTATTTATCTATCTATCTATTACTCGAAAACTTACATTAATCTATTTAAAGTAACAATAAAGCGGTTTCAACATCTAATAAACAATAGTATTGTCCAGCGTGCGACCCACAATTTCAATTTACGAATTTCGGGCTATAAAATCGGGACGTGATCGAAGCGAGACAAATAAGTGGACCGTCTATACGCTGGGCCTTTGTTATCTGACCATAAATTGGTTTGAAATTTATTCTAATACTAATATTCTCTCACATAATCTAATATTTAGTGAGTTAGATAATATTATTAGCATTGGATAATAATATTAAAAGCTTTAACTTTTTTAAGTTGACAAAATGGAATTATACGCGATACTTTCGCAAATTGTCAACCGTTTTCATGATTTTTTTCACCTATTCATGATACAACAGATTCGTAAAAACACGAAGAATGATTTAAAAGTTCTTTTTTTTTTTTTAATTAAAACTACGAGAACGGATATTGCTAACATTGTAAAAATATTTCTATTACAACCTTTTAAATAAATGTTTGCATAGTAAAAATGTGGTATGAAATTTTAATTAAATATTCACCAAAAGTAGATTAAATCATTTTTTTCAAGACTTCACCTATCGATATAAGAAAAACTCATTTTTAAGAACATTAAAGCTCGTTAATAGCTACCAAATAAAAAAATATGAAAATCGGTTGAGAAAAAGGTACTGAACTGTTTTGTTTTTACCTATTTATATCGACTAGCGACTCACTTTCGCTTCGCTCTGGTCTGTTCCCTAGGTACGTTTCAACAGTTAGTATGATATAGATAGACTATATTTACATAGGTTATATTATAACGTGTTTTCCCGTGAGAATAAGATAATCTTCCGCGGTAAAAAGTAGCCTATATCACTCTCCAGCTCTCCAACTATCTTCACACAAAAAATCACGCCAATCAGTCACTCTATTCCGACGTGAAAGAGGGACAAAGAAGCAAACAAACAAACAAGCAAACTTTTACATTTAAAATATTAATTATGAATGTATATTGATAGTTGGAAAAAATAAATAACAAATTAAAAAAAAACGTTAATGGACTAAATTTTAATAATCAAGACATTTGACATTCCTATAATCACGAGGTAATAAACAATTCAAAGAATAAATAAAATGAAAACTAACAATCGAACCTATTAAGTTGGGATTTCATATTGGAAGTCTTAAAAGTAATATTTATTTTAAATAAAACTATCTTTTCGGTTTTTTTCGCGAATTTATTTTGATTTGTGGTTCCCGACGTTTCGAATGCTTTACAGCATCCATGGTCACGGGAGAGACTGAGGTGTTACATGTCTTGAAGGTATAGTTGTTACAGACAGCCTACCCACAATTAACAAAATGGGTAATCAAAATAAAGTCGCGAAAAAATCCGAAAAGATAGTTGTATTTAAAATGTCAAGTATTCGCGTAAATCTAAGAAAGTATTAAGTAATATTTATTTTATTAGCCAGTAGATAAAGGAGAGCAATTTAGAGATGTGCGAGTTATTTAGGTACAATTGTATGAAGTCGTAAGTAAGCTATAAATTTAGGCAATATTTTATGGGATATTTAATGTCTGTCTGCAGTAAATCTATGTATTTATTGATGCTTAGTAAATACTATTAACTTTCAATCAATTTTCTTTATTATTTCTTCTTTTTGGCTGATAAAGAAAAAGGAGGAGGCACTCAATTTTGGTGTTTATTATTTACACTCGGATGCGTTCCTAGGTGCGCGGGTTCAATTCACATTTCATGGGTTTTATTTTTTTTGCGCGGATCCCTGATTCTTTTTCTAAAATAAAATTAGCCTAAAGTAAAGTTACTCTTTAAAACATTAGCTATCTGCCAATGAAAGTCTCGTCAAAATCGGTCTAGTCGTTTTGGAAATTTAAAAAAAATAGTAATAAGCTTTTATATTCACATTACAAACAGACAGTTCAATTTTATTTATCTGTAATCTCTATAGAATAGCGATAGTGATATTATCATTATTTATGAATTTATTTTTATGATTTTTTAAAGAACAGGTTAAAGTGATAGAATAATCTTATATATATTTCAAGATAAAAATTCAGCTCTAAAAAAAGTTGTTAGAGTGTAATCATTGCTTTGAAAGTGGTATTGATATCCGTAACCTTGAGAAGAGGCATGGAGTTTATTTTGGACAGGGTTTTTATCTATACTAATATTATATAGGGGCAGAGTTTGTTTGTTTATTTGAACGCGCTAATGTCAGGAACCACTAATCAGATTTGAAAAATTATTTTTGCATTAGTATGCCCCTTTATTGAAAAAGGCTATTGGCTATGTATCATATAATATATAGTCTATCCATTCCATACTGACCGTTAAAACGCATCTCGGGACAAAGTCGTTAGTCTACATGATGCAAATTTGTAATGGTAAGAGTCTGTGTGTTTTTTACTCCTTCCTTTCCATTGAAGCCGCTTTAATTAAGTATATGTATACTATATATATATATATATATATATATATATATATATATATATGTATGTATGTTTATCTCTATATATATAATATAACACCTGAATATACACCTATATATATAATATAATACTTGAATGTATCTATCATCGTACATAATATAATCTATATTTATTCATATAAATCTTGCTTTAGCTTTCTACATTTTAGGTTATCTAAAATTACGTTTCCACCCTTTCGTAGTGGATAAATTACTTAATTGCACGAGCAGAATCGCGGGCAGACGATAGTGTAATAATATAAAGAAGAATTTAACTATCGTTTTGTAACGTGCACTAGCCATTAAACATATTCCGATGAAACTTTGATGAATTATTGTGTACACTTGTAAGGTTTAATCGAATATTGTTATAATACGCAAATTGTGGGAGATCATTTGAGATTTTTATTAGAGCAGCACCGGACAAAGCCAGGGGAGGGACGACTGCTGTCTAGTTTGGATATTTGGATGTTTGGATGGATGTTTCTTACTCAATCACACCAGAACAGTTGAAAAGATCTGGAAAAAATTTCGCAGTGGGATAGAATATAGTCTAGAATAGCATATAGGTTACTTTTTATCCCGGAAAATGTATAGTTCCCGTGGGATAGATCTTTTTTTGGGCGAAGCGAGGGTGAGCCGCTAGTAATAGATAAATTACAACCCAAATCGCATAAATTATTATTTTACTTGTACACCCATATTATTCCTTCTAAGCAAATTGCTTTTAACACAGATGCAATACGACTCACTATGTCATTATACTACCCTATCCATAACTCAAACAATTACTGACCCTTCCTAGTTAGTAGGAGTGTTTATAATATTTCTTCAATGGCCCTAATTGTGTTGTCAGCCTCTAACACAATTTATTTTCAACTTCGTCAAAGATTAGAAAATCTGATATATTGCATGAAATTATATAAAATATATAGATTTCATTGCATTTAATTATATAAATATTATTTTTTTTTTACTTTTTATAATAAACATCAAATTACCAAAAATATGTACTTAAAACTTATATAATACTAGGTACGTTTTAAAGGTTAGTATGGAATAGTAGAATATATGTACATACATATGATATATACAGACAGACAGGAAAACTTACTTACTCATTATAATATTAGTACCTATGGATAACATATAATATAACATATAAATACCGATCAAATCAAAATAAATCTGCGAAAAAATTCGAAAAGATAATTTTATTTAAAATGTCAAACATTCGCGTAAATTTAAGAAAGTATTATATAAATAAATACTATATGAAATTATTATGTTTTATTTATAATATATATATATATATATATATATATATATATATATATATATATATATATATATATATATATATATATATATATATTCTTTAAAAAATCTATTGATACGATTAATTTTCAACTATTCTATGACGTGACCTTTGAATTATAGTCCAAGAGATGGAGTGTGAAAAGTGGCAGATGTTGTAAACGTAATTTAGATAATAGTTTGTGTAAATAAATGGCGGAAACTCGATAAGGGCCAAGTATTGGTTAGAGGGATCGAGTTTATTATGTGAGAGAGAATTTCTTGAGAGCATCTGGTGTAATTTATTTCAAAACTAATCGCAATTGGCATTTAAATGGTTACGTCATGGGAATATACATATGTATGTATAGAGTAAGCTTATCAAGTCTTAAAACTAAGAAGAGATGGTCTGCTTTTAAAAGATTTTTTTAATTAGTCGTGCTTGTTAATTTAGGAATGACAGACCCTAGACTATATCAATTTACTAAGACAATACTTTAAAATCAATGCACTATGTAATACAGAAAATTATCATAACGACAGAATATAAATATTAAAGAATACTCGTACATGGATCAGACCCAAACTTTGAAATTTCAGCTAAAAATATTTATTTGCTCATCAGAGGGCTACCATCAACTGTTACTTAACTTCGACATAAAATGAATCGTTTCGGAATTTCGTACCATGAGCTTCATAAGACGTTAAGTTTAGGTCGCAGTCTAAACAAATTTAAAACGAACCTCAAACTTTATTCGTTTAAACATGATTACCACTTGTCTTATGGTGAAAGAAACCATCGTAAGGAAACCTGCATGTCCAAGAAAACCTAACAAGTTTTTAAAAGACGTGTGAAGTCCGCATACTCGCACTTGGCCATCGCCCTCACCCAGCAGTGGGACGTTAAAAAGGGCTAAATACATAATAATGTACATACAAACTCTTTACTTATATCTATACTAGTATTACAAAGAGGTAAAGTTTGTGAGTTTGTGAGGATGTAGGGAGTAATCTCTGGATCTACTGAACCGATTTAGATAAAATTTGGTAAGAAGATAGTTTGAGACCCTGGGAAGGACATAGAATACTTTTTATCTCGGAAATCACCCCTTAATGGGGTGGAAATTGGGATGAAAGTTTGTATTGAGAAGAAAGCTACATACGAACCCGAGCGAAGCGAGGTTGAGTCGCTAGTATAAATATATACGCAAAGAATCTTCATCTATTAAAAATGTTAATTCAATTACATTTTAAAATTGGCGTTCGGACATTCAACTGACTTACTTATATTTCTTCGAAAAGCAAAAAATATATCAATTTTATTCCAAGACATTATCACTATTCACTTAATAAGTTTTCTTTCAGTAACAAGTACAATTCATTATCCCTACAGCAATCTATCAGCGATAAACGCGGGCCGCGTTAAAATAAATTGATTTTATTCAAATTTCTATTAAAGTGCCTTGTTACTGGTTCTGATTCAGAAGTAACGATTTTTGGATAGTATACTTTTAAAGCGGAAAAAATTATATAGATGAAAAAATTCAAGTTTTATATGGGGCTAGCGACTTAGCCTCGTGTCGCTCGGGTGCGTTCCTAGGTACGTTTTAATTTTTTTAGCGGAACCCTAATTCTTTTTCTAAAATACGAGTAGCCTAAGTTACTCCTCTTAACATCAGATATCTGCCAGTGAAGGTCTTATCAAAATCAGACCAGCCGTTGAAGTTGGTCTAATATAATCTAATGTGAAAGTTACCTTTTTATAATAAGTATTTTTTTTATTAGTATATTTATTAGTGGTAAAGCTAAAGTTTGTTTTGTGTGAGTGTGTGTACTTGTAAGTGTGTGTGTATTTGTATGTTTGTATTGTGTGAGTTTTACGCCGAAGCGTTCGGTGTGTACTCAATACACTGATTATTGATTGGGTTGAAATTTATCATATTGTGTTATCAAAACATGGGCTATTGCTAGTGATAAATTTGCCAAAAGATGGCGCTACCTGTATAATACTATAAATACGGGATGTATTTCAAAGTATTTTTTTTTAATTAATTTTGTAATATACAGAAAATAATAAAAATTAACATTTAATGTCATATCCATTTCTTCCAAAATTCAAGAATTTAAAGCTTGTAATTGAAAAGTTTTCTAACGTGGAGATGAAAAGTGATTTATAAGACGGACGAAAGTGCTACAGCCTTTTTCCGGAATCTTGTTATAAAGACCAAAAGTCTAACGAAGTCAACTAATTCGATTTGAATTTGCGTCAATCTAAGTACTCGTACTTTAATTGTTTTTTTTTTAATTATTTATTAATGATCGGCTTTTGATTCATTCTCGCGCAAAATATTTTTTGAAATATACTGTAAGATCTGTCTTATTACCCACCATATCACAAGACCTCTGGGTAGCTTTGTGGTATGGTGGGTTTATTTAGAAAACAAAGTGAAACGGGCTTAATCCCCAAGTATTATTTACTCTTTTGGTTCTTCATATACAAACTTCTTTTTTCACTATTAATATCACTTGCTGTTATGGGAAACCTGCATATCTAAAAAAACTAACTAGTTTTCAAAGGGCAGGTGAAGTTAACCCGTTATTGATCAGCGATAGAGTTGTAAACGTAAGTTACATTCAATTTATTTAAAATACAGTAAATTACAAATATACTTAACTATATTATATACAAAATAAATCTATACTTAATCTATACATATAATAAAATTGTAACTAAGCCGAATCTGTACATGAAAATATATTTTTTGGAAAATCTTATGTAAATAAACATTATTATCGAAACAGAGGCCGGATCTATAGTTTTTAGAATTTTTGTCTGTCTGTCTCTTACCGCATCACAGAAAAACCATTGGAGGGATTTTGAAGAAATTTGGTATGGTGATAGTTGGTTATCCGGATCAACATATATAGGATACTTTTTACCGCGGGAAAATATCTCATTTCTGAGAAAAAATACAAAAACTGCAATGTAACGTATACTAATATGTATAATCTAAGAATTTGGATATTGGTCATCTGAATGCGGGCGGAGCCGCGGGCAATGCTAGTTATTACTATATATGGCAAGAATACATGCCGCATTTCCCCGCTGAATGGCTTGTTTGAGCGAAAAATGAACCAGCTTCTGTCACCAGTAGAGGCGATAAGGCAGAAGACGAGGTGTTATGGCTTTTAAGAAGTGCTTAGCATTTTGACTCCAGGGGCCAAAGGTTTCTACAGCAAATGGTATAAAAGCACTATTTATCAAATCAGATATAAATTATAGTATATAAGTATGTACGTATATGTAAGTATATATGTAGATATATATGTTTGTATGTGTCTATAAATATATATTTTTTTCGTGTAATTATAATATTTGGTTAATATATTTTAATATTAAATCAATTCTATTTAATGCTGTGCTGTACCTATACCGCACTAAATTAACTTATTGTCTCACTTCTGAAGGGTTTCTTGAAGAAATCTCTTAAAGAGATAACTTATCGTTTGTCGACATTTTGTTACGTTATTTTGTATAACATATATTTTATGGTACATAAATAAATAAATAAATAAAAACATAATTTTGCCTAAGGGATTTTTATAGAGTTGCTATAATTATAATATGCTGTAGCTTGGGTTCTAGGTTCCTGAATTAAAGCTGGGGACTTCCTATTGAAGTATTTTATTGCACTCCGGTCAATAAAATCTCTTTATAATAAAATAGCATAAAACTTATGTTGTTGCAGATTAACCAAAATAAACGTGTTCACATGATTTTTTTATTATATAACTAGCATTGCCCGCGGCTCCGCCCGCGTTCAGATGACCAAAAACCAAATTCTTATTAATATACTCTTACATTGCAGTTTTTGTATTTTTTCTCAGAAATGAGATATTTTTAGCGGTAAAAAGTATCCTATATGTTGACCCGGATAACCAGCTATCATCATACCAAATTTCATTAAAATCTGTGCAGTGGTTTTCTCGTGATGCGGTAACTGACAGACAGACAGACAAAAATTCTAAAAACTATAGATTCGGCCTCTGTATCGATAATAATGTCTATTTCAATTAGATTTTCCAAAAAATATTTAATGTACAGATTCGATTTAATTACAATTTTATTATATGTATAGATTAATATACGTGGTGACTTATTACATTATAAACCAAAAAAAAGAGTGAGGGTTAAATGCCACTTTTCTGTTGTCATCTCAGTAAAAAAATTCTAGCCATTCGTACGTGCTCTCATACAAATACGTGTTTTAACAAATTTTCTAAAACTTCAATAATAAATTTAATATAGGCACCTATTTCATTAGCAAAATAAACTTTTGGAATATATTCATTTAATTCGTGCGCCTCGTAATTTTGTACGTAAATCACCGCTATCGCCTTTATTAAAATAATTTACAGTTAAAATCAACTTCGGGGTAATTTAATGTTTCATGACTGGTATTTGTTTTTCATAATAATAGTAATAAATTTGCTTCATACCGCTTTTGATTTGCATTTTAACCCACGATGCCTGAAAAAGTTTATGGGAACTCAAATTACTTTTTACAAAACTTTTAAAAAAGGACCTAATCTTCCTTTTTTTTTAAATCTAGACAATAATCCCATTATTTAATTAAAAAAATCATGTATTAACTTAGGACTCACCGGCAAAGCCAGTACTACCCACTAAAAGCCAACGGAATCTTCCCCGTCTTAATGGGGCGTGGCACGATGGCTTACGCACTCAACCACGATGTCAGGTCTACCGAAGCAGACCACAACAACCATGGGGTTGCTCCAGAGTCCACTTTTCTATCAGAAAAATACCAGGAGCAATCCGCATAGTACACCGCCCACAGAGATTGGCCGCATACCAGTGCGTTTCATAGGTTCATACCCGTCTGTATTGCCGGGCACTACTGAGCCCCGCCACCACGACAAGGTGAGCGCACGTGGGGGTGTCGCAACTCTACGCCGTTACTCGCGGGTAGATATGTTTCATTTGTATGGGTCATACAAACATACAATAGACATTGAGTTGAGACTTCATTTTCTTCCTAAAAACCATGAAAATACGCTTAAATAATATTTAATTCAAACAAACTCCGCTGTTTTCTTTAGCGGAAAGCAATTATATAATTGCCTTTTTATCACCTTCCAAACTTTCGTTTCATTTGTTCTTACTAACATCTGTTCATTCCTATTAATTATTGTGATTAATTGAAAAAAAAAGCAGTAAAACGGGCCAAGTTGCTGGCGAAATTACTTTTTTACGGCTTCTTGGTGAGCAATGATTTATCGTTGCGGTGGGCTCAGTACGCGATGTTGTTATCCATCATCATACTAGGGTGGCCAAGATCTGCGGGACAAATGGATATGTTTAAGAAATATGAAGTTTCTGTAATTATTTTTACATTTTTTTTGTACCTCAACTTTGACGACACGTTTGGTTCAGTTTGTAGTGATCCTACTTGCTAGTTGCTGTACCAGCGGTCGCGAATTTTTACCGTGGATCTAGATGGTGCTGTGTGTTAATGTCCCAATATATTTATTTATTTATTTAATTGTCAGATGGGTTAAGAAACCTAACACTACTAAATATACATTTTCTATAGGATTAGAAGACGTTTTCTACACATTTATGTGTATATAAACACTTCTTCATACCGTAAACGCTTTACCGTAATGACGTTTTACCGATATACCTACCACGCAAGTGTAGCCACAGACAAAAAGTTATAATATAGAAACACTTATTATTTTTGAGTTTAATAATGTGTCAGATAGCACATATCTTTTATTTTTTTGTGGATAAAGGTCGTATTACATTGTTCATTACATATATCTTAACTTGGCATCTCCCATTTAGCCCTTTCAACGATTCGACACGGAAGAGGGATCAGATCATATTTTTTTAAAAACTAGTTAGGTTCTGTCAGACATGAAGTTTTTTCACTCCATACTCTTCACCATAAAGCTAATGGTAATCATGTTAAAAATAATTAGCACATTAAAAAAATCACAATTGTATCCTTAATTTGAAGTCGCTTCCATCAATTTTCCAAGTAAGCACGTTACCACTGGGTTATCAAGGCCAGTATCTTCATATGAATCTATATTAGCTTGTTTCGTAATTATGCTGTTATATTATACATAAATTATAGTCGCCCTACAGCTGCTTGGCCATTAATTAATATTAATTGCAGTATTATTGTAATGATTTATACCAACCAGTTTGATTAGTAAAATACATATCATGCAACATTTACTAAAGGATTGTGCGGACTTACTCATATAATAATTTAGCTAATCTGTATTGATGAAGACAAGATGAAGAGAAATAAGTAAAATATTTAGTATAATTTTTGAGAATCAGAAAAAAAAACGAAAAAGAAAAAGTATTTTTTGTAGATATTTTATACTGTCTATTGTAAATTACTTCAGCCATATCCATACTAATGTAAATTATAAATGTGAAAGTGTGTTTGTTTGTTTGTTTTTCTTTCACGTCGATTGACATGATTTTTTGTGTGGAGATAGTTGGAGGGCTGGAGAGTGAGTACTTTTTACCGCGGGAGATAATCTCATTCCCACGAGAAAACAAGTTATAATACAACGTAAAAATTATTTATGATTAGAATTACTTGAAACTTGGTATTAATGCTCTTCAATACAATTAAATATATCTATATGTGTTTTAGCATTTTTCGAAATTCGTTCTAAAAAATTTCGAAATAAGTTTGTATGAAACCTACTTTTTTGGAGTGTTTCTGTTTAGCGTTTCTGTTCTGCTAGTAAATAAATAAATATTTTGGGACATTAACACACTATACTATCTAGTTCCATGATAAGGTACGAGGCCTGTGTTATGGATACCAGATAGTTGATACACTACACAAATATAACTTTAAATAGATACATATTATAAATATAAACACCCATGACTGGAGTACAAATGTTCGTGCTCATCACACGAATGATTGCCCCCAGCGGGACTAAAACCCGCGACCACTGGCACAGAAGGTAGAGTAACTATAAACTGAGCCAGACGTGTCATCAAAATGCTTTACACAAGTAAAGGTGACCTTAATGTTAAACTAAAAACTGCTGTTTGCTAAAAAATCAAAAAATGTAAGACTCTATTTTGCTCTATTATTTTTTTTGTTAAAAATAACTGACGCAAGCGTCTTTAATAAAATACTCAGTCACCAAAAATACTCAGGCACGCAAAGTATTAAATGTGTTGCGATAATAATTTCTCTTATTAAGAAAACCATTTCTTTCCCAACTGACAAGCGAGATCGAGCATAGCTTTGCGTGCTCTACGAAATTACTTTTTAGAACAATATATCTGTTATATTATTAATTATTTTCTTACTTTTGTACATCTTATAATATTAAAGGAGCATAATATTTTTTTAAATGAACATGAGACTTTTTTCAAATTAACAAATATTGTAAGGTACTTTTGGTGCCATTTGTGTATTTTTTAAATTTGTTTTGTTGTTTTGTGGAAAGGCTGTCTGTAACAACTACATATAGGTATAATGCCTTTAAGACGTCTAAAACCTTAGTCTCTCCCGTGACAATGACTGCTGTAAAGCATTCGAAATGTCGGGAACCAAAATCAAATCATAAATCCACAAAAATCCAAAACAAAAACAAACCTATCCCACGGGAACCGTACATTTTTCCGGGATAAAAAGTAGCCTATGTGCTATTCTAGACTATAATCTATCTCTGTGCTAAATTTCATCCAGATCCGTTTAACCATTCTGGCGTGAAAGAGTAACAAACAGCCATACATACTCATAAACTTTCACCTTTATAATATACGAGTAAGTATAGATTAAATGAGCATTTCTTTTTAAAATTAATTTAAAATTAATTACTTTAACCATTTGGATCAAATTTTGTATTTAGATAAGGTTTTGTTTTTTTAAGTTTATTTATAATATGTGTCTATTCAGAAAAAAACGCAATTTTTATATCTTTTCTGGAAAACGCTGAGCAAAACTCGGCCATCCAAGTACTATAATAAAAAAGACAGCATTAATAGTAGAATTAAAATGTTCATTTGAATAAAATATGTTAGCAAACAATTCATCATGATCATAGCAAAACACTTTTTTATCCACATATTGTCACTATAAAGCCGAATCTAATAACATCTCATATTCCAAAATCCATCAAACTGCTTAGGCCTGCGATGAAAACATACATAAACACTTGAAAATCATTACCTTCTTTTTGAGATAGTCGGGTAATATCTTCAAAACTTTTTATATTTATATACTTATCAATTAATATTATTTTGAAACTAAAAAAAATATCTTAGTGATTGTTAAAGATATAGATATAGTTTTTGGACATGTGTTGTAGTTAAATAAATAATTTATGAGCTGCAGAATGACGTAGTATATTTACTATTTATTCTATTTACATTAAAATGATTTCATGGGATACTTCCTAGTATATAGAAAACTTAAGGTTAAATGTGTTGCAGTAATTCTAAAAGTAGGGTGTGGATCGCTAGCAAAATTTTTCATTGCCAGCCTAATAAAAAAAAAACATATATTAATTTAAAATAGTAACACCTATTAGCATATAATGTTTTATTTTTTTTAATCAGACATGACCAAACAAGTTTTCGCCATATGACAATAATCCCTACAATCAAGGCAATGGCAAGTCAAGGGCACGCCATTATTTGCCATTATTAATTTTATTTTGAGAAAAAATTTACCTACTTACAACAAATCTTTATATGAATATATTCATTATCCTTTCTATCATATAGTATATAGTTCTAATTTCATCCGGATTGTGGCCTCTCGGTTCGTAGCTGTATCCTTCGTCACTAAACACGACTAACGTAAGTTGATCTCTCTCAGACTCTACATAGAGCTATTTACAGGTACTCTTAGATCGTTTGTAGAGTCCAACGTAATTTGAAACGTGGTGTTAAGATGTACTGGTTTTGGTAAATAAAAGATGCTTAGCATTTGTCATGTCTCGTTGTTAGGAGTGTGACATGGGATGACGAGGGACGACCAAACTATTGTACTGGCATTCAAATCCGTTACATTTGTAGCGATTTATAAGATCGCTATAACGAATACTCTAAAAATATAAAATGTTTTTGGCAATTTTTTTTTTGATGATGTATATTTATTGATAACTTAAACATTGTAAAGCTAAGTCAATGTTATAAAGATTATTCTTTGAGCATATTCCATTTTCGGCCATGACGGTCAGCCTCACTGAGACCAGCCAACTGCGCAGGAGATATTATGGTGCATAAGTGTACTCTGTATTTTCTTTTATTATCATTCAATAAGACGTGACTGGTTAGAGATCCGGCACAGGACTTACGACTTTAATTGCTCTCCGACCGATAAGGTATTTTACTTGACAGAAAAACTAAGTAATTATAATTGACCCAAGCCGGATTCAAGCCCAGAACCTCCGGATCTGAAGTATGCTAGCTAGACCTCCAACGCAGTTATATAAATATAAATTATATATTATATTTGTATGTAAATTAAAAACAGGAGTATTAATGAAGCATCATCTCATATTCAGAAATGAAATGAGAAAAACGAATTGTGATGAGCAAACAGAAACATTTGCTCTAATTTTAGTGAAAAATATATAATTTGAATATTATATAAATTCGAATCTTTTTACGTAAAAAAATTCAATTAGAACGAAATTCTTTAAATCCCGTGTGAATGGGCTGAAAAGGACAAGACCTGTGTTAAAATAAAATTAAATGTAAATAAAGAAATATCTAGCAGCATTGGGACAAGGTTTAAAATCGTTTGAATCTGTTTAGTTGTTTGAAATTAGTAAGATTGAACGAAGTCGGCCTTTACAAAGGCATATTTGTACAAGTCCGGGTAGAAAGTTAGTGCAACACTCGCTTGGTCATTAGAGAGTGGAGTGCGGCTAAGTGGCAAGTTGCAAGGGTCGTAAGAGGCGCGTTTTAGAAAGAATAAATCGCAAGCGTGAAAGTTACAGTAACGACGTAATGTTTATTTAGTCAAAGAAGATACGATCATGAAACAATTGGCATAATAACATACATTGTTTTTAAATAAAACTAGGTTTTCGAACTTTTCAGCGAATATATTTTGATTTTTGATTCCCAAGGTTTCGAGTACTTTACAACATCGTGGTTACGGAGTTGAGAGAGACAGGAAACAATCATCAAAATAAATCCGGGAAGAAATCTAAAAATTCTATTTAAAATGTCAAATATTCGCGTAAATCTAAGAATATGTAAATTCTTTACTTAATATTACCTGTACATTTGAAAATATGTTTGTTACTTTCTGCTATTTCGAGCTGTAATGGTGCAATGGATTGACGGAACTCCTACACATATCTATATAAACAGGGTAAATTTTTCAAGATAGTAAAATGTAACGTTAAACTATAGACATTAGCAATAAATTTATGAATTGGATCGTTTTGATAAAACTAAAAGTAATAGAATTTTTTCATTAGTTGAAAAAAATAACTTTACCTAGAATCAAACCTGCTACTTTTTATAATATGCGCTCTATTACAACTATGTGATAAATGCACTAAGTGTTACTTATAAAGGTAAAATTGCGGAAAATGAATATTACACATAAAACTACTGCATAATTAAGTTTTTCAGCATTTTAAGAAAATATTCTAATCTATACATATAATTAAATTGTAACTATGCCGAATCTGTACATTAAATATTTTTTGGAAAATCTTATTGAAATAAACATTATTATCGATACAGAGGCCGAATCTATAGTTTTTAGAATTTTTGTCTGTCTGCCTGTCTATCTGTTACCGCATCACAGAAAAACTACTAGAGGGATTTTGATGAAATTTGGTATGATGATAGCTGGTTATCCGGGTCAATATAAAGGATACTTTTTACCGTGAGAAAATGTCTCATTTCTGAGAAAAAATACAAAAACTGCAATGTAAGAGTATACTAATATGTAAAACCTAAGAATTTGGTTTTTGGTCATCTGAACGCGAGCGGAGCTGCGGGCAATGCTAGTTAAAAAAATTAAAAATATTACCAACTATAATATTACAATAGAAATTAGGATGTGAGTGTGTGAGTGAGTCGCTAGTTCATAATATAACTTAAGATTAATTCTATTTATAAACTATAAAATGTTCAGTAGACTTTTTAGCACGTTAACTTACCTGCAACTAGCCCCTACATTTCTCAGTAAGAGCTATTACGTCGGTCTCGCCTTCGAACCCTTTTTATTTGTTTGGTCTCTTCATACGAGTGATTTGCTATTGAGACGGCTTTTGTACCCCTATGTAGTAAACTCTACTGCTTTTAAGATTTTTGGATCGAGTTTGAAATTTTAAATACAATATATGCCATTGTTTCAGACATCCTGATATGAGGCTCTTCTATTTAGACCTTGTTTGGTGGGTAGATATTTCAATTGCATACGATTTCTTATTTCGGAAAAAGAATCCACTATTTAAATATTTTTTGCATAATTTTTTTGATTGTATTTACAACACTCACTTTTGCTTCGCTCGGATATAGTGTGCGTTTGAAACAGATAAAAATAGTTAGTGCGAGAGTACCTAAAGAAATAGACATATGGTATTATAGACTTTTCTGTAGGTTTTTTAAAACCTACAATTTTTACCCGACTGCGCTAGAGAAGGGCTATTTAGTAATTTTTTGATATATTACTTAAGGTTTATGATCCGAGATCCAAGTAATAAGTTATCATTACACAAAATTTGATTAAATCGGTTCAGTACTTTTTGAATTTATGCATGAAGTGCACACAGATATACAGACAAGCAGATAAAAGAATCAATAACTATTATTTAATATTTTATCTGTATACAATTCGTAAGTCATTGATTTTAAAATATATTTCATGTTCAGGTTTCGCTTAGTTACTATTTTATTATATGTATAGACTAGCATTGCCCGCGGCTCCGCCCGCGTTCAGATGACCAAAAAACAAATTCTTATGTTTTACATATTAGTATACTCTTACATTGCAGTTTTTGTAATTTTTCTGAGAAATGAGACATTTTCTCGCTATATGTTGACCCAGATAACCAGCTATCATCATACCAAATTTCATCAAAATCCCTCTAGTGGTTTTTCTGTGATGCGGTAACAGGCAGACACATAGGAAGAAATTATAATGTTTATTTCAATAAGATTTTCCAAAAAATATTTAATGTACAGATTTGGCTTAGTTACAATTTTATTATATGTATAGATAATATACGTATGTGTATACATATGTGTGACTGTGATAATTGTAGTACCTAATCAAAATGCTATATATATATATATATATAATTTTACTATTCAGCAAATATATTGTTAATCATTTTGAGTTTACCACTTGTTTGAAAAGCCTATCTTGAGAAAAACATAAGCGGATGAAACTTAACGGATTTAGAATTATTTTTTTATCTTTTTTTTTAAATAAAATTATAAATTACAAAAGTAATTCTTTTATTTAACTAGCCTGGACTTATCTTAAATGTCACTACCGAGTGCGCGGTATAGCTCTTGCAGATGAACTATGTAAAAACGTACGTAAAAATTGTTATGTTGTTTTAAAAAATGTATGCAATTCGTTATACTCTCCATGAATTATAACTTATCATGGATATTATTTTTGCACAACAACTAACAATAATTTATGTAAAACTTTAAAGCTTAAGCCATTAATATTATAACCACTATAAAAGTATAGCTCTACCAAGAGCTAAGCAACAAATTTTTGCTTTACAACTAAAAGGCATAAAAGTATAATAAAACAGAGACTATTTGATCGCTACGTTTTATAGCCAGCTTTAAAGCTTATCTTTCAGCACCTCAACGTTTTAGTTTCTCCCTCTTCCCCAATTAACCTTTAAAAAAATTATATGCATGAGATGCATCAAGGGGTGGTTTTAGAATTCAATAGGCGATGTAGCTATATGAATTCACTTTTTAACGCTTACAAAAAAAGTAAAAATTTACACTACATTATGTGTAAAATTAAACCGTATTCCATTAACTATAAAGTTTAAACTCGAATGGAAGTTTCATAAAGGTAAATCTAATTTGATTTGTAGAGTCGTGCAGAACATGGTCTTTCTGACAGGCAACTTTTCAGTTAATTAGTGTGATTTGCGATTTTTTCCCAGCATCATGCTTTACTTGGAGGCTACAAGCACCTTTTGGGTGAAACGTCGAAAATTTTGTAGCTTTTCATAAAATACTTTTAATTAATGCTATCTTTATACAGAGTATCTATATACATATTAAAATTGTAACTGATCGCTGTCTGTACATGGAAGATATTTGAGGAAAACTATTATTGGGGTCTTTATCAACGCAATAGAACCCAAAACGATGATTTTTAGAATTTTTGTCTGTATATCTGCTTGTCTGTGCTTTTGTGCGCGCTATTATTATATTATTGACTATTGCTACTATTCGCGTATTGCGGTTAACTTCACTTAACATTTAATATTTGTTTTATTTCAATTGGTTCATAAATGACAGACAGCTTTCACAGACAGATAGATAGACATAAAGACAGTTAGACAAAAATTCTAAAAGATATAGATATATGTACATAGATATAATAAAATTCTGAGTCGAATCTGTACATAAAATATTTTTTGGAAAATCTTATCGAAATAGTCATTATTATCAATACAGAGGCCAAATTTATAGTTTTTAGACTTTTTGTTGTGTGTCTCTCTGTCTGGGAACGCATCATAAAAAAACCACTGGTCGGATTTTGATGAAATGTGGTATGATGATAGCTGAGTATCCGGGTCAACATATAGAATAATTTCTACTGCGGGAGAATAACCCATCTCTGTGAAATCTGCCTAGTATAATCGGATACTAACCGTAAAAAATTCCTAGAGGCGAACCCGAGCGGAGCGAGGGTGATTGGATATATATATATATATATATATATATATATATATATATATATATACTTATTTTAGAATTATAACTACTTATTTTACAATTATAACGAATTACAATGCTGATAATTTTAAAATTTGTACATAGTTAATTCTGTTAGAAATCGATTGACAAACAAAGGAGAAAAAGGTACTGAACTGTTTTGTTTTTAACATATGCAGCTTTTTTCTGGTCTTCATTTCTATTATATAACATTCTTTTATCATATTATTTACTAGCATTGCCCGTGGCCCCGCCCGCGTTCATGTGACCAAAAACCAAATTCTTAGGCTTACAAATTAGTAAACTCTTAGAATGAAGTTTTTGTAATTTTTCTCAGAAATGAGATATTTTCCCGCGTAAAAAACCTCCTATATGTTGACCCGGATAACCAGCTATCAGCATACCAAATTTCATCAAAATCTGTCTAGCGGTTTTCTCGTGATGCGGTAATAGACAGACAGACAGTTAGACAGACAGACAGACAGACAGACAAAAATTCTAATAACTATAGATTCGGACTCTATAACGATAATAATGTCTATTTCAATAAGATTTTCCGAAAAATATTTAATGTACAGATTCGACTTAGTTACAATTTTATTATATGTATAGATTTTATCTTTAGTGCATATTGTTCCTTTGCAATTTGGTAAAACCACAAAAAGTATTGCTAATGAAAATGTTTTAAAAGCACAGTGGACTCAATGAGTTGGAGCTGCGGAATATTAAAAATAAGATCGAAATGGGGCAAAGTTGGGAAACGGTATTTTGTAAGAGTTAATGATGTAAAACATACTAGAAGGGGTCTGATAAAATAATAATAATTCTATATTAAATTATCCCATTAATATTATAAACGCGAAAGTTTGGATGGATGGATGGTTGTCACTCAATCACGCCAGAATGGCTGAACGATTTTGGATGAAATTTGGCAGAGTTAGTTTATAATCTGGAATAGTACATATGTTAACGTTTTATCCCTGAAATTTGTACAGCTCACGTGGGATAGATTCGTTTTTGTTTTTCACAGGGTTTTTCTTTTTCATACTAACCGTTTGAACGTACCTAGGGACGAACCCAAGCGAAGCGAGGATGAGTCGATAGATTTTTTTTTGAATTTTTGGTCGTGTGTTTTTTTTTTGATTTTTGGTTCCCGATATTTTACCATGGTCATAGATGAAATCAAGGTGTTTCGAGTTTGGAAAGTCATAACTCTGTCGTATGTCTGTGATCTGGAAATTGTTTTAATCCAGTTTTTACCGGGGTTAAAGGGTTCAAAGGGTAAAAGGTAAGTTATGTCCGATCCCAAAATCCAATCTATTTATTTTTTAAATTTTATCGAAATCTGTTCAGGGATTTAAGTCTTAAAACCAATAAAGGCAGACTTACTTTCACATTTATAAAATTTTAGTATGGATATCAAATATTTACGTAAGAGTCATAAATCTATATATTAAGTAATTAAATACCAATGCAAAAAAAGAAATTTTAACAATTAATATATACAATTATATTATGTATTTAACATATTAGAATGACAAAGTATCTTTAAATATTAAATTAAATAGAAATAATTTAAATAGTTTTATCATATACTAGCGACTCACTCTAACTTCGCTCGCGTCGTCCCTGAGTAGCTCCGATTTAACGGTTAGTATAAAATAGATAGACTACTTATATCTTGTAGGTATGATTTAGGTCTTCGACCTCAAAATCTCCGATTTCAAAAATTCTTTTTTTATATTAAATTTATTTTTTATTTATTAAATTATATATATATATATATATATATATATATATATATATATATATATATATATATATATATATATATATATATATATATATTAAAATAGTAGTTCTTGAGATTAGCGCTTTCAATAAAAACAAACTCTGCCTCCTTATAATATTATTATTGATTTTATGTATTATTTTCATACTATTTGGCTATTTTTATTTTGGAAATAAGTACTATAACTTATAGACTCATTCAGACACAGTATTTCCGCGTCTTCTTAACAAACTTATAAGAGGAGTAGTTAAAAATTTTCTTTTTTAAAGTGTTCCACAAACTCAAAACCCTCTAATGGAGGGAGCCATTAAGCATTCATCGATTCCTAATTTATCTTTCTTTTCGATTTTTCCTCTTTCAAATCGTAAAGTTAAACGCGAACACTTTTTACTAAGACCCTATTATTAAGTGACGTAAATCTTAAATTTATTGTTTTATCGCTAATTTGAACATTTAACTCTTATAATTGCTTATCGTGACTTATTGGAATAATTTTTAAAGCAAATTAGCAAAACGATAGTGAAGTGCATTATAAGTGCTCGCTAAATTTGTGCTATTTCTAACTTAAATATTTTTAGCCGTCTTCCAATTCCAAAAGGAGGAGGTTCTCGAATCGTCGGTTTTTTTTCGAAGTCGGTGCCAGCCAACAATATTTTAAGATATGAATATCTAATAGGTAAATATGTATTTTACGTATCGAAATATACTTACCTATTAGATTTGCTTTGCATCGGCTGGCATCGACTTCGAAAATATCTGATTAGGTATCTCTTCTAAATGAAAACCCCCGTTTAGTTATTTTTTACATTTTAGTGTCTGGAAGTCGGTTTTTATTTATTGTTAAAAAGTTTTTATTGATGATATTAAGTTATAATGAAGTTGTTTTGTTCAAACAGACTGACTGAACAGTCAGATAAAGCCTATTTATTAAGATGCTTAGTAATTATATAAAAATGTGGTTGAAACCTAGTAATAATATAAAATTGTTATTTACTTTAGCAAAAATCACTACTTAAAGCTATTCTCGAAGGAATTATATTGAATTATTATTGAATAATTAACATTACCTATATGAATATTTGAAGTAAACTCTAAAAATATATAAATAAAAAAAATCTGAGCCAAAAATTTTGTAGTTTAAAATGAAACTAAAATAAAACCTTATTTTATTACTTCCCAAGTGACAGATAATAAAAAAAATTGACAGCGCGTTAATAACATAAAAAAATATTTATTAAAAATTTACATTTAAGTGTATTAATGGAAAGCTATGGATATCCTTACCAGTTCCCACAGATGCAATTGGATGAGTTCCCTGACCATGGTGACGGCGTCGAGCATTATGGGATGCGGCCACTTGATGGACATGAAGCTAAAAGGTATAACAGATATTTACCTATTTTTTAACTCCCGACGATGCGTCTTTATGCAAAGAGGGGTGTTATAAGTTTAACGTGTGTATCTGTCTGTGGTATCGAAGCACCCAAACGGATGAACCAATTTTAGTATTTCAGTTTTTTTTTTTATTTGAAAGGTGACTTTATCGAGTGTTCTTAGCTATCATAAACAAGAAAATCTGTTCAGCCGTTTGCTATCAGCAAACTTCCACAGATCTAATCGACTTGAAACTTGGTATCCCGTTACATTAATGACGTTAGAATATAAAGAAACGCTAGCATTGCCCGCGGCTCCACCCGCGTTCAGATGACCAAAAACAAAATTCTTAGGTTTCACATATTAGTATACTCCTACAATGCAGTTTTTGTATTTTTTCTGAGAAATGAGATATTTTCCTGTGATAAAAAGTATCCTATATGTTGACCCGGATAAACAGCTATCATCATACCAATTTTATCAAAATCTGTCTAGTGGTTTTCTCGTGATGTGTTAACAGACAGATAGACAGACAGACAAAAATTCTAAAAACTATAGAATCGGACTCTGTATCGATAATAATGTCTGTTTCAATTAGATTTTCCGAAAAATATTTAATGTACAGATTCAACTTAGTTACAATTTTATTATATGTATAGATAGGTCTGATGCAGCAGTCACCTGGAATCTGCAAAATACACAACTCTTTACTAAAATAAACCAGAGATATCGTATTTAGGCTCATTGAAATAACCTTATTGAATTGTTGCGATTTTTTTTTATTTGGGAGTTTGACCTAATAGTAATTTACATACGAGAGTAGATTTGTGTGTAAAGTATTCTCAAACAACAGCAGACTGACTTTTTAGCTAACTAAAAAGGTTTTACCTACTTCGAAAAGTAAGTATGCCACTGCTTGGGGAAAAGTTTCTTTAAAACATTGGTCATTTACAAACCTTATTAGCAACCCTTGTAACCTGCATGGTGTCACATAAATTGCGATGAAGAATTCGACCTCTATAAGTGAATTAATTCTAAAATCATTTAGAAGTCCATGTCCCTTTTAAGTTCAAAATTATTACTTTTATTTTATTACAAGCATTTCCCCGCGGCTCCGCTCGCGTATTGTATTTAAAATAATTACCCTGCTTCTGAATTTAACATCATCTCCAGTTTTTTATCCTCACAGAATATACTGCCTAAAACTTTGAATTAATCAAAAAGTTGAGTGCGTTTTTCTTTAAGGGGTAAAGTTAAAAAATAAGGGGTTTTGAAAACTCCTTTCCACTGGGAAAGGATTCTAACCTCTATATCTTTTAGGGTATAATATTAAGAAATCATTTCTTACCGGATATCAACTCCTTATGGTAAATCTACCTGCTTCAAGCCTTCATTTATATCTTCCGAAACTTCATGATTAATCAGTGATTAAATGGTATTTCAGTTTAATATTTATAAACGTGTCTTTATTATGTTTATTTCAAAAAACTAAATAAGTCCAACTAAACTAAATCGCATCAAAATAAACACAGCTATTATAATAACAGAAATAGAAGGAATATTTTAACCGTAAACTACGTGTAAATTAACTTTAATATATAGCTTTGCTGTTATCAAACTTGGGCTATAACGGTGCAAAGTTCAAACGGTCAGCATTATTTGAGTACGTGTTTATTGTTGAATCCTAAAGTGGTGAGCCACTATATTACCGCCATTCGCTCTTTATTATGAATACCTATTATGTATTATTCTATGTATATTTTTACATTTAATATATTATAATACGTTCTATTTTTATAGTTAGTATTGAATAGAAAGACTACATAATATCTTATATATAAAATTTCCATGTCACAATGTTTGTTACCGTACTCCTCCGAAACGGCTTTACCGATTTTTACCAAATTTTACATGCGTATTCAGTAGGTCTGAGAATCGGCTACTATCTATTTTCCATACCCCTAAGTGATAAGGATAAGGGTGGTCCTCCCAGACCTCACCCCAGGGACGAACCCGAGCGGAGCGAGGGTGAGTCGCTAGTTATATATAAGTATGATGAGTTGTTAAGTGTTGTATTATATTGTAGTGGGAAATGTATTGTAGTGGGAATGAGATAATCTTCCGCAGTAAAAAGTAGCCTATGCCACTCTCCAGCTCTCTAATTATCTCCACACAAAGAATCACGTCAACCCATCACTCTGTTTCGACGTGAAAGAAGGACAAACAAGCAAACAAACAAACACACTTTTACATCTATAATATTAAGTATGGATAATGGATATGGATTATGTTTGTATGTAATATGTATAGGTAATAGGATATTTTGGAGTTAAACCTCTCAGGGTATGAAAAATTGGTCTTTATTGTAATAAAAAATTAAAATTCAATAAAAGCTCATAATATATAGGGTAAAGCTAAATGCAGTACTATTAATTAATATCTACAAACGTTCAACAAGAATTTCTTTACAGGAGAAGCCGATCGAAAACTCGTCGATCGAAACGATCGAGATCAAGAAGTATATCGGATTCGAGATCCCGGACCCACAGTCGTTCGAAATCGCAGTCCCGTTCTCAATCGATATCTCGCAATAGGAGTCGATCTCACTCCGGATGTAGAAAAGAAAGCTTGAAACAGCCAAGTTTATTAGACGCTTTTCGAGTGCTTTACTTAAAACGTAAATATTTATCATTTCCTTCACGTTTTAAACTACAGAATTGTGTTTTTTATGCATGCATAAATATATTTGCTAGTCAATTGACGACTAAAAATGAATAGTGCCTATTTTGTATGGAGTTTGGTTTGATAATGAAGTGCAAATTATTTATGATTATATGTCAGGACATTAACACACAACACCATCTAGTTCCATGGTAAGCTACGAGGCTTGTGTTATGGATACCAGATAGTTGATACATTATACATATATAACTTTTTTTTTAAATACATACATATTATAAATATAAACATCCATGACTGGAGTACAAACATTCGTGCTCATCACACAAATGAATGCCCCCCGCGGGACTCGAACCCGCGACCGCTGGCGCAGCAAGTAGGGTCATTACAAACTGAGCCAAACGTGTCGTCATAATTATTATATTGCAAACGCGAAAACTGTTTGTTGGTTTGTTTTTACAAGTAAGAATAGATTTTTTCTGGCGCTGGGGGCATTCATTTGTGTGACGAGCACGAATGTTTTTACTCAGTCATGGGTGTTTATATTTATAATATGTATGTATTTAAAGTTATATGTGTAGTGTATCAACTATCTGGTATCCATAACACAAGCGTCGAAGCTTACCATGGAACTAGACGGTGCTGTGTGTTAATGCCCCAACATATTTATTTATTATTTATTTCTTTTTTCCAAGCCGTAGAAACAGTTTTACGAAAGTAATATCCACTGGACTTACCAGTCAGTATACTAATATAGCTTATTTATTAAGAAATGCTATTTAATATTATACTACGAACTAACAGGAGAGCAATTATTGGTATATAAATAGGCAATGGCGAAACAGTTCAGTAACTTTATCTCCTCTGCTTGTCAACCGATTTTTGTTTTTTTTTGTTTAGTAGCTATAGTGTAACTATAGTGTTATCAATAAAAAAAATGTTATTTATTTATAGACGGATAAATAATCTATTGTATAGTGTGTATTGAATAATTATCATTATGACTGAATTTCGACCACTGGGCGAACACTGGTATGTATGTATACGCCGAGTGGAGTTGCGGGCAAAATCTAGTTATTATATAAGACTAGCGACTCATCCTCGCTTCGCTCGGGTTCATCCCTACTTTGCTTCCCCACACAGACTTTCATCCCCATTCTCACCCCCTTAAGGGAAAAGGATGATTTCCGGAATAAAAACTATTTCATTCACTCACTTTTCATTTCAAGAAATTGAATAAAAATCTTATTTTAGTAAAAAAAAAATCTTTTAATTTTCTTCTATACGAAACTTCCTGACAATAACCAACACAAAAAAAGAATTATCCAATTCGATGTAGTTGATCCGAAGTTATGCGCGTACATACATTTTGGTGATTCATTTTTTTCATTTATATATATTATATATATATATATATATATATATATATATATATATATATATATATATATATATATATATATATATATATATATATATATATATATATATATATATATATATATATATATATATATATATATATATATATATATATATATATACATATATAGATTAATATTTAATTTGACAAAAATCTAAAATGATTGAAACCAAACCGGATTAAACCAAAATTAATAAAATTAATATCTGCTTTTAAACGTATTTCAATTTTAAATTGTTAATAACAAGTTAATAGCAATTTTGATTTAACTATAAACTCCTCGAACAGTGAATATTGAACTTAATTAATTATTCTTTTTATATACGTTAGTGATGTTTTACTATGATACTATATAAAAATATTGATGAGAGGTGTCTATTTATAATAAAGCTCTAATAAGCATTAAAAAATGTTTGTTTATCTGTTCACTTTTGGGTTAGGTTTTGGCGAGAGGGATATATCGATACTTTATTTCGCAAGTCGGTTAACTTCTTTTCAGTGCACTTTTTAGGGGGCACTAAAACCCTTAATAATTCAATAATATTACGAATACGGGAAACATGAAATTTTATATTGTTTAAAAATATTATTATAATATTCCATGTATTTTTGCGTATTCGTACTAAGTAGGTATTATTGAAATATTTACATTTTTAGTAGCCTTTGAAAAAATGACTGACATAGAGTTAGCATAGCAAATACATTAGCAAATTAAGGTATACAGGTTATTTTTTTGAGGCTGCGTAGTCTAAAGGCAAAAACTTCATGTCACGTCCGTCTGTCCGTCTGTCGGAGCTATGACAGTTAATATGTAAGAAGTAAAATTGTATATGATACTAGCAACTCACCCTCGCTCCGCTCGGGTTCGTTCCTAGTTACGTTTTAAAGTTTCGTATAGATTTCTTAGAGATGAGATATTTTCTCGCAGAAAAAAGTATCCTATATGTTGACCCGGATAACCAGCTACCATCATACCAAATTTCATCAAAATCCCTCCAGTGGCTTTTCCATGATGCGGCAACAGACAGACAGACAAAAAATCTAAAAACTATAGATTCGGCCTCTGTATCGATAATAAAGTCTATTTCAATAAGATTTTCTAAAAAATATTTATTATATTTATATATATAATATGTTAATTGTTTTCTTTGTAATTATTATAATTTAAAATTTATAATATGTTTGAATTAAAAGAAGTTGTTTCTTTTTCGATTTATCTATTTTAATAATTCAATTATATTGAAAGTTATATTATATATTCATTTCCAGCAAGCAAACACAAAAAGAACACAACTAAGTATTTGGCAACGAAAAAAAAACAGGATCGCATACAGGAAATTCTGAAAAGTGACGGTCTTGGGTCGAAAAAATGGTTATTATATCCGAGACGTCGAACAGAGTCCGTTATGGAACCGGTCAGTATTAATTGTGACAAAAGAGTCAAAATAGATGCAGATTTCTTCAGAAAGTATAAAAAGAGAAAGCAGGTGGACAGCGATGCGCCGATCGCAAAGTTGAAAAGGTGGGAATTGATTTTTTATAAGAAACTCGGCTTTATACAGGCTGTTTAGTGAAATAAAGTTTTGTTCGTACACTTTTTTTTTGTTTTGTTAAGGTTTTTTCTAAATATTATTCGACGTTATAATGTATTTCACTGATTGAAATTTAGCATTTGCAGCGTTATTGGTTTATGGTGTGAATCA
Source organism: Brenthis hecate (assembly GCA_951806755.1). NCBI lineage: Eukaryota > Metazoa > Arthropoda > Insecta > Lepidoptera > Nymphalidae > Brenthis > Brenthis hecate. Next base: position 6,627,179 of record OX638265.1, on the reverse strand, counting down.
GTAAAAATAATACACGTTTTCTTTAAAATTTATTATAATATATAATTATTTATTTTTATAGAAATAAATAATTTTACAATACATATAAATAAAATTTACAATAAAATTACGCTTAACATATTTATCAATTACATTTCGACAAGTATTCCATGATTGGAATGAAAGCGTTAAGCAAAATTAATTAATTAAATTACAAGAATTAGCAATTATGATAACAATCAATAAATAAAATATACTATCAATATCAATAGTTGATAAATACTCTTAAATAAAAAAAACTGCTTATAATATAGAAAATTGTAGTTTTCATTTCCAACAGCATACCTTCACTATAATACTTTTAGCTATAAGACACCTCTAAAAGCAAATATAAACTAAAATTCTAATTTAACGAGATCAGACTAGACTGGTGTTAGGATAATTTTCTGCACTTAGGTATACACTCTCAAATAAATGCGGGTTAAGCGATAAATTTAAGCATTAGCTTGCTAGGTGTAATGGCCCATAGAGCACGAGAAGTTTTAAATTAGTACCGAATTCTGGAGTTATCGTGTGGAAAATTGACGCGTGGGAAAAACTCGCTTACAGAACTCTTTTGTTGTTTATACTGATTTTTTATGTATAGTTTTCATTGTATTTTATGTTTAACTAGCGATTCATCCTCGCTTCGCTCGGGTTCGTCCCTGGGTAGGTTTTAATTTTTTTTGAGCGGAACCATAAATCTTTTTCTAAAATAAAAGTAGCATATGTCACTCTCTATAACATCAGTTATCTTTTAGTGAAAGTCCCGTGAAAATCAGTACAGCCGTTTCAGAGATTATCCGGAACAAGCAGACCGACAGACAGACAATCAAAAATAAAAAAAATGTGCGTTTCTTATAAGTACCGTATATGATTTCATATGCATTTAGTTGAACGCTGTTGTTTTGACATTACAAACAGACACTTCAATTTTATTTATCTGTATAGACTTAAATAAATATAAAAAAGTTGTTAGCCAGCCAGGTTAATTTTCATATTTTTTGCGTGAATTTTCCGATGTTTTAATATTCTGCTATTCGGAGCGGAGACAAATCCAACAAATCAATGATCATAAAAATCGGTCCAGCCGTTCTTGAGTTATAAATGGTGTAACTACCGATTTTTTTATGTGTGTGTACATATATATATATATATATATATATATATATATATATATATATATATATATATATATATTGGAGGTAAGAAAATTACTCTGGTAATTTTGAGTAGAGATTTTTTTGAATGATTATATTATATTGTATTGCCTATATACAAACAGTCAAAGACCAAACAGTTCAGTACCTTTTTGTCTTCTGTTTGTCAATAGATTTTCTTTTGTATTTGTTTAGTAGTTATTGACGAACTTTAGTGTAAACTAGCGACTCACCCTCGCTTCGCTTCGCTCGCTTTCGTCCCTAGCTTGATTTCATACACAAACTTTCATCCCCATTTTCACCCTCTTAAGGGATAATTTCCAGGATTAAAAGTATCCTATGTAAGGACATACTCAGGGTCTCAAACTATCTTCTTACCAAATTTCACCTAAATCGGTTCAGTAGATCCCTACAACGTCACAACCTCACAATTCACAAACTTTACCTCTTTATTATATTAGTATCTATAAAAAAACACCAAAATAAGCTTTACCAGAATTATCCATATAAGGGATATGATATTAATGTGCTGACAAAATTTTCGTTTGTTAGATATTGGTGTACAGTACGCAAAATAATATGTTTACAGTATATATTTTTTGTATTGGTGTATATATATTAAAAGTGTCTTTATCTATGAGTACATTGTAGTAACTAGTAAGCTTTTGCTAGTGTAAGCATGATCAGGCATATTTGGCTCAGTTTGTAATGACCCTACTTGCTGTGCCAGCGGTCGCGGGTTCGAGTCCCGCTGGGGGCATTCATTTGTGTGACGAGTACGAATGTTTATACTCCAGTCATGCGGGTTTATATTCATAATATGTATTTAAAAGTGATATATGTGTAGTGTATCAACTATATGGTGTCCATAAAACAAGCCTCGTAGCTTACCACGGAAATAGATGGTGTTGTGTGTTAATGTCATAATATATTTATTTTTAATTATATTTTTACTTATCCGATTCCACTAGGGAAATAGTATTCTACTTAGAAGTTACAGTTAAGGCTATAGAACATATTAAGCTATATGATGTCATGTGACTCTAATCTCCCCCCCCCTCCCTCTCTCTCCCTCCCTCTCTCTCTCTCTCTCTCTCTCTCTCTGTCTACAATATTATTAAAAAAGACCATGATATTATTGATTAAAGTATTTAGATTAAAAATCTTCTAGCCGTGCTCTAATTATGAGCAAGCGAACAGTACTTGACAGAAAGACCACATCAGAAATTTTTTTTTCAACAATATTGACTATTTTTAACTTTTATTGCTTAGTTTACATTATATCTATTAAATACCTCCTTTTTCCTTTTTTTATCATGTTCTTCATGAAATAAATAAGTGAATAATGTATAAAAAATCGATATTACCTACTATATTAAAAAATAAAACTAAGTCAAATTATATTTATATCAGAATTTTGGTCACTAATTATGCTGACCCTACCATCTCCAAACGCCCAGGCAGTTTTATGTCATGTACACGTACATGCTTTGCTGTTATAGCACGCTTTATTCACAATTTATGTTTGAAACTTCGTGCACTTGATGATACTAAAAGTCATATTCATATAATATGCTACTTTACATTTATTAAGTTAGATTATTATTAAATACTAGCATTGCCCGCGGCACCTCCCGCGTTCAGATGACCAAAAATCAAATTCTTAGGTTTTACATATTAGTATACTCTTACATTGCAGTTTTTGTATTTTTTTTTTCAGAAATGAGATATTTTTGCGTAGTAAAAAGTATCCTATATGTTGACGCGGATAACCAGATATTGCCATATCAAATTTCATCAAAATCCCTCCAGTGGTTTTTCCGTGATGCTGTAACAGACAGACAAACAAAAATTCTAAAAACTATAAATTCGGCCTTTGTATCGATAATAATGTCTATTTCAATAATATGTCCCAAAAAATATTTAATGCATACATTTGGCTCAGTTACAATTTTATTATATGTATAGATATATGTACATATGTATACACATCCTAGATATAAACTTTTGTTTTTAATCCCTTTACGACCGCGGACACGCCGGCGTTACAGTTAGCAATAGATTTCTTAGAAATTTACTTGGAGGTGTTAAAATAGAAAAAAAACTCTTTACAGTAAGTATTGATCGTTTGAACAAATAAACACTAAGGCAAGGAAATGCTTGTCCTAATTTGGTTAAACTATACATTTTATAAAGAACTATCACTCAATAGTGCTTTTTTACAAAAAAAAATTGATATTGGACAGAATTAAAACGGATATAAAATTATTTTTAAAAATATAAAGAAATGGTAAGTGAAGATTTTTCTCCTTTTATTTCTTAACTTATTCTACACTTATAAAGCTATCTGTTTTTTTACCGCAGCTTACAATATCTTAAAAAATCAATGAGGTCATTCATTAAAAATATATATAGATACGAGTATACTAGCGACTCACCTCACTCACTTTTTCTCGTGACGCGTTCCCGAACAGACAGACATACAAAAATTCTCAAAACTATAGATTCGGCCTCTGTATAGAGATAATGACTATTTCAATAGGATTTTCCTAAAAATATATACTGTACAGATTCGACTCAGAATTTTATTATATGTATAGATTTTAGACATTTTTGCTTTATCTAGTTTTAACTCTTGAGACTTTTTATGGTAGCTTGTAATCAGCGTAAAGTAAAATTTCATTGCACGTAGACATTCCGTCTCGTTGAATATTTCTTCGTTATAATTTTAATTCTGCCCTCACGTACCTTTGCCCATGGGAGCGAGGGTGTCAGGTCTGGGTTGGTTTTCAGAATTATGCAATTTATATGGAAAAACGACGATTTTAATCAAATATTAATTATTCACATCGATCTTAGAGATGAGTTAATTTGTCGTATTAGTTTTTAAATGTTGGCACAAATGAAAAGATAAATTTGACCCTACCCGGGACACAAACCCAGGACCTCCAGATCTGCGAAGGTGTTTATATTAGTTTTGTTAATATAACAATTTTATGCTTTTTGCAAACACTCATAGTGCAAAAATTAGTAAGAAATAAAGTCACTTTATGCTCTCTTCTACTCTATAAAGGCATGAAAAATAGTCTGAAGCCAAAACACGTACAGTACAAATATGGTAAAATAATATAGTAATAATATCGTGTAGAACCATGTTGAAACATCCACTCGGACTTGACGTTCTCGTTTTTTTTTCGATTATATTTACGTAGAACTCCTGCTTCACTTGGGTTTTTAAGTAATTGCTTGCATTTGATTTCGGTGAGAAATTGAAAATACTTTTAACAAACTTAACCCCAGCTAAAGAATTTTGTAAAGATGAGGGAGCGCTTAGAATTTTAGCGACGCGACGTTCAATTTTATCACGTATAAAAATATTCGCTACAAAATTATTATTTCGCTCGTCATTTTGAAAAGCTCAGTAAAATCATGATTTCAAGCAAAACTTTAATGATTACGTAAACGATGTACCTTAAAAGCTTGTTTTTGGTTTTACATGCAGCGAACTTTTCATGTGCTTTATTATTTTATATTTATTTATTTTTTGCCATCATTACGGTACCTAATTGTATTTTTTTTATTAACAATATATCAAATAATTAATGTATATTTTACATCTATATATAAATAGGCTTTTTCTCATTTTTTCGCCTTTTTCTCCTCTCTCCTTTTGTGAACAGTTTTTTTTAGTAATAAATCGACGAGTTTATTAATAAAAACGTTGGAAAGTTTGTTTTTTTTTTATTTAGATAGGTAAGCGTATGTATGTATGTTTGTATATATGTATATTTATATTATAATTGATGTTTGTAGTTTGTACCTACACCGCACCGCATTATTATTTTTATATTTTCTCACACTTGAGGGTTTCTGGTAGAAATCTCTTAAAGAGATAAGTCATCCTTTGTACACATGGCATCTGTTTTAACTTGTATGTTTTTTTCTGGTTCATAAATAAATAAATAAAATAAATTAATTCTATTCACGTCGAATTTCGCCCAACGGACGAACACTAACTACTGGGTCCATTTAAATAGGCAAATTAAATAATATTTATTTCAATACGTAATTATTTGCTTTTTACGAACAATCTGTTGATATTTTTTTTGATTTGATTTGACGACACGTTTGGCTCAGTTTATAGTGTAATTGTACTTACTGTGCCAGAGGTCGCGGGTTCGAGCCCCGCTGGGGGATTTCATTTCTGTGATGAGCACGAATGTTTGTACTACAATCATGGGTGTAATATGTATGTATTTAAAGTTACATATGTGTAGTGTATCAACTATCCGGTATCCATAACACAAGCCTCGTAGCTTACCACGGAACTAGATGGTGCTGTGTGTTAATGTCTCAACATGTTTATCTTAACAACAAATTTTTTATCACATCTTCTTAGCTAAATTATTTACCGAAGTAGTTTCCTTATTGTCTATATCTACCAAAAACGAAATCCTTATCTATACATATCATAAAATTGTAATTGATCGCTATTTGTGCGTAGAAGATATTTGGGAAATACTATTATTGGGAGTCTTAATTAACGCAATAGAACCCAAAACAAGTGATTTTTAGAATTTTCGTCTATTTGTCTGTACGTTTGTGCATGCTAATCTCAGAAACGGCTAAACCGATTTGGGTGCAGTTTTCACTAATCTATTGAAGTAAGCTTCAATTAACATTTAGTATTTGTTTTGTATCAATCGGTTCTTAAATAAAAATGTCATATAAATTTTTAAAAATCACAATCAAGGGACGAAACCGAGCGAAGCGAGGGTAAATCGCTAGTATATAATAAGATTAATAAGGTACTAAAATATGTGAAATGTTTCTTTTATCTCAGACAATAGACTGGCAGTATTTCTTTCTTAATTAGTTTTGATAACGTTGGAAGAATCTTAAGAAGTCAATATATCAATACAAACATTTAATCAAACGTAACATAATGCTCATGTTAGAAAATATTTGCTCTCTATTATCTTCAGTTCGTTCGAAATTTTTATAATGAAATTATGAAATCAATTCAGAAATTCAGAATAATTGGAATTTTCATGAGAAATATTGCTTTACTTACTGGTTTCTATGTTATTTGAAACCTAAAAAAATTATGATTAAGTAGTAAGAGCTCTTTTGAATTAAAACTTGTTTGAAAAATACAATTGGCCATTCGTTAAAATAACCTAACGACTGTAACTGAGGTGAAAGTAATTAAATTTTATTACGTTTTAATGCAATCAAAAAACTCGTTCCTAACTAATGTTAGGTTTGATCCTCTAAATTGCGCAAATAAAAACGTTAGATGCTTCCACTTGATCAGTTTGCTAACCCTTCCTCCTATACGTTAAGTTAAATGGTGCTGGAAATCGTTAAAAAGGACCCCACGGTTAGGAGTTTAATGTCCCTGGGCTTAAATTGGGTTTTCGATTTAAAACATGTTTAATGTTAATTATATTGATTTTAAATTCATTTCGATTTTTGGTTTTCATCTTCGAAGCTATTTACAGTATTGATAGTATTAGCACAAGTTTTTCATAATTATTTTTAACCGACGTCTTATCTTCTTAGGGGGTCTTAATTCGGGTGTATTTTTTTATGTTTTTTATCTCAGAATTCGGTCATTTATTAACCGATTTGGACAATTTAGTTTTGCTTTAAAGTGTATGCTTCCAATTTGGTCAAGTCGGTGCCAGCCGATACAAATCAAAGAAAGATTAGGTATCTATAGATCCCTGAATAAATGAAAACTACCAGTCAGTTGTTTTTTACTTTTTAGTGTTTTTTTGAAGTCGGTTTTTATTTATTTCTTAAAGTTTTGTTACTACTTTTTCATTTTTGTATAGATATCTATTTTAATATATTTCAAAGTTTTAAAAACTAATGCTGCTGTAAATAGTGTTATAATAAAAACATCTTTTAAATATATTGCTTAAAAACAAAAATAATATAATTTTAACGCCTTACAAAATCAGAGTAGCAATTTTACAGAAATAAATTATTCCATGAATAATATGTAGGCGATAAATTGGATATATCAGAATTTATTATGGTATAATTTATATCAATTACATTACTACTGTCTCTTAATGATGACACTATAATGAGAAAATTTTATAATAGTTCTGTTAAATAATTATACTTATATATTTTGTAGACAGTCTTAAGTTCGATTATTGCATCTCAATTCGATATTAAATCCGTTCCATAATAAGGCTGGTAGTAGGCAGTGGTAGCCCAATGGTAACGCGCTCGCTTGAGGAACCGAGTGAAGCGGGTTTAATTCCCGAGCCTTGCCACCACTGGAAATTTTATGTGCAAAACATTTCCAACATGATTACCACTTATCATACGTTGAAGTAAAACATTGTAAGGAAAGTTTTCGAAAAACATGCAAAATCAGCCAACCCGCACTTTTCCAGCGTGGCCTGATCGTAACTATGGCCCGATCCCCGTGTATTTAGGAAGGCCCTTGCCCAGCAGTTAAATAAATAAATATGTTGGGACATTAGCACACAGTACCAACTAGTTCAATGATAAGCTATGAGGCTTGTGTTATGGATACCAGATAGCTGATACACTACACATATATAGCTTTAAATTCATACATATTATAAATATAAACACCCATGACTGAAGTACAAACATTCATGCTCATCACACAAATGAATGCCCCCAGCGGGACTCGAACCCGCGACCGATGGCACAGAAAGTAGGGTCACAACAAACTGAGCCAAACGTGTCGTTGGACGTTGAAAAGGACTGAATACATAATAAAGGATTATAATGAACTACATAATAGATTTTTTTCCTAAAAATTTCTAAATTTTGTATTATGATCAAAGATAACTATAATGAAACTAAGGATCTCGAAGAATAATATTATTTTTCTTAACAATAGAAAAATGTTTATTTTTAAACATTATAATAACAAAAATTACAACCAATAGGAATTATTGCTGGTATATTTTTTTACGTAACTCCAGAATGCTGCATCACGCTCCTTTGCTCTCCAAATAATTATAAAATGAAATTATTAACCAAACATAGCAGAATTTTTGGGGTCTTAAGTACCCGAATCATTCCGGTTGCAGGATGATTGTAGTGGGGTTCGTTTTTATAATATTATTTAACAAAGAGAACGATATTGCGTCACACTCTAATGTGGGTGCAATATATGTATAATATTAGATATGTTAGCTGTACAGTATATAGTATTGACTATTTTTCATATATATATATAATTTAAATTAATGGATAATGTTAGCTATACAGTATATCGTATTGACTATTTTTCATATATATATATATATATATATATATATATATATATATATATATATATATATATATATATATATATATATATATATATATATATATAATTTAAATTAATGGATAAATATGATTACTATATATCTAAAAACTGTATGGACATCAAAATACCCTAAAAGTTATTATTTCACATTGACTCTTGAGATATTCATAAAAAACAGTTTCAATAAAATTGAGAAATTCTTCCTTTAATAATGTCGGTTAAATCTTGAAAAAAAAATGTGTTGTGAGAAAGAGAATTTTTATTAATCAAATTAAATTAAATTAAAGGTTCTATGGACAACATGGTGATATCGTTGTGATGGCTTTGTAATAGTTTTATTAAAATACTCGGAGAATCTTGTTTCTGAGAATTCACTTGTACTAAAAACAGTTTTTATATTTTTGTTAATTCAATTCCTTATTGTGAAAGAAAAACCGATACCTATACAGTCAGAACTTACAAAAGGTATCTATTTTCTATCTAAACTAAACTGTTGTTGTTGGATTTTTATAATTTGCTTATAAATTTTACTAATGTAATATTATATTGGTGGTTAATCTGACTCAACATCATTTTTTTTCATCTTAATCTACTCTCCTTCAACTGTGATGTGTTTTAAGAAAGTTTTTGATTAGCACCACTTATTTTTGTATTGTATATAAAATATAAAACGAGAAAATATCACTACATATTTTAAATTTAAAATAAAGTCACCCGTCGCGTCTGTCTGTTTGTCTGAACGCGATAAACTCAAAAACTACCGAACGGATTTTCATAAGGTTTTCATCAATGGATAAAGTGAGCCATGAGGAAGGTTTATGTATATTATTCATTAAGTTTTTGTATCAATTTTTGTGACGATGACTGTACAAGGTATCGGAAAAAATCATGCCCATTTGGAGCTTTAATAACGTGCTTCGCGAAACCAATTGAGTCACATACATATTATATAAAAACAATGTATTATGGAATTATTATTTATAAAAATATATAAGCAATATTACGTACCTAGTGAAGCAACCGAGCAAAGCGAGGGTAAGTCACTAGTATTATAAAAAACGATCACTTTAGTGCCGTACTAGAGGTGTAGCTCACTTTTCAAGGAAGTTACTCTGAATTAGCTTAGTGACAATGGCCAGACAGATCCGATCGCACCAAGCCTAATATCTTATTTGTAGTTAATAAGAAATCTTATCTTTTATTTTGGTTCTAGATATATTTTTCATACAATTGCCATTTTTTAACAGCTGGGGTGGTATAGAAAACGTTCATCGTAGACGAAAGGTTAATTATAAAGAAAGTAACGCATGTACATTGTACATAAACTTGGTGTATTACAAATAAAATGTACATTTTATTCATACCCTATTATAAGCAATGCCGGGGTTCAAAGCTAGATATCTCATAAATTGTAAGTTTAACCGCAAACGTCGTCGTAAATATCACAACTTGGTTCTTTTCATTTGTAACAAAAATTATATAACACATGGGTTTACACGAGGCGGGCCTTTGTCTTCCTTTTACTTTTCTTGGCTTGATATAAAAGTACTGGAAGAATCAATTGCCACCTTAAAAATACATTAATAAGTACGTTATACAAAATGTAAGTAAAGTATACTTTTGACTGACTTCAAAAATGAGGAGTTACAAATTAATAATTTATTTTGTAATATTTTCCAGCCATCTTTTTTTTATCTGTTCGTTTTTTTTCACTTATAACCCACGAACTACTGATTTCACGAGATTTTAGTACACATTAGTTTATGATAGATCATTTAGGGCGTTACCAATATCAATTCTCGTATTTGAAAATAATCTGTGCTGATGTATAATTAATTGTTAAATTAGACTCTAAAATCATTAATGCTTCCAATCTCATACCACAATTTAATTTAGTTGTATTAATAGTTTTCATATTAACTTATGCTTAAACGTGATCCATATTTATAATATGTGTAGTGTATCAACTATCTGGTATCCATTACACAAGCCTCGTAGCTTACCATGGAACTAGATGGTGTTGTGTGTTAATGTCTCAACATATTTATTTATATTTACTTATTTATTATTTATATGAAATGTACGCATTAGGAAGAAAAAAAAACACGTATATATTAAAAAAAAATATTTTTACTAGCCTTATCTAGCCAAAAAATATAGTACATACATACGTTTCTTTTATGTATTCCCTAAGGTAATTTAAATGCAGAGTGCGATGAAGAAGTTTCGTGCACAGTATAAGGGGAACTATTTGAAACGTTATGTACGTTGTAGTCTTAATAGCCGCCTTGAGGGCATGTTTGAGTATTGTCGATATCTTGGCGGGGGTAACATCGAACGGTTACAGATTTATGCCATTTCCCAACTTTAATATTAGAATTTGAGTAGCTAATAGGTTAGTTTATATGTTAAATACATGTTGGTTTACGAATCAGATAATATTTGTGTGCGAATACCAAGTTATTTAATGTTAAGTAGAAAATGAATGAAAAAATCCATAATTCTGGAGAGTTTTCGAAAAGTATCTGGCTTATTCCCCATGCCAAAAACTTATGAAGTTCCGATCTTATTCCTAGGTCTCCCTATTCCTCCTCCCTGTATTTTTTTTGGGATAAATTTACGTCTTTTAATTTAAGTTAAATCTTCTAATACATATAAGCTTCTAATATAAGCTCCTAAAATACGCTAAAACCAATTGAGTTGTTATTTTTTTATTCCTTAACTCACTCAAGACTTTCATTTCTAGAATAAAAATCTTTGTCGTCGAAATTCTATCCACCACTGTTTCTATTTAAATCAGTGCATGTCTTCAGTTCGTATGGACAGTCGAATAGATAAAACTTATTAACAGATTAGAAATCCGTAGTAGGCTTTGGAATTTTGAAAACATAAATTCATGAGTTTAAAAAGAAATATCTCTTTTGAAATTACAGACAGTTCAATTTATTTACAAGTATCGACCTATATCCTACCATTCGAATAAGATCCCATTATTAAAATATTTTCAATATTTGCAACTTAATTTCAAAGACGTTAGATTATTAGAACGGAGCGTGTGCTCATTTATCATCGCCTCCTAACATACAATATTCGGGATCACAACAATTTCGTTTAATTTATCGTTGTCATACCACGCCTGGGGCGATGGGGGAACAAATGTAACAATAATGATTGGTACTTTAAAATTTAATCTTAGTAATGAGTGATCTGTGGAGAGCAATGTCAGTAAAATTATCAAAGATTCTGTGGTTGATGTTTTTATATGATGATCTTACTCTCAACTTATTGTGCTTTTCAAGGACGATGATATTTTGAACCCCTTGAAGTCTGAAGCCATTTTTTTTATTACCTACTAGTGACTAATCCTCGCTTCGCTCGGGTTCTTCCCTAGCTTGATTCCCCATACAAAATTTTATCCTCATTTTCACCCCCTTAAAATAGATAAAAAGTCGGGATAAAATCCTATGTCCTTCCCAGGGTCTCAAACTATCTTCTTACCAAATCTCATCTAAATCGGTTCAGTAGATCCAGAGATTACCCCCTACAACGTTGCAAACTACCAAACTCACAAACTTTGCCTCTTTATCTTATATATCTTCATTATAAATAAAAGACATTCTGACAAAAATACTTACGGATTTATATAAATATTTATCAGAAGAAGTTGAGTCAAGACCAATCCATCAGTAGCCAACATCTTTATAGAAAGTGAGTGGAAATTCGAGAAGGCACTGTAATAAAAAAGACTGATAGCTTTACGTTTCGAAGGTCTAAGCTTATAGGGTCCGTACTTCGGCATTCCATATTAGCAAACGTCCAACGCTCTTGATAGGAGCAATCTATTGCAGATCTGGGGGAGAAATGCTGAATCATGACATAAAATAAGTTTAATATGGATCTGTTTGATTTTGTTGGAGGCATATGATATATCTTAAGTTTTTCTTTAGTAATATTAACATGTTACCCCTTTTATCTTCCCAAAGACCATCATGCTGTTCGAATACTGTTTTGCGGACTTCATGTGACTTTTTAAAACTGTTTGATTCCTTAGATATGGTCGATTCAGAAACCTCACGATCATTTTCTTGGACGTATTATATCGTGTATATATAAAATTTGCAAATGAAGACCTTCATTTTGAATATCTCTCAAAATATACATTTTCCAAAAAAGTAAGTACCTATATAATTTAATACTTTAATAGTTTTTAATAAAACTTGTTAAATTTAGTCATTTATTAGATATTCGACAAACACTTATAATATCTCCATTTTTAAGCTATTAATACTCTTAAATCCGAACGAGTGAATTGGACGGCATAATTCCATTCGATGCGAATCGATCAACGCGGGATCTCTAAGTTGACACTTGTATGCCGATTTGTCACAGAATTGTCTAACTGGACTTAGATTTGTGATCTATTTACCCTTGTCATAATAATAATAATATAATTGTAAAGGGTTTATGGTATATTGTAAGTGGTCATTTCGCAGATAATAATAATAAATATGTTAGGACATTAACACACATCACCATCTAATTCCATGGTAAACTACGAGGCCTATGTTATGGTTTCGAGATAGTTGATACACCACACATATATAACTTTAAATACGTATATATTATAAATATAATCCATTACTGGAGTACAAACATTCGTTCTTATCGCACAAATGAATGTACCCACCGGGACTCGAACTCGCGATCGCTGGCACAGCAAGTAAGGTCACTACAAAATGAGCCAAACGTGTCGTCAAATGTTTGGGAAAATAAAAAATTAACAGTTTTTACACTCTTATTTACTCGTATCTTCGGTTAGTTATTTCGATCGTGTATCGCTCCAGAATAACGAGGAAAATTTAAAAAAATATATTTAATATATGCATAAGTCTGAATTAATTATAAGCGATAACAATCAGGTTGTCAGTAGATATTAATAAAGGAATAAACATGAGTTGGTAGAGATTTACACTTTTTGATGATTTTTGAGTTTTTATTACCTTTCGCCAATGAGAAGAATATTCCTTATAAGATGGTAATAGCTTAGTATCGATTATGTAAGCCATTAACAATCTAGTTTGACATAAATAAAATTATTATAAAATTACAAATTTTCAATTTAAAAAAAAATTCTAGCAGATCCCGCGGCTCCGCTCGCGCTAAAACTAAAAAAAACTCTAAGAAGGTAGGTTTCATACAAACTTTCATCCCCTATTTTACCCCCTTAGGGGATGAAATTCGAAAAATGCTTAAACATGTATTTATTTAATTTTTAATTTTATTTAAGAGCATTAATACCAAGTGTCAAGTAATTCTGATCATAAATATTTTTTGGATTGAATTGAATTAGATAATCTCCCGCGGTAAGAAAGTAGTCTATGTTCTCTCCTACCCTTCAACTATCTCCATACAAAAAATCTCGCCAATCCGTCTCTCCGTTTTGACGTAAAAGAAGGACAAACAAACACACATTCACATTTATAATATTAGTGTGGATTTAATTACTTCAATAAACCTTTTTGTAATTGTAAAAAACTCATTAGTTCTCGCAACAAAATGACTATTTTACTTCCAAGCAATTCTTCTTTAATTAATTCATTACCCTCATCTAAAATGTACACTTCGAAATGAAATTGTTATCCCCGACATGAAAACAAACACAAAAACGCAGTACAGACATTGCATAGAATACGAGTCCCCCGGGGCCCGAGGGGCCAAGGAATTTAGGGTACATTATCATACAGTCCTCTCTCTCCCCTATCAAATTTTTATGACTTGTAACTCCAAAACTTAAGAGTTATTTCTGCTTGATAGAAACCGGCTAACTTTGAACGCTCTGTAGTTGACAATAGGGTAAGTAATTTAATAGATGACGCGTTCGATTTACAGTAATGGACGGTGGGTGGAATTAAAAATTCGGTAGACGTGTTTCTTTTTAAGATTCTCTTCCCGTTTGGTCTTGTTAAGTTTGGATTGCAAAAAAATTCGGAGTTCTTTTCCTTGGAGTGAATTGACGAGGGGGTACTTAAATACTTGTTATGCGGTTTATATGTACTGATTATATGTATTATTTATTTTTTATTAAATATATGATAAAAAGATATTAATAATACGATATAAATAATATATTATTATGATTATGATATTTCAGGAAACATCAAGGTCCTCCATCTTTTGATGTACTAAATTTGGTCGCATATTTCTTTATCTTTTGCGATATGTTCACTAGAATAGAATGTAATTTTTTAATTTATAAAACAACTATGTAGCAGATTCGGCCACGCATTGTTGTGGTAGACTTATAACACTTTGTTTCTTTAGTTTGTGGGTAGAATTTATGCCCTTTCTCAGGTTCTCTCTCCCGATATGAAAATCGTTGATTTTGCAATGAAATTTGGGATGATGATAGCTGGTTATCCGGATCAACATATAGGATACTTTTTACTGCAGGAAAATATCTCATTTCTGAGAAATCTATACTAAATATTTTCGAAATCAGTGCCAGCCGACAATATTTTAAGATCTATATCATCGCATCGATAGAATATCTAATAGGTAAATATGTGTTTTACGTATCGACATATATTAGATTTGCTTTACATCGGCTGGCACCGACTTCGAAAAAATCTGATTAGGTATCTATTCTAAATAAAAACCCCCGTTTGGTTATTTTTTAAATTTTAGTGCTTGGAAGTCGGTTTTTATTTATTTTTTTAAAGTTTTTATATTATATATTAAGATGTAAATATTGGTTTTGTGGTTATTATTGAAAATCATGTCGTATTTAAGTGTAAATAGTTAACATGATAAAGTGTACTTTTTAATTAGACTTTCATATTACTTACGATAAGGAAACAAAAGATAAAACAAACAAAATTATTTCTTTATAAAGCTACTAAGTCATTGCGTGTTTGCGTGTAACCGAAATACCAAGTAAAAAATTAGTGAATAATTTATGTGTAACTTACTTTTTTACTACTAAGTATCGTATTATAGGTTCGATACTCGTCGTAAGTAATTTTAAAACAACATCATATATATCTTGTCTTCATAATATACAGATAATAATGAAATTCAAGAAATTTCTAATATGGTAAAAAGTATTTAAGAAATGTAGACATTTTGCTTGGGAATCCGAGTGAAGGGGGTTCGAATCCCAGGTCTTGCACCGCTGATATGTTTATGTGCAAATCATTTCCAACATGATTACCAATTGTCTTACGGTGAAGGAAAACGACGTGAGCTTTTTTATTATATTACATGCATATTTATTCCTATCGTGAGTACACGATATTAATATATACTAGCGACTCACCCTCACTACGCTCGGATTCGTCCCTACTTAGTTTTAACTTTTAGTATAGATTCCTCAGAGATGAGATATTTTCCCGCAGTAAAAAGTATCCTTTATGTTGACTCGGATAACCAGCTATCATCATACCAAATTTTATCAAAATCCCTCCAGTGCTTTTTCCCTGATGCGGTAACAGACAGGCAGACAGACAAAAATTTTAAAAACTATAGAGTCGGCCTCTGTATCGATAATAATGTCTATTTCAAAAAAGATTTTCCAAAAAATATTTAATGTACAGATTCGGTTTAGTTACAATTTTATTATATGTATAAAAGATTTAATCGAATGTTTGAAATGTACTTTAATCTTTTTTTAACTACCTATCGTGTCTAATTAAAACTATATAAATATGAAATTATAATAATCTATTACATATAAATAACATTAAAGTGTCTGTCTGTTATATAAAAAAAAAAACAAGTATGTTTTCTCAAGTATATAGAATTATTTATATGATACCAGTACCTAAACAAACTATTTTAAAAATTTTGTCTCTCTGTGTGTTTGTCTGTCTGTCCATCTATCTGTCCGTCTTTCTGTCCTGGGTAATCTTTGGTTTAACCGATTGTAATGGGACTTTCACTGAGAGAAAATAGTTTGTTAGGGCTACATATACTATATGTTTTGTTTCAAAATTTTTAGGGTTCCAGCACGAAAATCGAAAAGTCCTAAAAGTTACGCGAAATTTCATTTACATTTCTAGGGACGCACCTGAGCAATGCGAGGGTTAGTGGCTAGTTGAGTGGAGCACATGACAAAACTTAGACGTTATAGTGTAAATCCTTAATGCCTACAAGTAAAACCCTCGAGCTTTATGATACGTTTTGATAAGACCCACAAATTCCTGCAGGATAAAAGCACGTATTTTTTTAGTATAATTTTACATATAATTTAAGTACGATTCTATATCATTATTCTACCATTCTCGTATAGAAGGGGTGAATGAGCAAAACAAATTTATCGATCCCCAAGGATTTTTTCCGGCGTCACGCAACGTTTTACAACGGTGCTTGATGGGTCATAAAAGACCCTTCCATGAGTCATTTATGATTTGGAAAGTTCGCATATGGTGCTTTGAATTTGTCACTAGTTTCACGTTTTATGATAATTTCAGGGAAAGTAATTGGTGAAATTTTATAGTATCTGAGTAATATCTGGTAATAAAATGTTTAACTTGTTGTTAAAATAGTGTTATAATTTCGTTATATTATGGTCGAATCTACACCTCTAAATAAAATAGAAATACAATTTGTAAGTTGAAAATTGTCACCGCATATTCTTTACTTATTTTAATGCTATTTACATTAACCAAAGCTTAACTTCAACGAAATTATCTTGGCAAATAAAAGGAGTAGCAGTGATTTCTTACAAGCAACCCTTTTTTTCATATAGAACTCGATTACCTACATATGTCTTAAAGAAGCAGAAACGTGTATAAAGTATTAATTACTTAAAATTAATAGAAATATAAATAAAAATGCAATCTACTATACACATATAATAAAATTTAAATAAATAATTACTTGCGGTTAAATATAAATAAATACTAAATTTAATAAAATTGTTGCCGGATAGAAGATGATTCGATAAACCGATATTTACTACCCAACTATAATTGTACCATATCTCCGTTTAGTCATTTAAAAGATAATCTAATGTCATATATAATAAATGATAATGTCCTCATGATTAAATTCGGTAATGAGGGCCTATCTTACTGAGACTAGCCTGCGCAGGAGATAGTATAATGCACAAGTGTGTGCGAAAACACAAGTGCAGATTCATTTCACTTTCAAACTCCGATGGAATGACAATTCGATACGACCAGTGACAGATCAGGCATAGGATTTTCTATCTTATATCCAGGTCTTGTTAATTTGACTCTACATTAATTACCTATACACATATAGCTTTAAATATAAATCCCGAAAACCCAGTAAATCTACAACGATAGCTTGGAATAAACTAACTTATTCAACTTAAAAGCAGTCAACCAGTTTGCAACTATCACTATGATTAACGACTGTTGTATCGCCTTCGGTCCTACAGACCCAAATCCACTTTAGATTTGTTTACTCAAGTTTCAAGTATAACAGTGTACATTTAAATGTCATTAGAATAGCAGATTAAGCTTAGAATGGAATAAGTTTTTAATAGATTTTATTGAATTATTGTTTTATTAAAATTTTCCTGTTTTGTTCTTAGTTTTTAATAAAAGATATTTAAAAAAATTCATAGTTAGTCAATTTAAAATAAAATATTTCATATAAGACTATATATAAAACAAAATTATAATAAACAAAATTAAAAAAATAGATAGTCACAATCGATTTAGGCATTTTGTTTAGATACTGCAAGGGACAGCGATATCTGATTGAAAACTAAAATCAAACATTTCGAGCTAACCAGATCAATCCATCCTCAATCGATCATACAAGATGAACAATTGCCTAAACAACAAAAAAACGCGATAAAAACTGATGTGCTACATACAAATTTAGCCTAAAACGTGTCGTTAATCACAAACTCGCTCACTAAGCTATAGGCTGATACTGGGTTAAAAATCACTCTACATAAATCTGCGGGTTATCTGCCTAAATGACCCCCGGTTGCGTTTGCGGATGAAACGGTGTTGCTATATATTAAATGTTTTATTGTGAAGCTTCGATGGCATTTGTCAACTAATGTTTTGTGGTGCGGTGTATAGTACTGGTAAATTGGGATTAGAGGTGAATTTTCTATATAAAAAAGGCTATTTGATTATTTTGCAGTATACTTAATTACAGTTTCGATACTGAATGTATTATTTTACTTAATTCAATAAAAATCATGGAATTTTAAAAATATCTATGAAATATATATGAATTAATAGCTTGAAAAAATATGGATAAAATTGTACATTCGATTAATATTTAAACAATATTCTTTAAAATAAAGGTTCCAATTAAATTTTTTAGTATATTATTCACAAAAGATTTCACAAAGTGCTTCCATCTCTTACGTTATATTGAAGCAAATTAATTTAAAATCACAATGCCTGTAGCTGAATCGTTTCCACTTAAATCTATTAAAGATACATTTGCATTAAGCTTTTAATTGTCCGTAAAACGCTCTGCAGGAACAATAATTTTCTACGACGATGCTGTGACATTCTATGCTAACTTTAATTCTTATATATGTACATACAAGTATTATAAATATAACCAATATAAATTTTATTTTTTACTAGCGACTCACCCTCGCTCCGGTCTTGTTCGTCCCTAGGATCGTTTTAATGGTTTGTAGAGATGAGATATTTTCCCGTAGTAAAAAGTATCGTATGTTATATATTGATCCAGATAACCAGCTATCATCGTACCAAATTTCATCAAAATCTGTTCAGTGGTTTTCTAGTGATGCGATGCGATTCGGCCTCTGTATCGATAATAATGATTATTTCAATAAACTTTTTCAGGAAATATTTAATGTACAGATTCTACTCAGAATTTTATTACATGTGTAAAATGAACGATTTTTTTTATAAAAACAGTTTTAGAGTTAAGACTCCAAAAAAAAAAGTTAAGAATCCAAAAAAAAAATCACCATTCTAACGAATGGTGATTTTTTTTTTGGATTCTTTACCCATTATATAGTAGAATGTGGGGGATGAACCAAGCCTTGAGCGAAGCAAACATTTTAAATTGTATACATCGAGACATCAGATCTGTATTGGCCGTTTTTGGCTACTTAGTGGTATAGATATTAATTAAGGTTAAGAAATCGTTTGAAATTTAGATCTTTTCCCTATTCGTTTAAGTAAAACCCAAGGCGCCATACTATAATAGTTTTACGTGATATTTGAAACTACTGTGTATCTGTTAAGGCCAATTCTTCTTATTCTAACCTATGTTTTCATTTTAGATTTAAATTAATTGATTATTTTTTAATTGATTATATTGCGTACAATCACTCCGTCTGTAAGTACCCTTAGATCTATTAACAGCTGCACAATCTCCGCAAATGAATCTCCTTTTTCTTAGCAACTGTGAAGAGTTGGCTTTTATTTCCGTTTTGAAATCTTGTTTCAATAGCTCGAGTTAGTCTCATGATGTTAGGTTTTGTTCGACTGTGTTTTGATTTTGCCATAATGGATGAGGTTTTTCAGCGGTTTCTTTGAGAAATTTCTAAAAGTGAATATAAAATTAGTTAGTATTTGATTATTTTAGTTTTACTTGAAAATTTATTGCTAGGAAATATATAATAATAATAATATATTTAAAAATATATAATATATAAATATCGTATGGGATGATAAAATGTAGGTAAAAGAAAATTAAATATACACTAGGGCTGCTACTAAAAAAATATTAATGTAAAAAACAAACAAATAAAACAAAATTAAAAAAAAACATATTTCAATAAAAGAACTAATAACGATTTTGATAGTCTTATATTTTTTATGTATAAATATATAATATATAATCAAATCATATTACATAAAGCATATACATATATATTTATTATATACCCATTATGTAGCATGTTATTACTCACATAAGTTTGAAGTTGATTTGGGACTGAAAGTTTCTATCTACTTTAATATCTGTCATATTCATAGCGACGGTACCCCATCGAGTACGAGTATTATAATTACTTCGTATATAGCTATATAAGATTATAAGGAACTCGTATTATTTCTCCATACTTTAAGTAGTAGTAGCAAGTTTAATCACGTGACAGGTAAAAATTTCTTAAAATACTACCTTTAATACCAATCTGGTGAAATTTGTATTAGGAAATATAAGCTTTATTGATATAAAACAACTTGAGACTTAAAATGGGGATAATATTTAATTATGAAGAACTTAAATATGATGGAAAGAAAGCCAAGTTCAGTGCAAATATTATTTAGGGCGATCGTCAACGTCAATGAAAGAGTTGATCTCTGAATTTATACCAAGTGTCATAACAGCAACATTACTATAATAATGCACAAGGTACTTAAATTAGCTAAAGAGAAAATTTAATATTTTTTTATGGAATGGCATTCTTTCTATAATCTAGAAATAGGCTTATTAGTCAAATAATTTCAATAAAAACTAAATTCATTTGATATATATATATATATATAATATAAATGCACATAACAATGTAAAAAATAAATAAATTACTTTTTCATATTTCTTTTAATTACAAATTAGTAAAAATATAGTATTTAAATAAATAACAATAATAAATAAACTAAAAATTAATTTCTCGATTTCGCAAGTATTGATGTGTTTTTTATATACCTTTATAAGTTACTAGCGACTCACAAACTTTCATCCCTATTTTCACCCCCCATCCTATATCCTTCCAAGGGTTTCAAGCTATCTTCTTATCAGATTTCATCTTAATCGGTTTAGTAGTTTCGGAGCTTATTTGGTACAAACAAACAAAAAAATCTTTCCTCTTTATAATGTTAGTATAAATAAATAACTAGAAAAGTAATACGTTAACTACATTTGTCAATACAAAGAAAAAAGGCAAACAAAATTTCAGAACAACTTTCATCCACAAACTGGAAAATATTACACAATTTTCCTTTTATATAAATATACAATAACGAGAAAAGCCGCAGTTTTACATTATGTATATCCAGTTAAAACAATCAGACGTCGTTGCATTATTGAACTGTCCATTTTCCCTTGAGCCCCTCTAGTTGTCAATTTACCTCTCCCACCCCAAATCTGCATACAAGGGGGATGAGAAGGAGAGGGCAGATACACCGTGGTTCTGTAGCAACTATAACTTTTATACCCGTCATTGTCGTAATTGATTAATTGAAACGATGCAGCGTCGCTTTACAATGAAATCCAGATTTTTACTTTAGACTTTTTTAAGTGGTTTACGCGACGCTCTTAATATCTGTCAATCTGGCATTTTGCTGTCTACGGTGGGTTGGGCAGAAATGATTTAAATGTTTAATGTTGTATATAAATATACCTAGTTATGGAATTTTAATTCGCTCGTTAAAACACCTGTTAAAAAAATAAAAAAGGCTATATGCCTATATATAAAACAAAATAGGTATAATTAAATTGATATTCTCCTGACCGATTCCGGCCACGGCGGCCAATCTCATTGAGACTAGCCAACTGCGCAGGAGATATTATAGTGCACAAGTGTACGCGCAGACACAAGTGCACTCTCTATTCCTGTCACTCTCATACTCCGGTGGGACGACTGCTCGACACGACCGGTGAGAGTTAAGGCGCAGGACTGACGGCTTTACGTGCTCTCCGAGGCACGGGGGTGAAACACCGCCAACTTCTCAACTCCGGGCTATATGTATGTAGGTTGGAGATTTTTAATAATTTCTGCTTGCGCATTCGAAAAACTTTAAGCAATTCCGGTTTACATGCGATCATTAGTCCCTCCACGAGCGCGGACACGCCGGCGTTACAGTTAACAATAGATTTCTTAGAAATTTAATTAATTTCTTAGAAATTTACCTGAAGGTGTTAACAGTCTTATCTTTTGGTTTACTCAATTGCTTGAAAAGAATCTTTACTATAAACTCAAGCCCAAAATTTACGAGCAAGTTATACAATTTGCAGAATCGTTATTTTTTAGGTTATAGCTACGGAATTGTCTTACGTTTATTATAGCTAATTTGAATAAGGTACGAAGGGCATTTTATAAAAATGACACAACTTATTAAATAAGAAATAAGAAAAAAATCTCTTCTATAGAAGAATATTTTTCTTGTGTGTGTGTTTTTTTTCTGTTTGAACGCCTATATCTACCGCTCAGAACCCCACAGGTTACGTAACCCACACAGCGAGTAATTATATATAAATAAATTTAAGCTAAATTAATACGCATATGCAAATGACAAGTATTTCAGACCATCCAGAACATTTATCAAAAAAGTACTAGATACACAATTCCATTTAAAAATTCTCTTAAAACTGTCACCAATTGTATTTAGATAATTATTCCAGTTGAAATAAATATACAACAATGTAAATTGAACGTTAAATGTAAAGCTTATAGTTGTTTCCACATTTTTTTTTATATTAAAAGCGCGCTTTAATGTACAAGGGAGCAGTGAGAACATTTTTAGTCGTTGATTGTGTATCTATTACTTTTCTAATCGAAAATCCAGAAGCTCAGAATCAGAAAGAAGTGCTATTGAAAAGATCTGTTAAAAAATCACTAATCATAACACAAACTTCTTCTTCTTCTCCCTGCCCATTTCCCAATCACTTGGGGTCGGCGCAGTACATCTTCTGTACTGCTGATAGCATTTGGCAAAAGTTTTGCGACCGGCCGCCTGGCTGACGTCAACCCTGCTTGGGAATGCTATTGTCTCTCTTTGTATGAATGGTATCGCGGAAGTCTTATACGATGCACTTTCGATTTTTTTGTCTTTTAAAACATGTTTTTATACTGTTACTTAAATTTTTAATGTTACTTTCGGATATATTTTAAAATAAATTTTGATCACACATAAAATATTGTTTTGACGTTGTCAAATTTTTTCTAAAAAATCATAACACAAACAACTCCGATAAATTCTTCAAACAAGTTAACCATTCATTACATATTAATAAGCTCGGTTATATAACAGATAAACTTGCCATGACACCATGAGGGTCCCTATTGATTGATATCTTTTTTGTACGTATAATTCTAGTTTTACTTTACAGGGTGGCGCGTTAAATGATAAGTTATTTAAATAAAGACCAAAAAATATGTTGATGTCATAATAAAATTTGGAAGCTTCGTTAGTTAATTAAGGATTAGGGTCCAAATTTAAGAGAGAAGCGTGTTTAATTTAAATACTTATAGAAATCGATTCAAAAAATCCTTAATGAAAACAGACTTTTACAAGAACTTTTAAAAAAATTTTGGTATTCGTATAGTAATTTGTGTAGTGAGTGTGAAGAAGCTACCACCGGCTCAGGAGGCGATTCTGCTGGAGCTTTTTCTACTCTTATATTTATAAGCTTTTATATTGAATATATGTATTATACTTGATTATAAGATATTTCATAATATTTTTATTTTTTCGTTTTTGCCAAGTTCATTACGGCTGATTTAAAAAAGTAGGACTTTACTTATTATAAATCTATGAATAAATAGGTAAAGATAAAAAAGTTCAGAATCACATTTTGCTTTGTTTGTAAGCCGATATTTTTATTGAGTAGCTGTTTAGGTTTACGAGCTTTATCAATAATTTTTTTTAAGCAATTCGTTTTTTTATAGATATGTTTTCTTACTCTCGCTTCACTCGTTCACTCGGGTGCATCAGTATGAAGGTTTTAGTTTTACTGAGCGTAACCCTAATGCTTTTTCTAAAATAAAAGTAGCCTTAGTTACTGCCTATAACATCAGCTATCTGCCAGTGAAAGTCCCGTCAAAATCAGTCCAGCCGTTTTAGAGATCAGCCGGAACAAACAGACAGACAAAAATTTTAAAAACTGTGTTTTTCTTATAAGCACCATATATAATTTCATATGCATTTAGTAAAAAGCTGTTATTTCGACATTACAAATAGACACATCAGTTTTATTTATCTGTATAGATAATGATTATGATCGAAATTCGAACTCTAGTTAATATAATTACAGCTATATATTTTATTACTTACACCAAATCAAGACGGAAAGACGATAAGTCAGTGTTCCGAAAGATTAACGAAGTGAAATGTAGTGAGAGAATTAATGAACTTGCCCCGGCGTCAATTGATTGAATCAGTAAGATAGTCGAAACATGTTGCTGGAAATTTTCAATTATTTAGGCAAATATTTTATTTTATTTACGAACTAGCGTTTAACCCCCGCTCCGTTCGGGGTCGTCCCTAGTTAGGTACGTTTTAAAGCTTAGTATATATTTCTCACAGATTAGATATTTTCCCGCAGTAAAAAGTATCCTATATGTTGAACCGGATAACCAGCTATCATCATACTGAATTTCATCAAAATCTGTCCAGTGGTTTCTGTCCCAGACAGACAAAAATTCTAAAAACTATAAATTCGGCCCCTGTATCGATAATATTTCAATAAGATTTTCCAAAAAATATTTAATGTGCAGATTCTACTCAGAATTATTTTATATGTATAGATGTATTTTTCATACTCCTCCGTTCCCATATTACGACGAAAATGCTGTGTATAAGAAACTCTTGTTAAAAACATCTAAATTAACTTGTCCCGCATTTTTAATCTCTTTCCCGCGGGAACCGGTTTTCTTTTCCGAGATATGAAGTAGCTTATGTTATTTTTGTCTGAATTGTTTATTCTTAGTCTTTTTGCAAACTGGCGCTTACATTCCTCCTAATGCAACTAATATATGTTTATGAGGTGCTTTCTTCATAATAACTTCATAATAGACAGACCAACAGAAGGTTTTTATATTAACACATTTCACATAAAATTACTAATCTTCGCCAGTGTATTAAGTATTATTATAAATTTAAAGAAAACGTATATGTATATAATTTACCCATTTTTATCTAAAAAAAAAAAAAACTAGTTTCCATTTTTTTTTATAACACTAAAGTTTGTTAGTAGCTACTAAACAAAAAAAAAATAAAATTGATTGACGAATAGGAGAAAATCTGTTTGTCTTGTCTATTTACTATATATAGATTTTAAATACTATACATTGTTATAAGCATTATTACCTCTGAATTTACTCTTTATGAGGTAGACTACTAATAAATAATAAATAAATATGTTGGGACACTAAGACACAACACCATCTAGCTCCATGGTAAGCTACGAGGCTTGTGTTGTGGATACCAGATACTTGATACACTACATATACAACTTTAAATACATTCATATTATAAATATAATAAAACAAATAATATAATAAAACAAATAAGTATAACAACTTGAAAGGAAGATCAGAAAAAGTTAAAGCTCATCAAGTAATTATTGCGATAAACCCCTACCTACCCCTAGCATTTATCCGCCCTTCTTTACTATCGGTTGTGGAGAATTGAAAACTTTGTTTATTTTTATCGAAACTTTGTCCTTAATAAAAGTTTATCATTTTTATTATAGTGTACCTTCTTGCAATATAAGATCTCACTGCATTCACTAGATGTGAATTATAAAACATATCTATTAGGGTGGAGCGAAAAAATTTTTTTCTTAGTTTGGGTGTTAAATGTGTAGCTTACAAAAAAAATTTTTTTTTTCAAAAATATACTTTCACTGTAATACAAAAAAAGTAACATGTTATTTTTTCAACATTTTTTTAAAATTACAATAATGCAATATTACAATGACAGTTAGGTAGAACATGTCTATATTTGTCAATTCTTAAATGTTTTCAAAGATAATCAGTCGAAAAAAAAAACCATTCAAACCAAAAGTTTAAGTTGATTATTTTAAAAATCAGTGGTTCACATCAATATGTTGAGTAAAAAATTGAATTTTTTGTTTTAAAAATTTTGTTTTTATAAACTACAAATTCTATCTCCGAGCTAAGAAAAAAGAATTTTTCGCTCCATCTATGCCAAAAATAACAATGTAGCGTTATTGCATTAAAAATGGACAAAACGATAGATAGACATTTCAAGAAATCCACTTTCTCAATTATGATAATACTAGCGTTTCCCGCGGCTTCGTCCGTATAAACTACGTTTTAACCAAGTTATGTTAAATATTTTACAAGATTATGGTAAATAATCGCTACACTCCTACGGATCATGGTATGATTTTAGTTATATGTACTCTGTAGTACCTGTATGTACGTATAATGTGTGTATATATAGCCTTCCTCAATAAATAAGCTGTTTAGAAACAAACATTTTTTTTGAATTGAAGTGGTAGTTCGGGAGATCGGTCTGTTCGAACAAACAAAAACAACCCAGAATTTCTTCAGTTTTATAATATTAATGTATAAGTAGTAGATAAGTAAGGATAAGTATTAGTGATGATTTGAAATATTCATTTATTGCCCTAACACTTTATAAATAAAATTACTCTAGAAAAAATGGCGGTCTCAACAGCTAATCTTAGTGAGATTAGATTAACGCCGGAGATATGATAGTAAATAAATACAAGTATTCCTTATTTCTTTACCTATGATAGTCCTGCAATTCCAAAACGACAGCGTAGAGGTCTCCATTGCGCGGACAGCTTTACATACTCTCTAAAGTACAAAAATTAACACCGCCAACTTCTAAAATCTGGTAGGATATTGATAATTAATTTATCAAGAAACTCCAATAAATATTCCTTAAGTAAAACCTATGATCTGCAACAGTACCGTTCATAATTTTATATTTTTACTTGTTTTTGCTTTTATTTACTTTATATTCTTAAATATATAATTTAATAACAAGAGTTGAATATTAAATTCTAAACAAAAAAATATAAAACCTACTCAGCCGTCATCTCTTAGATATTAACAAAAGCAATATTATTAACTACTAGCATTGCCCGCGGCTCCGCCCGCGTTCAGATGACCAAAAACCTAATTCTTAAGTTTTACATATTAGTATACTCTTACAGTGCAGTTTTTGTATTTTTTCTCAGAAATGAGATATTTTCCCGCGGTAAAAAGTATCCTATATGTTGCCTGGATAACCAGCTATCACCATACCAAATTTCATCAAAATTCCTCCAGTGGTTTTTCTGTGATGCGGTAACAGAAACAGACAGACAGACAGACAGACAGACAGACAGACAGACAAAAATTCTAAAATGATTTTAAAAAATATTTTAAGTTAAAAATTTTAACACTAACTATATAGTATTAATTTTCTTTCTAATTTCAAACTTGAGTACAGTTCTATAAATATTTCAACTCAATATGAACTCTCTTAAGAATTTTCAAACAAAATTTTTAACATAAATCAAAGCTGGGATCGTGACTAGAAACACTTATTATAAAGCGATAAAACTCTACCGTCTTGAAATCTGTTACGAACTTAAACTTAGAAAATTTTAAGTTAATAATATAAATAATATCAAAATGATAAGAGTTGATTGGCATAGGTAGTCCAGTAGTGACGCGCTCGCTTGGGAAACCTAGAGAAACGGGTTCAAATCCCGGGTCTCGCTCCTCTGATATTTTCATGTGCCAATTATTTCCAAAATGATTACCACTTGTCTTAAGGTGAAGGAAAACATTGTGAGGAAACCTACGAGAGAACCTATCAAGTTTTCGAAAGACATGTGAAGTCCGCCAACCCGCACTCGGCCAGCGTGGTGGACTATGGCCTGATCCCCTCGTATTGAAGGGAGGCCCGTGCCCAGCAGTGGGACGTTAAAAAAGGGCTGAATACAAGAGTTGATTAGATGATTAGATTATAAATAAAAATAAACTGTTATTACATCAATATGAAATACGTTTCTAGAAAAACATCTCGTATAATCAAAGAAATAGAATATAATTACGAAATCGCAGACCGCTTTTTCAATTTTCGTTAATATTAGGCAGTAAAAGGTCAATTTCGTAGCAATTTTTGCTACAAATTCAGTAGACAGCTTAAAAGAGGAAACCAGAAGCGGCGTCACGTGACGGCACATAACGGAGGAAATTACCAACGGGGCCAGGAAACTCGGCACAGATCGTCAACCTTTTCCTGAAAATATCTTATATTTATTCTATTCTATTTGAGGCAGTGGTAGCCCAGTGGTAACGCGCTCGCTTGGGAAACCGAGTGAAGCGAGTTCAAATCCCGGGTCTCGCACCTCTGATATTTTCATGTGCGAATCATTTCTAATATGATTACCACTTGTCTTGACGGTGAAGGAAAACATCGTGAGGAAACCTGCATGTCTTAGAGAACTTAGCAAATTTTCAAAAGACATGTGAAGTCCGCCAACCCGCACTTGGCCAGCGTGGTGAACTATGGCCTGATCCCCTCGTATTGAAGGGAGGTCCGTGCCCAGCAGTGGGACGTTAAAAAGGGCTGAATACATACATTCTATTAAGACGACTATAACTAAACTTACTTTTACTTTTTATACTTAATAGAGATATTTTGAGATCGTAGCGCTTACCAGTCTTCTACTATTTTTTTTTTATATTTTTTTATTTATTATTAGGCAAACATACAGTGTTACAACACAAACAAGATATGACAATAAAAATAGTACATACACCAATGAAGTTTCCACAAACAAACAATTCATACAGTAAAAGAGTAGAGATTTGATAAAAAACCACACTTGAATTATGTTAGAAAAACATGCATTAATATAAGATATGGAGTTAAAACTATTTCTGAAATCGTGAAGTTATAACTCGTTGGCTCACAATTACAAGGTTCTATGTTGCAATTTTAGTACTTATTTAGTTATTAATGCTACAAGGTTCTATGTGTCATTAGCTACAGTTTTGCAAAAACAAACCACTAGATAGCGGCACTATAACTACAAAATATTCAATTTTACATAGTTCTATGTTTTTTTTTTTACGATAACAAAATAACGAAGTTCTATGTAAAAATTACTAAGCTTCATTAAAATGAACATAGAACCTTGTAATAGTAAGCCAACGATTATGTATATGTATGTACGAGTATGTTGGTATGAAAAGTGTTCTTACTAACAAAATATCTTTAATACAACAAGGCTCTTAGCGTAGTTTCACTCGGATATGTTCTATATATTTGTTATGCCTATAACATACAGGTGACGCCACCTTTTGGCAAACTTTATTACTAACAGTAACTAAGTACATATAATATATACTTTTACTTGGGTTACTCGGAGTCACAAGTCAGGATTTGGTGATGGGAACCCGTTAGCTCTTAAAACGTATTTTTATAGACATACATATGTATGTCCATACATATTATATATATATATATATATATATATATATATATATATATATATATATATATATATATTAAATGGGACATGTATGAATTAAGTGTAATATTTAGTGCCCTGCGGGTAACACGACGACTATTGAAAGACGAATTTCTATGAATTATTTACTGTCTGATAAATGTTGAGGTTAATATTTAACCTTTTACTCATACATTTATTTTCACCTCTTACTTATATGTACATTGCTAAACATAAATTTAGAAAAATATGTAATATTATTTTCTTAAAACATTTTTTATATAATTTAACTTTGAGTTTGTGATATATCAATTGAACGATTCTTTTTGCAGTAAAATATAAACTGTCACTGGGTATCGGTTATCCAGGTTATTGAACTAGATACATCTTTTTTTATGAGAGAGAATAATATAGAACTCCATAAATCCACTCATAAATAGTTTTTTACCTGATAGAAAAGGCTGATAAAGATACCACTTAACATAAAAAACAAAAGAAGTAAATAATCAGAAAACGCATCATGTCCAGTATTTGTTAAAACTGCTCTACATATATAAAAATTTTACTGATTTAAGTTTTTAATATTAATATACTATCCTATATCTTTCCCAGAGTCTCAAACTATCTTCATATCGAATTTCATCTAAATCAGTACAGCAGATTTTTAGTTTATCCATTACAAACAAACATACAAACATAAAAATTTATATCTTCATAATGTTAACTAGATAATTGTGTATGATAAGTTGGAATATTCCAACAAAATGTTTCGGACACCTGTACCAATCGAAAATTAATAACGTCGCACGCTCGTTGTTTATTGGTTGGGCTAATCGGATGAATCGCGAGCTCCGGCTTTTGTCGGATAAACGTTGTTTTCATTGTTTCATATCTGTATTGAAATTAAATTCGTAAGTGTTCAAAAATCATCTGATTGTAATGTATTTTAATACATAACTCGATACTCTTATCATTCTAAGATGAAAACATTCATAATTTTAATCATCCATCCATGGCCTTTCCATCTATTTCAGATGTTCTAAGCAGTGTATGGTGGTTACACCAATATTAATTTTAATAAGCAGTGGTTATTCCTTACTTTTTATATTTTTATAAAAGTACGTAGTAAGTGGACAACTGGTAAATCTATGCATATAATAAAATTCTAACGGAGTTGATATCTGTATCTGAATTTGTACATTAAATATTTTTTGAAAAATCTTATTGAAATAATCATTATTATCGATACAGAGGCCGAATCTATAGTTTTTAGAACTTTTATCTTTTTGTCTGTCTGTCTGTTACCGCGTCACGAGAAAACCACTGGACAGATTTCGATGAAATTTAGTATGACAATAATTGGTTATCCAGTTCAACATAAAGGATAGTTTTTACTGCGAGAAAATATCTCATCTCTGAAAACTCTATACTAAAGCTTAAAATGTAACTACGTAACGGGACGAACACGAGCGGAGTTAAGGTGAGTCGCTAGTACATTATAATATATTTTATTATTAAAGTATGTGGTAATACCTACTATTTGTTTCCCTAAAGATAAATAATTAAATAATAAACTAAGGAGGCCATTTCGAAGACAAATCGACAGTATTAAACTTTCATGTTGGTATCTATATGTAACTGTTACACACGGTTCTTAATTTTTTTACTAGCTTTTATTTAACTTGCAATATTTGTATGAATGTTTGTTCGCGACAAATATTTCAGCTGAATTAAAAAGCAATTATCCTCAACCGATTGAGCTGAAATTTTGTATACTCTTTTAGTTAGAATGACAATGTATGGTTAGCTAAGTGACGTAATTCTAAATCCAATATGGCTGACTATGTTTTTTTTCAAACTTATGTCCTGATATGGGTATCAAATGTAAGGGTTTGCTGAGAAAAATAAGAATAAATACCAAAAACAATATTAAATCAAACTAATTTATTCACAATTTATATGAAATAAAAGCTAGCTTAGAAATATTTTTTAATATTAATTTATTACAATTTTTGTCACTGCAAATACGTCTTGTCAACTTAAAACTTGACATTTTATTCTATCGATTAAATAAAAAACGTAAGAGTTACGTTATCATATTATTATTTTTTAAATCAGAAATGAAACGTCAGTGCCGATGCTTCATTACCCGCTGTTAATGGTGTTATGCTACAGCCATTTCTACTTAGCTTATAAAAGGAATTTTGCTTTACAAGAAAATCATGATTTATATGAGTAAAGAGATCCGCCCAGATTTCGTCCAAGTGTAAAAAAACACACATATAATTATCTACTATTATATATTTCATATACTTTTACCTCAGAGGGTGTCCTGTCAAGTATTTGTCCGATATTTGTTTCAGGACATACGGGTACGCGACCCCGGGTCCTCGAGCCACCACTATCATACCTTCATCCAGTCCATGATGGTGGTGTCCTCTCACCCCTCCCCCTCCTTTTCCCTTTTCCTTCTTCCTAACCTGTTCTCTATCCGTCTACCCCTCTTTTTGATCCATTTCCTACCCTGGTTTTACCCACGAAATGTGGGGTTTTGGAGGTCAGATGGCAATCGCTCCATTTAAAACCAATTTCGCCATTTATATGAGGAGAGTACAAGAGCATCATCCGACCGGTCCTTTTATACGGGAGCGAGTGCTGGCCAGCGCTATCTCGGCACACTCAGGAGCTTCACGTCACGGAGATGAAGATGCTGAGGTGGATGTGTGGCGTAACGCGGGCTGACCGCATACGCAACACGTTCATCCGGGGTAGTCTCGGGGTCCGTAACGTAGCGGATAAGCTCCAAGAGCGGCGTCTGAGGTGGTATGGCCATATCGCACGTCGGTCTGAGGACTATGTCGGAAGAAAGTGCCTTGATATGTCGGTCCCTGGAACAAGACCTCCCGGGCGCCCAAGAAAGCGATGGCTGGATGTCGTGAAGAAGGACATGAGAGTCAATGGACTTACACAGGATGACATCAAAGACCCTGCAAAGTGGAGGAGACTTAGCAGGAAGGCAGACCCTGGCAATAGCCGGGATTAATAATGCCAGGCAGAAGTAAGAAGAAGAAGAAGAAGTTATATATTTCATATACTTTGTTAGATTTACGCGAATTATTCACATTTTAAATATTTTTTTAATGGTTTTATTTTGATAGATACTGGTTCTAATCCCTTCTTTTCGATTATTATGATAAATAAAATAGTGAAAGAGATTTTTTTTTTTAAATTAATTTTTTCTTGGAAAAGTTAGTATCAGAAACAAATACTTGTTTACAGTTCTCAGTATAAATATGTATATAGATATAATAAACACATAACTAGCAAAACCCGCGCCTTCGTCCTCGTTCAATCTAAAAATAAAACTCTGTCATATAGCGACTCACTCTGGCTTCGCTCGGGTTCGTCTATGTATGTATGTATATATATATATATATGTATGTATATATATATATATATATATATATATATATATATATATATATATATATATATATATAAAGAATTAAAATAAATCCAAATCGGATTATTAGTTCCTGAGATTAGCGTGTTCAAACAAATAAATAAACAAACTCTGTCCCTTAAAATATTAGTATAGATGTATATGGGATATACATAGATAATTTGTATTTATATACGTAATGCAATTTATGTATGTATATATGTATGAGAGACAATAACCTTAATTAACAAGTATTTGTTTCAAATATTTCTTTATAAAGATCCCGTATGTAGAGCAATTGTAGCACATAATTACATTGCATAACAAATTGCGAGTGCCTCCAGAACTGACGCTTTCGCTTATTTACTGGTCTTGTTAAATAAGTATGTGATAATATATTGAAAGATATGTAGATAAGTATTGGATATTCGTAGATAACTATGCTTCTTAATTAAATGCAAAATAATAAAATTAAGATCTACAGTTTTTTAAATTTTTGTTTTCACGTCTTTCTTAGAATATTCTCCCTTTTTAGGGTTCCTTACCCGAAGGGTGCCAACGGAACCCTATTACTAAGCCTCCGCTGTCCGTTCGTCCGTCAGAAGGTTATATCTCATGAAACGTAATAGGTAGAGAGATGAAATTTTCACAGAGTATATATTTGTATTGCCGCTATAAAATAAAATAATAAAAAAAAATATAAGAAATATTTTAAATAAATATAAGATTTATTTTAACAATCGATCATAGAATTTAATATACTATATGTATACATAATATAGTAAAACTCATTTTAATAAAGAGTACATGTACGATGGTACGGAAACCTTTATGTGCGAATTCGACTCGCACTTGACCGATTTTTACTATTATTTCCATATTCTATTCTTCAACCGACTTTAAAAAAGAAGAGGTACTAGTTTCGAATATACGTTTTAAAAATATTGAAAGAGCCCAATATGCCAAAGAGAATCGAACCTGTGACCTCATTTTACTAATCCATTTAACTCAGTCAGCCCTTAACTGTATTGTTAACATATTTTACATAACAATAAAGAATTCAAGTGGCTATAAAACATCGTAGTTTATAAAGTGAGTAGATGCGTGGAATTGGCAATTTCTTTCATTGCAACCACCTGACGCCCGCACACGCTATTGGCACTAGCCCGTTCCTTTTCACTGTATTCAATTCGTTGTAAGTAATAAGCCCTTTAGTTTTAACAGGCTTGAAATATCTTATTTAACATTTTGATTATATATAAAAATATATAAATATGTTGGGACATTAACACATAGCACCGTCTAGTTCCATGGTAAGCTATGAGGCTTGTGTTATGGATACCAGATAGTTGATACACTACACATATATGACTTTAAATACATACATATTATAAATATAAACACACATGACTGGAATACAAACATTCGTGCTCATCACACAATTGATTGCTCCCAGCAGGACTCGAATCCGCGATCGTTGCCATAACAAGTTGGGTCACTACAAACTGAGCCAAACATTGTCGTCAAATAAACAAGAAATAAAATAAAATATACATACAAGAAATATATCGATACACATCGTGTTGAAAATGATTCATTGAATTAGAGAATTTGATTGAAGATATCAGAAGTGTGAGACTCGGAATTCGAACCCGCTTCACTCGGTTTCCCAAACGAGCGCGCTACTACTGGGCTATCACTGCTGTTTTATTTATATATTACATACAATATTATCTCGTAAATTGACCAAAAACAAATGAACTATTTTTCCTATTCTTCATATTTTTATTATATTTATGGATTATTTTTTTAATAAATAAGTATTTTCCAAACAATTTCCAGGAAAACATAAATAAATATATAAGTAATACCTGAGCTTATTAAATATACGTCAACTTTAACAATGCGGGATAAGCTTTATCTAGTTCGATCAAAGCGTCAGGTGGTGGGAAATAAAGAAATTGGCAATTCCACGCCTCCACTCCCTTTATAAACTAACACGTCTGATGTTGCTGCAAATGATTCGCTATTTTATAGCCACTTTAAAAATTCCTTATGTAATTCAATGTGTTTTCTTTCTTAGAAATAAAATTGTTGTTATCTTGTTCTTTAAAATGAGTTTGTTGTTTGTTTATTTTAAGGTTATTTTTTAGAACAACAAGTGCTTCTTTCATTTCTCTTTTTACTTTATTTGTTTTAATCAAAAATATTAATTTGATTTTTCTATATACTTATCTATAGTTTTATCATAATAGGCTTAGAAACTTTTTCTTTTTATTGGTACTAGTTTCCCTTCGAAGCTTTATCCATACTAATAATATAAATGTGGAAGTCAATTTGTCTGCTAGCTAGCAAAAAGCTTTTCACGCTTAAACTACTGAACAAATTGCGATAAAATTTTGCAAGTATATAAATTGCATGAGGGTGGATATAGGTTATCTTTGATCCCCAGTCCGCTTATTATGCGAGCAAAGCCGCGGGAAAAAATTAGACAAACTTAGACAAGACTACTAATTAAAAAAATATGGAAATGACATATCCATAATGTATCAGATGATACTTTCTTGAATTTACGATTTATTTATTTAGTCAAAATATTGCATTCTCATAAAATGTTTATGTAATTTTATATTACACTAGCGACTCATCTTGCTTCGCACGGGTTCGTCCCTAGGGTATGTATACAACTTCCCTATTTGAATATTATATATGGATATTATTAAATTTTTCATTGGTTTTAATTTTTTTTTCGTGGGACCCAATTTTTTTTCTTAAATAAAAGTAGCCTAAGTTAACGCTTATTACATCAGCTATCTGCCAGTGAAAGTCCCGTCAAAATCGGTCCAGCCATTTCAGAGATTAGGCAGAACAAGCAGACAGACAGACAGACAGAAAAAAATGTAAAAAATATTGTTTTGGTATATGTACTGGTATACATCCATATGCATTTAGTAAAAAGCTGTTATTTTGACATTACAAGCATACACTTCAATTTTATTTATCTGTATGTATAGACTAGTGACTCATTCTCGCTTTACTCGGGTGCGTCCCTGGGTGCGTTTTAAATAAATATAAATAATTATAATCCATGTATTTTTTCGTTAATTTGGATTTTTTAATAGCTATTCGGGGCGGAGACAAAACCAACAAATCAAAGATCATAGAAATCGGTCTAGCCGTTCTTGAGTTATAAATGGTGTAACTAACCCGGCTTTGTTTTATATATGTACATATACTTAGAAATTATTTAATTTATTAATCATAAACATTCCGTATCTATCCTCTATTAAACGTGAGCTTCTTTCAGGTTACGATTCTCTATCCCGGTAAAATTTTCTATCCTGGGTTCAATCCGCCCAACCAGTGTTAGCAATCCTCACGAAGGCGTCTGCCCAGCGAGTCACGGGTACACCCACCCTAGTTGCTGTTTCCTCTTCAAAACTCATCAGAATTGAAGGATCTACGATAGACCTGATTAGTCAACTTGCTGCCATTTCAGTATCAAGTTATTCTTTTTTCAGTCTTCAGATTTTCTTGTTTTAGCAAATATGCGCATTTGTAATTAAACATTTGATTCATATCGGCTAACAAAATCGCAGCGTTAGTTTTCAAAGACTACGTGCTACAAGGATATGAGTAAAGCGATGGCGGACCGCTAGTATGGGATAGATAGTATTTGGTACACGTACACACTTGGCCGTTCAGCTTCTAAGTCTAATAAAGACCCATGGAGAAAAGTTGGAGGGCTTAACTAGTTTTTTAATAAAACTAAGAGGGCGACTCTAACAAAACAACTTGAGCTGTTGAAATTAAGCAAAAACGAAATTAAAAGTCGACCGACGGACTTCTTAGCGGATACACTAATGAACAAACTTTTATTAGTCACTGCGAGAGGTCACTTTGAACGTGGCCACAAAACAAGGGTTCTTTAAAATTTATTTGTATCTCTGAACTGTTTAAAAACTTGCCATTTATGTCTTACACGAACGACACGTAATTTTAATTTGCAACTTTTATTTTTTTGAAGAATTTTGTACATAATAATTACATTATACGACTAATCCATACTAATATTATAAATGTGAAAGTGTGTATGAAACCTACCATTTTAGAGTTTTTTTGTAGTTTTAGCGCGAGCGAAGCCACGGGTACTGCTAGTATAATATATGGGACTACTGTTACAAAGGCAAAAGTTCGTGAGTAAATAAGTATCTAAGTATGTTTGTTTTGTCTTCATGCTGTAATATTTCTATTGTGTGAAATTCAAAATAGATTAACACATAGGGTCTCTTTATTTTTTTTATTTTTTTTTGGCTTAGTACTTACCAAGGGATGTAAAAATTTTTTGGTCTTATTATGAATCTTAGCAATCTTAATCTTCCCAATCTTCCTTCTCATGGCCTAAACTCAAGGCCGAATCTTGATAATGTTTTATTTTCGAAGAAAATAATTTTTTGTTTTCATCTTTGTTGAAATTTATATTGCTTTGAAAGAAAAATTATACTTCCCACGCTTCAAAAGTTCATTTCTCAAAAATTATACAAAATTAATGGCACATAAAAACAACATTACATTGTATTTTGCGTAAGTTAGAAAATAACAGTTGTCGAGGATAATTAATAGGTCAATTTTGTTAAAAGTCGTTATCAAGGTTTGGGCGAAATTATCTTTAACTAGTGACTTATCGTGGCTTCGCCCAGGTCCCGTCCTGGGTGCTAGGTACGTACATATAGCTTTTGCAACGTTTTAACAGATATTCATATGAGGAATCATTTTGTAATACATTGTTTTTATAATACTGTATTTTGTTTACGCGGCGCATGCCAGTAAAGTTCTATTCGACATGACATTTTCCAATATCTTCGATATCATCGTCATACTTTAGCCAATTTACACATAATCTTAATAAATTATATACCTAAGCCTATGTCATGAATCACTCCATCCCTTGGTCAAAACCGTATGAAAAACCGTTCGGTAGTTTTTGAGTTTATCGCATTTAAACAGACAGACAGACACGTTGGGGGTTGTGTTTTATTGTAATGATTTGATATAAGTTTTTTTTAAAAATCCTACTAATAGAAATAGAATAGAAATATTTATGAATTATGTTGGTAGTTGTTATTTTTTATTTTACTTGAAAGATTCTAATAATAATGCATACTAAGTATAAGCGCCGTATAGTCTAAGATCCGACGAAAGGTTGTCCTTTACTTAACTGCTTACAACAAGTATATAAGGTAAACAAATAACATTGTGGTTAAGATTATAATTTTTCTTGAAGTTTTATTAAATACTAGCGACTCACCCTCACTCTGTTCGAGTTCATCCTTAGGTACTTTTTAACGGTTAGTATTGATTTTTTAGAGATGAGATATTTTCCCGCAGTAAAAAGTATCCCATATGTTGACCCGGATAACCAGCTATCATTATACAAAATTTCATCGAAAGCTGTCCTGTGGTTTTCTCGTGATGCGTTCCCAGACAGACAGACAGATAAAAATTCTTAAAACTATAGAATCGTCTTCTGTATCGATAATAATTACATTTTCCAAAAAATATTTAATGTACAGATTCGACTTAGAATTTTATTATATGTATATAGAATAAAAATAATTTTGTCATACAAAAAGTTATAAGTCCTTCCTTCACCTAACTCTTTATAAGTTTTAGTGCCTCACACGAAAACATAAAAAAGAAATCGAAACACACCAATGATTTAAACTTCATCCTTATCTGAATCCATCTTATAAAATTGGCAATAAAATGTACGTCGGGCAACAAATCCGTAGCAATCTTTCTTTACAAAAGTTCTCTGGAATGTAGAGTACTGCCAAAGAATGTATATAATTTAAATTTCAGTTATATTTGTTTAACGTACATATTAGATACTAGCGGCTCACCCTTGCTTCGCTCGGGTTCGCCTCTAAACAAAACCAAACCTATCCCACGAGAATCTTACACTTTTCCGGAATTAAAAGTAGCCTATGTATGAGCTATATTATTATAAAGTTTCATTAAAATCCATTTTCTAGTTTTTGCGTGAAAGAGTATACATAAACATCTATACATCCTCACAAACTTTCGCATTTATAATTTTAGTATTGATTATCAATTGTTTTAAATGTATTTTTTTTCTGATATTTCATGAAATTATATTTTTTGTGCAAATATTTAAGTCTTCATTAAAAAAGTTTCTAGCATACAAGAAATTTAACTGGTGTTCGCCAAGTAGTCGAAATTCGATCATAATGTAATCATTATTGAAAACTTGAGGAAAATATATATCAATAGCATTGACTTATTTGTATCTTAAAAAAACTGTTCCCAAATATTTTTTAAAATAAAGCTTGTCAATAGCTACTAAACAAAAGAAAATAAAATCGGTTGACAAACAGAGGAGACAAAGGTTATACTATCTTTGCTTAAATGATTATGATCCAATATCGATCACTTTTTTTACGTTGGGAAATGCATTTAGGTACGAGGTGTAGGACTCATCGGCTAAGCCAGTACTACCCACTAAAACTCAACGAATCCTCCTCCATCTAAATGGAGCGTCGCAGAATCGCTTACACACTAAGTCACGACGCCTCGACGGCAGGCCTGCGTGAACAGACCACAACAATCATGGGGTTGTTCCACAGTCTACTCTGCGGTCAGAGGAATACGAAGAGCAATCCGCATGGTACACTGCCCACCGAGGTGGGCCACTTCCCTGTGCGTTTCTTGGTTTCGCGCCCGGCTGGATTGCCGGGCACTACTGATTCCCTCCACCGCGACTGGGTGAACGCACGTGGGGGTGGAGTGGGAGGAGTGGGGGGGGGGGGGTGTTTTTCGACTTTTGAGCGAACAAAAGCAATAATAATCAAACTACATGGATTTTAGAATAATTAACTTACATTAGTACGAAAGAAATTAACAGATCTTTGCTTTTTGTATATGTATAGTGTACATACATATTTATAGTGTACATAACTATTTTAATTTTTAGCTATCCCAAATGTTTTATCAAAAGGATCCATCCCTCGACAGTTTTTAAGTAAAAATTAAACCGTAATGCACTCCTTTAATGGACCATTGTAGAGGATAGAATCACAAAATGGCCGTAAGTGCTTGAAATGTTTATCACAACAGTCTAGGTAAGTTTTATTTATGCGAAAACTTGTTTCATTTTTCTTTCTACAGCTGTTTTGTATCGCTTCAAGATATAAAAATAATAAAAATAGTAGATGCTTATTTTCAGGAATCATATTTTCCACCGACTTCCTCAATAAAAACTTTTTAACAAAAAAATAAAAGCAGACTTCAAAAAAAAGCACTAAAAAGTAAAAAATAACTGATTGGTAGTTTTCATTTACTATACATACCTAATCAAATATTTTCGAAGTCGGTGTGCTTTGCTTTGTATGGCTAGCACCGTCCCATTTAAATTTCAAAAAAAAAAAATACATTTCCTAAGGGAGGAAAAATAGCTAATGATGAATTTAACCTACTTCTAATTATCATATTGACTTGAAACTTTGCAAGTGTTTCTATTTCCGTTGATAGTGCAGTGTTTCGGTATCGTTGACCTGATCTGATGGTAAGGCCAGAAGGTGGATAGGTGGAACTCTTCAACGGTTAACAGTAGATATTTTGAGTTTGGGCTTATTTTGTTTGATTTGAAAGGCTTTAAAAAGTTTTTATTTACATACGATTTTAGGTAATCTATCCAAAACTAGCTAAAACTAAGCTAATTTTTGTACTTTTTTGCTTGTAGCTATAAACTGCGGCCGTATGCTCAGACAGACTGACAAAGTCAGAAATTAGCACGTAATTCAAATATTACTCGTATATAAGAAAAAGAAAGAGCGTATTACTATTATTACTTTAACTACCAACTCTGTAGTGTTTGGGTAATGTATCGTTTTAAATCGAGCCGCGTAAACTAAATGCCACGTATAAAAGTCGGTAAGTGTATTCCGTAAGAACTTTTACAACTCGATAACTGAATCCGCTACAGCATATAATACAACTGTATGAAGCATTATCGCGGATTCAGCTATCGTATATTATAAAAGTTCTTACAGAATAGACCTTAAGGGTCAACTTGACTAAGTTCTTTGTTGTCAAGTATATGAGCGTGAGATTAATAATTTAACTTTAAATTATACTTGTCTTTGCAAAGAGAATTTCCTATTTAATAAATCTGATTTCTTGGTTATATATATATATATATATATATATATATATATATATATATATATATATATATATATATATATATATATATATATATATATATATATATATATATATGTGTCGTGTTATCCATATACTACGAACATCATCTTTGGTGGTTACTCATCTTGTGGGCGTTATCAGGGCTCAAATAATTAAGTATTCAGTGCTCAATACACAATTTAATCAGGGAAGTCACAATGCTACTTGAAACGGTAATTCTAATGATTTAGAGCTAGCGGGTTCACAGTCACCGATCATCGACTTCCAACTACAATATCAAACATAACTCTCTATGATCCACCATGATCAACCAACTTTACTAAACCACGTATCTGCAAAGAATGAATGTCGTGATGGCGTCTCGACCCCGCTCGAGACTAAATCTCTGCTCTAAATTCAAAATAACTTTAAAAGCAATAAAAAGTAAATTAAAGAACATAGTGACTTTAAACAATAATAAGGTTTCATAACAGAAAAAGGTAACTAAATCCTCCTCCGTCTCGGCCATCCTGCTGTTCACACGCCCTCGTGTGATCTTGAAAGTCTAGCATAAACGTCATCTATAGACAGAAAAAGCAAATTTTAGAAAACATAGTTCGGCCAATCCTGGCCAAATATGACCACAGTGGCCAATCTCACTGATATAATAATTGGTGCAGTAGATATTATCTTGCAAAAGTGTACTTAGTACAAACAGACACCAGTTCACTCCCTATTCTTTTGACTCTAAATTCCGATGTACGAAATATCAAAATGTGTATTGGCTCCTTTTTTAGCCTTATATGTTATCAATTAATATAACGATTCACATCATATTTTACTTATTCTCTCTAAATAGTTTTCTTTAAGACAAATTTCTCAAAACTTAATATTTAAACTGACTGAAATACAACTTACCATTGTGTACAAGTTACAGAAGTAAGTGTCTCATATTATGTCAATCAAGTTAAGTTGGTGCTACACAAATCAATCGATGCGACACAACCCAACCGATGCCACACAGACAACTCTCGCCATTCAGGCTACATGTGCCACCAAGTTACTTTTGCCACACAGGCAACTCTAGCCACTCAGGCCAGTCGCTGCCTCACAGGCCAGTCGCTGCCTCACAGGCCAGTCGCTGCCTCACAGGCCAGTCGCTGCCTCACAGGCCACTACTCCGGCGACTCTCGCCACTAAAACTACATTTGCCACACAGGCTTGTCAATGTTACATAACCTCGTTAATTCAGTCACCCTAGCTTGTGCTACGTAGGTTCATTAATGTTAAGCTGCTAGATATTATTGGAAATAACTAAAATTACAACCGTCTTTAACGGTAGATTCCGATATCAATTGCCTGACACATCTAAACAAAACGGAAACGTCTCACCATATAAAATTCACATTAGATTAAATGAAACATCCACAGATATCCATTTTTGGCATAGCCCAAGCATCTCCGGACACCGTCTTCTTTTAGGGCGTTGTATACATCTCATGTGGTCTGGCTTAGCGTGACTTATTTATCTGGCTGAAGAAATCGTCCTCTCTACGCTAAATACATATTTTGAACACTTGAAACAAAGCACCTGAAAATTCATATTATTTAATATTGTGCCACAGTTGTTATTACCATCGGCCCGATCTAATTATGCTTAATCTTTGGACCAAATAAGGACATCTGAAATCGGTATTATAATCAAAGATTTCTATCTTAGCCTGCGTATGAGAATGTCTTCGGAGTGTACACAAACATTAGTTTTTCGCTGTATCACCATTAATACAGTTGACTATTTCTCATTTATATTTCTTTTGGAACATCTTTTACCTGATGGACTGCTAGAAATTTTTTAAATTAGTATCAACTGCTAAATAAAAATTTTATAACCGAAATGAATACGTAAGTTAAAGAAACTATGTAATTTTCCCAATATAATTCGCAAATATCGTCTGTTTATTTTCCGTCGATAAATAGTTAAATCTGTTAGTCAAATCTTTAAACAAAAATATCAACTCATTATTTTCACTTTAGAAATCCTGAAATAAAGAAAAGTACCTGGGCGACCGAGCTTTGCTCGGAGTTGTTGGCCAAAAAAAAAACATTAAAAAAAACAAACTAAGAATTTGAATAAATACAAAAAAAAAACAAAATTAAAAACTTTGTGTCCGACCGGGATACGAACCCAGATACCTGTGGTTGTCAAACTTGCGCATTGGCTGCTTAACCATGATGCTTATATCTGAGCGTGCGAAATTATCGAACATAATATTTTGCGTGGAATTATTAATTTATTAAAATAATGCAAAAGAAATCATAATAATAATAAAGCTCTATTTATTTATTCATTTATTTATTATAAAGGCTTACTAACTAAATTTACATAAAAACATTTATTTAACATTATAATTTAAAAGTATGCACAGCTTTTTATAAAAGTATTCCATTAAAATTTTATTTGGTTAAGAGTATATAAGGAGCCATTTTAGTTGTACAATAAAAAAAATGCCTATATCACATTGCTGAAATATAAAATTATATAATTTAGTGACTATTTATTAACTTATAATTTTTTAACTAATAATTTTGTAATCTGGAATTAAATTATTTTAGAAATCTTCATATTATTTGAAATGATATTGTATATATATAAATTAACATTAACAAATAAATAAATAAACAATCACAATAAATTAAATAATTCAATTGAGTAAATACTAAACATTTCACAATAATAAATATAAATAAAATTTCTTTCCATACATTAATTCTGACAATAGTTATAAATTAGGTATTTAATTTCATAATTAAATGTATTTATTTAGTAAATGTCTTTTTCATGTATAGACCCCTCTCGGTTAAAAGCCTCCTCCAAAGTAGTCCTGCATAGAGCTCTCCGTTGGAGATTATGTTTGTATGATTGCAAAGGGTTTCTTTTCAAATTTTGTTTTCAATATATAATTTGTTTCTGATATGCCTATAAAGTTTATAATTTTATCTTTGTGTTCTTTTGATTTGTTGTAGGAAATGCTGCTTTTAATTCTAGAAGTTTTTTTGGTGATGATATGTATACCTTTGTTCATTGTATGTCTGTTTTTCTTTGGAGGGTTACGGTCGAACTCCCCCATAGTGACCGGCCATACTGGTGGATAAAGATGAGGAGGTTCCTACGGTGTTTAATATACTGTATCTTGCTGTGTTGTTTTTAGTTGTT
The DNA here is from genome assembly GCA_951806755.1 of Brenthis hecate. Lineage (NCBI taxonomy): Eukaryota > Metazoa > Arthropoda > Insecta > Lepidoptera > Nymphalidae > Brenthis > Brenthis hecate. Next base: position 6,582,687 of record OX638265.1, on the reverse strand, counting down.
CCTGGTTATCATTTGTGTGGTTGAAAGTTAATTTTGGTTTTTGTAATATAAAGTCTTTAATATTACCAGGTATGGTTTTCTTTGTATGTTGTTTATTTGTTAGTTTTTGTTTATAATTGAGGTAAGGCGTTTCTGGAGATACAGGCAGACTTCTTTTTTATTTCCGTTTAGTTTAAGACTATTTTTTCCTCTAGTTCATGATAGGATTTTTCACCTTCTTCTACTCTGAACATAACCAAGTTCTTGCGCCTAATATGTCTTTCTAAATTATTTATTGAGGTACTTTGTTCCTGGATTTTTTCTCAAGAACTTCAATTTTTATTTTTAACTGTTTAAATTTCTCATTTAACTATATTATTGTTGATTGTATTTTTAATGTCTTCTTTCATTTCTAACATTTCTGTTTCCTGCTGTCTTATGTCTTGTTGCATGTTAGTTATTAGCAACATTTTTATGTCCTCCATCTTAAGTGTGAAGTTGGAAGTAGAATAGCTGATTGAAAAAGAGCACCAATTATACCTAGTTGAATTGCAATTTTATACCGAGTACCTATTAGTTTTTGAGGTTATAAACTTATGTTTTAATATTTGACGCTTTCACTTCACAAATTATTTTGTTTTATTGTCATCACACACAGAAAAGATGGTTTTGCACTGATAGTATCTTTAAGTTATGTTTGTCACTTTTGTATTTGTTTGGTAGGTGAATTTTTAAAAGCTCATTTGTTCTTCAACACATCAAGACTTGGTGATGTTTACATATTGCCCATAGGATTTATTTAAAAATTTAATATGTTTCTTTAGATTATTTTCACTTAAATATATTTAAACTTGATGTAAATACGGACACGATGTTGACAGTTGCACAGTGGCGCCGCCTACTCACCAGAAGTGACAATGCAAAAATTGTGAAAATGCAAAAGAAAATCGCATGAAAATTCGAAAATTCGCGTTTTTCCAGATATAAGACTAATCTAGATCGATTTATCGCCCCCGAAACCCTCTGCATGCTAAATTTCATGAAAATCGTTGGAGCCGTTTCCGAGATTCAGATTATATATTGATATATCGTCGTTGAAGTTCTAACACCACGTAAGTCATTTTTTGGCGGTTTTGACATTTTGATGCCATTCGCTAGAGAATCGGAACACGCATCGTTTGAGCCAATCAGAAAAAAGTATTGGCCAATAGAAACTCGTGAAATGAAGAAAGTGTAACTACACGGGATCTACCAAATGGCCGTTATATTTGGAAACAGTACGTAAGTCACTTTGTGCCATAGTGTGTTATGTACTGCACGGTTGCTCCTGACGATTAGAGGAAAAAAGGTAAGAAAATATTACTGTGTTATTAAAATCTGTGCATTTTTTATTTTTAAGATATTTTTAGTATTTATATTTGATGTTTTTATATTGTTATAAGCTTAATTTAGTTAGTTAATGCTATTGAAAGTTTGGGTACTGACTTACGTTGTGTTGCTCTAAGGTTCGAAGTTACGTGGTGTTTTAATGTAACGGTTTTATGGTTTACCTAACGATCATATTTTAATTTTTAAGTTAAATAGTAAATTATTGACCAACATAAAAATTTTTGATAGTAATGTAGATGTTTTTTAGGCAGTGAAAGTATATTTATTCATTTAACAGGTATTATAATTGTTTTTGTTTCATTTTCAGAAAAAAGAATCAAAATGAGCAGTGACGAAGATGAAACTATACTTGAACTCTGCAAAGAATTAAAGATAAAAATACCCCCAAAAAAACCAAAATCAAGTCCACAATTCTATACACCCAATTTCAAACCTTGAAAATCTAGACCTTAATAATTTACCTAATATATTAATATTAGATAATAATGAAAATACAATAGCTTCTGATTTAGTTGCACAGACTTCACAGCAAATTTTAGCACACGATAATTTAAATATAACTACTGAAAATGTAATTACTACATTAGAAGAAGTTGATCAGTCTGCATTGATAATAACAGAAGAAGTAATAGAAACATCTATGATACAAGAACCAGAAGAAATGCTTGAAAAACAAACACGAGTAGTATCTTTAGAAGAAATGAGCTCCGAGAACGTACCTGATCTAACAACTGTAACGGATGGATTAACTGATAATGAACAGAATTTAATTCAAGATGTTGATAATGTAGAAGTTAATGAAAACGAAAAATCAACTAACAACGAATATTTTGGAGATCTTAATTCTAAGCGTAAAAGAAAATCTAAAGGTCAAGTAAAGTCGGATAACAAAAGGGAGTGGACCAAAAATAAATGCAAAAAACTAAGATTAGAGGGAGAGTCGTACATGGGATATCGGCGAGATAGCAAGCAAGAGAAGTTTCAAGTATTACATGATGTTATGCGGCCTGTGCGTGAAATAGGACCTCGTTGCTTTTCTGAGTTTTGTAAGAAATCCAAACTTCGTGGATGTAACAACATAGCAGAGACAGAGAGACAAGAAAATTTTTATTATTTTTGGAAACAAATGGACTGGTCTCAGAGGCAGCAGTATGTTGTTTCTAATGTTGAATGTGGAAATAGAAAACAAATAAAGAAGATAGATTCTGCTTCAAGACGAAATTTGAGCAAGCAATATTTTTTAAACACTGAGTCTCAAGGCCGTGTTCAAGTATGTATGAAAACGTTTTTAAGCACTCTAGGTATTACAGAAAATTCTGTGCGTTATTGGATTGAACATTCTGAAAAAGGCATGACAAGAAAACATGGAGGGACACGTCCACTTCAGGAGAAAAGATCAAAAGACTGCATGATCTCTCTAAATAAGTTTTTTGATGATTTACCCAAAATGCCATCCCACTATTGTCGGGCGTCAAGTACAAAACTTTATTTAGAACCAGTTGTACAGAGCAAATTGAAACTTTATAAGTTATACTGTGAGAAATGTAACGAACAGCAGGAAAAACCCGCCTCTCGATGGTTGTTCGATCAAACCTTCAATAAAAAGAATTTAAGCCTATTTTCTCCTAAGAAAGACCAATGTGATTTGTGTTGTTCTCATAATGTAGGGAATATCAGTGAAGCCAACTATCGTGAACATATATTAAAAAAGGATAGAGCTCGACAGGAAAAAGCTCAAGATAAAATAAGAGCAACGAATAAAGAAGTGCATGTCTTTACACACGATCTACAATCCGTACAGCTGTGTCCTAAACTTGAAGCCAGTGCAATATATTATAAGACAAAATTATGTGTACACAACTTCACCATCTACAATCTTGAAAACAAAGACGTTCACTGTTATTGGTTCGATGAGTGTACTGCAGGCCTGGTGGCTTCTGTGTATACTACCTGCATAATAGACTGTTTGAAAAAAACACTGTCTAAGAAGCTGCTACCTATAATTCTGTATTCCGATGGTTGCACAGCACAAAATCGTAATGCTGTTTTATCCAATGCATTGCTTGAATTAGCTATGGACTATAACATTCAGATCGAACAAAAAATCCTAGAAAAGGGTCATACTCAGATGGAGGTAGATTCTTGTCATAGTGCAATAGAATGTCAAATTAAACACAGAGACATCTACCTGCCTTCGCAGTACGCTTCAATTTCGAAGGAAGCTCGTACTTCGCAACCCTACAATGTACATTTTCTAAATTATGACTTTTTCATTGACTTTTCAAGATGTCTCATGTATGATTCGATTCGACCAGGCAGAGTAGCTAATGACCCAGTAGTTACAGATATCAGAGCACTACTTTATGAACCTGAAGGGCTTATAAAATATAAACTAAGATATGATGACGACTATGTATTGTTACCCAAAAGACCTAAACCAAGAAGCAATCTGCCAAAACCAAAGTTGTACCAAAGTAGGATACCAATTTCTCAGATTAAATATAATCACTTACAAGAGTTAAAACGTGTCATACCCAGTGATTGCCACAGCTATTACGATAGTTTGCCACATAAGTAAGACTGCTATTATTAGGTTAATGAGAAGTTTTTGAGTTATGTTTTTTTTAAATATTTGTAATGTCTTTGAGACTGTTTATTTTTAAGAAGTTTTCGATTTTTATTTTGTTTATTATAATACTTTAAAGGTTTAATAAGACTGTTACATTATAATGATTATATCAGTATTATTATGTAAGAATTTATTTGATTAAGTCAATTAATAGAGATGTCCTCAAGTACAAAGTAAATTTATGAATAATAATAATAAAAGTGCAATTACACTTAAAAGCCTTGTTCAGGGTATATTTTCAAACACTTAAATAATAGGTATATTGTTTAATAATTAAAGAAAATATATTAATTTACATAACATTTTTGTTTTTTAATTCCTAGAAAATGACGTATGTCATGTCAATTTGTGAAATTAAAGTGACAACACAACGTATGTCATTACCTATGGGTTAATAACTGACTTTTTATAAAAAATACTTTTTCGATATTAAATATAACTATAATTAAGTATACACAAACAATAAATTTGTATATTTATAGTATTTATACAAAAATATGCAGTTTTTTCACTCTCCTGAAAAGTTGCTATTTTTGACTTACGTGGTATTAGAACTTCAACGACGATATATATATATATATATATATATATATATATATATATATATATATATATATATATATATATATATATTTATATATATATACAAGAATAGCTCGTTTAAATATATAAGATATAAAGCAAACAATTACAATACAAAACGTTTTTGACACTAAAATTCTGACATGATTTATATTTTATTTCAGAACTAGAAGAAGGTCCTTATAAGCATCGAACAAAAACATTTCAAAAATAATTCTCGTAATTTATCGATTAAATAAATTAACTTCATATAACATCCTGAAATAAACAAATTTTCCGTTTACTTTCTCTATACATATTGTGTTCAAAAATATTTCTGCAATAATATCAAGAAAATCAAATCCAGCTAGCAACAAATCTTTGTCGACGTCATGTCATTTCATAAAAATTAAATTGAGACATCTATGATTATTTTAATCTTTTGAGCATCTTGCATACGAGTATATCATATCATCATGATTCATGATTATCAAAAAGTAAATCTTCTGTAAAACAACCCTTGCATCGCCATTTTGTGCGTCCGTTTTAAATAAAATTTGACATCGCATTCGTTTCAGTTTGAGAAAATTTTTGCAACAAAATTTTCAAATGGCCGCTGTTATCTATCTTTGCCCTGTTCTTCGGGTATCATACCACTTCTGATGTCGTGTTATCCATATACTACGAACATCATCTTTGGTGGTTACTCATCTTGTGGGCGTTATCAGGGCTCAAATAATTAAGTATTCAGTGCTCAATACACAATTTAATCAGGGAAGTCACAATGCTACTTGAAACGGTAATTCTAATGATTTAGAGCTAGCGGGTTCACAGTCACCGATCATCGACTTCCAACTACAATATCAAACATAACTCTCTATGATCCACCATGATCAACCAACTTTACTAAACCACGTATCTGCAAAGAATGAATGTCGTGATGGCGTCTCGACCCCGCTCGAGACTAAATCTCTGCTCTAAATTCAAAATAACTTTAAAAGCAATAAAAAGTAAATTAAAGAACATAGTGACTTTAAACAATAATAAGGTTTCATAACAGAAAAAGGTAACTAAATCCTCCTCCGTCTCGGCCATCCTGCTGTTCACACGCCCTCGTGTGATCTTGAAAGTCTAGCATAAACGTCATCTATAGACAGAAAAAGCAAATTTTAGAAAACATAGTTCGGCCAATCCTGGCCAAATATGACCACAGTGGCCAATCTCACTGATATAATAATTGGTGCATATATATATATATATATATATATATATATATATATATATATATATATAATGACATTTCTATATGAATATTTCTAAGCTTAATTACTTGAATATATTTAAATGGCATTATCTGTCTGGATAGTCGATTTAACCAAGACACCAAGGTCATCAATTACTTTCAAAATTACGAATTGCTATAAATCTCTAAATTTTTTTAGATATATTATTTATATGTATTTTTTATATTTATTTATATGTTTTTTCTACTATCTATTGTTGAAAAACATAACAGAACGTTAAAAAATATTATGTATGTATATGATATTGTAATACTTTCTTAGATTTACGCGAATACTTGACATTTTAAATAAAACTATCATTTCGGATTTGTTCGCGAATTTATTTTGAGTTTTGGTTCCCGACGTTTCGAATGCTTTACAGTAATCATGGTCACGGGAGAGAGTCTCTCCGTAAAGATACGAAAGAAAGTTTTATTTAAAATATATGATATAGTGTTTTGGTTTTACTTGTGGACCTTTTTTACCAAAATACTGTATCGACATGTTAAATATATGAGTCAGAAGTATCATACTATATTTTATTGTCATATTTTATCTTGGCTAATCGAAGCTCTGTGGGCTATTAGTAAATTATAAAAATATATAGAAAAACGCGTAGGTATTTAGTAAAAGAAACATTTTTATACGTATGTTTGTATAAGATGTTATATTATAAACAAATTATTAATTATTTGTATTTTGAGATATTTTTATACAGCATGTGTATTTAATATTTCAACGTAGTAAAAAGTGCAAAAAGTTTATACTTTGTCGTGTTATCAGAGCTTTACTAAGACTCTTTGTGTAGCTTTCGAGTAAGTTTTGTTTTATGTTAAAACTTATTTCATATTTCTTATTTAACAGTACACACGATGGAAAAACAACGTTATACCCACATCGCGTTAAATTATGTTCATTTTGGTGGCAACACATGCTTTCACATAATATAGAATATGTTTTTTTTACATGTATGATAGAGATCGTGGGTTTGAGTTCAGTTGAAGCTCATTTTTATGAAATCCTTGTTTATGATAATAATTTTACATAATCTTTATTTTTGTATCTATCTATTTATCTTAGAGTACTTAAGAACAAGACAAATATCAAGCTTCCAAAAGATTATATTATATATGAAATAATCTAAGTTGACACAGTGACCTTTTTGTTTTATTTCCATATAAAGTAAGTTATAGGAATTAGATAGGTTTGACTGACTTTAAAATGGAGAGGTACTTAATTACTTACACCCATGTTGTGTATGTATCGTGTATATTGACTGCCTCGGTGGTGTAGTGGCTAGCATGTACGGCTGCACACCCGGAGGTTCTGAGTTCGAGTCCTGGGTCGGGCCAAGTTTAGTTATTGAGTCTTTCTGTAAAGTAAGCCTCAGTAACAGCCCGGAGTTGGGAAGTTGGCGATGTTTCACCCCCGTGCCTCGGAGAGCATGTAAAGCCTTCGGTCCTGCGCCTTAACTCTCACTGGTCGTGTCGAGCAGTCGTCCCACCGGAGTATGAGAGTGACAGGAATAGAGAGTGCACTTTGTGTCTGCGCGTACACTTGTGCACTATAATATCTCCTGCGCAGTTGGCTAGTCTCAATGAGATTGGCCGCCGTGGCCGGAATCGGACAGGAGAACATCATCTTGTATATGTTTGTTTAGAACATCATCTTGTATATTTTTGTTTAGGTATCTATACTAATATTATAAAGAAGAAACATTTTTTGTTTGTTTTTTTGTTTATACTGAATAAGCTCTAAAACTACCGGACCGATTTAGATAAAATTTGGTTAGAAGATAGTTTGAGACACTGGAAAGGACAAAGGATAGTTTTATCCCGGAAATCATCCCTTAAAGGGGTGAAACTGGGCATGAAACCCAGGAACGAATCCGAGCGAAGCGAGGGTGAGTCGCTAGTTATAAGATATTTTCGTTAATTGTAAAATGATTCTCACTTTTTATTTTAAAGTTATATCGCAAATACAGTAGAATGGAATATTTCTGAATGGTTTTGATCTTTGTTGCCTGGTTAATAAAAAAATTATTATAAATACTACAATCTATCTATAACTGAGAACTTTACCTACAAGCATTTAATAATCTCCAAAAGCTCACACAGTATAGGAAATCTCGTGTAAATCATTTAGATCTCATAAAAACCATCATATCAAAATTTATTATAACACTAAACAGTAGTGGTCCTAACAATAAATTATTCGACGGAAATTGGAGCTATAAAACTGGGATGAACATCCTCTACCATATACAGTGAAACAAAATAAGTTATAAGTATATGAATAGCTTATTATTTAATATGCTTAAAACTAAGATAGTGCACGTTTGATTCCCATGCGAGGCAGTTTATTTATACTACGAGTATATCAAATTTATATACATATTTTAAATTTTGCAAAATTTACTAATTTAATCTTAAACATATTTTTTTATTTTCATTATAAGAAATTTTATTTGCAGTAAATATGTACTTTTAACATTTGGTATAGAAAACAATTAAATTCCTCCTTTTTTATTTTATTTAATCATGGAACTTTAAAAGGAACTCAAGTATACTTGAGTATAATAGAAATAACTTAATATGTCAGGATTAAAATTAATTTAAGCTAGCCACAAGTATGTATCAAGTTTTATTTAAAATGTTAAATAATCGTGTAAATCTACGAAAGTATTGTGTCAACATTTTTTTAATGATTTTGGATACATTGTTAGTACATATACCTACATATTACATACATATATTAATCTTACTAATATTATAAACGCGAAAGTTTGTAAGAATGTATCTATGGATGTATGTTTGTAACTCTTTCATGCCAGAACGCCTGAACGGATCTGGATAAAATTTGGCACATAGATAGATTATAGTATGGAATATTACATAGGCTACTTTTTATCCCGGAAAAATATACAGTTCCCGAAGGATAGATATGTTTTTGTTTCTCTTGTGTAATATATTAATGAGTGTTAAAAAATGAATTAATCATTAAAAATCGTAACAATATTGCTAAAAGCACTTTATAGTGCTATAAAATATTCACAATAGCTTTCAATGATTCTGATTCTCACCATAAAATACTTTTTTTAACATACCGCATGCCCCCTGTAGTGTATTGGGTCGATATTTTATATACAAATGTTTTAATTAAAATTGACGACACGTTTGGATCAGTTCGTAGTGACCCTATTTGCTGTGCCAGCGGTAGCGGGTTCGAGCCCCGCTGGTTGCATCATTTATGTAATGAGCACGAATGTACTCCAGTCCTAGGTGTTTATATGTAAAATATGTATGTATTTAAAGTTATATATGTGTAGTGTATCAACTATCTGGTATCTATAACACAAGCCTCGTAACTCACCATGTAAGTAGATGGTGCTGTGTGTTAATGTCCCAACATACATATTTAATTTTTATTTATTATTCTGTTATACTTTCCACTGTTTGTAGAGTTTTTATGATAAAACATTATGCCATGGGAAAGCTTTAACTGTCAAATGAATGATATTAGACAGGCTTTTGCTTATCGTAGAAGAAAGAGAATTCTAAGACTGACAGTTAAAATTATACCACTTCCTTACTTGTGCTATTAATATTCTTTATCTAATATATTTAAATGAGCAATTCTTGTTAAAAAATAACGAGCAACATTGATATATAAATATATAATCTGAATCTTGAAAACGGCTCCAACGATTTTCAAGTAATTTTTGTACACGGGGGGTTTGGGGGGCGTTGAATCGATCTAGATTAGTTTTATGTCTGGTAAAATGCATGTTTTCGAGTTTTCATGCGGTTTTGTTTCGCTAATGCGAAATATGGTCCCTAATTCGCACGCTAGTACATTAGCATCGTGGTCAAGTGCCTAAAGCGCAAGTTTGACAACCACAGATGGGTTCGTGTCCCCTTCGGATACAAAATTTTTACTTTTTTTTGTATTTATTGAAATTTATAGCTTCTTTTTGTTTTAAATGTTTTTTGGGCCAAAAATTTCGTGCGAAGCTCGGTCGCCCAGGTATTATAATTTATTCAGGAAATAATTTTTATATTTGTTTACAGAACGTCCTAAAATAACAAGCCAAAGAGTCATTCTCACTATCTTTTTACTATTTGACAAAGTACTGTATAAGCTTTATTAAACTTCATCGTAACTTTCGTTGGCCGACTTTACCAAAAAGGAGGAACTCATTTCTGTTGTTTTGTTTAAATTTTTGTTATGCATTTAAAATATAACTTTTTTCCAGGCAGCGGTAACCCAGTGGTAGCACGCTCGCTTGGGAAACCGAATGAAGTGGGTCCAAACCAAGGTCTGCACCTCTGATAATTTCATGTACAAATCATTTACAACACTTAACACTTAATATGAAAGGGTGGTGGAATATGGCCTGATTCCCCTCGTATTGAAGGGAGGCATGTGCCCAGTGGTGGGAAGTTAAAAAGGGCAGAATAAAACTCAATATCTTAGCCATTTGTGAATCGAATTTTAGATATATTTTTAAATGAATAGGTTAATGGTATAACTTTCAGAGGAAAAAAATCAATGCTACAGTTGGAATAATATCTTTTAAGCGATTTTGAATTCGATGTACAATTATAATAGTAAAAATTAATTTTATGAATACCTTCAACTACATGTAACCTACATATAGAGGAATACAAAACCTCCTCCTTTTTGGAAGTCGGTTAAAAGGGATTGAATTCACGACCTTCAATGTCACTTTGAGGGCAATGCGGGTCAATTTGTAAAAATACGATGGCCACATTCGTAAAACAAAACGATAATATTCTAATAGTATATTTATATCGTCGTTGAAAAATTAGATAACTTATACATTTTCTGCACAATGAAAAATAATAAATAAACATTTTCGTTCTCTCTGTTTCCTTATTGTTTTTTCATTTATTATTTCTTCAAACACTTTGGTAAGCTTTTGTATTAAATGGAAACTTTATTCAAAATATAAAACGTTATTTTCTAGCGAGCGGAAAATTGAACTTAAAGCTCTAACAGCTCTAATATCCAGACTAATAAATTAATGAAACTTGTCAATATTGTAATAAAAATTAAATTTAACGAAGCTTTCTAAGGGCGGCAAGAAGTCCAATTAAAGAGGGTAATTTACTTCACTAAAATTAACAAGATTTGCTCCTTCACCCTTTGAAGCCTTCTGCTATATTATATAAGCTGATAAGTGATAATAATATGATGAAATATGAACATTTTGATAAGTTGGCATTGTCTTCTTGAAGATTTCGGTTCGATTTTCGTATATAACAGAGTTTTTTCTGACATGTACCTACATATTTAATAATGGTACGACGGCGAACTTCACTGATACCACCAAGTAAGCGTTATATATTATAGTTAAAGTATATTTAAATACACAAGTTCACTCTCGATTACTTTTAATTCTCATAGTATTCTGATGGGACTACAAATCGCCAAGACCAGTAAGAGATTAAGCACAGGACAGACAGCTTAACGAGCTTTCTGATACAATGGGGTCTAAACACCGGTAACTTCCCTACTTTGGGCTTTGGGTTGAGTTTTCCTGACAGACAAAACTCAAGCTAATTTAGCCCAACCCGGGTCTCGAACCCGCGACCTCTTGATCTGTTGCCGTATATTCTAGCCATTACTTCAAAAAACAATCACCATACATACATACAGTTAATATCCGCCATCAACCATGTAAAAAACACAGTGTGAACGAGATCGACAGAACTCGCAAGGGACTTGGTCCCATCAAATTTTTATATCTTTTTGAATAAAAAACCATTACTAATTTAAGATTGTGATTAATTGTGCTTAATTAAATTACCAAATGCTTTCTTTTTTTCAATAACATCATAAACCATTATAACACAATAAGTTAAAAAAAATCTATACAAACATTCGTTCGTTAGTAATCGAAATAAATGATGTGTAAAATAACTTTGACACAATACAATATTACTATAAGTGCAATAACACCATATTGAAATATTTTCTATTGTCATAAACCTAAGAAAATCTTTTGAGAAACATAAAACACGACCAAAAGAAAGTATTGATTTTAAAAGCAATTTAGCTTTCGAAATGACGAGGGCGGAAGCATTTAATTACTTATAATTGAAAGTCGTGGGGAGTAAGCTTTGTGGCGAATATACGTAAATGTTTTCGCGCATGAATTGTTATTTAATTTTTATTGTTAACATATTACGTTGAAATCTTTAACGATTTTATTTAACAGCAATTATCTTGAAATCGACAGGAAATCGGTTTGAAAATTTTATTATTTTTTGCATACTTGTGGCTCACCCGCACTTTGCTTAGAGGTTTCTTATCATTCAGTTAAGAAAAAGTGCGCTTTTTATAACATGAACTTAAGTTGGTACTAGAAATAAACTCCTTTAATATATAATTCAGAACTTTTAAGGTTCCACTACTGGGCAAGGGATTCCTCTCAATGTGACGGGGATCAAGCCATAGCCACTATTCTGGGAAAACATATATTGACAAAGATCACATATTTAAAAAAAACAAACTATTTAAACTCCTTCAGACCTACAGTTAGCAATCTCAATAAAAACGATTCGCGGGTGATATATTTCACACAGTATTCTAAGCTAGTGTGCTATCACAAGCTATCCTTAGTAATCTATACTTAATATCATAAAGAGGTAAAGTTTGTGAATTGTGAGCTTGTGACGTTGTACAGGGTAATCTCTGGATCTACTGAACCGATTTAGATGACATTTGGTAAGAAGATAGTTTGAGACTCTGGGAAGAACATAGGAAACTTTTTGTCCCGGAAATCATCCCTTAAAGGTGTGAAAATGGGGATGAAAGTTTGTGAGGGTCAACCTAGGGACGAACCCGAGCGAAGCGAGGGTGAGTCGCTAGTAACTAAATATTATCATTATTGCTATAGCTAGTAACTAAATATTATATTATCATAGATTACATATTTCATTACTAAATACAATATTCCCGAAATTATTATATGTATAGTTTATTCCCATATTTTATTATATGTATAGTGTTTCATTATTTATTTATTATTTACAAATACATGGAAAAAATATTATCATTTTAATGGAAATTATGATAATTTTGATTAAGTTTTACAGTGTATTGGATCAGAACAACGCAAGGCGTGAAACATTCAATAAATTACATCCACTATACACTCGAATAAATATAAATGAACAACAGCGGATGAAAAACAGCGGATGAGTATAAATATATGTACTGTTTTATATATTTTTTTCCATATCACTTCCTAGTGTAAATAATTCTTATTAATTATCATTTACATAGATATCGTACCGATTTTATCAAAGTGACGTAATCTAACATTTAAATTAAATCAAGGTAGTTGATAAGCATAATAAAATATCTTTTATGTAACGATTGAAATGGTTAATCAGATATTTTATGTTTATTTATTTTTATTCTTTTTTTAATATAAATAATATACTGAAAACATTTTTCTTAATATATTCTTTGTCTTAAGATTATATTTTATTTAAACTTTAATAAAAAAGTTAAATAAAAGTATAATCTAATTAGGAAATAAATAAACTAACCTCACTATGTTACCAACGAATATGTAATAAGTAAGTTAGAAAGTTTCAGAAATATGTTGATTTTTCTGTGTTTGTTATGCACCATTTTCTAAATTATATTATACTAACGACTCCTACTTACCTCCTACTTACGTTTTAAGGTTTAGTTTAGATTTCTCAGAGATGACATATTTTCCCGCAGTAAATAGTATCCTATATGTTGACCCGGATAACCAGCTATCACCATACCAAATTTCATCAAAATCCCTCCAGTGGTTTTTCCGTGATGCGGTAACAGACAGACAGACAAACAGACAGACAGACAAAAATTCTAAAAACTATAGATTCGACCTCTGTATCGATAATAATGACTATTTCAATAAGATTTTCAAAAAAATATTTAATGTACAGATTCGGCTCAGTCACAATTTTATTATTTGTATAGATTTAAGCTTAGTTATGTTTTTAATCTTCTTATAAATGCAAAGATATAAGTTTAAAGATAACTATACTTACTAAAATTACATCTAAATACAACCCACGTTTTTCATTTAGTAGTAGAAATAAGTGCGTGTTTAGATTTTTTTCCAACATTCACACAATTTCAACACAGTCGCCGTGACCATGATTGTTTAAATTAAAAAAATGTAAGTTTTTCTAATATTTTTTCACTGATAACACTAAAGCTTGTCAACGGCTACAAAAAAAAAAGGAAATCGATTGATCAACAGAGGAGAAAAAGGCAGGTAAGTACTGAACTATTTTGTCTTTGCCCATTTATATATGTATAGCTATATACGAGTAATATATAATACTGACCTTATAACGTCCCACTGCAGGAATAATAGTCAAAGGTCAAAAAATTTATAAAGAATTTAACAATCATATAGGGCTACTGAACCGAAAATATAGGTTGGCTCCAAACAAAAATGATACATTCTATTGAAATTTTTTGATTTAAAAACTTTTTAAGCAACACCATTCGTTAAATTCGCACAAAACACACCGGATTGATTGTTGAAATATTAAAAATCATCCAAGCATTATTTAATAGCCATTCCCAGCTGTTAATTGTTGATCTGCTTCTAAAAAAGAAACAAATTCAATATAAAATTTTAATATCATTTTCTGAAACGTGTTTTAAGATGGGGATAGAGTATTATTTAATTTTTATGTGCAAGTGAATAATTATGGATTCAAATAATTTTATCTAAATAAGGTAAATATAAAAAAAAAACCACGAAATTTTCCGCCATTTTTATGTGTGATTTTTCTTATAACCTATTTATTAAAAAAATCTTTCTCTTGAGATGGAGGGCGGTGGCTACGTATTATCCACTCCGCTGCGATGCCGAGACTCGGGCGTTTTCCCGGCTGCGGTTTGTCGACATCCAGGATTCACTCTGTCTTGCCTCTCAGACCCCCTGGATAAGGATGCCTGTTGCCTGCCTGCTCCTGATCCTGTAGCAGGTTCTGAGTTTGAGGAGCCAACCATTTTTAAAACCACCTCTTGATTTTAAAAATTATTTTGTTTAAAACCAACACAACGGGTCTATTTTCGCAACATCTGCATCATGTGCAAACCTCCAGAGCTCAATGTTGACTCCTTTGTTCTGTATCTTCTTTGTCTAGCGATTCAGAGCTAGGGATAAAATATATGGGTATCACTCAAAAACGATTTTAATCAATAGATTTTTGTGGTGGTGTCTATTCTATTTAAAATAAGAACGTAATCTACGTTAAAATTATAATTTCATTTCATTCGATTGAGTAGATATATAATTAGTTGCATTAACTCGTTATAAGCAAGAAGGCTGAGTGTAGTGTTGTGATCTCTCTCTCTCTCTCTCTCTCTCTCTCTCTCTCTCTGACTATCGCGCTTTCATGGTATATATTTTAATTTGAAGCCAAATGATTACATTTAATAAAATATAACGTACATAAAGGAAAATATTTACTCGTGGATCAGTTAAATATCAGGCTTCTTTAATATTTACAAAGGCGCCTCTAAAAAATATTTCAACGTAAAACTGCCTACAAATAAGCAATATTTGTGCGAAAAAATACACTTTTGCCGCACCGTAAACCCTTATATCAACCTTTTAAACACGGTGAAACGAGCTCCAACGTCCTTTTTGGCCTCTAAGGCCCGATCCGCATTAGCCTGTCATGATCTCTCTTACGTTACTTTGAAAAATATTAAGCAAATATAGACTTCTGTAAGGTAACAATGTTTTAGGCCTAATTCAACAAAATTTTGCTTTATATTGTCAATTAAAAATGTTGTAAATAATTGTTATTTGAATGACAGTATATAACTCGATGTCATCGAGCTGATCTGATTTTTATAGACAAGTGGTGGATAATAGAACTCTTAAATAATTTGTAAAACGTTTGAGTTTGAGCTTATTTGAAACATTTCGACAAGTAGTGTATTACATTCTGCTAAAAACTTGTTCTTTTAGTTTTATAAAACTATTGTTATTATATGTCAGTCTTTAGTTATTATTTTTTATTCATATGGCAAATTAAGTATTGTTGTATTCAATCATACGTCTGTCGCTAAAGTAGTTGTGAATCACGTACTCCAGTTACAGAGTCCTAATCGCGTTCATGCGAATGTTTACGGATATGTTTTGAAAACATTAGTTAAAGAATAGTCTATCATAACTTAGAGAGCTGTATGTATGTATGTCTGTCCAACTCAGAATAGTGAAAATTATATTAGCCATTTAAGAACTCTAAAATATCGTATTCTATATTACTATATAGATGTACAAAGCACTATGTAGATCCTTGTTTAGTAAAAAGCTAATATTTCTTTTATGTCGTTGGTTGAACTTGGAAATACAATAAAACTGTTTAGAACATTAGCTTATTTGTCAATTAATTGTACACGTTATATGTTTTGAAATATTTGTTTTTTATTATTAGATATAAACTTCGAGATCTAGATTATTTTTAAATACTATTTATTTTTTCAGCATATAGATTTCTCTCTTTAAAACTGGTCCATCCACTTTACAACGAAAATCAAAGTATATATTACGCAATATCGAACCGTAAAAGTGAAATAATTTTTAATTAAACAGTGTTTTTTTTTTTAATTTTTTTATTAAGATTAATTCTGAAGTGTGAAAAGGGCTTAATTGTAGGTACATTTTACACATCTTAGGAAGTTTTACGTTAAGGAAACTTTGTGCCAGATGTGTACGTTATGTTATAGAAAATGATGAAAAACAAAAGGCAACATATTAATTTGTCTGTCAAAATTGATGAAAACGTTCTAAAGCTTTTTTACAAGGAAGTTTAAAATTAAATTAGATCGTTGACTAAAATATTGTATAGAGCTAAATTTTGAATATTTGATTTGAGGGTATTTTACCCCATTTTATTTACCCCATTATTTAAGATGTTGAATGTAACTTAGAGAAGCGTATGTATCACTTCAACCACATAAGAATAGGGAATCTTTTATTAAACAAATCTATCGCTCCCTTGGTAAACGAAGTGAAGCAGGTTCAAGTCTCGGGCATCGAACCTGTTATTTTTTCATGCGTGAATCGTTTCCAATATATTACCACTTATTAATACGGTGAAGGAAATCGGCATTACTGAAAAAACCTAGCAAGTTTTCAAAAGGCATATGAAGTTTTTGCCACCAACCCACACTTGGCTAGACTGATGGACTATGGCTTGATCCTCCTTGTATTTAAGGAGGTCCGTGCCCAGCAGTGGGGCGTTTAAAAGGACTGAATACATACATACATACATTCTCTCTGTAAACACCGTAAGGAAAGCAGAGAAGTCCATATAATAGCGAAATAAAACTAAATAATATTTTAATTACATTATATGCTCTATGAATCTATTAGTCAAGCTCGCTCAATATTGCACTTTTACATGCACCGAATAAAAGTAATAACGTGTACTGTAATAAAATGCATTTAGAATGATACTCAAAGGCACGGTTTATATTTGCGGGACGCCGAAATTAAAATTAAAACACAATGTTAATTTGCTTTGTGATTCGTTTGCGTCCAGACAGACAAAAATGTAGATTGCAATATATTTTATTCTTATACTTTGTTTGGGAATTCCATTCGCTTAGTTATTTTTTGAACATTTTTAAGAATGTAATTTTTGTTCTCTCATTCTTTAATTTTAATCCAGACATATAATAAAATTTTAACTGAGTCAAATCATTAAATTCTTTTTTTGGAAAATCTTATTGAAATAGTCAATTTTATTGATATAGAGGCCGAATCTATAGTTTTTAGGATTTTTGTCTGTCTGTCTATGAGAGTGGGTCGCTGGTATATTATAATATTAAAATAAACCAGGTTTTAAGTTAATCGTGTTTTAAAATATTCATTTAAGAATGCTTTAGTATCATAAATAGAAGTAAAATATATTTCAAATTTCAAAATTCTTGTCTATCAGTTGTTTTTCTTTTTCATAATCACTACGATCAAATAATAAAATATCTGAAATTAAAAATATAGCCCGTTAAGAACGGACTTTGAAAGTTGTATAGAATAAGAAAAAAGTAAATAATAGTTTTATTAAATATATATAATAATAATATTATAATAATATTAAAGATAACTAATTATTAAAGTTTTAGTTAACAAAAAATCAAGAACCATAAAAGCGGGCTTACACGAAATTAAAAAAAAAGAGTTTAACGTTTGATATTTTAGTTCTATAGTTAGTTATTTATAAGTGAAACTAGAAAAGGCGTGTTTAAAATTGCCCGCTAGTCCACCAACTTACAGCATGATGGGTACACACTCTAAACTTAATATTCCTAAAAATATAAAAACGAGTTAGAAATTTAAAACTCTGCTCCAATATTTTTTCGTCATGGAAAGTAAGCTTTTAAAGTTAATGCTCTAATGGTAGTGCACATGTCTCTCATAAATTGTTTAAAAACGAACATTAATAAACTGTAAACTATTAAGAGGATGCTCACAATATATCCTTTTAAATTATTTGTACTAGTAATATATAGGTTTGAATGAAAGAATGAGTTAGGGAATGGTTATCTCATTACTAATAAAAATATTTATTTGTATGTATGTTTGTATGCTTGTTACTCTATAACACTGAAATGGCTAAACGGATTTATAATTATTATATATTTATTAGGTAGTTATAATCCTTTGCAGCTTCTCTGAGACTAGATTTAGAGTTCTCCATTTTTTATTGATAACACTCATCAATAAGCTACAAAACAAAAAAATAATGGGTTGATAAACACAGGAAAAAATAGTTCTGAATAGTTTTGTCTTTACGTATGAAAATAAATATACATTTATAGGCACTAATTTGAGAGTCGATCGTGTACGGGCTGAGACGAAAACCCCTACAGTCTTTGGTTGATAGTAATTGATGCTGATAGGAATTATTGATATAGTAAATGATAGTCCTAAAATTAACTTAATTGTATATTAACCGTACTTTTATGATAGAATGATATTATTCATAGAACGACCCGTGAGCGCGCACGACGGCGCCCGCGACAACTGCTGCAACACTGCTTTCGGATATATATATATATATATATATATATATATATATATATATATATATATATATATATATATATATATATATATATATATATATATATATATATATATATATATATATATATATATATATATATATAGCCTCTATCTACGTAGTATGGCGTAATGTTCTTATGCGACAAATATTATGTACTGGCCCGTACAGATCGTATTATGCCTTTCCGGAAAAATAAAATTATTTGCGCGTCACACGAAAACGGCGTGAATACAGAGTATTCCAATGAAATACTTTTTGAATGAAAAATAACATATTAACAAAAACGTATAGCTTATTTTCATTTAAATGTATTCATTTCAGTCAATATAAAAAAATATACGTATGTTAGATATTTCAAATTTCTATATGTCTCGTTCATATTTAACTACTTTTTGCCCGCAGTTTTGCTCACGCGATAAGCGGGGCGGGTTTCAAGCCTATGTCTGATCCCAGGATGCAATGCATGTCCTTGCCAAATTTTATCGATATCTGTTCAGCGGTTTAAAAGATACTTTTCAGTATCAGAGTTATTTTCAGATTTATAATATTAGTATAGATTAGCTTAGTTGTTGTGTTGCACACTACAAGTGTTAGTTAATACTTATTACTCAGGATACATATGGATAGTACTATTTATCGAATGTAAAAAGGCTCAGTTAAAAATCTAATCTATCACTTACATATGATTCCGTTTTTATCAATGGGTACATATAATAAAATTCTAACTGAGTCGAATTTGTACAATAAATATTTTATGGAAGATCTTATTGAAATAGTCATTATCATCGATACAGAGGCCGAACCTATAGTTTTTAGAATATTTGTCTCACCGAACCTATAGTTTTTAGAATATTTGGCATCACGAGAAATTCACTAGACAGATTTTGATGAAATTCCTGTATGAAGATAGCTGGTTATCCGAATCAACTTAAAGAATACTTTTACTGCGAGAAAATATCTCATCTCTGAGAAATTTATACTACACGTTAATCTATACTACACGTAGGGTCCAACCCGAGCGGAGCGAGGGTGAGTCACTAGTCTTTCAAATAAGTATATATAAATTATTTACAGACAATAATAGCAAAATTACCTATTAATAAATTTCATCAAAATATTTATATTATTAAGAGGTAGTATTTTAAAAATAAACAGTGCTTCATATTAAATTAGCGTCACATCGTTTGCATGGCAAGTTTTATTCGCTTGGCTTCAACTGTTGATGAAAATTGGCCTGAATTCATATAAAATAATTTAATGTTACTGAATACGTTTACTTGAATTGTGAAAAGAGACGATATATTTTTTGATCAAATATGAAATGATTGTAGTTTATTTATGTTGTATATTTTATTATAGTAAGTTTAAGTTTGCTCTTTTTTAAAAATCTCATCAAAGTCGATCTGGCGTTAGATACAAATTTCCATTTATAAAATTAAAGAAAAACGTGTGTGTGTGTACTTTTGTACGCACGTAAGAAGACATACTTCTTTGGCGTAATAAAACAAAAATGGGTAACGTTTTCATCCCGAATGTTACAACTCTCAGATTGTAAAAGGAATACAGCTAACTTGATCATGTCGCTTTCAGCTAACTTCATCATGTCGCTAATTGGCTGTCGGTATGCGCGCGCAACGTAAAAATTTTACTCTTATATTTTTTTCCAAACGAGCCAAAAGAAGTATAACTTCAAAAACACTCAAATTTGTTCAACGATACATTCTTCACATACACACTAATTTACTGTCTCATTCACGAAACATTCAGTTAAAATTATAGTAGAAATAAATACAGTGATAATGTATTTTGGTGAAGATAAGAAAGATTTTTATATTTAAGACATGCTGTTTTAATCTGCAAAAGGAATATGGTCGCAGTTGAAGGCCAGTAGCGTTTCTAATAAATATTTCTTTTTTTTTTTTAAATTCCTCAAATGAACAAATCTGTTCAAATGAGGAAGTGCTTTACAAGAGAAAACATCTCACAAGGTAAAGATAGTATATGTATTAAAGGACATTGTTCAATGAGTGACAGCGACAGTGAAGCCAAAATCCCTCGATTTTTTTTATATAAGTTGACCGATTTCTCGGAGATGGCTCGACTGATGTCGCTTTTTTTAACTATATTCTATTATGGTAGGTCCCGAAAATATGGAAAAACTATGAACTTTAAAATATGTTTACATTTTTTGTTATATTAACAGATAGATTTTCTTGTCGACTTGTTCCGACTTTAACGAGATAATAAAAGCTCTAAATGAAATAAATATTTTTTAGATTGTATCGGTGAATATTAAACAACAACGCTAAATAGATTTTTTTTAATCTTAAAATTGTACAGAAATTGTAATAAAAGCAATCCAAACTTAATAATTTCCATTTGTTAAACTATAACAGAACTAATTTCGTGATTAGAGACCATCGTTAATCTATACATATATTAAAATTGCAACTAAGCCGAATCTGTACATTAAATATTTTTTGGAAAATCTTATTGAAATAGATTATTATCGCTACAGAGGCCGAATCTATAGTTTTTAGAATTTTTGTCTGTCTGTTACCGCATCACGGAAAAACCACTGGAGAGATTTTGATGAAATTTGATTTAGTTTGGTGATAGCTGGTTATCCGGGTCAAAATATAGGATACTTTTTACCGCAGGAAAATATCTCATTTCTGGAAAAAAAATACAAAAACTGCAATGTAATAGTATACTAATATGTAAAACCTAAGAATTTGGTTTTTGGTCGTCTGAACGCGAGCGGAGCCGCGGGCAATGCTAGTAACTATATAATATAATAATATTTACTGTGAAATATTCTTTTACGTTATGAACAAAAAAATTGAATTGTGAAAAAAAAGTCAAAATAAAATCGCAAACATATGGGAAAACAAATATTTTTATTACAAATATATTAAGTATTTTTGAAATAATTTTGTAGTTTTGTGGGAAGGCACTGTTTTGTGGGTAGATAATGACATTTAAGACGTCTAATACCTTAGTCTCTCCCGTGACCATGATTGCTGTAAAGCATTCGAAACGTCGGGAACTAAAAATTAAAATAAATCCGCGGAAACATCCCAAAAGATAGTTTTATTTAAAATGTCAAATATTCGCGTAAATCTCAGCGAAACGATCTCTTTCAGGCAACTTTGAGGTGGAGGGGTAAATTTTCATCAAACGGTAGGTGGTGTACTTGCTTTGACACGATTACGTATTTAAATACTTATAGATAAATAAATACATATATCAATCCATACATACATACATACATACATACATACATACATACATACATACATACATACATACATACATACATACATACATACATACATACATACATACATACAAACAAACAAACAAACAAACATACATACGTCATTCGACAAATAAGCCAAATAATACATATATAGAATTACAGCGAATAGAACAAATCAGAATAATTAAATATACATACTATGTAAGCTTAAAAATTGTACCACACGACAATTCCTACCGAAGTAGGCTATAAATCTTTCGTTTGTCGCCGGCAGATGGTGCTGGTGTCCAGGTTTTTACCATAACTCTGTAACAAAGCACTCTTTCTGAGATATACCTGAATCGTGAGAATATATGAATACTTGTACTGAGACGGTATTTCTTTGTAAAATATAGGCTTTCCGCTGCATGGGAATTTTGGTAATTACATTATAATTTGTTTTTAATGAAACTTTAACATTATTTAAAATTTATCAAATGTGGAATATATTCAGTCTTTATTAACGTCCAACTGCTGGGCACGCGCCTCCCTTCAATACGAGGGGGTTCAGGCCATAGGCCACCACCTTGGCCAAGTGCGGATTGGCGGACTTCACATGTCTTTTGAAAACTTGCTATTTTCTCTCAGACATGCAGGTTTCCTAACGATGTTTTCCTTCACCGTTAAGAGAAGTGGTAATCATGTGTGAAATAGTTCGCACATGATAATATCAGAGACCCGGGATTTGAACCAACTTCACTCGGTTTCCCGAGCAAGCGCGTTACCACTGGGCTACCACTACAAAATATATGTAACATTAAATGTAAATATATTTTAAGGTAATTTACTTTATGTATGTATAAATGGACAGAGACAAACAGTGCAGTACCTATTTCGCATCTTTTGTTTCCTATATTTTTTTTTTGTAAAACTTACCGTTCACGATTTATGGCCCATTTGATGAACTCGCCCGATAACTCTTGAAATATTGGTTTAATCAATAAAATGCAACTATGTATTTTTTTAAATCCATTTATTTTCTACAACCATTGCTTAAAACTTTTTTCTAATGACCATACTTTTTGAGCTTACTTTAGCCAAATCAAAAAATGACGACATCACAAAAAGCCTGGGCATTTCATGTTCTGGCGAATTCAAAGATCGGACTTCTATATATTCAAAACAGTATGCTAACCAGTTTCAGAAGTTAACTAAAAAAAAACTATTAAAGTAACGATTGATTTGAACATTTTACTCGTAAAACACTATATTGATAGTGGGTTGACCTAATTAATTTTACATCTCTCTCTTGCTCTGTACTGATATTAGAAAAGGACAGAGATATGAATTCTCTAAGGAGTAGCGCCAGTTTGATTGATTAGATATTAATTATTTTAAGTTTATACGATAGGTACGTATAGCGATACAAGTTAAAATATCTGTACATAAATAGGCAAAGATAGAAAGCTCTTCAGTAGCTTTTTCCCCCTCTGTTTGTCGACCGGTTTTATTAATTTTTGCTTAGTACCTATTGACGAGTTGGAACCATAATCCAATATATAGATAGATAAATCTATTCATATATAAATATGGTAAAATTTCAACCAGTAGGCTACTAGTTAATATAAAAATAAATACATACATATGTTAAAATTTCAAACCGTTAAATTTAAAGATTTGTAAACAAAATATAAATAAAATAAATAAATATGTTGGGACATTAACACATATCACCATCTAGTTCCATGGTAAACTACGAGGCTTGTGTTATGGATACCAGATAGTTGATACAGTACACATATATAACTTTAAATAAATACATACATATTATATACAGATTAGGAAGGATTACTTAATAATACTTGGACTTACATAACATTTTCTTTATAATAGCATTGAATGTGAAAAATAATTGGCACTTATTTGTTTGTGAACACACAGTTAAGAGTTAAAAATGTTATTTACGTAGCTTTTCAATTGAATCGCAATATTATTTATAATTTTATATAAATTTAAAATTATAACTCGTGATTTTGAGGCGACGTGAAGCACATAAGATATCAGTAGTCAGTTCGATTCCTATACGTAGTATTCATATATGTAACTAGCGACTCACCCTCGCTTCGCTCGCTCGGGTTCGTCCCTAGGTACGTTTTAATTTTTTTGAGCGTAACCCTATTTTTTTTTCTAAAATAAAAGAAGCCTATGGTACTCCCTATAACATCAGCTATCTTCCTGTGAAAGTCCCATCAAAATCAGTCCAGCCGTTTCAGATCTTGTCCGGAACAAACAGACAGACAGACAAAAAAAAAATTGTGTTTTTCATAAAATTACCGTATATAATTTCATATGCATTTATTTTGACATTACAAACAGACACTTCAATTTTATTTATCTGTATAGATATGTATTAATACATAGGTTATTGTTTATCAATTAAGTAAATAAATTATGACAGTTCCGCCTTATTTTTTTGAAAACACAGTTTAACTAAAATAAAATAATGTTCCCTATGAGTAAATCACAATTAACGTGCGTGCGTGCGTGCGTGCGTGCGTGCGTGCGTGCGTGCGTGCGTGCGTGCGTGCGTGTGTGCGTGTGTGTGTGTGTGTGTGTGTGTGTGTGTGTGTGTGTGTGTGTGTGTGTGTGTGTGTGTGTGTGTGTGTGTGTGTGTGTGTGTGTGTGTGTGTGTGTGTGTGCGTGTATGCGTGTACGTGTGTGTGTGCATAATAGCATAATAATGCGTGTCAATTTGTCATGGGTAGATTAAGTATAAGTATAATATATATCAATAATTAATTCCATTAGTTAAATTTAATTGATATTTTAGTTAAATAAGCGTCATGTAACTTTTCAGTACAAAAATAGCCCACAAGACCTAGTTTCGATGTATGGCCGTGATGAGCAATTGAAAATATTCCTTACATTGGAAACTGTATGGTAAAACTTAATGAATACAACTTTTTCATATAAAATTGTAAGTATTCATGTATAAAAAATGCAATATTTTTTCATTATAAAGTAACCCACTTTTTTTTAATTCCACTCTACATTATGTAAATATTTATTACATTTGGATTTAATTTTAGAGTTATTGTAAATTGTATAAATTCAAGATTTTTGTTTAATATGTTACTGTAATAATTTGTCAATTGTTAAAAGGATTTAATACGTTCGTTTTATCTATAGGTAAATACATATAATAAAATTCTGAGTCCAATTTGTTGAACTTTTTTTTTGGAAAATCTTATTTAAATATTCATTATTAAGATACAAGTTTACAAAATGTGAAATATGAATATTTTGTATATACATACATACATTCATACATACATGACAAAAATACGCTTATTTACATTACTTTCCTTCTGTGACAGTTGGTTACTTATTATGAAGGCTGCTATATACTACCTTCATCATAACTAACCAACTACCTAGTAGTAGATACTCTTTAATATTAGAATTTTAGTTCGATTCTTGTGTAATACAAATTATAATATAAAAATGTGTTTATTATTTATTACTTATATTGAGACATTCATAATTATTAACTAATAAAAAAAAATACATAATATTATGTAAAAAAATATCGCCCCCGGGTGGGCTCGAACCACCAACCTTTCGGTTAACAGCCGAACGCGCTAGCCGATTGCGCCACGGAGGCCTTGAATATGATGACGAAATTATATAACATATTCTGTAAACATTATTATCAATATAATTTTTATCACAGTTGATAAGAAATCGACTATTGATAACTTATTGATTCTCATATAACTTTATTATTATATAAATATTTGCTTGATAATTAATAATAATGTATTTAAATATGTTTTTATAAGTTTTATGTAATATTTTACTCGACTTCATCAAAAGGAGAGTCATGGGCTTGTATTCTAATTATATTTGCGTAAGTTTAAAAAAACACTGAAGTCTTTATATTATAAACTTGCGACTCACCCTCGATCCGCTCGGGTCCGTCCCTACTTACGTTTTGACGTTTAGTGCAGATACTTCAGAAATGTGATATTTTCCCGCAGTAAAAAGTATCCTATATGTTGACTCAGATAACCAGCTCTCATCATAATAGATTTCATCAAAATCTATCCAGTGGTTTTCCCGTGATGCGGTAACAGACAGACAGAGACAAAAATTCTTAAAACTATAGATTCGGCCTCTGTATCGATAATAAAGTCTATTTCAATAAAATTTTCCAAAGAATATTTAATGTACAGATTCGGCTTAGTTACAATTTTATTATATGTATAGATAAGCGAAGACAAAACAGTTACCTTTTCCTACTATGTTAGTCAACCGATTTTCTTTTTTTTTTTTAAGTTGCTATTAACGAGGTTTATGTCCGATTTCACCAACATCCCATAAAGCTACCACCTACCTATGGGATCCCTAGTTTAAAAGTTCCCCTTAAACTAGCCCCTAAATTTAGGTGTAATTTTAACTTTTAGGTGACCCCTAACTGTGGGTGATACAGAAACTGTCCCCTAACAGTCCCCTAACTATGCTTAGGCGATCTCTTAAACTTAGGTGACGTTGGTCAAATCGGCCATTAGTATCATACCAAAAAAAAATTTAGAAACAGTCACTTTTTTGTGGTGGGCGAATAATAGTATATATAAATACGCTTCATCCAAATACCTTTCAAATGACTTTTTGGAAACTAACTATAACATTAATTTATTCATGGTATTGAAAGTTATGTTAGGAATTCTTTCATACTTAATAGTAGGTACGACGTACGTTGACAACTTATGTGATATTAGTTGCTTCTTATTTATATATAGAAAAAGTCAAGATATACAATTAGCATCTCAAAAGTGTCCTCAAAAAGAATTTGTGTTTAGACAATTAGAATTTTTAATTTTATACCAGATAGTTGATACACTACACATTTATAGCTTTAATACATACATATTATAAATATAAACACCCATGACTGGAGTGCAAATGTTTGTGCCCATTACACACATGAATGCCGCCAGCGGGACTCAAATCCGCGACCGCTGGCACGGCAAGTAGGTTGGGTCACTACAAACTGAGCCAAACGTGTGATACATTATGTATGTAAATAGAAAATTGTACATATTATATGAGGTCTATATCATAGAAAATTATGGCCAAATAGAACTTCAAAATCCATTTCCAACGTAAACCTTCGATTTTGTCTAAACGTAGATACCTAGAGTACCTAAATCAGCAATAGTTAGGACAAGCAAAACTCTGTCGTAGCCAGCAACTTAACTTTTATGAAATATCGCGGCCGCCACTCGTCCCCTAATAAAACGGTTTAAATCTAACTCAGATTCAGCGGATATGAGGATTTCGTGTCTGAACTTCTATAATAATTTTGTAAGGAAATTGTTTTTTCTTTCCTTCTTTCATATATGATTTAAGTATAAAAAAACACATAATAATAGTGTTCGCCCAGTGGTTGAAATTCGATCATGATCGTTATTGAAAAGAAGCGGGTTCAAATCCCGGTTCTCGCACCTTTGATATTTTCATGTGCGAATCATTTTTAACATGATTACCTTATATCTTACGGGAAAAAAATCAGTCTTACGGTAAAGAAAATCATAGTGAGGAAACCTGCATGTCTGAAAGAACGTAGCAAGTTTTCAAAAGATATATGAAATCCGCCAACCCGCACTTGCCCAATGTGGTGGACCAGGGCCTGATCCCCCTCGTATTGAAGGGAGGCCCGTGTCCAGCAGTGGGACGTTAAAAACAATAGATACATATAAATAGAATTTACCTATCTACATACTACGAGTATATTAAAAAACTGAGTATTATTGTTTTTACTATACTTCCAAAATAATTTCTACTAAGTTAAATAATTTTAACGTGCTATTTTAAACATCCATTAGTTAAATTTAACCTATAGAAAGGGTTTACTGGATTATTTAATTAATAAAGACTAAGTTTGGTGGTGTTTTGTAAAGTATTGCACAAAATGATTAATTCTCACTCAATATTTTCTATTAAGGGTATAAAGTCAAGGGTTACAATAGAAGCTTATCAGGTACGGAGGTGGAAGGGTTCACTCGCTAAAATATAAAATAGAACAATGTTTGAAAGGAAATACCAAATCTTATAATACGTTTTCTTATTTAAAATTTAATTTTAAAAATATTTAGTCTATATCAAAAATATCAATTATTTCTTAATACCTTCGTTTGAAGTTAGGCATAAATTAAAGAAAATATCTGTGAAAATGCCAGCAGAATTATAGGATTTCCCAAGGCAGTAAATTCTTTTGAATTTTTCAACCATAGCTAATACATTTAAAAAAAATGATGAGACAGTAGAGTTTTTTTTTTAAATGTGTAGTCAAATACTTAGTCGACGCTGACATCCAATCATAATGGGAGCGGATCGTTATTACATTTTCAAAATTCAAAATACTTTAAAAATAATTAATTCAGCCAAAATCAAATATTTTATTTAAATAAATTTGGGTATATGTATATATATATATATATA
Organism: Brenthis hecate; assembly: GCA_951806755.1. Taxonomy (NCBI): domain Eukaryota; kingdom Metazoa; phylum Arthropoda; class Insecta; order Lepidoptera; family Nymphalidae; genus Brenthis; species Brenthis hecate. The sequence continues at coordinate 6,553,968 of OX638265.1, read as the reverse complement.
TATATATATATATATATATATATATATATATATATATATATATATATTATATATATATATATATATATATATATGTCGAGGGTAATCTTTCCCTTGAATTAAAACCTATTCATTAAAGATTTAATCATGAAAAAGGGTCCGCGATTGGCAAATAACATTAAAAAACTCAAATTTTGAAGTTTCTCCTTTTTTGAAGTCGGTAAAATAGAGTAATATTATACACCTCTCAATGTGGTTCTACTTGATTTCTTTTATTTTTATTTCTTTTCAAACTAGTTCAACATGTTGCTACTAGATGGCAGAAAACTTTAATTTAGTACATTTAATTTAAATTTAAAATGAAAAATTGACGATTCAAAAGTGCTTGTAAAAGTCTATTTGAATAAACTATATGTTGATTTATTTCTTCTTCGGCTTTTAAAGAAGGATTCTCAATTTAATTTTATTTGTTGATTAGCTGAGACAACATTGTCTCGTCAAAATTTAAAAATTATAATGAAAATTAGGTATATAGATATTAAAAGATAAATTTAGATTTAAATTTTACTACTGATCTAAATAATTTTGACCACTACGAGTATTTTAAAATAAAAACTACATGCGTACTAAAATTTTACCAAGGTTTTGAGATGTTTTCCCTTTGACACCATACCCGTAGCTCGTATCAATAAGCCAGGCGTTTTAGTTTTTGTCCATATCACAAAAACAACTAAACCTATTTTGATGAAATCTTTACTATTCCCTAAGTTGAAATAAATCTAAGCAAATAAAAAATAATGATCAAGATCCGATGAATAGTTTTGGAGAAATGCGTGGACAAACATACACACATACACTTATAACATTTTGTATATTTGCTTGGAAGTCCTAATAGATAATCATTTGTGAATATTATGCAATTACAATGATGATGTTCTCCTAGCCGATTCCGGCTACGGCGGCCAATCTCATTGAGACTAGCCAACTGCGCAAGAGATATTATAGTGCTCAAGTGTACGCGCAGACACAAGTGCACTCTCTATTCCTGTCACTCTCATACTCCGGTGGGACGACAGCTCGACACGGCCAGTGAGAGTTAAGGCGCAGGACTGACGGCTTTACGTGCTCTCCGAGGCACGGGGATGAAACACCGCCAACTTCCCATATGTAAATATGTAAATAAATATGTAAATAAAAAAATATATTTACAAAAACAATAAACCCGGTTACCCGACTGCGTAAAAAGCGAACTAAAACTCCCAACTCCCAACTTCCCAACTCCGGGCTGTTATTATTATTTATTTTTGGGTGTGGTGCCGAGGTCGGCTCTAGCTACGTCGACCAGTTATTGTCCATTGTCCATTGGTTGTTACTGAGACTTACTATACAGAAAGACTCAATAACTAAACTTGGCCCGACCTGGGACTCGAACCCAGGACCTCCGAGTGTGCAGCCGTACATGCTAGCCACTACACCACCGAGGCAATTACAATAATTTACATACACACATACATGTCGAATTGATAACCTCCTGTTTTTGAAGTCGGTTAATTAGCTAAACCGATTCGCCTATTTCAAATGATGCGCGCAAAAAGCATTTCATATTTGCGTATATTTACATAGATGTTTTTCTATTTATACATATAAAGAATATTAAGTACGAGTATAATTATAAATATTCTATAGAAAATGTGAGTATGAGAATTCCGTTATTTTTTTAACACCGCACAATAATAGTATTTTATGATATAAATATTTTTGCTTTACTAAAAGCTGCGCTGATTTGTTTTGAGATACTTTTTTAATGTTAGCTGTCCACATTTAATCAATTACCTTAATTGGTCACAGCGGCCAAATGGATTGGTGCCACTGTTATTGTCAATAAAAAAACAGTTCGTGTTTAAATTCAACACGTTTAAATATATTTTTAACTAGCGACCCAACCTTGCTGCGCTCGGGTTCGTCCCTAGTTTCATTTTGACGTTTAGTAAGTAAAGATTTCTTAGAGGTAAGATATTTTCCCCCAGAAAAAAGTATCCTATATGTTGATTCGGATAACCAACTATCACATACCAAATTTTATCAAAATCTGTCTAGTGGTTTTTTCGTGATGCCTTTCCAGACAGACAAACAGACAAAATTTTTAAAAACTATATATACGGCCTAATCTATTTCAACAAGATTTTCCAAAAAAAATATATTTTTCTCCATAATCCAGCCAGCATGGTGGACTATGGCGTGGGACCCTCGTATTCAATTGAAGCGCGTGCCCAGCAGTGGGAAGTTAAAAAGGGCTGAATATTTTTATGTATCTATGATTTCTTTTATATATGTATGTATACCGTATTAAGGTGAATAAAATTAACACAGGATAGGATTCCTGTGCAATTTTGCATGTATAGCAACACTATTCAGGATATTTGAACTTTTTCAATGATCTTATGACTAACACAACACACTCTGAACAAGTTCTGAAGGCCCGGGTTCAAGTCCTGGCTTGGATTAAGCATAGTTATTGAGGTTTTCCGGTGAAGAAGTGAGATGGGATAATTGATAGTATTATATACGACTGCATTTAGAGCTTAAAAGGAAAACTTATAGCCGTTGATCCTAATCTCCAACGCATATGAAACGTCTCAGTAAATCTGTGAAGTAACCATAACATATATTGTTAATCCCTCCATGACCGCGGACATGCCGGCGTGTCAATTAACAATAGATTTCTTAGAATTTTAATTAATTTCTTAGAAATTTACCTGGAGGTGTTAAAAGACAAATAAAACAACGTTATACAACGTTGTTGGCAATGTAAAGCCCAGGGCAAAATATTCATTAGAAAAAGTTCCGAATAAGTGGATTAATGATAGGAAGTAACAGAAGCGAAGGGACAGTTCATGGGGGAACTAAAACTTGACGTATCATTTCATAGGTAATTGAATATAATAAAATTAAGGCATTACAATATGTCTAATCTATACATACTATAATAAAATTCAGAGTCGAATTTGTACATAAAAATTTTTTTTGGAAAATCTTATTAAAATAGTCATTATTATCGATACAGAGGCCGAATCTATAGTTTTTAGAATTTTTGTCTGTCTATATGGCCGGGAACGCATCACGGAAAAACCACTGGACAGTTTTTGATGAAATTTGGTATGATGATAGCTGGTTATCTTGATCAACATACAGGACTACTTTCTACTTAGCTACATACGTACTTCAGGTAACTTTTTACTGCAGGAAAATATCTCATCTCTGAGAAAACTGTACTAAGCGTTAAAAAATATTTATTAGAACTATTAAGAATTTTATTAGTTGTTTTTATATCTTAAATATTATTTTAAATAAAATAAAATTTGTTGTATGAAAGCATTTGCGTTTACGACATACTCGTAGCAAGAACAAAAAAGCTTCAATTAAACGTTTCTTATATTGAAGGCCCAATTTGAATTTAAATTAAATAAAAAACAAAGTTTATTATTATTTTTAATTTAGAAAATCTATGGTAATAACATGGTGTCTGTGAACGTTTTGGTTTTTGTATATATATTATATAATAATAATTAATACATTTATGATGTATTAATTATATAATATAAATAATATATAATAAATAATAGAAGCTATGGCTTCTCCCGTCTTTAGTTGTAGTTAAATCAGTTTGTTGGTGAAATCCTGTGACTTACATAGTACTGTAATGTAACACAGACAGGCATACGAAGCAACTTAACTTTTAAGTAAACTTGTATATAATAACATGATGTTATAGTTACTCTTTACGAAATTCGTTAAGAAAAATTACGAGTAAGTTCTATATAAGACCACCGTGGCGATAAACAAAAAACAGGACTGTTGAAATCAGGGTCCAATAAAATGATTCAGCATCATCATAACAATTTCATTAGTCAGCGAGCGGTAGTGAAGACAAAGATGTGATAATTTTGGATATGATATTTTTATAGTATCTATATAGTAGTGCTGTTCTTAATATACTTGTTTGTTTTTTTTTACATATATCTAAAATTAAACGCCAAATAGTTACGTTAGTACTAAATGTTCATATTGCATTAACGATTTTTTTTTGTGTGTGGTTATGTTCTACTTCTTCACCTTCAGAGTGGAGATAGGTATCTACCAAGGCAGACCAAAACAACCGGAGTGTTGCTCTTACGGTTCACTCTGCTAAAAGACAAGTATCAGGAGTACACCGCACACCGAGAGCCCCCTCCCAAAGCGTTTGTTGGTAGTTATTATTTTTTACAATCTATAAATATATTTATAACTTTATTATGAAATTTATATTCGGTATAAAAAGTAGCCTATGTGCTATTCCAGACTATAATCTATCTTTGTGCCAAATTTCATCTAGATCCGTTCAACCGTTCTGGTGTGATTGAGTAACAAACATCCAAACATCCATCTAAACTGTCACATGTATAATATGAGTAAAATATAATTATTTAATTCGCGAAATATTATACTGGCATATCCATTTTTATAAGCTCTATGATTTCAACTAGTGAGTTGTTCTAGGCCCCCGTATCTTATCGCGATGCATCTATATGGCCCTGCGGGACCCGAGGTCTGATCCAGTCTAATCTAGTGGATGAATTGACAGAAATAAACTAATCATTTAATTTTTTCAATGCAATGTAATGATTTCTACTACGAAATATTTAAAGAACAGAAGCCTTTTGTCTCTGTCTACTTAATAATAACAGTAATAATGAGATTTTTGTATGAGTCATACATATAATATTTATAATTTGTATGTATTTAAGAGTCATATATATGTGTAGTGTGTCAACTATCTGGTATCCATAAGACAAGCCTCGTAGCTTAACATGGAACTAGATGGTGCTGTGTTGATGTCCCAACATATATAATTTAGCCAAAAGCGTGTCATTGATATAAGTTAAACTCGATTATTTGTTTTTTTTTAAATGAGAATTTAAATTCACAACACCTTTTCAAGTAAGCAACACTTTGCAGACTTGAAAATGAATAAAGAAAACAAAGATACTAACATCGCTACGTACAACTAAAAGTTGTAGTGGAAATCTAGATGGTTACAATCTCTTGTTAATAAATTATCCGCAAGATAATAATTTAAAAAAGAAAGTACTCGTATATCAATTCCAAAATCACTAAAAAGTGTTGATTACAAACCTAAAGATGAAACTCTTTTTTGAAAGTATGGGCCCCTTGGGATATGACCTATTAATAAGAACTAATGTAAGTCTAGTGGTCGAAATTCGATAATAATCATTATTGAAAATATGAGGACAACATATATGAATAAAATTTACTTATCTATATAAAAAAAAACCAACTGTTTGTGTTTTCAAAACTTTTCAGTAATATTATAACTTATACATCAGAGACGATAGGCCATTTTTATTTTTTACAAATAGCAACACATACTGTTATATTCATTAAAAAAAATCGAACTTGTGAAGTACGGTGCAATAGATTAGTTGAAATCATTACTACTGTGCTGTAAGGTTAATGATTAATGATGAATATTTAATATCAGATAATATCGTTATTATACCCCAGGCCCTTCGACCCCGGCGAAGGGTAGAGAGAGTCATTACTCATTAAGGCATTACAACGGTAAGTTTGTGACTTTTGATGACTTGGCGTCCCTATCAATATTTCCATACCATAAATCTAGCTTATTGGAATTTTAATAGATTTATTAAATTAAATTATTCTTTTTCACTTTATGTCTGACGTCTCTCTCGTGACAATGGTAACATTGTCGGGAACCAAAAATCTAAATAAATCCGCGAAAAAATCCGTTTTTTAAATGTCAAATATTCGCGTTAATTCTAAAAAAGTATTACTTTGTAACCTTAATCAAAAAGTTACCAAGTAATATTCTTTATATTTATATAGTAATACTCTTTATATTTTAATTTAAATAAAATATATATTTGATAATAAAATATATTTTTAATGCGTAAATTTAATTTTTATTTACTAGTGGCTAGGTTAGAAGTTGCCTTGTCCTAATTTGAATTTTATTTTTGATCTTTGAGGTCGAGGTTCAATTTAAAAAAAATATAGCTTCACTTTCCCTAACCTAATTCAAATTGTTACGAACATTTGGGTAAAAACACAGCCTTAAGTTACCACCGAACGGAATTTTTAATTTTAATATAAAATATAAAAAAATAAACACATGAAAACATTATGAAAAAAAATATGAATTTACCTATCTATACAGATAAATAAAATGGAAGTGTCTGTTTGTAATGTCAAAATAACAGCGTTTTACTAAATGCATATGAAATTATTATATACTGTACTTATAAGAAAAACACAATTTTTAAAAATTTTGTCTGTATGTCTGTCTGTTTGTTCCGGATAATCTATAAAACGGCTGGACTGATTATGACGGGACTTTCACTGGAAGATAATTGGTTATAGGGAGTAACAATGGCAACTTTTATTTTAGAAAAAGAATTAGGGTTCCGCTCAAAAAAAAATGTACCTAAGGACGAACCTGAGCGAAGCGAGGATGAGTCGCTAGTCTTATATAAAATAAGAAACTGTTTCCAAATTTTTTTATTGAGAGCACTAAATAAAGCTCGCCAACGGCTAATAAGCAAAAAAAAAACAAAATCGGTTAACAAACAGAAAAAAAATGCCTATTTATATATAAATACTTAATAATTATATTCCATTTGACACCCCAAACATGTAACTTAACAGGCGTCACCAATAAATCATGGCGTTTCTGATAGTTCATATCGCTTTAAGCTGCACGTGTCTGTGAAAGGGGGAAGTGTTTATATAATAAATGTATGAATAATATGCTTAACAAAATATTCTATGGGATCTTGGTATTACTAAAGTAGTAGTGTTACGCCGCTTCACCATAATTTATGGGAATTAGCCCTTAGATATTTTTCTAAATTTTTCAGTGGCATAGTATATGCTGAAAATAAAAAAAAATAACTACAACTATAAAGTTTTAATGGCCCAAATAAAATATTAAAATTTATTTAAATTAAGCAAATTAAATCTTTGATTTGTTATAGATATATAGTATAACATATTACAAAGAAGACAGATTTTTTTTGTTTGTTTGTTTGTACCGAATAAGCTGCGAAACTACTGAACTGATTTAGATGAAATTTGGTAAGAAGATAGTTTGAGATCCGGGAAAGGACATAGTTTTTATTTCGGAAATGATCCCTTGAGAGGGTGAAAATGTGGATGACAGTTTGTATGGAGAAGCAACCTAGGGACGAACTCGAGCGAAGCGAGGATGAGTCGCTAGTCAGGTATAAAATAAATTTAACATTTAAGAAGAGAAGAAAAAAATAGTGGCAATTTTTTTATTTATTTTAGAGAAGAATTACTGAATTAGGCAGTTTGAAAGCTATGAAGTGCTAAGCTTTAAATCATAAATTCAAATTGTAAGCTTAAAATACACCTAGCTCACATAAGCATATCTTTCAGTTCAATCAACTGAAGCTTTTTAAAAACGTATAACTCTAAAATTAAGGCATGTATTTTAGTAAATAAACTATCGAAAATTTTAACTAGCATTAGTGTAAACGTATTCAAAATATTTATACTGAAATTGTCAAATAAAATAAAGTATACTAAAGCGTTCGCTTTCATAGGGAATTATATAGCTTATATGCTTAAGTTACGCTGGGACGGAGACGGTATAAGAAAATACATTGTATTGTTGATCATAGAGTAGATGAAGTAGACATGAAACAATTTTTATTCATCTTCTACTATGAAAGTAAGTTAAAATTTGTATAAATATAAATAAATATTTTGGGACATTAGCATACAGCACCATCTAGTTCCATGGTAAGCTACGAGGCTTGTGTTATGGATACCAGATAGTTACACAGATATAGTGATACACTACACATATATTTTAAATACATACATGTAAATATCAACATCCATAACTGGAGTACAAACTTTTCGTGCTCATCACTCAAATTAATGTCCCCAACGGGACTAGAACCCGCGACCGCTGGCACAGCAAGTGGGGTCACTACAAACTGAGACAAACGTCGAATTCGTCAATAGTTATATGTATTTAATAATCTCTAAAACTACTCAATTCTTTTAAGTAGGTATAAAGCTATACTATTCATCAAAAATATAAGCCTAATAATACATTTGTGGTTTCTTTAAAACTTAAGTATTTCTCTAAAAATAGGGTTAAAATAATAAAATTATTAAATTTATCTTAATTACTCAATCGTCCCATAGGCAGTGGTAGCCTAGTGGTAACGCGCTCGCTTGGGAAACCGAGTGAAGCGGGTTCAAATCCCGGGTCTCGCACCTCTGATATTTTCATGTGCGAATCATTTCTAACATGATTACCACTTGCCTTACGGTGAAGGAAAACATCGTGAGGAAACCTGCATGTCTGAGAAAACCTTGCAAGTTTTCAAAAGACATGTGAAGTCCGCCAATCAGCACTTGGACAGCGTGGTGGACTATGGCCTGATCCCCCTCTTATGTAGGGAGGCCCGTGTCCAGCAGTGGGACTTTAAAAGGCCTGAATACATACTCACTCGTCCTAGTTTCATCTCAGCTTCATTCACCATATAAAAACATATTTAAAACTTAGAAATAACATTAAAAAAAAACGTGTGTGTGTACTTATGTACACACGTAAGAACTTACGCTTCTTTGGCGTAACAGAACAAAAATAGCTAAAGATTTCATCCCGTACATCACAATGCTCTGTTTCTAAAAGGATTTCAGCTAGCTTCATCATGTCGCTTTTTGGCTGTCGGTGTGCGCGCGCATCGTAAAAATTTTACTCTCATAATTTTTCCAAACGTGCCAAAAGAAGTTCATAACTTAAAAATCAAATTCATGACCTCACAAGTAAAAGCTAATGATAATCAAATATTACATGATAATATGCCTATCTTCCAATAAGTATTTAGTTCTGTTTTATATTCTTTGGCCAAAAAGACTTAACATAAACATAATTGTACTCTTGACAGGAGATTCTTAATAAGAGGGTGAATTTCTCTCCGTCAGAAATTAACAATATTGTATTATATTTATATTCACGTGGGCATTAGAGGGTGCATACTAAAGTGGTTCTGTGATCTGTCATAATCTTTGTGTCAGTGTATAAATCCATTCCGGATTAGTGTTTGTTTTTGCTCTATAAAATGTCGACGTTTATTTATTTCACAGAATAATGTCGCCCAATGTTTACATTTTTAGTCTTTAGTAGTGCTTTAATATTGTTACTCGTGATTCGTGAAATTGTGTAATGTATAATTTAATTATATTTTTATAACTTTAAAGGTTTATCGACTTTGTAATTAATTCAATTTTTTTCTTAACAATTATAAAAAGCGAGTCTTGAGATAAAACTTTATTATATATCTATATATCCAGACATTCAGACATCCATATATTCTCACAAGCTTTCGCATTTGATGTTCTCCTGAACGATTCCGGTCACGGCGGCCAATCTCATTGAGACTAGCCAACTACGCAGGAGATATTATAGTGCACAAGTGTACGCGCAGACACAACGTGCACTCTCTATTCCTGTCACTTTTATACTCCGGTGGAACGACTACTCGACATGACCGGTGAGAGTTAAGGCGCAGGACCGGCGGCTTTACGTGCTCTCCGAGGTACAGGGATGAAACACCGCCAACTTTCCAACTCCGGGCTGTTAATGAGGCTTACTATACAGAAAGACTCAATAACTAAACTTGGCCCGACCCGCCTCCGGATGAGGCAGTTTCGCATTTATAATATTAGTAGGGAAAAGAATATTTGTTCATAACAAGATGAAAATATATTATAGACAAAAAACTAAAACATATACAGCAGAATTGAGCTTTTTCTCTGTTTTCGAAGTTTGCCAAAAATAAAAAGTCTCTATGGTTATACTCGTAACTAGTTAATCAGCACCCATTTCTCATTTCTTTTAATTAATTTAAAGTAGTGTACAAGTATGTAGTTTTTTCGTCATGATTTTGTCTTAGTTATGAAGACTCGAAGACGAAATTCGACCATAATCATTATTGAAAATTTATAAATAATAATACCGAACTGTATTACTTATCTTTATAAAAAAACAGTTTCATAGTCAATTTAGCTACTAAACAAAAAAAAGGAAAATTGATCGAAAAGCAGAGGAGGAAGTGGTACTAATCTGTTTTATACATAGGCAGTACATAATAAATATATGTAAACATGTTGGGACATTAACACACAGCATCATCTACGAGTATTTGCATTGTTAGCCAGATAGTCGATACACTATACATAAGTATAGAACTTTAAATATATACCTAATATAAATAAAAACCCATGATTATAAATATAAACACCCATGACTGGAGTACAAACATTCGTGCTCACCACACAAATGAATGCTCCCAGCGGGACTCGAACCCGCGACCGCTGGCACAGCAAGTTGGGTCATTACAAATGGGCCTGGGCCAAATGTCGTCATATTGGTTATAGTTAAAAGAAATCTTCAAAATGACAGAACTTCAAGATATATCGTTTTTAGAGTATAATATAGTAAATCCTCTTACACATGAATATTCATTCCGGTACTGTTGGACATTGCCTATTCTGTGTTCGGGCTAGGCTTTACACTATGCGGATATCATTCACTGGTAACAAGAGATAGGAGTATAGTTGTATTTGTGAGAATCATGAAACGCTGAAAATAAATTTTAACATGTAAATCTTTATTTTTTGTTATAGAATAAAAACTGAAATATTTTATTTATTCAAGGCTTAAGTAAACGCAATATTGGGGCATCCATAACATTTTAATTCATATATATATATATAAATATATATATACTCCGTACCACGATAATTACTTGTATGATCAGTAAAATGCTCTAGGAGAGAATCAAACCCCCCAAACACAAGATAATCTGAGTCCACCGGTTAATAGAAGACACAGCACAAATGTATACATTTACATACATATATATACATACGAGTATGTATATCGAGGCAGGAGGATATTAATTTTTAACCCCCGACGCAAAAAGAGGAGTGTTATAAGTTTGACGTCGATGTCTGTCTGTCTGTGTGCGCGTCTGCGTGTGCGTGTGCGTGTGTCTGTCTGTCTCTCTCTCTCTCTCTCTCTCTCTCTCTGTGTGTGTGTGTGTGTGTGGTTGTGTGTGTGTGTGTGTGTGTGTGTGTGTCTGTCTGTCTGTCTGTCTATGGTATCGTAGCTCTCAAACGGATGAATCGATTTCGATGTAGTTTTTTTTCATTTGAAAGCTAGTTTCCTTGCGGTGGTTCTCAGCTATGTTTGGTTATTATCGGTCTAGCAGTATAAGAGTATCAGCTCTTTTCCAAAATGATGTAAGGCATTTTGGCGTATGATTACTCGATTAAGTGCTTCACGCGCGCCAGTGTAATCGTTAAAAGACAATTAATTTGCTAGGGGTTTTTTAAATTTTTAATTTATAATTATCAACCGACTTCAAAAACGAGGAGGTTTTCAATTCGACTGTATGTTTTTTTTTTTATGTTTGTTACCTCAGAACTCCGTCATTTATTAACCGATTTGGACAATTTTTGTTTTGTTTGAAAGGGTATACTTCCAGATTGGTCTCATTTAAATTTCAAAAAAAAATACCACCCCTAAGGGTGGAAAAACAACTAATGATGAATTTAACCTACTTCTAATTGTCATATTGACTTGAAACTTTGCAAGTATTTCTATTTCCGTTGATAGTACAGTGGTTCGGTGTTGTTGACCTGATCTGATGGCAAGGCCAGAAGGTGGATAGGTGGAACTCTTCAACGGATAATAGTAGATACTTTGAGTTTGGGCTTATTTTGTTTGATTTGACAAGCCTAACACGTTAGAATCCTTACTTTGCTACTACTGTCTACACTAAAAAATGAAAAATAAAAACTTTTTAACAAAAAAATAAAAACCGACTTCAAAGAAAAGCACTAAAAAGTAACAAATAACTGATTGGTAGTTTTCATTTACTATACATACCTAATCAAATATTTTCGAAGTCGGTGTGCTTTGGCATATTTTCGAAATCGGTGCTAGCCCATACAAAGCGCACACCGACTTCGAAAATATTTGATTAGGTATGTATAGTAAATGAAAACTACAAAAACTTTTTAACAAAAAAATAAAAACCGACTTCAAACAAAAGCACTAAAAAGTGAAAAATAACTGATTGGTAGTTTTCATTTACTATACATACCTAATCAAATATTTTCGAAGTCGGTGTGCTTTGGCTAAGTAATTAAAGCCTACCTATTAAATACATACCTAATCAAATATTTTTGAAATCGGTCCCAGCCCATACAAAGCAAAGCACACCGACTTCGAAAATATTTGATTAGGTATGTATAGTAAATGAAAACTACCAATCAGTTATTTTTCACTTTTTAGTGCTTTTGTTTGAAGTCGGTTTTTATTTTTTTGTTAAAAAGTTTTTATTTTTCCCTTTTTAGTGTAGACAGTAGTAGCAAAGTAAGGATTCTAACGTGTTAGGCTTGTCAAATCAAACAAAATAAGCCCAAACTCAAAGTATCTACTATTAGCCGTTGAAGAGTTCGACCTATCCACCTTCTGGCCTTGCCATCAGATCAGGTCAACAACACCGAACCACTGTACTATCAACGGAAATAGAAATACTTGCAAAGTTTCAAGTCAATATGACAATTAGAAGTAGGTTAAATTCATCATTAGTTGTTTTTCCACCCTTAGGGGTGGTATTTTTTTTGAAATTTAAATGGGACCAATCTGGAAGTATACCCTTTCAAACAAAACAAAAATTGTCCAAATCGGTTAATAAATGACGGAGTTCTGAGGTAACAAACATAAAAAAAAACATACAGTCGAATTGAGAACCTCCTCCTTTTTGAAGTCGGTTGAAAATGGAAGTAAGTCTGTCTGTTACATTTTCACGTTTAAACCACTGAAAAGGCTAAGATGGGCTACCTTTGAACCCAGCCTCACTACGCAAGCGAAGCCGCGTGCAAAAACTAGTACTTTATAAGGCAATCTATTATTTCTTTTTCTTTTTTAGTAAATTACATAATGTCATATCTAGATTGTAGAATGAGCAGTTTTACCAGATGACACCAGTATGTAAAATACCATAATGACGTTGAGTTTATGCGATGCAATATGTTAATTCGGATTATGCTTGTACTAGATGAGTCTTCTCGTTAGCTCTTTTTTTTGAGCTTGTAAACCTTTTTTGGTCGACTGTTTCCTAATAATATGAATTCTACAATCTGGTAACGATATAACATAAAATGTACCTAAAGCGGCAAATATTGATTTCTCAACTGTTCCCAAAAAACCGCACAGACAAGTCGCAATGATACTAATATTATAAATGCGAAAGTTTGTGAGGATGTATGGATGTCTAGATGTATAGATGTTTGGGTTTGGATGTTTCTTAATCTTTCACGCTAAAACTATTGAATGAATTTTAATGAAACTACAATAATATAGCTCATACATCAGAAAAACACACACTTTTTATCCCGGAAAATTCTTTTATTTAGTTGGGAATATAAAAAAAATATAGGGAAAACCCAAAAAAACTGCCGGAAAATCGAAACGTTTAAAATTGTTTATTTTGATACGTATATATTATATACAGTCTATCTATCCCATACTAACCGTCAAAACGTACCTAGGAAAGAACCCGAGCGAAGCGAGGATGAATCGCTAGTGTTGCTATAAATGTCAAAGAAAATCGATCGAAGAAATAAGTTTTACCTCCTAACATTGTAACAAGTTTTTTTTTAATTTATTTGTCTATTAAAACAGATTAAAATGGCCCGAAGCTTAAGAGGAAGCTGTGAAGGCATGAAAATGAAAAAGTGAAATAAGTGGTTTTATTGTAAAGAGAACAATGAAAGCTATTTTCAAGTTTATGGACAGTTTAGATTGCGATTTTGTGTTAATGAAATGCTGAAATAGCAGAATATTATGAGAAACTCATAATGAAGAAACTATTTTCTAGAATGTTCTCCACTTACCATGGATATCAGGACCATTATATTATAAACAAGCGACGACGAACGACTAGTTATGTTGTAACAGACAGAAAAACAGACAGACAAAAATCCTAAAAACTATAGATTTAGCCTCCGTATCGATAATAATGGCTATTTCAAAGAGATTTTTCAAAAAAAAATAATGTACAGATTCGACTTAGTATGAATTTTATTATATGTATAGATTTAATTATTATTATTCAGTCGTTGTATTTCAACATACATATGAAACATTTTCAGTTTAATTAATGTAATAATAATATACCTTATATGAATGTCAATTAGAAGTGTACATAGCATTTAAATATTCATGAATTAAAAGTACAAAAATTTAGGGATTTTTAAAGATAGCGTTCTTTATTATAAGCAGATGCCATAACTAATTTCAGTACATTTTTTTAAGTACCAAACCGTATCTTTTATATAGATATAAGCATTTCCAAATCAATTTAAAATGACCACCGAATTATCTAAGGTTGAAGGTCCACGACTGTTAGCATTTTCGCACCATCACAGGGTTACTTAGGGTTAAAGCGAAACATTACGTGGGAACGGTAGAAGCGATCTTATTCTCACGAAATTTAATTCAGCATATCAAATTGAATCAGACGAAAATAGTTCTTAAGGATTGATCTAAAATATCAAAATTGCGTATCAGTTTTTGCTTAGCAATGTTTGGTGGAGGGCTGTATATAGTGGAGATTCATTTGCATTTGGCCAAAGAACAATAATATCGGACAATCTTCTTTGAAATGCGCAATACGATGTCGCCTCAGCGGAGGTTATAATGAATCCCGAAAGGATAAAATATTCATTTATGTAGTGATTTCTGGTATATAAAAGTTTATAGCTAAGCTTTGCTTTTAAAATGAAACTTGCTAACGGAACTTGTTATATTATTTGATATTTGTTATTTGTAAATAAAATATTTAGATGGCCTGGACAAGATATCGTTCTAGATTCATCGAAGAATAAAAATTAGATAAATTATATTTAATATGTATGTTTATTACAATTTTTTTAATAATTTTACATTTTTAAATTAATATTATATTTATATTAATTTTATTTTATTAAATTTACATATTACGATTCTATAATTGAAATTATAATCTTACTAATAATGGATGTTTGGATGTTTGTTACGCAATCAAGCCAAAACGGTTTAACGGATCTAGATTAAATTTAGCACAGAGATAGATTATAGTCTGGAATAACCCATAGGCTACTTTTTATCCCGGAAAAATGATCGGTTCCCGTGGGATAGGTTTGTATTTGTTTTCCTAGAGGTGAACCCGAGCGAAGCGAGGGTGAGCGCTAGTATATTATAAATTAATTATTTTATTTGATTTTCCCTTAGACCTAAAGTAGAGCAAGATATTGGAAACAGTTTAAGCAGCGGCAAAATGGCGAAGAGCTATGTAAGAAATTTTTATATTTTCTCTCAATGCCCCTGAAAATTGTATAACACTACATGTTCGATCTTGAGACCCAATAGATCTTTGAATGATTTTAGGAGTATATGATACTTAGGTATGTAGACATGTTCTGATAACGCTTAAAATACTTTTGTGAAACCTTCATTACCTTAACTTGTAAAAAACTGTTAATAGCAGTTAACTACAGTGGATAGTAGAAATCTTAAATGGCTTCTTCTTCTTCTAACTTTTGAGCTTAGGCTCGAAGCTACAATTTCGAGAATTTTGGTCGAGGATACTAGTCTCGCTGGAGGCATTTATTTGTGTGATGAACACCAATGTTTGCACTCCAGTCATGGATGTTTATATTTATAATATGTATGCAGGCCCGGATCAAGCCGGGGCCCATGCTCCGGGCGGCAACTTCAGGGGACGGCAAATTGATACTTGACAGACGAATACAAAACTCATCATTAACGCAACTTTGACCACTGAGACGTCCAGTACTTTAAGTGCAATAATAATAACTTTTCGTGGAGCCAAAAAGAACTTATTTATCTATACTAATATTATAAAGAGGTAAAGTTTGTGATATTGTGAGTTTGTGATGTTGTAAGGGGTAATCCCTGGATCTACTGAACCGATTTTCAAAGTTCTTTTATCAATAGAAATCCACGTTCTTTCTGAGTATCATAGGCTATATATTAACCCGAAGAATGAAAAGACTCTTTCATGGTAGTCGGATTTGCAAAGTAAGTCGGAGAAAAAACGGTCGAACGAAAACGTTTCTTACGAACGCTGCCTTAACGATGAGAGATATATGATTATGTTCTAGAGAAAAGTTGTAGAGCTTAATAATGGCTACAAAAAACACACACAGTATATGTCTAACTTTTATATTTAAGTCACAAAAAGTAGTTTTTTATATTAAAAAAATCATTTAAATCGATAGGTCATGTTAGCCTATACATATATATGTATATGTAACTAACCCGAATCTGTACATTAAATACCTTTTGAAAAATCTTATTGAAATAAACATTATTATCGATACAGAAGCCGAATCTATAGATTTTAGAATTTTTGTCTGTCTGTCTGTATGTCTGTTACCGCATCACAGAAAAACCACTGGAGGGATTTTGATGAAATTTGGTATGGTGATAGCTGGTTATCCGGGTCAATATATAGGATACTTTTTACCGCGGCAAAATATCTCATTTCTGAGAAAAAATACAAAAACTGCAATGTAAGAGTATACTAATATATGTAAAACCTAAAAATTTGGTTTTTGGTCATCTGAACGCGGGCGGAGCCGCAGGCAATGCTAGTTTTATATAAATTCAATTTTTCGCGTGGCGTGTGGGCATAGGTCTACAACCGTGCGATAGTCCAGCCGAATTGCAGTCTGCGGCATTTTGTTTATCAGCGCGCGGCCGAAAATGCTCGCTTCAGCACTTTTCTACCTTCAATAATTTTTTTCTCAGCATCTATTAGTATTAGAAACTTCCGGTTTGCTTCAGTTTGTTCAATATTGTTTCCCCAAAGCATACATACTAAATAATTTGTCTTGATAACTTCTCAATAGTTTTCGAGATATTTTAAATAACATCTTTTTTTTATAAAAAAAATGGCGGCCAATCAAAATAAATAATTTTTTTGGTTTTATTCTTCTGAACTCAAATATAAAAAATTATATAAAATTTTCCATTTCCGCCGATAGTATAGTTCAAATTCTATTTTAAAGTTTCATTAAAATCCAATTAGTAGTTTTTTGTACTAAGCTGTATAAGTTACTATATTTTTTTAACGATCCCACGGGAACTCTTTTATTTTCCAGGATGAAAAGTATCTGAGACGTTGACCGGGGATATAAGGTACCATCATGCAAAATTTTATTTAAATCGGTCCAATAGATTCGGAGATTAGTCCGTAAAACAGACAGACAGACAGAAAAACAAAAAAATGGAAAAATCTGGATTTGCTCTATTTCTCTTCTTATACTCCTCTGAATCGGTTTTTAGCATTTTTTTTCTATGTACAGACATTCGACCTCTATAGTTTTATTATAGTTTCCTTGTATATCTGTTTGTCTTTTTGTACGGGCTAACCTTATGTCCCAAGTAAACGTTTAAGATAAGTCTTTTTATCCCGGAATATTAAAAAGTTTCCCGTGGGCTAGGTAAAAAACTATAGTAACTTAACAAGCTTAGTACACAAAAAAATACCGATTGGATTATAATGAAACTTTACAATAATATAAGTTCATACATCAAAACAACAAATAGGTTAATTTTTTATCCCGGAAAAATGTACGGTTCCCGTGGGATAGATTTGTTTTTGTTTGTTTGTAACGTATTGTGTACACAATATAGACCCCAAAACAATAGTTATTAAAAAAATTGTTTGTCTACTTGCCTGTATGTCTGTTAGTCTGTTTTTGTGTGCGCGTTTCTTGCGAAAAGTAATGAACCGATTTCAACGAAATTTGGTGAAGTGATAACTTATTACTTGAGTCATCATTTAGGATACCTTTTACTTCAAGAAAATCTTTGTTTCCCACGGGAAAATAAAATAACTGGTTTTATCGAATCCTCCCTAGAAACCTTTCGCTGGCTAAATATTACTAAATTTTATAAGTTGTGTGTGCCATAGATTTGTTAGCAGAACAAAAGGCTCGAAGAGTTAAATTATAATTTCAATTTGCAATACAATAATATACTAAATTGATTTTTATTTTTAATCTTACATTTTATTTCAGACCCTATCCTGTGCTATACTAAATAATAAATATGTCCTACACGTCCATGTACGTATGTACTTTTGTAAACTACCAAAACCCGCGGCTTCGCCCACGTTTAAAATACAAAAATAAACATATTCTTCTTTTCCTTCCTTTTACAATAGTATATGAAAATCTGCCCGGTTTGTTGACATTTATAATGACTGCTCCGCTCCCTTGGGTAGTAGCTTGATTATATATAGCCTATTTGACTTCCTCAATGAAAGGGCTATCTAATGCAAAGATAATTTTTTAAATTGGATTAGGAGTTCCTGAGATTAGCGCGTTCAAACTAACAAACAAACAAACTCTGCCTCTTTATAATATCAGTATAGATAAATAGGCTTAATACAGAAAGAGCAAAGCTAGCTAGGTTCTTATGGCATTCTTTTCGGAAATGACGATGGTGATAAAGGTAATTATATAGGCGGGCGGGGGCGGCATTTTTCAGTTTTTGCCCCACCTCCAAAAAATTGAAGATCCGGGGCTGTATGTATGTATTTAAATCAACAGACAATTAGTATCAACTATCTGGTATCCATAACACAAACCTCGTAGCTTACCATGGAACTAGTTATTGCTGTGAGTTAATGTCCCAACATATTTATACGAAACCACTTCGTTTCATAGTGATTGTTTATTATTAAAATTCAATACAAGATCAAGTCGTTTATAATGTTATAAGCTCCAGAGAATCTTCTTAAAGTCATAAAACTTTATAGCCAAAAAGTTCAGTCTTATATTACCAAAAATCATTTTACAAATAATGTTTTAAAAGAAAATAACTAAATTTTTTTTATTATCAACCAATAAACATACTTTTCACGCAAGGTAGCTTTTATTTACGAGATACGCAATAAGAAAACGTGATATAAATTTGGTAAATAAATTAGGCAGAAAAATACTCACGCCCAAAATAACGCCGCAAACTCGCTAAGAACAAAATAGAATAAAAGGATTGTAACCATGTAGGAATAAATAAATATGTTGGGACTCACAGCACCACCTAGTTTCATGGTAAGCTACGATGGCTTGTGTTATGGATACCAGATAGTTGATATACTACACATTATAATTTTAAATACATACATATTATAAATATAAATATCCACGACTGGAGTACAAACATTCGTGCTCATCACTACAATGAATTTCCCCAGTAGAACTCAAACCCGCAACCGCTGGTACAGCAAGTACAGCACTACAAACGGAGCCAAACGTGTAAATCACAATAAACTTTCACGAAAAAGATTCAAGTAAAAAACGGCGACACGCCAATACTGAAAATAAATTAAATACAAGATAAAGAGAGCCAAATGTCTTTAACAATAAATGTTATATTCGTAAAGCAACTATGGTTATAACTCACTTCATATTCAGTATTTGTCTCACATCTCGACAGTGGTTACGTAGGTACCGGCAATTTAAGCTAGTATTTTATTTCCATTGTTCTAACATTTTTGCTTTGTGCGAAAACGGTTTTATCGTAATATCTATATCATAAATTGTACTAAGTTAAATTATATGATATGGGTGCAAAATGGCAGTTTTTTCACCGATTTTAAAAAGAAAGAGGTTAGATTTGACAATTTGACTGTATTTTTGAAGGAACATATAGGTACATAATATTATACAATGTCTTCGCATAATGTTAAGGATTTTTCATGTATATTTTTTACTTTTTAGTAAATGAATTATACTTCAAGGGTTTCATATTAATGTCATAAATCGATACTCTTAATTTTCATGTTGGCTAATGCCGTCTCAGTCAAATTTTCAAAGATCCAAAACGTAAATCCTACTAATATTATAAATGCGAAAGTTTGTGAGGATGTATGGATGTCTAAATGTTTGGATATATTAGAAAAATCTATATTCCATTTTTTAAATGATAATAATTTTAAGTAATCTTAAATTTCATGTTTTTAAATTCAAATAATAACGATAACAAACCTTAACAGAGGAAGGTTATCAACTCGACTGAATTAATATCGATTGAGAAGTGATTTTACTCATTTTATGTTAAATTAATTTTTTTTGTATAAACATTACCTCTCTCATTAAACTTTGTGTAAAAACAATTACTTACATTGTCAATAACAAATCCCTTAAAAATATGAATAATAATATATGTTCTGGCTCAACTGTATACCTAATTGTTTTTAATCCAATCCCATATATGATTTCATATAACCATCATTTTTACCATCAACCACCATAAACGTATACGGCTAGTTATTTTCTCACTCTCATCACGTACACTGTCTTTGGTGACCGTCCCCAGCCGTGTGGATCAGTGCGTTGATAAGCAGTGACATCTTGATATCTCACCCCAAAAACTACTGACATATTTTTACGTGACTATTTTTAATGTTGCCACCGTATTCCGTAAAAATAGGTCCATAAAATCAGTTTTTAGTTTGTTTTATTCATGAACTTGACGACAACTTAGCCTTACTTCGCTCGGATATATTAATAGATGGCTTTTGTGTTTATAATATCGTATACTGCGGCACCTACTGGCTTTTATTTCTAGTAGAAGCCTATGTCCTATTCCAGATCTAGTCTATTTGTGTAATAAATTTCATCAAAATCTGTCCAGCGATTTCAGAGTAAAGGACTGCAAGTGTAGGAGTGGAGTCCATACATATGTAATATTATGTACAATTTCATATCAATAATTCTCATAAGCATTTTCACGTATAAACCCAAGACTCACCCAAGCTTCGTTAGTGTTCGTCCCTAGGTTGCTTCCCCATACAAACTTTCATCCCCATCTTCACCCCCTTAAGGGATGATTTCCGGCATAAAAACTATCTTATGTTTTTCCCAGAGTCTAAACTATTTTCTTACGAAATATCATCGAGATCGATTGAGTAGAACCTCACAAACTCATAAACTTTACCTCTTTAAAATATTAGTATAATATGTACGAGTATATATATAAATAAATAAATTTGATGGAACATTAACACACATCACCATCTAGTTCCGTGGTAAGCTACGAAGCTTGGTTATGGATACCAGATAGTTGATAAAGAATGGATGCCCCCAGACGGACTCGAACCCGCGACCGCTGCCAAATAAGTGTATAACCCACAAACTGAGCCAAACGTGTCGTCAAAAAACTTTTTAACAAAAAAATAAAAACCGACTTCAAACAAAAGCACTAAAAAGTAAAAAATAACTGATTGGTAGTTTTCATTTACTATACATACCTAATCAAATATTTTCGAAGTCGGTGTGCTTTGTTTTGTATGGGCTGGGACCGATTTCAAAAATATTTGATTAGGTATGTATTTAATAGGTAGGCTTTAATTACTTAGCCAAAGCACACCGACTTCGAAAATATTTGATTAGGTATGTACAGTAAATGAAAACTACCAATCAGTTATTTTTCACTTTTTAGTGCTTTTGTTTGAAGTCGGTTTTTATTTTTTTGTTAAAAAGTTTTTATTTTTCCCTTTTTAGTGTAGACAGTAGTAGCAAAGTAAGAATTCTAACGTGTTAGGCTTGTCAAATCAAACAAAATAAGCCCAAACTCAAAGTATCTACTATTAGCCGTTGAAGAGTTCCACCTATCCACCTTCTGGCCTTGCCACCAGATCAGGTCAATAACACCGAACCACTGTACTATCAACGGAAATAGAAATACTTGCAAAGTTTCAAGTCAATATGACAATTAGAAGTAGGTTAAATTCATCATTAGTTGTTTTTCCACCCTTAGGGGTGGTATTTTTTTTTGAAATTTAAATGGGACCAATCTGGAAGTATACCCTTTCAAACAAAACAAAAATTGTCCAAATCGGTTAATAACGGTTAATGACGGAGTTCTGAGGTAACAAACAAAAAAAAAAAAAACATACAGTCGAATTGAGAACCTCCTCTTTTTTGAAGTCGGTTGAAAAAAAAGTAGCAAAAGAAGCGATCGAATCAAAGCAAATTAAGTGTTGATAAGTAAACTGTAGTAGATACATTTACTATCATCTGTGTACGTAGTGACCTAATTACCTTTTTTAGGTCGCGTCCCTTGGTTGGCACTTTCGCTGGCCGATTAACCCTGCAACCTTTCACTGATTAATATTCTTCCTTCACCCAAAGGATTTCTCAGCAATATTTTCTGGGCAGACGTACCACGAGATTGTGTTTATTAAGTGAATTATTATGGCTTTAGTGATTTAGATATTAAATTAAATATTGAAATTAAATAAATACAATTAAACAACATTTGTTTTAATTAAAATATAGGAAGTAATTATTTATATTATATTATAGTATAAGGATGGCATAGTCGATCTTAGAAAGTACTTAATTAATGTAGGCGAAATCTAGTTTCCCTAGAAATATATAAAATTTGTTCATTATTTCTATCTATACTAGTATTATAAAGAGTCTAAGTTTGCTTGTTTGAACGCGCTAATCTCAGGAACTACTGACCCTATTTGAAAAATTATTTTTGTATTAGATAGTCCGTTTATTGAAGAAAGCTATAAGTTATATATCATACTAGCGACTCACCCTCGCTTCGCTCGGGTTCGTCCCTAGGTACGTTTTAAATTAAAATGGATATAGTATGTTATCCCTAAGAAATAGACATATGACATCGCGGACTTTTCTGTAGACCTATATAAGATACACAATTCCACCATACATTATTTTGTTATATCTCAAGGGTTTAGGCTGCGTTTTCGTTGAAAGCTCCCAGATGTCTTAATTTTTCCGACACCTCCAACAAATATCGTTATATTTTAGCCAATGTATATAAAATCTTAACAAATTATATACTTAAACCTTCCTCTTGAATCACTCTATCTATTGAAAAAAACCGCATTAAAATCCGTTGCGTAGTTTTAAAGATTTAAGCATACATAGGGATATAGGGACAGAGAAAGCGACTTTATTTTATACTATGTAGTGATAATAGATAGTCTATCTATTCCATACTAACCGTTAAAACGTACCCAGGGACGAACCCGAGCGAAGCGAGGGTGAGTCGCTAGTATACATAGGCGGTGGCACCTTTGGAACTCTTTCCAATTTTTGTTTTCGCTAACAAAAATTTAGTAAAGTAGAGCAGCAGACGTAAAGTATATTCGACAGCAAAGTTGTTCAAAAAACTGATCTCTACATTAACGGTTACAGATTTGAGTTCCGCGCAGGATAAATATCTTTATTAAAGCGTTGACTGCATTCTTCACTTGCTATACAATATAGATATTTCAGCACCCCAATATAGCGTATCAAAACTTACATCGGTTACAATGTTTAGGTATAGCTATTAAAGCATATAATATTCTCGGACCATTCTTAATTTAAAGTGTTGTACAGTGTTTCTTTTTGTAAAAATATAAATAATTGAAACGTA
This sequence comes from Brenthis hecate, assembly GCA_951806755.1. Lineage (NCBI taxonomy): Eukaryota > Metazoa > Arthropoda > Insecta > Lepidoptera > Nymphalidae > Brenthis > Brenthis hecate. The sequence continues at coordinate 6,530,381 of OX638265.1, read as the reverse complement.
ATTATGTATATCAGACACATTCTGATGGCTATGATTACACCTATTACATAAAATATTATATATCGACCGTTACGTGACCTTAGAATAATAGCTGCAGCAGAAATTGTATCAATTTTGAAATGTCCATAGTTACGCAAAGGAAATGTGAGCTAAAAATACTTTGATTGATACATTTCTAGCAATTCTGTTTAAAGTTTATTTAAATTAGTATAATTGTTTCATTAAAGATGTATCATGACACGTTTTGCTCAGTTTTAGCGGTCCTACTTGCTGTACCAGCGGTCGCGGTTTCGAGTCCAGCAGTTGGATTCATAAAAGAATTTTCGTTTTTCTTTTATTTTTGGACTATTCCCATGATCGTAACATTACAACATCAACATCTGCAATGAATGGAAAACGTGTATGATAATATTATGTGCACACAATTCACCTACTAATCAAGGGTAGTATTAGAATCCTACTAATATTATAAACTAGCGGCTCACCCTCGCTTCGCTCGGGTTCGTCGCTAGGTACGTTTTAAATAGATATAAATAGTTATTAACCAGCGTTAGCCATGTAATTTTTTTTTTGATAATAATATTGACAAATATTGATATTAATATTTATACGATACTAACATCACTGAATTGTTTTGCCTTCCCGGAACCTCTCCACTAATACTTAAACTTTATGCTATGGTATTAAAGTTCAAATTGACTTTTAAGTATTATTACGAACCTTTTGTATGGGAGTATAGAAAAGTGTTGTTTTTAGACTTTTTCAGGCAATGTTTTAAATTTTTCTCTCCGTAAGAACCATTCTCGTACTTCAAGGAATATTCTAAAAAAAGAATTTGCGAAATCGGTTTAGCTGCTCTCGAGATTTGCGCTTACCAACACATTCATCGATTCATTTTTATATTACTAGATGTGAAAGTTTGTGGGGATGTGGAGGATGGATTATTGTTACTCTTTCACGCAAAAACTACTCAATGGATTTTAATGTTTCACAATAATATAGCTCATATATCAAAATAATACATAGGCTACTTTTTATCCCGGAAAAATGTACGGTTCCGTGGGATAAATTTGTTTTTCTAGAAGCGAACACGAGCGAAGCGAGAGTGAACCGAAAGTTTTATATAAAACTACATTATTTAAATGCCATGGTACCATTTCCATGCGCTACTCTTCTCTTTAAACGATGTCCAGAAATAAAAACCACGGTCACAAATTCATTACAAACCCAACATGATTCCAATTTAATTCACAGCTGGGTCATAACAAGGGTTTTTATGTATATATAAAAAAATCATTGTGTCCCGCTGTGAACCAAACAGGTTTTTGGAGGCTAAAATATTTACTAATGGCACTTAATAAAATTCTTCTTAGAGTGTAATTTACTGTTCAATTTTTGATAACGATATATGGATTGACCAATTCTATTATAATATTTGTATTGACGCCTCAACCTCTGAAATAATCTATTTATTATGACTTGTTCGCCTGATGCTCAAAATATTTAAAAATTTGACATTTATTTATATATAAAATATATCTATTTATATGAAAAAATATGTCCAATTTTTTTTATTGATAACAAACACTAAAGCTCGTCAACAGCTACTAAACAAAACAAAAAAAAAGAAAAGTCGGTAACAAACACAGGAGAATATGGTACTGAACTGTTTTGACAATCTCATACCTAAATGCTTGATGCAGCGATATGAAATTTTTCAAAAGAGTCATAGAACAATTTTGAATATCATAATAATTTAAATAGGAGGTGAAGGTCCCGTTAAATGTCGCAAATGTGTTTTAAGAAATGAATCTTCCTTTTCGCACGTAAAGAATTTATCGACTGCTAGTGGTTTAAAATTTTACTTGTACATTTAATTGCAGCTCATAAACTCAGGTTTTTGCCTTAAAAATAAATAACCAAATATAAGCATTACAATAGACTTCGAAGTCTGTTTTAATAAATAAGTCTTATTCATATATGTATGGATATCAACTATTTAATATTACCATTATCACCTAACTACAGTGTTTACATACCATATGTTTCACTGCTTCCTTCCCGATTTTCTTCATCTGTATTTGTAGAGGGCTCTGTCTTGATCATCTTCTCAAGAATTTTTTTCGATACTATCAATTTGGGATAATATTGACTGTAACAAAAAATATTTCCACTGTTAGCATTTTTGTGCAGGTAGCTAAGCCATTGGTACGTCTTCACCAAATATATTCAAATTAATTTTAAATCTCAAAAAATAACGAACTAATATTGTAACACTATACAAACATACATTTTTATTTCGACGATAACATAAATAACTTCGTAATATGAATAATATCCTTCCACGCATGTATCTGTTCACACGTGCTGTTAATTAGTTGTTCCTTATAAAAAAACAGGAGCGACCACGTATACTTTCAACTTATTCCGAGTTTGTACTGTTGACATAAAGCTCTCTGAAAAATAAAGTTTTTAATAAATAATTTTCTCTTACAGGTTATTTATAAAAATGCAACAAATCGTTTGCATTTTTTTGGAGATATGTTATGCGATTATTGAAAAATAAAATATAAGATATGAAATATAAGACCTATTAAGCTATTAAAATGAATTATTCACTTTAAATTTAATATGTTGTACGTCAAAAGTGGTCCCATATTTAATTTAAAAAAAAAACGATCCCAAGCATGTGTGGTGATGGTTCTAGTTTTAAAAAAGTAGCTTATCTATGAGTTCCTTGGAGTACTCTTTCCATATTACAATTGTTTTTTACTTATTTTACTTCTTTAGAGGCTAAAATTTTTAAACCTCCTCTGAGGCTACCTATATCATTATAGGAATAGCTTTTCTTTCTTCTAGTATGTGTATTGAATAAAGCAGTCAGAAAAAGACGTTTTTGTATAAGGATAGTGAAAAAGAATTTTAAAACAAGACAGAAAAGAATTTTAAAACAAGACAGTCACACGTCTCGAAATACAAAGATTAAATAATATTTATTAGACACGTCTGTAAATAATATTTGAATAATAAAATAATATCTCCAAAATTTAATATCAATAATTCATCTAAATAAATTGTACTAAGTTCACATTATTTGTAGTCTAACAGTTCAGTAGCAGCACGCCCAGTACTTGTCAGTCTCAAATTAGATACAAACAAGAAAACTTTCGACCAATTAACGAATTGAATGTACTACAGAGTTATTTTTCATAGTGTATATTTATAATATATCATTAAATTATTACTTACTGCTATTGGGATGGAAGTCTTGGTTATAGGGATTTTTATTTCATTTACCATATTATATTGTTTACTGGTAACTAGCCCTCGCTTCGCTAGGGTGCGTCCTTCAGCTTCCATGGTTTAAGAATGCGTAAAAGACAAATGAAAATTTCAAATAAAAACTCTTTTTTCTGCACCATGAAACTTGGCATATATGGAATAAGCCACCAGTTTCATCACAATTGGATCAATGGTTTGGGGGCGCATAGAGGAGAAATATATGAACATTCATAATACTTTCTTAGATTACTAATTAATATATTTTTAGAATTGTAATAATTATAATAATAACAGCTCAAATGAAATACATAATATTCCAAAATCAATTATAAAACTAATTGAAATTATATAAAAATGTTTAAAATTATAAGTTAAAAAATATTGTAAGGCCCTTTGGTGCCATTTTTCAATTTTTAACCGACTTCCAAAAAGGAGGAGGTTCTCAATTCGTCGGAATCTTTTTTTTCTTTTTCTATGTATGTTCACCGATTACTCGAAGACGCCTGAACCGATTTGGACTTTTTTTTTGTGTTTCTAAGGGTATACTTCCCAGGTGGTCCCACATAAATTTTATCGAAATCGGTCGAGCGGTTTTTAAAAAAATCAACTATAAATATATTTTTTAAATAAATTATTTAATCAAATATGTTATTAAATAACTTTCTTCTTACAAATTACCTGCTTATTAAGTCTACACTAAAAATGAAAAAATAAAAACTTTTTAACAAAAAATAAAAACCGACTTCTAGGCACTAAAATGTAAAAAATAACTAAACGGAGGTTTTCATTTCGAATAGATACCTAATCAGATATTTTCGAAGTCGTAGTTTAGTTATTTTTTACATTTTAGTGCCTGGAAGTCGGTTTTTATTTTTTGTTAAAAAGTTTTTATTTGAATTCATTTGTGGGTCAATGTTATTTGTGGGTAGACTGTCTGTAACAACTATATAATACCTTATAGACATCCAACACCTCAGTCTCTATCGTGACCATGATTGCTGTAAAGCATTCGAAACGTCGGGAACCAAAAATCAAAATAAATTCGCGAAAAAATCCGAAAATATAGTTTTATTTAAAACGAACATTTTTTTATTTACATAGAAGAAGAAGGCATAGAATTTCTTTGGAAAATAATGTATTAATTAAAAAATTATAAAACATAATTATGTACATATTAAGAGAGCTCAGTTCATTTCATTTTTAAATTATATATAAAAAACTTAATAAATTCTTATTTCGCTACATTACCTTTATTATTCCTTAAATACTAAAATGAAGTTCGATATTTTTTGGATCTTCCTAAATTTTGAATACTCAAAACCAAAAATAGGGTCAAAAAATACACCCCTACACTATAAAGGTTATTATGTAACAACACAGACCAGTTATTTATTGTACCTCTATTCTATATACCTTTTCTGAGAACAATGACATCGCTTGTCTGCTATTCGCATATATCTGTCGTATAAATCACATAAATATTGCGTTCCGGACATTCTGCAGTTGAATTAATTCTTGAGATTTATAGCCACCTATGTTCATGGATCATATTTAAGAATATTGTTCCAATAAAAAAAAAATAAAGTTATCTAATCAGAAAATGCTCAAGCAATTTAGATGAAACAAGAAACCTGCCAACACATAATATCTATGGCTACTTTATTGGGAAAGTGATCAAAGTATATATTTAAGCAATCACGAGATATTTATACCTAATGCCCATATAAATTCAAAGCTTCAGTTTGAAATCGAACTCCTTATGTTGTAACTAAATCTTCTGATGTTTTTCTGCTTCCATTATACAAATACATCACCACATTAACAAGAATAACAAACTTGTGTCTAAAAATAACAAGTAGATAATTAAAAAATTAAGCATTATTAAGCACTAGCAACTCGTCCTCGCTTCGCTTCGGGTTCTTCGCTACACAAATACAAATCTATCCCACGGGAACCGTACATTTTTCCGGGATAGAAAGTAGCCTATGTGCTATTCCAGACTATAAACTATCTCTGTGCCAAATTTCATCTAGATCCGTTTAGCCGTTCTGGCGTAAAGGCTAACAAACATCTATCCATCCATCCACATTTATAATATTAGTATGGATTATCGAAATGAAATTAATGTTAATTTTAATACTATACAGGTTACAAAAATAACTCTTTAAAAAACAACTTGCGAATGAAAAATGTATATGTATATAAATGGATTAAACTGTTTTTTTCCTAAAAAATGTTAACGTCTTCACTTGAAAATACCTACTGACTTAGGTGCTTAATAGTAGTCTTAGTGTTATTATAGTCTATTTTTAAACTAAATTTTATCAAAATCCGTCTAGCCGTTTCTATGTGATGGAGTAACAAACTTACACACATACAAGCTTTCGCATTTATAACAGTAGTGGATGTTTACAATTCATAGAAATTGTGTAACATACAGGCAAAAAATATACATTCAAACGGAGTACTTCCTCATTTTGAAGTCTGTAAAAATTTAGGTCTTATAAGTATGGATTAGTTCTGAGATTTTATACCTTTACCATGTATTTTTCTCATTCTCAAAACATCTTTATTTAAATACTAATATATAAATATCTCGTGTCACGGTGTTTGTGGTCGCACTCCTCCGAAATGGCTCGACCGATTTTAATGATTTTTTTTTGTATACATATTTGGTAGGTATGAGAATAGGTCCCACCCCAGCCCATTCTTTAAGTAACAAGGGGGCGAGGGGAGTCACTAAATAATATATAATTTCTAACAATTTCCATTTAAAACCTATATTTGAAAAGCCAGAAAGTTTTACTGAAAATACAGTAGCAGTTAAGTTAAAATTAAATATGAATGATAAATTGGGCAATACATCAATGCATTTATTGTATGAAGCTTTGGTCGTTGACTGCAATAAATTATGATAATACTCGATCGTTTTAATCGTTTTGTATATATTTTATACTTTGTGACCACTGCTGTAATAAGGAATTCAAAGTATCACACAGTATCTTTACATCTATACATATAAATAAAATTGAAGTGTCTGTCTGTGATATCAAAATAATTATATTTTTATATTTAACTAAATTATCGAAATTAAAAATCAAAATAAATCTGTGAAAAAATCCGAAGAGATAGTTTTATTTAAAACTAGCAACTCACCCTCACTCCGCTCGAATTCGTCCCTAGGAACGTTTTAAAGGTTAATATAGTTTTTTTCATAGATAAGATATTTTCCCGGAGTAAAAAGTTCTATTCGTTCATTCTAGATGTTGACCCGGATAACCAGCTATCATCATATCAAATTTCATCAAAATCTGTCCAGTGGGTTTCTCGTGATGCGTTCCCAGACAGACAGACAGACAGACAGACAAACAAACAGACAGACAAAATTCTAATCACTATAGATTCGGCCTCTGTATCGATAATAATGATCATTTCAATAAGAATGTAGATATCAATATACTCGTAAACCTAATAGAGTTTTATAATATAGTTTTGTTATTCCTTCTTATTATTCTATAGGTATACAGACTACTTTAAATAATATTAAATTCAATTTAATTAACTGAAATCAGTCTTGGAACATTTTCATTACGTGCCCGTTTTTTTTGCAAGAGACTGTAGGTACCTACGTATGTATGCTTGTGTCTATAGATAGACCAATTATCTATGCACATAATTATAACTATTGACCTTGAGCGGGACTCGAAACCACTACCTTTGATATAAACAGATACCTATTCACACCACTAAACCAAATAGTCGTTACAAGTTAGGACTTTCTAAGGCAGCGCTTTGTCTCTGTGTGAATAAAGCAAACATCTTGATCAAAACTAACATTGATTTTGTGTAGAAATCAGTGAAATATATATTTTTTTGTAAATATTTGCAATCTTGTACATGTAAGTTTCAAACTGGTACTGACTGAATGAGAAATTCTAAATGGCATAAAGTAAATATCTTGTACTATGAACAGACAGCGATCAGTTACACTTTTATTATATGTATAGATATACTGTTATATTTTACGCATTAAAATTGTTAACTCGAACTTATTGCATGTTTATTATTTTTTGTTACTTTTTATAAAAACTGTTTACGTCTCCTCCAAGAATATGTCGCTCTACCGCTTCCTACGTGCAATGGATTTTATATGTCTCAGTAAGTCTAGCCATAAGTCTATCTTCTTAGAAATCAATTTAAGTAGTGTGTGTCTGTGGTACACTACTGTAGTTCTCCGGTAACTTTGCTTAGTATTTTATATGCTCAAGGCACTATTCAAATGCTTTTTTTGTATAGAAACTCTAAAAATTCAAAATCTATAGACTATGCCTTTTTAACGGAATTCAACCACAGGGATAATTTCACTGAGATTAGCTAAGTGCAATCTATATTCCTTTCACTCATGGCATGGGAGTGAAACAGAATGAGATTTTTTATATATAAAAACTCAATAACTTTACATGCTCTACTAGGAAATCAAACCTAGAACCTCCGGATATGCTACCGTACATTATAGCCTCTACACACTAAGCCAACGAGATAACCTTAGACTAGGTATACGTTATGAATAAAAACACGTACATATGTATGTATGTATGTATATATGTATATAATATTTCCTAACCTTAAATACGTTAGACGTATCACTTACGTATACGTTATATTTAAATACGTTATTAAAAGCATATTATTTATTAGTATAGTAGAAGATACTTTATTGACAGCTTGCAATATTTTGTGAAAGTGTTAGGGCCGAACCACACTATGACTACAGTGCCGATTAAGTTCGTTCTTGATTCGACGTCGGTCGGATAGTGTTTTTATACAAGAAACATAACTGGAGTGTGATTTGATTGAAAAATCAAGACACGCGGTAGCGTGTCCGCTAAGTTCAAGCCAAAGGAACTGGCGACGCAGCACCATGGGTATATTTTACACGAACCATTTGGTGCCAATTTTCACTTCGTAATAACTCAAAATCTGTTTAACATAAACCCATAAAATTTACATACCAGTTATCTTACATTCAGCTAGTGACTTATATCTTCTTAATGCTAGACGCAAGTCACTGTTTTTATATTGTAAGGTCAACATGTCTCACTCTTCTAAAAACTTGCTTTACTGGTAAAAACTAGCCACGTCAAATCTTGAACTTAAATTTATCCTAAGTTATCTACTGTGTGTAAATAATTTGACTGTTCAATTTTAAGAAGTTCTATTTTTAAATAGCAAACACTTTTGTAGCAGAAAAGAAGCAATAAATTGTGTTTTAAATTTGTTTTAGAATGTTGTATGTTCTTATGAAAAAAAATTGGGATTATCTACAGAACTTGGTACCCATTGAAATCTCAATTCTTTTGTCGGTGAAGTTGACAACCACGCATATTCTTAATATTGAACTTGGCTACCATTTTCATACTTATGTTTTTGATGAGATACTCGTAGACTATAAACTTAATATCTATATCTATTCATATAATAAAATGCCAACTGAGTCGAATCTGTACATTGAATATTTTTTGGATAATCTTATTGAAATAGTCATTATTATCGATACAGATGCCGAATCTATAGTTTTTAGAATTTTTATCTGTCTGTTTGTCTTTCTGGGAACGCATCACGAGAAAACCACTGGACACATTTTAATGAAATTTGGTATAATGATAGTTGGTTATCAGGGTCCATATATAGAATACTTTTTACTGCCGGAAAATATCTCATCTCTGAGAAATCTATACTAACCGTCAAAACCGCGAGAGTGAGTCGCTAATACTTTATATACTTTACTAAACCTATATCAGACCGAGAACGAACCGTTAGTGGTCTATAGTGTGGCTCAGGCCTTAAAGTAACGCGATACTAACAAAAAGCTTAAGTATCGATTTCAATATTTGTACAGTCAATTAAATTTCATAACTGATTTTATATAAGATTGGAGGTAAAAATATTGTCAAAGGTATATTTTAACTTCGTTTCTAATCGATTTGGAATAAAAACTTTTTAACAAAAAAATAAAAACCGACTTCCAGGCACTAAAATGTAAGAAATAACTAAGCGGACGTTTTCATTTAGAATAGATACCTAATCAGATATTCTCGAAGTCGGTGTCAGCCGATGCAAAGCAAATCTAATATATTTCGATACGTAAAATACATATTTACCTATTAGCTATCCATATCTTAAAATATTGTAGGCTGGCACCGACTTACAGAGAGAGAGAGAGAGAGAGAGAACAAATTGGTAGTTTAAAATATGCAGATCTTAATTATTTACAAATATATCGAAATATATTTTACTTTTAAAAATTGAGTATTTTTGATGCATGCTTTACTTTATGAATTGGTTTGAAGTATGTTATTGTACAAAGTTATAATTTGTACAAAGGCCGATTCCACGATTTTGATTTACACAAAGCGTTGTTTGAGTTTTAAAGGTAATTAATAGTTTTAATTAAATTATTATCGGTTTTATTTAAAATGTTTGTGAAATCTACTATCATGTAATCGCTTATTAATACTTATATGTTGCAGTTAAATGAATAAAACGATAACAGTAAGTATAACTTTTTTTAATATAGAGGTTTTTAAGGTCACACGTTTGATTTTTGAGTGATGTTTTCTCATAATACTTTCTTAGATTCACGCGAATATTTGACATTTTAAATAAAACTATCTTTTCGGATTTTTTCGCGGATTTATTTGGATTTTTGGTTCCCGACGTTTCGAATGCTTTACAGCAATCATGGTCACGGGAGAGTCTTAGGTGTTAGATGTCTCGAAAGTAATGTTGTGATGTTCTCCTGACCGATTCCGGCCACGGCGGCCAATCTCATTGAAACTAGCCAACTGCGCAGGAGATATTATAGTGCTCAAGTGTACGCGCAGACACAAGTGCACTCTCTATTCCTGTCACTCTCATACTCCGGTGGGACGACTGCTCGACACGACCAGTGAGAGTTAGGCGCAGGACCAACGGCTTTACGTGCTCTCCGAGGCACGGGGGTGAAACATAGCCAACTTCCCAACTCCGGGCTATTACTGAGGCTTACTATACAGAAAGACTCAGTAACTAAACTTGGCCCGACCCGGGACTCGAACCCAGGACCTCCGCGTGTGCAGCCGTACATGCTAGCCACTACACCACAGAGGCACTCGAAAGTATAGTTGTTACAGACAGCCTACCCACAAATAACAAAATGAAAGTTGCACCAATTACTTTACAATATTTTTTAACTTTAAACATTTTTATAATTTTAATTAGTTTTATAATTGAATATGGAAAATTATTTATTTAATTTTTGCTCTTATTATTATAATTATTACAATTTTAAAAATATATATTTAGTAATCTATTTTTAGTGTTGCCATTATTATATTTATAACCATAAAGAAAAATCTATACATATAATAAAATTCTAACTAAGTCAAATCTGTACATTAAATATTTTTTAGAAAATCTTATTGAAATAGACATTATTATCGATACAGAGGCCGAATCTATAGTTTTTAGAATTTTTGTCTGTCTGTCTATCTGCCTGTCTGTTACCGCATCACAGAAAAACTACTGGACGGATTCTGATGAAATTTGGTATGGTCATAGCTGATTATTCGGGTCAACATATAGGATACTTTTTACCGCATAAAAATATCTTATTTCTGAGAAAAAATACAAAAACTGGTTAGAATAAAAAAACGATGATACTGTATAGATTTTAACAAGTTAACTTGCTAAATATGTCAAAAACTATTAAAAATAATCTTGAAAAAGTATATCAATAGCACTATTTTATTCATTAAAAAAAATATTTTCATGAAATTAATATTAGATATTTGTCAATAGATGTCGCCATGTGTCTTTAAAATACGTAGTTTTAATTCCAAAAAAATTACATGTACAAATTCGACCTTTCTATGATTTTATTAGAATTACTACTAAATTACCCGCGGCCCCGCCCGTGTATAAATTATCAAAAAACAATCTTTTTGGCTTCAGTAATTAGTTACATCTATAGATACATTAAAATTTAATGAAGCAGTATCTTGTGTTTAAAATATTTTTTGGAAAACTTTATTGAATACACATTATTATCGCTAACGGGGGCCGAACCTATAGTTTTAAGAATTTTTGTGAGTCTGTCTGTGACCGCATCACAGAAAAATCACTGGAGGGATTTTGGTATGGTAATAGCTGGTTATCAGGGTCAACTAATATACTAAAACGAGTATACTAATATATAAAACCTAAAAATTTGGTTTTGGCCATATTAACGCAGGCGGAGCCGCGGGCAATGCTAGTATAAAATATAGTATTAATTATTTAAGCCATATAATTGTTCTATGTGTAATTTAAAAAGTTAAAATTAATTAAGGATAATAATTTTAATTTAGTTTGCTATTTATTTAAAAAGACAAATTACTATGCAATCCTATTACAATATACTTTTACAAATGAAAAATGAAAAATATTAATCTGATATGCTGTCATTTTGATACACACAGTAAGAACTTACTACATCTATCTGTTTTTATGTTTAGATTTATTATTTCATTTAAAAAATCAACCATGTATGTAAGAATTATATAACAAACTTTTATATTTTATAAAATTGACAAAGAAAATAAAATAAAATACGAGAGCTGCCACAGAATACAAAACATAGCAATATTAATCACGCAAAGGATACTGCGGACAATAGTAAAACTCGTTTGTAAAAATTTAAAATCCAGATTGCTCACGTGCTGTGTGAAAAGTTTCAGGCTTTCAGGCAATCTTCAGGTAGAAATTGTCAGCTTGGAATTCGCTAAGCGTGCCCCGGATACGGCGCTGCAGATTAACCCGCTCGAAGTACACTATGTTTCTGTTTGTGCTTCGTTTTTTATAATATATGTATGTAATTTATGTAGAATTTAGTTATTATTTATAATAAAAAAATCTATCTATACATATAATAAAATTGTAACTAAGCCGACTCTGTACATTAAATATTTTTTGAAAATCTTATTGAAATAGACATTATTATCGATACAGAGGTCGAATCTACAGTTTTTAGATTTTTTGTCTGTCTGTGACCGCATCACGAGAAAACCACTGGACAGATTTTGACGAAATTTGGTATGATGATAGCTGGTCATCCGGATCAACATATAGGATACTTTTTACTGTGGGAAAATATCGCATCTCTGAGAAATCTATACTAAATGTTAAATTGATAGTATATTATAAAAATTAAGAAAAAAACCCACTGCATAAAAGCTAACTAAAATGACAAAAAGAAGTTGACGAAGGAATAAAGTATTATGTAATCGGAGACATATACGTTTCATCCTTGCCGCAAGATGTATGCACATATGTAGCAAACATACACACGTACATAGACTGATAAACACATTACCCACCTTTGCGTCGCGCAGTCGGGTAAAAAGGATTTATTGTTAAGATATTTTATTTTAATAGATCATCTAATTATAAAAAGTCCACCAAGTAAGTGTGGAATAAATATTTTGAAGTCAGTGTATCTTTTTTAATAAAAATTCAATTAATTGAAAGTTAAATCTTTTTGAAAGTCAATAAATATTTTAAGTGGTAACTAAATAAAATAGCGCTATATTTTCAAAACTAGCGACTCACCCTCGCTTCGCTCGGGTTCGTCCCTGGCTTGATTACCCATACAAACTTTATTCCCCTTTTCACCCCCTTTAGGGATAATTTCCGGGATAAAAAGTATCCTATGCCCTTCCCAGGATCTCAAACTATCTTCATCTAAATCGCAAACCAAATTTCATCTAAATCGATTCAGCAAATCTAGAGATTACCCCCTACAACGTGACAAACTCACAAACTCACAAACTTTACCTCTTTCTAATATTAATATAGATAAGTAACAGCAATGTTGAGTTGACTCTTCTCAGCAAAAGTATTGTATTGTGAACCGGAACCGGAAGCTTTTTCACTGACTGACAAAACTTACATGTTAAATTGGCGATTTAATACTATTTATTAACAGTCTATTTTAATCCGACTACTAATAAAGCGAAAACTTGTACGAGTATGTGAATGTGTAAGTTTGTTAATTTTACATACTTAAAGGAGCTGGACGAATTTGAATGAAATTTAATAGATACATATTATATGACTAGCATTGCCCGCGGCTCCACCCGCGTTCAGATGACCAAAAACCAAATTCTTAGGTTTTACATATTAATATACTCTTACATTGCAGTTTTTGAATTTTTTCTCAGAAATGAGATATTTTCCCGCGGTAAAAAGTATCCTATATGTTGACCCGGATAACCAGCTATCACCATACTATATTTCATCAAAATCCCTCCAGTGGTTTTTCTGTTATGCGGTAACAGAGAGACAGACCGACAGACAAACAGACAGACAGACAAAAATTCTATAAACTATAAATGCGACCTCTGTATCGATAATAATGACTATTTCAATAAGTATTTCCAAAAAATATTTAATGTACAGATTCGACTTAGTTACAATTTTATTATATGTATAGATTTGTAGTAGCACATAGACTGCTGTCAGGCATCCAGTGACGCACCAAAGGAAAGATGGAGTCGCTAGTAAAAAATATCTTGTATATGAATTATAAACTAGAATTCAAGAAATTTACAAATAAAATCACTATTATAAAAGCTTTGTAGTTTATAGTATCATAATTTATTTGTAAGGTCATTTCATGTCCTCCAAATATTTCAAACAGTAAAACATGTAAATCGACACTAAACAATGGGGTCGCGCACGTCGTGTACAGATCTAGCCATATATTCTAGGGGTAATAAAATTAAAATTCTTCCAACCCTGACACTACGTGACCCCGTTCAATTTATAATACCACTGTTCTTTAGAGCGTGATAGAGACTATTATAGATAACTAGCTATAGCACAAGACTTTGCTCGAACTTCACTAAAAATATTATACAACAATACTACTGTTGATAGAAGTTTTTATGAATGTAGATTTACATAGATATTAAAAATATTACACACTAGCGACTCATCCTCGTTCCGCTGGTGTTCGTCCCTAGTTACTTTTAACGTTTAGTGTCGATTTCTCAAAGATAAGATATTTTTCCGCAGTAAAAAATACCCTACACGTTGACCCGAATAACCAGCTATCATCATACCAAATTTCCTCAAGATCTGTCCAGTGGTTTTCTCATAATGCGTTCCCAGGCAGACAGACAGACACACAGACACACAGACAAAAATTCTAAAAACTATAGATTCGGCCTCTGTATCAATAATAACGACTATTTCAATAAGATTTTCCAAAAAAAATTTAATGTGTAGATTCAACTCAGAATTTTATTATATATATAGAAGTTAATACAAATAAATGCAAATATACGAGTGTTACATGTATTAGTAAGTAGATACTTATCCCAGTCTAGTTTTAAACCGATATACGAGCTGATACAAATAGATATCCCATGGGAGCAATTCGTCACAGAGAAACGTTACGTACACTGAGATGAGGTCAGAGACTTCTGATCCAAATAGAATGTACCTAAAAATAAGTATATTCTCCTTATTAAAGTTACTACAACATAATATATTAGTAAAACTTGTACACTTAGAAAAATTTGTGTAGAATTAAATGTACAAATATAAAATGCCTTTTCTATATTTTTATAGCTCATAAATCACGCTTTACCAATCATTTTGAGAATGACTAAATAAATTTTGATAGATCTACGATGATTTGGATATGTCACTGATTTATACGCTCCTACCTGTGCCGCACTATTAGGAAATGGAATTCATTACCGTCTCACGTGTTTCCCTCTTCCTATAATCCTGGGTCGTTTAAATGGAGCGTGAAAAAGCACATATGCAGGCCGACGAGATGAGGTTGATCGGAATCGAGATCAAGTCCCGGAACCGATGGATCTCATTCTGGATTCCACTGTCGCTTACCATCAGGCGTCATGGAGTCATCTTGTCGAGCGACAATAAAAAAAAAAATATCAAGGTTCGCCCAGTCGAAATTTTTTTATTGATAACACTAAAGCTTGCCACTAGCTACTATGCAAAAAAATAATTAAATCGATTAAAAAACAAAGAGAAAAATGTACTAAACTGTTTTGTTTTTGCCTATTTATATACATATCTATAGATACATATTTTGTCATAGACTGGTTTGTTTGTGTAATCTACACTAATATTATAAATATGAAAGTTTAGATGGATGTTTGGATGTTCATTACTCAATCACGCCAGAATGGCTGAACGGATCTGGATGAAATTTGGTGCAGAGATAAATTATAATCTGGAATAGCACATATATTACTATCCCAGAAAAATTTACAGTTCCCGTGGGATAGATTTATTTTTGTTTTTCTAGAGGCGAATGCGATCGAAAAGAAGTTGAGCCACTAGTAATACCTAAAAACGAAAATAACCGCATTTTTGTTTAATTATTAATTACACAGAAAAATGTTATCGTAAAACTACCCTTTACGGGGATTCGTCCTAAACTTAATCCAGTCCTTTATCGTCCTACTGCTGGGCACAAGCCCTCTATTAATGTCCACCACGCTGGTCAATTTCGGGTAAGCGGACATTAATACGTCTTTTTAGACCTAGTTAAACTCTCTCAGATATAATTTTTTTTTACAATGTTTTCCATAAAGTTAGCAAATGATTCATTCATGAAAATCTGAATAGCTGCAGGACTCGGGTTTGAACCCGCTATACTTGCTTTAGTTACCTATGATTATATGACACTAAAAAAATCCAAAATTTAATGAAACAAACATACAAAAAAAATAATTTTATCTCTGCTATATACCTATTTATATTTGTTTTCATGTCCTACTAAATTCATTGAAGATGTTGTAAGAGTGAGCAATTGTCTTGAATGGTACAATTAAAGTTTTTGCGCCCCGCCTCCATGTTACACGGAGCACTCGAGTTTTTACGCCGTTGATTAATATCGGAGGAAGTACCACTTTGTTATGTTGTCACTTCTTAACACACTTATATCATCAGCTTTTGTAATTCAATTTTATGCAATAGTTGATACGTCTTATCCATACTTCTATAGTCCATACTAATATTATAAATGTGAAAGTAACTGTCTGTTGCCATTTCACGATTCATCTGCTGAAGAGATTTCGATAAAATATGATAAGGACATAGATTTTAAATAAAACTATCTTTTCGGATTATTTCGCGGATTTATTTTGATTTTTGTTTCCCGACGTTTCGAATGCTTTACAGCAATCATGGTCACGGGAGAGACTAAGGTTATAGACGTCTCGAACACATATACTTGTTACAGACAGTGCCTAACCATTATTTTACAAAAATTATTTCAAAAATTCAAAAATGGCAATAAAGTACCTTACAATATTTGTTGATTTTTATTTCTAAACATTTTAATTTTTTTAATAAATATTATAATTAAATTGTATAGCAATATTATTTATTTAATTTTTGCTATTATTATTATAAATATAACAATTTAAAAAAGAACTCTATTGATTACTTATATTATTTAGTGTTGCTATTATTATATTATGTATTACCATAAATAATATTAAAAATAAAAATATTAATTATTTATCTAAGCAATATTATTGTTTTATATGTGATTTAAAAGAAGTTAAAATATTTATTTAGATTGCTATTATTTAAAGTTAAAATATTGAGCAACACTATTGCTACCTTTATAGACAAAAAATATTTTAATCAGAATTACTGTCAAGGACATAGATTTTATCCCAGGATCGGACTACCCTTGAACCTCGAACTTATAACTTGCGCGAGTAGCGTACGTAATATAATATGTTTAAACATAATAAAAAATTATGTTTTTAAAATCTTTCTTATAGTACACATAAATATGTGTTATAATGATTAAATAATACGATGACATAAACAAAATGGGAACACCAACTTCCAAATTATACAAAAAAAAAAATTATGTCATCCTTCGATATGTATTTTTTCTTTACAATATAAAAAAAATAAAAAAACAGATTTGAAGAGGATTTCTTTAAATTATTAGAAAATTATCATGAAATTCGGCTTACATGCGGCAAAGATATCCCGAAACGTTCAACCAAAAAATATATACATAACACATATGTACCTATGAGGTTATACTCGAACTAAAACTCCTTTCTTTTAGAAATCTATAGACAAAAAATAAAAACCCTTATACGACCAGGATTTCGCCATATCCGTATGTTACTGACATTTAAAATGGAGAGCTGCGATGTGCGATTAAGACTCGCATTTACCCGATTTTTCGAATTCGCTCAAAACAATTGAAACTAAAATATTTATTAGGAGATCCATTAAAAAAGCAAAGAAAATTAAACATTTCACTAAAAACGTTTTTATTTCAATGAAGAACAATTAAAATTTACACCAGAAGTTAAAACAATAAAAACTTCTTTACATCCAGTTCTGCTCTTTCATTCGCTATAACGATTGTTAAACTCTCCCCACAGAAAACAAAAACAGAATATACGACGAAGTGTAATTAAATAAATTAAAGTCAACGCGACCGCTGACGGCCGCTACCGATCTTTTTGTTTTAAGATCCTATTTCTTTTAATTGTCGGGGTCCGTTTGACCCCAAGCCCGGATGGTTGATACGGTAATTTTTAAAGCTTTCATTTTAAAACAATGTTTGCTTATGGCTGTATTTAATAATTTTCTTGGGTTTTGGTCTTTATAGTATTATTTTACGAACAGGCTTCCTGAAGATATTTAGAAAAGAGGTTAGCACTTCCTCTTGCGTGATCATAACTTCTCACGTTTCCGCTATTATGGAGACATGTGAGACTGTATATAGTTAAATGTACTATAAATAAAAATATTTTTTTCCACAATTCTTTGGTTCTTTTATATAACAAGCTATACAATTCAAAATGGCTTGTATAAGTTTAATAGAATAATTTATTTTAAATTAACTTTAAATTTTCATTTCATTGTATTACTAGAAAAAATTATCTCGAAAAAAATTCTTATTATTCTGTAAGTAAAAATCTAAGCAAATTAAAAATCAGAAGTTCAATTGGAAGTAGGTTTGAATACACTTAAAAGAAATACAATGATTAAAATATATTAGAACTAGTTAAAGAAAACGTAGACTTATCTCTAAGAAATCTCTTCCAGGCAGCCTATTAAAGTGAGAAATTATTACCAGTAATTATTATCAGTGTCCAGTACCACCTTCTGCGAGAATTAAAGTATCTAAAAATATCTGAAGAATAATTTAATATGCATTTACTATTTTTAATAAGCATTACTATTCATATGACTCACATTCTTGTATGCGTTTTAGAACTCAATAATAAATATCTATTTAATTACTTTACACGGATAGTTTTCTTCGTTTCGACTCAGTCAACAGCACCATAAAAATTTAACTATTTCATTATTTTTAGATATTTCAAGAGATAAATGATCCATAACACTTATTATGTCGACGAAAAAGTAGCTAAAAATAAGACAGAAGTACAGTTCATTCGAAACTCGTTTTTCAATTTTCAATTGATAAATAAATATCTCCAAAAGGATATTCCAAAAGCCAGACACATGACGCAGATTTAATTTCGTATTCTTCGCTCAACATCTGCTGTAGCAAAAAATGTCTTCAGAGCACATTTTGTTACACTTTTTAACCATTTTGAGTTTAGCCAGCGATGAAACGAGTTGTTTCCTGCTAGTGTTTTCATTTCAATGTTAGAGTAAAAAAATATAAAAAGTATGGTGTCACTTTACATTCAATTAACAGAGGAAGTTTCGTAATTATTGACGAATTTTTAAATGACACTTTGCGTGTAAGAAAGTTATTTTTGGATATACATAGAAACAAGGGAAATGGTTCACAATTTAAGATATTATTTCTAACACGCATTCATTACCTTCTCTTGTAAGCAAATCTTGAAAGTCGATATCAGTTCCAAGTAGAGATGTATCCATTAGTGGCTGATTAGTCGGGAAAGCCGGCTATCCGGCGATATTTATATTCGGCGACTTGTCGGCAAAAGGCACAAACTAGTTTGGCCATTGCTTTATTTATGTTACTATTCTTAAAATAGGGTGATTAAAAGGATGAAATTCCGTCATTATTTGTTGAATCACAGTTTCAAACACTATGTATTCATTATTAAAAGAAATATAACCTAGAGGCAGGAACCAACTAGTCTTGTGGGCTACATGGCCGATTAGTCGACCCTTTTTCCAACCAACCAGTCCTCTACTCGGCTAGTCGGCAATACTCATAGCCGGCCGGGGCCCATCTCTACTTCCAACTATAGTATCAATTTACAAGTTTACATGAGATCTAGATGACTTACCTACCCTATCTATATATAGGCAGTGGGAGCCCATTGAAAAGGCAAGTGATGCGGGTTCAAACCCGGGTCACGCGCTTTTGAAATCTTCAAGTGCTAAGCAAGCAAAGCAACTTCAAGCACTTTCAACTTTATTATTACTTGTTAGTACAATGAAAGAAATTGATTAGGAAATTAATTAATTAATTAATTAATTAATTACAAGTCTCAGATAACCTAATAAGTTTTTAATCGTGGCGGAGTACGGGATATATCTCTCATACTAAAAGTAATCCCATATGTAGTAGTTTCTTATCTTAAAGATCAAACCAGCACTACGAACGGTGTCCGGTGTTAGATATCTTTAACCATATCTAGAATCATCAACATCTACAAGGGTACTGTTTTATTGGTGTATTGCCATAATGTTGAGTGTTCATGAGTTCGAGCTCCAGATCAGGCCAGCTAAGTTATTGTGTTTTTCTATAAAGAAATTCTTAATGACAGCCTTATTTAGGAAATTGGTGGTCTTGCACTTGATATTTCACTGGTCGTGTCAGGAGTTTGAGACTACGTTTTATAATGTCTCCTGAGTATAGAATAGTTGCAGTAAAATAAACGAAACCGAAATACAATAAGATATAAATAACAATGTATAATAAGATTTCCGATACATATTTAAAGCTTACCAAAGTAAATAAAGCTATAAATATATATAAAAATGAACTTTATGGGATCAATCTTATAATTGATTTAAACGAGAATCGAATTTATTGCCCCTAATTTTGTATGGGGCAAATATTATGTTAAATAATTGTAACACTGAAAATTCAAATAGCTACATTGTTATTCAATTATGTAGTTTAAATCAATGGATATCGTCATTACACTAACAGTGACAAATAATTATGTAGTTTTATCTGATACATGTTATGTTTGTTTAGGTGAAATTTTGTAGCTCAGTGGTTGCCATTGAAAATTCGATGCCAGAAATTTTCATTTGGAGCCAGAATTTGATAATGTTTTAAGCTTGAATATAAGTTATACCCAGCAAAATACTAAGAGAGGTAATCCCTAAATTACGTCTAACACTGTATAGGTTAATTAATACGACCATTGAGAATAATCTGTTTAAGCAAATAAACTAACTTACGGTTCATAGTTTCAGGATTGAAGTAAATTAACTGCCTCAGTGATGTAGTGGTTAGTGTGTATGGCTGCATATCCGGAGATCCTGGATTCGAGTTCCGGGTCGGACCAAGTTTATTTATTGAGTCTTGCTGTAAAGTAAGCTTCAGTAACAACCCGGATTTGGGAAGTTGCTGGTGTTTCACACCCGTGCCTCGGAGAGCACGTAAAGCCGTCGGTTCTGCGCCTTAACTCTTACTGGTCGTGTCGAACAGTCGTCCCATCGGAGTATAGAGAGTGCACTTGTGTTTGCGCACATACTTATGCACTATAATATCTCCTGCGCAGATGGCTAGTCTCAACGAGATTGGCCGCCGTGGCCGGAATCGATCGGACATTATATTATTGAAGTAAATTGAGACTAAGTCAGATTAATAATCTTGCATCTTTCTTGAATGGAAATAAAATTTCAACCTTTAATTTAGTAGAATTTAGTAGTAAATAATGGCTTTAATATACTTCAATTGCTAGCTACTGATGTCGTTTGTGGTCGAATTAGGAGCAATAGTGATATACAGCTGTAAACATGATCGAAAGGCCTTATAAAATGGTTAAAGAATTTTAGATATTTTGTAAAGATATCAACGCACACAAAAAAAAACAAAATCATCGCAAAGGCTTTATTTTCGAGTCTTTATTTTGCACATAATGCAAATCTAAGCTATGGCCGGTAAAGCCACAGTTAACCACTAGTATGTATAGGAATATTAAACATTTCTAAGCACGGTAAGCCCTTAAACCGCGTTGTAAATGGAATGCGACCGCCGAGCGATCTGTTCACCTCCAGGGTCGGGAGGACCCACAAAGGACGCGTTCAAAGAAAATATAACTGACAAATAGATGAAATCGTTGTTTGGTTTTATTAAAAGATGCTATATAGTATTTTTTACATGACTTTATAATTTAGTCTTATTTTATACATCAGCTTGCTCCAACTTTGTCCAGCTTTTTATATTTAATTATTTTTATATTTTTACGTTGTCACTTAAGGAGTTAAATTTTGACAAGTCCACTTTGTAGTATATAAAACGGTGCCAAAGAAAAAAATGACATATTTTGGCTTTATTTTTCATATAAACTATGCCACAGATTATTATCATCTCATTTAGGATTCAATTAATATTATAATTATAGGAATAAACTGTCAAATTTTTATGTTATTTTGTTTATAATATTATAAATAACCATAAACCAACATATTAAATTTCATAATAAATTTTTATATAAAAATATATTTTACAAATAATAATATCGTTATACAATAATAAGTTATTGAACCCTTCAATGCATGTACGCGATCGCCCTGAATGTAATGGGGCCGGGGAGGCCGATTTATACCTGCTAGGAGGAAAGACCCCCGAGGGGAGCTTATAAATAATATACAAAGCCAATGAACAGTTGATAATTTTTATTATTCGATACCTTTCATCGCTATCTTTGTACTTATATGTACGCTTATGATTTTGCAGGCAAATACTTGTTACTAAAAAACTACAACTCTTAACTACCTATATCTATTTATGTGAGATAACCTAAATAGGTCTCGAAGGATATGCTAAGACCACCAAGCCACAACAAACAGAGTAGACCTTGCCTAATCGTCCTTTCCCCTATATTGAGCGACAATTACAAAACTTATTAAACTACTAGCGATTCACCCTTGCACCGCTCGGGTTCGTTCCTTGGTACGTTTTAACGGTTAGTATACATTTCTCAGAAATGAGATATTTTCCCGCGATAAGAAGTCCTATATGTTGACCCGGATAACCAGGTATCATCATACCAAATTTCATCAAAATCCCTCCAGTGGTTTTTTCAGTGATTCAATCACAGACAGAGAGGCAGACAAGCAAACAGAAAAACAGATAGACAGACAAAAAATCTAAAAACTAAATCGTAAATCTAAGAAAGTATTAAGATAATTTTAATAGCAAAAGTACTAAGGATAAATAAACTAGAAAGTTCACAATATAAATGACTAAATAATATAATTTAATGTTTTGTAATACTAATCGAGGTAGACCTTTCGACCGTTCAGTGAATGTAATGGGGCCGTAGAGAACGATCTCTTCTCTTACATACAGCTTGAAGTTTAAACAATATATTACTTGGGTTACTGTTATTGTTTGTGGAAGATCTGTTGGAAGGTTTACGATCGCACTATTAAGGGAGTGTGATAAATTGCAGAGGAAAATATACTACATTATTATTATTTATTAGGTTTAAAATTAGGTAGCAAATTTTAATAAGGTATTATTTTACTTTTTAAAAATAAGCATTTGAGTCAGAATACTAAAGTCCAATTCAAAATCTACTTTTTCGCTGTCAGTTATTGAAATGTGTAAATTTAGTGTAGTGAAGTACGTGCTTCATATTTTTTAATTAAAAAGGCGACTAAAACTTACTACAAAATCAGTTTAAGTATAAATATTTCATGCTATAGATGGCACGCTTTTTCGAAATTTGTTAAGCATCCCCCTAAGAAATATCTCATTCGTAAAAAAATATCAAGAAGTCACGTAATATACAAAAAATAATAAAAAAAGAAGTTGAATTGAGTATCTTCATTTACTTTTTTATGAAATCATTCAAAAATATATAGCACAGACAGTAACATACTTGTAATACCTAAAAAATAAATAAAAAAGTAAACTATGGTACAAAATGACAGAACTCATAAATACAAAAATTCCATAATTCGTTTCAATCAGCTAAAAACAAACGAGAGGAAGACGAATCGGCGTCATAATTCGAATTTCGAACGTCGATAAAAAAACAAAATGGCTGCGTTCCGCATTTATTAACCCAACCGTAATCCCTTGTCCAGTGGTTAAAAATACCCGCTGCCTCGACCTTCGGACGGCGCAGACTTGAAACAGTAATTTATAAGTTTTATAAAGTTGAATATTTTGATGAAAGATTGATATTATTGAATAATGCCACTCTTAAATTTTTTCCTTTTAGTACACTATTGTTCTAACCACCAAATTGTATTCTTATCTATCACTTCTTTCTCTTTTGACTCATCCAAAACCTCTTTTGCTGCACTTCTGATACACTTGGCCATTTCATTCAACATTCTGTATGAATTTTCATTTCGGTTTTCCATATCTCCCATTTCTATTATTTTATCGACCACTCATTCTTCTCTTTCTACTTTATACAAGAAAGTGTCTTTCTTTTTAAGTTAATATATTGTAAAACTCACAACGATCCTTTCCATCATTCTTGCAACAAAAACCCACAAAGGATTAAGTCTACGCTACACCGACACTAGGGGATCGTTATGGCATTCAAATAACTTTTAAACGGTTGCTAGGGTATAAATTATAACCCCATACGATTTAATTCGGGTAAGCTCCAACAATAACATTTTGTGATAAGGTAACTACTGCCAATTTGTCTTAAAATCAAGACAAGATAGCATAATAATTTTTCAAGCGAAGTCCAAATAAAACTTAAAAGAAAACGCTCTTGACCAATTATATAATATATAATAATTCATGAGATTCGTGAAAACCAATAAAACGAGCGTAAATTCGTGGGCAGTAACGTAGAAAGTACTCAAATATTACTGCGAATTAAATGTTGCACTTCAAATTGTTTTGGAAAAAAAATGTTTATAGATTAGATAGCAAAGTAAGAAACACTTTTAGAAGTCATCATAGTTACGCCAAAATTTTCTCACAACATACAGTGAAGGATTCAAAATGTTAACAACAATAAAAGGAACAAGTGGTGAAAGAAGTGTAAAAGAAGAATGAAAGTAGTACTAGTCAAAATAGTGTTAAATATTTAGCCCGCACAAATAAAATATACTATTTTACCGCGAATCATTACAATCGTTAGCAAATTACATGTCATAATAATGCAAAAGCGCATATTTATCAATGATCACTGCGACTGTAGTGATAAGACCGCGAGCGTTGGAAAGAGTGATTACTAGCAAAGAGGTATCTTCTTCTTCTTCTTTGCACAGCTTTTTCCGTACTTAGGCAGTTCATTTGTCATACTTGTAGCTTGTGCTAACAAAGCCATATTTGTAAGACCCTTTTCAAATTCAATTCCAGCATCCATAACATTCTAAAAAAACATTAAAAAAACAATTTGTTCTAATTATCTAATATTACAAATATAAATTACCCTCTACTGACCTCATTATAGTATTTTAATAATTCGCAGCGAGCATTAAGCTGTGATTTATATAACACTTTGATATGAATATTGTGGTTAATCTCGTAACTTTTTATGACAAGGAACGTGTTGTGACGTTATCTTGAGTAAAAGGGCTGAATCTTTAAGCAATTTGTGAGATCTTGGCTTATTATTTATAAGATTTTTGGGTATATTTATTTCATTTGAATTTTAAAATAAATTGTTTTATGTGTGAAATATTTCGTAGTTTTAGTAAAAAGGATTTCTAGTTCTTAGTATTTGAATAAAGTACATTTTCATTTAATTTGATTCTCACTTATTTGGCACATCTAATGAAGTCTAAAAATAAAATGACACTTTAATTAATATTAATATGATTTTATTTTTAACCTTGCACGAACTAAATATTTTTTTTAGGCTGTTTGTCTACTTTAGTTATTAATATTATTAAAAATAAAAATATTATAAAAATAGTATGTATGTTTGTTAGTTTTCTTTTGAAGTGTAGTTTTTACCCAGTATAGTGTTATGTCCTTATTGTATACTAGCGACTCACTCTCGCTTCCCTCGGGTTCGTCCCTAGTTTGAATCCCCATACAAACTTTCATCCTCATTTTCACCCCCTTAAATGGTGATTTCCGGGATAAAAAGTATCCTATGTCCTTTCCAGGGTCTCAAACTATCTTCTTACCAAATTTCATCTAAATCGGTTCAGTAGATCCAGAGATTACCCCCTACAACTTCAAAAACTCACAAACTTTACCTCTTTATAATATTAGTACAGATTAGACAGAGATTCACATCGCATTCGCATTAGATTACAAAAAATATTGTTAAACCGCGATTTAAACCTATTTGTTTTTGAAAAAAAAAAAACAAGATAATACAGAAAATGAAAACCTTTTTCTTTTCAAGAACAATTCGAATATTAAAAAATAATAAAATGACGTATCTCTAAATACTATTTATTTATCATGTTTTTTGAATACTTTAATATTTTTTTTTGTTACTTTTACTGCATAGATAACACATATTAGTAAAACTTCATTATTCAAATGACAGGCTTTAACCATTTAGCCCCATCTTCCACAACATTATATTAAAAATAGTTGTATAATAGTTTTAGCAGTTTAAAACAATACACCCAGACAAACATATGCAAATTTTTAAAAACCTTTATATAATAAGCCATATTACATAATTTAGAATAAAATGTCACATAATTCGCCTCTTAAATAGTAAAATACTATGTGAAATATGCCAGAGCACCCTCAGAATATGTAATTCTTAGACGTTAAAGCAGGCCTCAGGCGACATCGCCATAATCCGTCACTTGTCTCAGACCGGTATAATGTACCGTACTAATATTTCTACTATTTTGAAAAAGGTTGACTTAGAATTTACGATGATATTTTATTTTATACAACTTTGATGTATTTAGAGCTTCAGTTTTCAACATGTTTTTCATCTTCTCTTTTCTATAGTTTGTATGATGTATAGGTAATATTATTTTCTAGTAAGATGCTTAAATTCTGTATAGAATTTCATGAATAATATAAGGTTTTATAACTTCGTTTTATTTACTAAAAAAACTTGTTTATTAAAATATAAACCTTTATATAAAGGTGTTTATGAGAAATAATCATCATTTTTACGAATAGACGAATTTATTTTGTAAATATATGCTAAATTGCAATTTTGATTGATATAATAGGTATATAATTTTCTCTGGGACTAATATCGATGTCCAGGTATTAAAGTTAGCGGACGTCATGGTGCAGGGTTATGTCAGATTGGCATAATCTTCGCGACAGGCTTGTCGCAAGTTCGATTCTCTGAGAAGGTGAAATTTTTTTATTGCTCACACACATATCAAATCTCGACCGATAATTCCTTTTGTTATATCTAACAAATTGATGAGATAAAAATTGTAAAAGTAAATAAAAAAATAAAATTTAAAGATATTAATATTTGAAAAGTAGTTTTAAGATATATCTTATCTACATACAATTAACCTTCTATCCACATACTCGTATACGAGTACTACTATAAATAGGAAATTGTATTTTTTTTTGTAGTGGATTAAAGCTGAAAATTTGCTGAACCGATTTACATGAAATTTGGTGTGAAAATTATTTTTAAGCCCCATGAAGGACAAAGGATAGTGTCCTGACAAAGGATAGACCCCGGAAATCATCCCTTAAAGGAGTGAAAAGGGGATGTAAGTTTATATGGGGAATCAATCATTTCTCAAGTAGGTATCTATAAAACTTATCATACCTATGCATATATGTGTATATAATATATACTATTGTATATATCTGTCTATTCCATACTAACCGTTAAAACGTACCTAGGAATGAACCCGAGTGAAGTGAGGGCGAGTTGCTTGTAGGAAATAAATTAGACTAAAGTTAAATATACTCGTTTAACTTATAAAAACATTTGAATTTTATCCTCGTGTAAAAACATAGAATTTGGAAAATATGTAAAGTATTCTGGTAAAATAAGGGTAGGCTTTGGGCGAGATAAGCCTTATACGTAGCTATCATAATCAGGTACGCAGGATATATTTCACAGAAAAGCTAAAAACGACCTCAATATGTGGCACGTGTCTACTGTAATAACTGGCACTAAGTAGTCTATAGATTTAAGGTTTCATATGTATATGTTTGTACAGCAAGTTTAGGAAATGGTTTTTTACAAAGCTAGCGTTCTTAGAAACTCTATGGAAATTAATAAATTAAATTTTTAAGAATAATTTAATAAGAGTTATATCAAATTGTTATAAACATCCTTTATAAATTTTTTTTAGTTTTCCAATAATTAAATTAAATTGAGTTGAATTGAATTGAATTGAACTGAACTAAACTGAATTGAATTAAATCAAATCAAATATTCTTTATTACATTCCATTATTTTACCTTACAATATAGGAATAGTCATACATTAAAATATAGGAATAGTCAATAGGCGGCCTTATCGCTAGAGATCAATACATATATTTTAGGCAACCTTTGGGTGGAGAGAAAGAAAGAGAGAAGGAAGGGGTACAAAACAATTTTAAAGAGATCTACAAATGAATACATACATACACAAAAAATACGTTTTTACACACATATATATACAGATATTACTAATAGCGATTGTAGAAAATCAACCTGTTGTTGCTTTATAGAAAGTTCCTTTCATATCAAATGGAAATAGCCAGAAACATGACCTATAAGTAAACACATAGGTATATATATAAAGCTTTATAGATTCAATATACACGTATTTTTTCATATATGAGATATCTATATATATATAAAAGAAAGTCGTGTTAGTTACACTATTTATAAATCAACAACGGCTGAACCGATTTGGCTGAAAATTAGTGGGGAAGTAGCTTAGAACCAGGAGACGGACATGGGATACTTTTTATCCCGTTCGATTGCGTACCCGTGTGACGTGACATAAAACTCAAGAACGGCTGGACCAATTTTTATGATATTTGAATTTTTGGATTTCTCTTAGTCCGGAATAGGATAATAAGTATTAAAACATCAGAAAGATTAACGAAAAAAAATTATATGGCTAGCGCTGGCTAATAACTATTTATCTCTATTTAAAACGTACCGCCGGCGAGCCGCTAGTTTAATATAAAACCAGGCTCATAATTTAGCTTATCTTAATGAGTTCTATTCGAATGATTATAATATACATTTACTATCGATTGGAGAAATATTTTTTGAAGAAATAGCCAAATATTGGAAACTATTAAAGTTAACGCTAAACATGGTAAGTAGCTCACTTTACATCACACTAATATTATCAGTGACCATGAAAGTTTCAAAACAAATATATTTGTTTTTCTTTTTTTATAAAAGTTAGTGAGAATAGATGGATCTTTCGCGCAAAAACTACTCAACAAATTTTGATGAAGCTTTACAGTAATATAAATTATACATCAGAGTAACATAATTAAACTACGAGTGCAGAGTCGCGGGAAAATGCTAGTAAAGCAAAACTTTGTAATTAAGTTTGCTTCTTACTTTTTCATACTATAGCAGCTACTTGGAATTAGATCAAATTCATTAATAATGCTCTGCATTACATATAGTATTATTACCTATAACACCAAAGATTTTTTAAATGAAATTACAGTAAAATTAAAGTATAACGTTATATCGAACTCTTATACTATCTATACACGCCTAATCATCTCCCCGTCACAAGCGATAAACTCTGTTACATGACTTCTCGATCCGTCACCTTTGACGCAGTTTATACCTTTACGGTATATCTTAGATATTTCTAACATAATAAATAATAATAATAATAATAAATATGTCAGGACATTAACACACAACACCATCTAGTTCCATGGTAAGCTACGCTACGGCTTGTGTTATGGATACCAGATAGTTGATATATTATACATATATAACTTTAAACACATACATATTATAAATATAAACATCCATTACTGGAGTACAAACATTCGTGTTCACAACACAAATGAATGCCCCTAGCGGGACTCGAACCCGCGACTGCTGTCGCAGCAAGTAGGGTCACTACACACTGAGCCAAACGTGTCGTCATATATGAATTGCTAAGGCATTAAGCCACGTGTCTGACTTGCACTGGTTTCATACATCAAGGAGTCGTTGTTTAGGTATCGTACATATTGCTTAAGCGCCACCTTGTCCTAGTGACTTGTACAAATCCTCAATTTGAGTACCAAGTCAAGGAGAAAGGTTGAGTTTATTTGTTAAAAATTTTAAATAGCAGCCATAAATACCTAATCATTTGCAAAGTTGGGCGTTTAAACCCCTTTTATTAATGTTGGGAAATGCATTTACGCATACTACCTGGTATACATACAGGTGATAATGTGGGTCTACCTAGTCACCGGCTAGAAAAATCAGTACTACCCACTAAAACCCAAGAAAACCTCCCCCGTCTTAAGGGGAGATCGCAGAATCACTTAAGCGCTCAATCACAACGCCCCGATGGCAGATCTGCCGAAGCAGACCACAAGAACCATGGGGTTGCTCCAGGTGTTTACATCCTGAATTAAGAAGATCGTTTTAAGCTAATTTCTACAGTAGTTTCAATGTCCACTATAAAAATTAGGGAAGACAGATTACATCTGCGTTTACTGTGTGATTTTGATGTAACTCGCCCCTAAATAGTGATGTAGTGCCTACATATCTGCATCATTCAATCCTGGACTGCGAAAACTGGACGCACACACATTAATATTTGAATACGAATATACAATTTACTGTATCTTGCTTCTAAATTGGACTACTCTGCACTAACTAACAACGAGCAAGGAGGTAAAAATTTGATGTGATACTAGCTAACATATTTCTAAATTCTGTAAATATATTTTAATCCGTATTTATATTCTAAATGTGAAAGTTTGTGAGTATCTTTCTCGCCAGAACGGCTGAACGGATCTGGATGGAATTTGGCACAGAGATAGAATTTAGTCAGGAATAACACATAGGCTACTTTTTGTCCCGGAAAAATAAACGGTTCCCGTGCGATAGGTTTGTTTTTGTTTTTGTAGAGGCGAACCCGAGCGAAGCGAGGGTGAGCCACTAGTATTAATATATATACCTTCTTATTTTATCAGAAAATAAGCTTTATTATATCAACAAAACATATTTCTACCGAACAAAACTTAACTACACCTCTCTTGGGTCATCATTCGACTCATCGCCTGCGGCTCATACAAGAACTATTCTCTAAATAAACTTGTTATCTGAAAATATATTATGTATTGTAATATTGCTCGTATTAGTGACAAGCGAAATAGTAATTTTGCTTCTGATTGTAAGTTAGGCAAAAAAAATTAGAGGGTAGGAACTATTTAACATTACTGGTGTTTGCCAGTAGTCGAAACTCGATCATAATCGTAATTCAAAATTTAAATAAAACATAATAATATGAACAGAATTTACCTATGTATATAAAAAAAAAACTGTTTCTAGTTTTTTTTTTTCATTTATAACAGCGCGTCAATAACAGTAATAAAATATTAACAGAATAATAAATAATAAACTGAGATGAGCCAGATGTGCAGGAGATATTATAGTGCACAAGTGTACGCGCAGACACGAGTGCACTCTCTATTCCTGTCACTCTCAAATTATGATGGGACGATATTTCGACACGACCAGTGAGAAACAGATGCAATACCGACAGCTTTATTAACAAGAAGATGAAACGCCGCCAACTTCACAACTTCTAGCTGTTAGTGGGACCTCCTTAAAGACTCAATAACTAAACTCGGCCCGACCCGAGACTCTAACCCAGGACCTCCAAATGCTAGCCACTACACTATCGAGGCAGTGAAATTAGTATAAATAAAGCATTATATAAGGACATCTAAATCCAGCATAACGTTGGTACAGCACTCGCAGTGTATTTGTAAAGGGGACGTTAAATGCATTTCTCATGGGACATCACTTGCCTCGTTGCCGGCGGCTCAGACGCGTAAACATCCTTCCGTATAATTAACTCATACATCACTATAGCAGTTCGTTTTTAACATCAAAGTAGTGAGGGAGAGATTAATGTGCGTATTATATCGATAAATATTGCGTGGTCAATCATTTAGTATGTCGTTTGAATTTTACCAGGGTGATACTTATTTTGATTTTTTTTAGTATCTTATTGTGTTTGTTTCTGTAAGATAGTTGTTTCTATAATACTTAGCTGTAATGTGAAAAAAGTTCGTTATACCATGCGCATAGTTTAAACAAAGATTTCGAAGTAAAGAGTGCAAAAAGAAGAACAAAAAAATTACATTCTAAACATCATTCGACCATAAGATTTTCGATTTTTTTCTCTCCCTTGACCATGATTGCTGTAAAGGATGAAAAGATAGTTTTATTTAAAACGTCAAACATTCGTGTAAACCGATGAAATGATGGTATTTCCCAACAGCACTACACATACATATACACTATGAGCAGAATCTTATGAAATTGTAACTTAAAAAATTATGAACTTTCAATACTAACTGTGTACCTTTTATAGATAATGTATGCATACATACTAACCTATTTTCCTAAATTCATCTAGAGTTTTCAAAACATAACATGATGATGATGATGAACTAAACAGTTTTTAGTTCGTATTAGGAGTTTTTATGCTTTAATTTGTCTTTATTTGTTGATCCTTTTAGATTTAGAGTTCGTCCTATTTGTCAGTGAGCATTTGAGATTTTTATGGTGTAGACAAGTATAAAACAGTAGCCTAGAACAAAACAATGCATGTACAGTGTACATTGTACGTACACTAAAATGTAGTGTCATAAAATTTGAGAGGAAAATCCATGTAGCCCGAATAAAAATCATATAATCGCACTATTTAGAGTATAGTATAATGAAACTGTAAAAGTCAAAGTTGTAGGTAAAATATTTTTTTAAATTTTGTTTAAAAACATAATATGAAAGATAAACTTCCTTAGAGGTATTGCATTCGTAGGAGTCGATTACTTTTAAAAAATAATTTATTACACATACAACTAGCAACGATATCATACATACAAAAAAATCGATCATCCAAAGTACTTCCTCCTTTTTAAAATCGGTTAAAAATCCTAAATAGATCGATATGTACAACAAAGGAAATGTATTACAAGTGAAAATTGATTTAATATAACTTAACTGTGATAAATCCTTCCTCGCCCACGTCTCATTTACTTTAAAATTACAACTTAGATATGTTTCTATTATTAGGACCCTTAGTGGGTGGTAACAAAGAGTTACAATAAAACTGTCGTTCAAGCAATGTCTTGATTTACGTGGGATAATTAATCACAGCTCGTAAGTACGCTATTAATAGGCCGTTTCAAGAAATACCGCTTTTGTTTAAAAGGTATTTGAGTAAGTTTTGCATAAATTTTAAAATTAAATTATTTAATATTAAGCTTATTGTAATAGATGTGGAGATTTAGATTTTATTTTCATAGATTTAATGCCTTTCCCAGTTGCCACTATCTGCCCTATAATTTTTCTTTTGACGACACGTTTGTTTTAATTTGTAGTAACCCTACTTGCTATGTCAGCGGTTGCGGGTTCGAGTTCCGCTGGGGCCGTTCATTTGTGTGATGAGTACGAATGTTTCTACTCTAATGGCGCTGTGTGGTAATGTCAAAACATATTTATCTATTTATTTGTTTTTATATTTAAAATATTTCATCATATTCATTGTCCGACTTTGTGTGATGTACAGAAAAACCTCCAACGCATTGTCACATATATATGTATGTAATATTAGTAAGGAGTAAATATTTTAGACCAGACTTTTCTGAATCCTCATAATAACCATAAATTTAATAAGATGTTATTCTATATTCTTTAGAGAATAGAAATGTTGAAAATTGCTTTGAAATGACAAAAAAAGTTATGTAATTGAATCCTAACATGTCATTTTCTTTTATTTTTTAGATTTCTATTCTTCAATTATTATAGACATATCTATTATCTAAGTCCTCTTATTCAAAGATTACAACATATTATACATGGTTATATTACATCAATTTTGTGGTGATTATTCGTAGAAAATTGGATGAAAAATTAAAATTCCGCAGCACACTGAAGACATGATTTTTATTAAAGAAAAAAGCTCCGAAAAGCTCTGAAACGCCCTGCGGGAGGCTTTTATAAGCGAACAATAAATCAAGGGCGGGGAAATATTTAAAAACTTGCGTACCAAGATTCTTGGGTTTGCTACACTCTGCACTTTGAAATTGCTATAAAATTGATATTAAATTTAAATTTTCACCAAACCTATGTATATAGCTAATTTTTGATTTATATATCAGCACTTCATTAATTGTATTTGTGGCAAGAATAATTCATGTCTCTCGTTTTATTTCGAGTTCTATCGAAAATATTTCATTGAGCTTTTAAGTGTCATAGTCATATAAAATTGACCTGTAAAATTTTCTTTACAAATCGAGTAACAAAAGTAGCAATAATTCAGGCTTCCCATAAGGTTGCCCAAAATTTGGTCAAAGTTGCTGGAATCCACTGGTTGTGGATGGCACAAGACCGACAGTCATGGAAATCTGAGGAAAAGGCCTATACCTAATGGAAATGGTCTTAAAAGGAACATTTCAAGTTCTATGCACAATATGGAGGTCGTTTCCTCTGCATAAAATATCCTCGCTTTAATATGGCGCGGTGTTGTACGTGAAAGAGATTTTCTTATTCGCTTCTAAGATGTTTACCATCTTGAAATCAACCTATATAACAATATTAATGAAGAATGCTATGTATAACGAATAAAATGAAATGAAACTTTGTTCAAATAGACTTATTACAAACACTTTTGAATCGTAGATTTTTAAATCGACGATTCAAAAGTGTTGTTGTTGTTGAGTGGAGAGAGTCAATGTAGTCAGTCCGGAGGCTTACCACTGGCTCAGAAGGCAGTTCTGCTGAGAAGAGCCAGGAAGAAACTCAAAAGTTGTTCTTTTAAAATATAATTATATTTTTCATTATATCAACTTACATTCACACACTACTTACACTCGCAACCCACGATTGAAAGGAATTAAGGAAGATTAAATATAACAAAATCTATAAATATTTTACACTAGCGAATCAATTCTTAATTAAATGAAATAAATAAAAATAAATAAATTATATGGATAGATAATATTGCATTATTGCAATTTTAAATAAAGTTGAAGAAATAAAAAAAATAAAAAATTTACTTATGTGAAAATCGAACCTCAATCTCAAGCCAAAATAACGTAGTACGCTTCAACGCCATCACTAATACTTTACTTAAACATTACCAGCACTACAAAAGATATTTTATTTTAGGCAAACGTAGGCAAATGTACATGCAATAAGTATTTTATATTATACGAGAACTTTCATCGCGTTTTGCCTCTTTCATACATAAAACGTATTTCATTTCTCTCATATCAAAAGTATCTACAATTCTTGTCGGAGTTTCGCAAATACCGACTGACTTTATGTAGAATGCAAAGAGGTTTTAATCTAAAAGTTTAGTTTTATTAGTACGGCGATAATACAACGCGTAATTTGCAGCTGACTGCAACAAAGATAAACAATCCGCAACTTAAATGTAAAATCACTTAAAGCAAGGAACTGTAATTAACGAGATTCAACAGGATAATAGTCGGTCCCGGCCATAACGAAACTTCTATGAAGTTATCCGTACCCCGGGAAACTCGGCTTAAGGATACGAAAGGAAATCCCAAACATAAAAATAAACTTTTCAGTTATGAACTTTCGCACTTGTTACAAAGTATTTGTGTCACAGTAGCCGGGTGAGGTATAAAAAGTCGGGATTTTAAAATAACCGGTTAATATTATTTGTATTTGGACAATTGTAATTGAACGCCCATTTAATCTTTGATATTCGTAAAATGGATTGCATCAATAATAAATTTCAATTTCAATCTGTTGCTTTTCTTTGGATATCGTGACTCCAACAGTAGGATTAATATTGTAAGCTTTTCTTCCTCCTTAGCCTTACTTTGTTGTCAAAATGTTAAATGATGATCCATAAAACCAAATATCGTGTTAGTTTGCACTACAAACTTTAATAAAAACTTTAAAAAATAATTAAAACCGACTTCCAGGCACTAAAATGTAAAAAATAACTAAACGGAGGTTTTCATTTAGAATAGATACCTAATCAGATATTTTCTAAGTCGGTGCCAGCCGATGCAAAGCAAATCTAATATATTTCGATACGTAAAATACATCACAAATTGATGTATAATATTTTTATTTTGTTAGAGTTCATACCTAATCATACTTACCTATTAGATATTCATATTATCTTAAAATATTGTCGGCTAACACCGACTTCAAAAATATCTGATTAGGTATCTATTCGGTTAAAAAATAAATGTAAAGACGTTTGCATGCCAGTTTCTACCAAAACACAATATAACTATAAAGAAATATTATTGAAAAATCTTCCACGTTGAAATAAAATATCAGACCTAAATATGGAGTCTGTTAATACTCCATACGTTACTTCAGTTAAAAAATAACGGCTGTACGTATCACTTTATGTTGTTTTCTCTCAAACTGTGGAATCGGAAACGGAAATAAAAAAAAGACTTTTAAAATCCGAAATTTATTTAGTCATTGCAATAGTGTTGGGCCGAGAGCTCGCCAACTCGATACGCGATCAATTCGAGGTTCCATCCGAATTACTCCTTTGATTCCATTTTGCAACGCTCACGGGCTTAACCGGTACGTTTTTGGTTTTTAATTAATAATAGAAGCGGCCTGCGGACAGCGTTTGTTAGTGACAGTGCTCCGCAAAAAGTTTCCATTTGAGCGAGTGTCGTTTAAATAAAAGTAATTCAATTTTATGGCGTCGAACTTCGACAGCGGACAATTGGAATGATGGCTGCCAAATTGCGTAATGGTGTTAACGACTTAATTGACCTGTATGTATTGTGAATGAAAACTTTGTTATTTACTCCGTTTTATTATGGAATCTCACACAAAGACTGACTTAAAATGCATTGTGGCAATCCAATGCCAGTCCGAATCGGCCATAAGCATATTTCCAATCAAACCACAGAGGTTTCGAGAAATACATCCTCGACTCTTAATAAAATGCGTTGGTAAATTCTGATTGTATCGCCATACCACAGTATGTAGGAGATTGGCACAACCAAAATCGGACTCTAATATTTTAACATGAAAGTTAAAAACTTTTCGTGTAAAGTCGAACTTAGGCTCTTTATGGGAGATATTAAGAAAACAGGATCGTAGCGTCTAGTAGGGAACACTGGTGTATAAATAACGTTGCACAATAACTTGAGCTAAATCAAGGAGTATTGTTGGCCCCTCCTTGTTGGTTGTTCGGTACGAGACCGCTGATTTTTTATTTGATATCTCAATAAGCCGTGTTTGGCCCTGGACTGGTTTACACCTGATTTTTATTTTATTCTAAGGCATTCTTTCCTCTGATCGATTTGATTTATAATTTTATTTGCTTTGTTAGGGCGGGATAGTTGTTAAGATAGTTTATTATTCTGTGGATGCAATACGATGTGTATATTTGTTATATAAATAGTGCTTCGGTTGATTAATAACTAACTTATGATATTTCGAGGAGTATATTAAATGGATGTGGTTCAGGTTATATTTGTTTGACGCTTTATACGTACATACATGCATACTGTGTTATTTAGCTTAAAAGCAACTTGACCAGTTTTTTAGATTCATTTAAATATTTATTACATTTAAAATAATACAGGTACTTTTTCGGTATTTTTCGCTTATTTATTATGATTTTTGGTTCAATTATGGTAACGGAATAGATTAATGCTTTAGGGGTTTCAAAGGTTATTATTTAGTTAAAAATATTAATTTGCAACATTAAAATAAATCACCGAAAAAAACCGAAATTATAGTTTTATTCAAAATTTGACCAGTCTTTTGATCTGTAAATGAAGAATAGATATCTCTCAACAAATTGTGCCTGTTATCATTTATTTTTTTATATACTATCGGATCACCCTCGCTACGCTCGGGTTCGTCCCTAGGTGATTATTTCAATTGACATAACTTTTTATTTATGAGCCGATTGAAAAAAAAACGAAATCTAAGTACAAAACCGCACCTAAATCATTGTTTTGGGTTCTATTGCGTTAATAAAGACGCCCAATAATAGTTTTTCTCAAATATCTTCCATGTACAGACAGCGATCAGATACAAATTTATTATATGTATAAATGTATATATATATATACACACACACATATATATATATATATATATATATATATATATATATATATATATATATAGATAGATAGATATATAGATAGATACTTAATTAAAATAAAGGTATGCGTGTTTTTATTTCCAAACATTTTTTTGTCACACAAATCAAATCATTTGTATAAAAATATAAATACAATATAAGCTTTTACCTGTTGGTATTAACGAATTTGCCTAACCCCTTAAAAGCTGGATGAAAAATTAAATAAAATTTTACTGTTGGTACGTTGGATTTAGGTCTCTTTATATTTAAATAAATGTGTGAAATATGAATCACGGTAATTAATCACGTGGATTTAAGAAGAGCTGTAAAATACGGTTAATTAAATATTCCATAACCGACTGTTTCAAAAGAAAAGTAATGTATTTTATATAATATTCTCTAACAAATGCAAAAGTTTGTATATATGGATGTTGTATGTATGTTTGTTCACGTTGATTTTCCTGGACATATTTAGATGAAATTTAGTATACAGATAGACTATCTCGTAAATATTGGGCGTCTTTGATTGAGAAAAGAGAGCTACCACAATATTTAACAACAGCTATGAAATAGCTAATTTAATAATGTTATAAAGTTCAACAGATTTGTTGTTTTTGTTTTTTTTTTATTTTATAATATACTCTAAATTATACTGATTTATTCAATGCAGCCTATACGCTCTATATCTATTTATAAGCACATTATTTATGACTTAAAGTAGTCACTGGCTTAAAGGTCACTTTTAAAGTTTTTTTTATTCTCAAGGGTTTCTTTAAGTTTTTACAGAATCAGCCACGAGATATGTCAATAAAAAAATATCTTTTTTTTTTGACAATTACTGAAAATATCGTCTAATATAGACACGGTAATATTATACATACATTACAGTGACATAGATAAAAAAATCATCCGAATTGTGTGCCTCCTTTTCGAATTCAGAAAAAAATTGTTTATATTTCTTTGAGTAATAGTTATAAAACTACAAACGTTTATAAACCTGTAAATAGGTAAAGACTAGCGACTCACCAACTCGGGTTCGTCCTTGGGTATGTTTTAACGGTTAGTATAGATTTCTCAGACATGAGATATTTTCCCGCAGTAAAAATTATCCTATATGTTAACCCGGATAACAAGCTATCATCACACCAAATTTCATCAAAATCTGTCCAGTGATTTTTCTCGTGATGCGTTCCCAGACAGACAGACAAAAATTAAAAAAACTATAGATGCGGCCTCTGTATCGATAATAATGACTATTTCAATAATATTTTCCAAAAAATTGTTAACGTACAGATTTGACTCAGAATATGATATGTACCCACAGATGAAAGAGTTCAATGCCTTTGTTCCTCTATTTGTCAACCGATTTTCTTTTATTTATTAGTACCGACCAGTCAAAAAAATTTTTGGAAACGGATTTTTTTTTATATAGATAGGAAAGTTCTATGCAAATAGGTTTCTCTAAATTCAATAATGATTATGTTCAAAGTACGACCAGTAGACGAAGACCAGCTCCAATAAATAGTTCCAATTAATAGTTTTTTAATCAAAATTACTCACTATTACTTTCCGAACTAGATGCCTTTGAGATTTTTTATTTATCATATAAAGATCGAGTGGTATAAACTAAATACATTGGTACTTATTCACAGTAAATAAATAAATAAACCAATTAGCACCTGTCAATACGTCGATGCCTCCAAGAAGTCTTTAGAATAGTACAAGGAACTGTTCCCATTCACCTATCACTCACTAGTGTGAGGCCATTAGAGAACTTTGCAATACATTAAGTTAATTAAAAGTTACACGGCAACTTAGAGAGCTTTCGCTATATATAAAAACTAGTTTAGTCCGTGGCTCTGCTCGCTTAGGTTTTTTTATTATATATTACCGACTCATCCTAGCTTCGCCCGGGGTCGTCCCTAGCTTGCTTCCCCATACAAACTTTCATTCCCATTCTCACCCTCTTAAGGGATGATGTCCGGGATAAAAACTTTAAAAGTGTTTCAATAATAAATGACCAACTTTACTCGTTAAAATTGTATAATAACAATTTGGGATTTTTATGGGATTTATAGTCCATAATATCTCTATAGGTCTTATTTTAGCTCTACATCGGAAAGTAAATAAAAAAGTCTAAAAGCTCTGTAAATGTATACGCAGAATAAATTTTTTATTTAGTCGGTAAAAGTAAAATACAACATCCATACAAACATGTCACATTAAACTTTCTCAAGAATCTAAAAAAAAAATCTAGCTTAAAAATGTATCGCTTAGAAAAATTCCAAAATCGAATCTTTCCTTGGTTGGATATTAAATTCCTCGCTGGAGCGTCATATCTGTGCAGTGTTGTGGCTCTCGTAGATTTTATATTGCTCACCGGTTATACAAAATTCTAAACGAATGCATTTTGAAGGACCATTTTTAAAAATTCGCGGACTATTTTTACTCAACTGTAAACCAAAAAGAGGATTACGAATCTTTTCATTATGTAAGTATGTACACTTATGTGCCTAACTTCCTTCATAACTATTAAACATGGATATAATCGATTTTAATACCGATGTCAAAAATATATAAATATTTATAATTTAGTATAGACCTTATATGAATTTATTTCTTAAACCTATTTTACTAAACTATCTAAAGTACGGTTTTAGGGTTTGGTAGCCAAATGGCTAATACGGAACTCTTACAATTCGTCATGTCCGTCTGTCTGTATGTCACAGCCATTTTACTCGAAGAATATTAGAGCTAAATTACTGAAATTACTAGATGTCTTATGTAAATCGCTATTTATATAATTCTGTAGTAAAATCATAAAAAAATAAAGAAATAGGGGTGCCACTTTTTACACTTAACTGAAGGATGTGGGTTTGGACAGATCTTTAAAATTCACATAGATAATTCAGTTTTCAGACAGTGACTTTTCGATCACGCCAATAGAAATTTTGAAGTATAGGTCATCTATACATGTAATACAATTGTAACTAAGCCGAATCTGTACATTAAATATTTTTTGGAAAATCTAATTGAAATAGACATTATTATCGATACAGAGGCCGAATCTATAGTTTTTAGAATTTTTGTCTGTCTGTTTGTCTGTTACCGCATCACAGAAAAACCACTGGACAGATTTTGATAAAATTTGGTACGGTGAGAGCTGGTTATCCGGGTCAACATATAGGATATTTTTTACCGCGGTAAAACATCTCATTTTTGAAAAAAACTGCAAAAACTGCAATGTAAGAGTATACTAATATATAAAACCTAAGAATTTGGTTTTAAGTCGTCTGAACGCGGGCGGAGCCGCGGGCAATGCTAGTAAGTAAATATGTCTCTTCAACAACTAAGGGCTTCCTCTAACAGTCTACCCTTCTATTATAGAAATACCACGAACCACCAGCATTTAAGTATTGTACGTCTGAAACTACGTTAGATGAAGATTTAATTCTCAAATGGAATATTTGTATGAAAAATTCAAATGTTTTTAATTCACTCAAATTTTACCTGATCATTATATAGCCTTCCCATATGAAAAAAAATCTAAACTATTTTAAGTAAAAAAATTTTCAATTCAAACAGATATGTAGAGTCATAAGGATTAAAAAACAACTTGCCCTTCTAATATAATATCAGCAAAAAAAATACATTTTTAATTTACTTACAGGCAGTGGTAGCCCAGTCGTAACGCGCTTGCTTGGGAAACCCAGTGAAGCAGTTTCAAATCCTGGGTCTCGCACCTCTGATATTTTCATGTGTGAATCATTTTCAACGTGATTATCACTTGTCTTACGGTATACAAAAACATCGTGAGGGAACCTGCACATCTGAGAGAACCTAGCAAACTTTCGAATGACAAGTGAAGTCCAACAGAGTTGTTAAGTAACAGTAAGGGTTTACTTGACCACCTTGGTGGACTATACCCTGATCCCCCTCATATTGAGTTCCCGTGCCCAGCAATGGAACAAGGGCATAATACATACTACACACTACATAGAAATACATCAAATAAGTGAACACAACACAAAAACATGGGAAAGTGGGTCGACGAATCGTACATTAGTCACCGAAATCTTTAACAACAGATGTATATATCACAAACTTTTTCACAATTCCTGCCTTTTTTTCATTCCCCTTTTGAGTACCGTGACAGCCTGCTAATGGAACTCGCTGAAGTGATTCGCTTTCTTCACGATGTAAGAGAAATGAAATAGCGTTGAATGGCACTGTGTTGTTCTTTTGTTATATGTACTTACGGTTGCTACAATCCTCGACGCTTAATCGAGAGAGACTCGAGATTGACCATTGGATTTCAAATCTTATTACTTGAGCGTAAAGTTTAAATTTTAATGATTTTCGTTAGTTTTGATAAGTCAATGTGCTATTAAACTATGGAATGTTAGTTTTAGTTATTGTTGTCAAAATGTAGATCGCTTATAGGATGTAGGGGAATACAAGGTGTGTTATCTTTTGATTGGATATGATGATACAAATACATAGATGTAATTTATTGCCAATTTGTGCAAAATGTGAAAGCTTTATAATAGAAATAGCTCATTTAAGTATTTCAAATAAAAATATCTTATCGAATTTTTTTTTAATTTTTTTTTAATTTTTGGTTGCCGGCGTTTCGAATGATTTACAATAATCATGGTCATGAGAGAGACTCTCGGGTCGAGACGGGCTTCTTCAGTGGCCATAATTGCTGTAAAGCATTCAAAACGTCGCGCCAGGAACCAAAAATCAAAATAAATCCGCAAAAAAATCCGAATAGATATTGTTATTTTAAATGCCAAATATTCGCGTAAATCTAAGAAAGTCTCATTTAAGTATGTTTATGTGTATGAATTTAATTTGTTTAAATTTAGTTTAGGTAACCTATGTGTAAACATAAAGGCAGTGGTAGCGAACTTACTTGGAAAGCCAAGTAAAGGTGGTTCAAACCCTCATCTAGCACCTCTGATATTATTATTAACATATGTCAACATTTTCAACATGGTCACCACTCGTCTTCTATCTGAATAACTAAGAATCAAAAAACATCTTTTCGAAAGACATGTAAAATCCCCACTTGACCAGTGTTACGGATTACAGTCTGACGCCTTTTGCATTAAAGGGAGATGCGTGCCGAGCAATGAACCCTACTAATTCATATAATATGACCAAACTGTACAGTGTATATATTACCGGTGGTAGGATTCTGTCAAGCCTGAGGAGTCCGAATGGATGGGTACCACCCCCTTATCTATTTCTCCCGCCAAGCAACAATGATTACATTGTTGTGTTCTGGTTTGAAGGATAAGATAGCCAGCACAATAACAAGCAAGAGGCATATCATCTTAGTCCCCACAGTGACAACGCACCTGCGGTTCTGCAGTTTTGTAACATAAAACCTAAGTACATGAACCGTAGGTGTTATGGGCGACAGGTACCGCTTTCCATCAGGTGGGTTGTCTGCTCGTTTGCCACTGAATACTATAAAAAAAAGTGTATATTAACAATATTATAAAATTGCGCTATAATATACTCAATTAATACAACTAGAGTGTTGGCCCACAGGTGGTTATTAGACCACAATTATTATTGAAAGTTTGAGAAATACATTGGACTGAACTACTGAACGGATTTTAGCTAGCTAAAGCTAGCTAATTTTATTCATTGAAAACGCACCCGAACGAAGCGCTGTGAGTCGTTGGTTAAATATAATATATTTGATTATAATCTATACATATAATAAAATTGTAACTAAGCTGAATCTGTACATTAAATATTTTTTGGAAAATCTAATTGAAATAAATATTATTATCGATATTACCGAATCTATAGGTTTCAGAATTTTTATCTCTCTGTCTGCCTATCTGTTACCGCATCACGGAAAAAAACACTAAAGGAATTTTGATGATATCTGGTATGGTGATAACTGGTTTTCCGGGTCAAAATATAGGATACTTTTTACCGCGGGAAAATATCTCATTTCTAAGAAAAAATACAAAAACTGCAGTGTAAGAGTACTAATATATAAAACTTAAGAATTTGGTTTTTAGTCATCTGAACGCGGGGGGAGCCGCGGGCAATGGTTGTTTTTAAAAATATGGGTGATGAAGATTCAATTGTGTAATTTATTGCAAATTCAACGTATACGATTAATATATTTACCAGAAACTATGGTATTATGAAACAATTAATTATAATACTATTACTAGCGACTCACCCTCGCTTCGCTCGGGTTCGTCCCTAGGTACGTTTTAATTTTTTTGAGCGGAACCATAATTCTTTTTCACAAATAAAAGTAGCCTATATTACTCCCTATAACATCAGCTATATTCCAGTGAAAGTCCCGTCAAAATCAGTCTAGCCATTTCAGAGATTATCTGGAATAAACAGACAGACAAACATACAAAATTTTTAAAAATTGAGTTTTTTATAAGTACCGTATATAATGTCATATGCATTTAGTAAAACGCTATTATTTTGACATTACAAACAGACACTTCAATTATACTTATCTGTATAGATAAGCTTCATTTACCACCCTATCACGCTCCACATTTCCTTTTACTTCTAGTCTGAGGCAGTGACAGGTATACTATGATAACATATTCACAACACGAGATAATTCAAAGATATAAGAGCAAAAATGGAGGACAGCAATTTTTAGTTTGACTTTTTTAGTCCAGTAAAATAAAGCATTTATTTTAAAACTAACAAAGTTATAAATAAATGTACCTATTCATGATAAAAAAAAATTACATTTTATAACTTTAAATAAGATAAAACACGTTTATCTTCCTTTATTAAAACAGATTGTAAAAAAGTTAAACATTTAAAAAATAGGTCAGTTATATAAGTCCGAGAATAGCATTAAAAGCTTTAAAAAGCTGTTTGCAAAACTCCGAGCTTTGTGACTACAAAGTTGGTAACACCACAACTTTCATAACTCTTTATCCCTAATTCAAACGTACAATTTACGATACTTTAAATATACGGAGAAACTAATTGTTGGACATGTTT
Organism: Brenthis hecate; assembly: GCA_951806755.1. Classification (NCBI taxonomy): domain Eukaryota; kingdom Metazoa; phylum Arthropoda; class Insecta; order Lepidoptera; family Nymphalidae; genus Brenthis; species Brenthis hecate. The sequence continues at coordinate 6,485,655 of OX638265.1, read as the reverse complement.
CTATTTTTAACCCCCGACGCTTAAAGAGGGGTGTTATGAGTTTGAGGTCGATGTCTGGCTGTGTGTGTATGTGTGTGTCTGTCTATGCCATCGTAACTCTCAAATGGACCGATGTTAGACCAATTTCGATGCGGTTTTTTTCATGTGAAAGCCAGTTTCCTTGCGGTGGTTCTTAGCTACGAGTATGTTTGGTTAAAATCGGTCCAGCAGTGTAAGAGTATCAGCTCTTTCCCAAAATGATGCAAGGCATTTTGGCATATGATAACTCGATTTAGTGCTTCACACGTGCCAGTATAATCGTTAAATGACAATTTGCGTAGGGTTTTTTTTATTTGTAATTTAGAATTATTATGGAAATATTTTATTTTTATAGATTTTGCTGCAGCTTTACTTATTGAGCTTTCTTATAACTGTTTTGTAAATAATTTATTTAATAAGTGAACAAATAGGTTGATCTCAGCAAAACAAACATTGCTAAGCTTGAATTGATAAATTTTGACTAAAATATATAGAGGTATTGTAAGAGTAACTCTTAATTTGAAAAAGAGACTTAATTCCATTTCATTGAATTACTATTATAAATATTGGCAGTGGAAGCCAAGAGAAACGAGTTCATATCCCGGGACTCGCACCTGTGATATTTTCATGTGCACAACTTTTCATCATCATCTCAAGTTGGGTATAGGCAGTGGTAGTCCAGTGGTAACGCGCTCGCTTGGGCAACCGAGTGAAGCGAGTTCAAATCCCGGGTCACGCACCGCTGATATTTTCATGTGCGAATCATTTCCTACATGATTACCACTTGTCTTACAGTGAAGGAAAACATCGTGAGGGAACCTGCGTGTCTGAGAAAACCTAGCAAGTTTTCGAAAGACATGTGAAGTCCGCCAATCCACACTTGGCCAGTGTGGTGGACTATGGCCTGATCCCACTCGTATTGAAGAGAGGCCCGTGCCCAGTAGTGGGACTTTAAAAAGGGCTGAACGCAATACAATAATATTATAATTTTTTTTTTTATTGTCGCTCGACAAGATGACTTCATGACGCCTGATGGTAAGCGACAGTGGAATCCAGAATGAGATCCATTGGTTCCGGGACTTGATCTCGATTCCGATCAACCTCATCTCGTCGGCCTGCATATGTGCTTTTTCACGCTCCGTTTAAACGACCCAGGATTATAGGAAGAGGGAAACACGTGAGACGGTAATGAATTCCATTTCCTAATAGTGCGGCACAGGTAGGAGCTGCCAAACCTTAAATGCAAAAGTTTGTTTATTGTGCGTGTATGTTTGTTACGCCTTCAAGAAAAACCGGCTGATTTAGATTAAATTTAGTACACAGACTATGATCTAGCTATTTTCTGTTCCGATAATGGGTTTATTGTTAAAGATTAAATAACTTTAATTGAAAATGGGATAAAAGTGACAGTAGAATTACTGATGATTGAAATAAAGCCATAAAATGTATGACAAAAAGACTTCCAGGACGACCGAAGAATGGTAAATCACTAGTCTATACTAATATTATAAAGAGGTAAAGTTTGGGATTTTGCGAGATTGTGTGTTTGTGAGTTGTAGGGGGTAATCTCTGGATCTACTGAACCGATTTAGATGAAATTTGGTAAGAAGTTAATAGTTTGAGACTCTGGGTAGGACATAGGATACTTATTATCTCGAAATCGTTCCTAAAGGCAGTGAAAATGGAGATGAAAGCCTGTATTGGGATGCAAATATGCATAAAATAAAAAAATATATGCATAAAATAAACAAATAACGAGAACAACATATTACCAAAAATATCATATCATAAAAGCTACCTGACACCTACAATAGTTTATTAAGCAACCCTTATCAAGATCATGATAAGCTTTAATAAACATAATGCTTTTATATTTAGTGTTTTTTTAATATACTGGCTGAATAGAGTTTCATTTGAGGATGACTAAACATTTCTTACGCCTTTGATCACTCCGTCACCTGTCATAACGCTGCATTACCTACTACAGCATACGTTATATTTTACAAGCGATTGCACTTGGTTTTGTCCGTATTTTTACTATTTGTTTATACTAAAAATTAATTATTTAACTGCTAACATAATAATTGACTCGATAGTAAATTACTATTAAAATGTAATGAGACTCACTGGCGGATAGAATAATTGCGAAAGAGTAATATATTTTACCCGATTGCGGCAAAGCCCAAAGGAGGGTTATGTGTTTGTTGTCGACTTGTATGTATGTATGTCCGAACCTATGTTCCCTCATAATTACTAACATAATAGATTTACATAAAGCAAGACTCGCAGCTAATATAAAACATCTATGTGTCTGTATACTATTTTTCTTCATTAATTTCTTCTCATCTTTTTAATTCATTTAAAAAAACGCAGTTGGGTTTCTTTTTTTTATTAAAGTGGTTCTCATCTTTTTAGCTATTTTTTTTTATTTTTAAATTATTTGTGTGGTTTTTTTTAAATTATTGTTTTTATTAATCGTTGTAATGCATGTTTCGCTTTGAATGAAGGTATCGAATTACTATTACAATAGCGAAAGTTTGCACATATATCTATTTCACACAGAAACGGTGGGACGGATTTGGATGAAACGGATAGACTATGACCTGAAATAACACAGAGTCTACTATAAAACACCTAAAGACGCTTGGATGCGAAAAGACTAAGCCGCTAGTCTATACATATAATAAAACTAGCGGACCCGACAGACGTTGTCCTGTCTACACGTCTTTAATTTGAAAATTTCAAACTTTTTGGACAAAATTGTGAATCTAAACCATTCCCAGATCCCCTTGAACACACACAAAAAAATTCATCAAAATCGGTCCAGTCGTTTGAGAGAAGTTCAGTGACATACACACTCACAGAAGAATTATATATATAAAGATTGTAACTAAGCCGAATTTGTACATCAATTATTTTTTGGAAAATCTTATTGAAATAAACGTTATTATCGAAATAGAGGCCGAATCTATAGTTATTAGAATTTTTGTCTGTCTGTCTGTTACCACATCACAAAAAAACCACTGGAGGGATTTTGATGACATTTGGTATGGTGATAGCTGCTTATTTGGGTCAACATATAGGATACTTTTTACTGCAGGAAAATATTTCATTTCTGAGAAAAAATACAAAACTGCAATGTAAGAGTATAATAATATGTATAACCTAAGAATTTGGTTTTTGGTCACCTGAACGCTGGCGGAGCCGCGAGCAATGCTAGTAAGTAATGATTTCTTGACATTGTTTCATTTAAATAGATGATTGTAGTGACAATTGTAGTCAGAATATCTACATCCATGTAAGAGATCGTCAGTTCAAATCTCATTCTAAGGATATATTGACCATATAAGTATATGCTTTAACTGCCTCGGTGGTGTAGTGTCTAGCATGTACGGCTGCACACCCGGAGGTCCTGGGTTCGAGTCCCGGGTCGGGCCAAGTTGAGTTATTGAGTCTTTCTGTATAGTAAGCCTCAGTAACAGCCCGGAGTTGGGAAGTTGGCGGTGCTTCACCCCCGTGCCTCGGAAAGCACGTAAAGCCGTCGGTCCTGCGCCTTAACTCTCACTGGTCGTGTCGAGTAGTCGTCCCACCAGAGTATGAGAGTGACAGGAATAGAGAGTGCACTTGTGTCTGCGCGTACACTTGTGCACTGTAATATCTCCTGCGCAGTTGGCTAGTCTCAATGAGATTGGCCGCCGTGACCGGAATCGGCCGGGAGAATATCATCATCATCATCATATGCTTTAATATATATCTAGTCCGATTTAACCTGGACTTACCAATATATATGTACATACGTATAACTCTAAGTATCTTGAATCATGTTTTTATCTACTCAGTCTCTGTCCAAACTAGGAATTGTTAACTCATAATACTTATTTAACTGAATTTATTGTATTCATTTAACTTTTTTAAAATAACATAATGTCGACACAGCAATCATTATTAAAAGCATTATACGACTAGCACAAATACCTACATCTTCTAATAGTGATTACGTCTAAGAGAAGGTAGGTACGCCATTTTTAAAATAACTTCAAACCATCTCTTTTTAAGGTCGGTTAAGAATAGAAAAATAGCATGTATTTGAGTTTTACAGGTTTCTCGTTTCAAAATCTATACGAAAATATACAGTACATATAATAATTACATACGATATAATAATTATTATAGTGTTATATGTCTACCTGTGGACTTATTTCTATTCACTTTCATAAGGATGACGACAGATAAGAAATAACCTTAATTAACTATTGAATATCTCGTCGGAACCCTTTGAAGCGTCACCTACCTGTCTGTCATATTTTGGTTAAATCTTAACTGTCTGTATTTGATCGCCTTTATTGATGTTAAAATTTTATTTGTATCGTTTTTGTATTTAAATGTAAATATAATCTTTACATATAACAAAATTCTGAGTCGAATATGTACATTAAATATATTTTTTAAATCGTATTGAAATAGTCATTATTATCGATACAGAGGTCGAATATATAGTTTTTAGAATTTTTGTCTGTCTGTCTGTCTGTTTGTCTATCTGGAAACGTATCACGAGAAAACCACTAGACAGATTTTGATGAAATTGAGTGTGATGATAGCTGGTTATCCGGGTCAACAATAAGACACTTTTTACTGTGGGATAATATTTTCATCTCTGAGAAATCTATACTAAACGCTAAAAGAAATCGTAATCATAACATAACATATGACGTATTTAAGAATACAAGTATATAAAATATTATATGTATATTAAAATACAAAATTATTTAGTGTGTTATTGAAAGTGACATAGAAAATGGTCCCTTCAAATGCAATATAAAAATAGAATTTTTAACTTTTTCGTTCTATCGCATGCAACCAATTCGTTTCGTCAGTACAAACAGCACATATCTATACGTATATAGTACTTGAATCAAAAAGTTCCGGATATAGCGGACTGCAGGGTAAGTCATCGTGAACTAGATGAGATTTTTTATATGAAGAACATTTATTAATAGTATAGTGGTCTAGATAGTGGTTTGGTCGCTGTGTTCATTCTGGCAGGCAATTGCACGAGTGTTATATAATATATCAGAGTGTCTGTATGTTTGTTACTTCTTCACGAAATAATGGCTGAACGGTTATGAGTATACTTGAAATGATAATAGCTTATATTCTGACTATAACTGCCTCGGTGGTGTAGTGGCTAGCATGTACGGCTGCACACTCGGAGGTCCTGGGTTCGAGTCCCGGGTCGGGCCAAGTTTAGTTATTGAGTCTTTCTGTATAGTAAGTCTCAGTAACAGCCCGGAGTTGGGAAGTTGGCGGTGTTTCACCCCCGTGCCTCGGAGAGCACGTAAAGCCGTCGGTCCTGCGCCTTAACTCTCACTGGTCGTGTCGAGCAGTCGTCCCACCGGAGTATGAGAGTGACAGGAATAGAGAGTGCCTTGTGTCTGCGCGTACACTTGTGCACTATAATATCTCCTGCGCAGTTGGCTAGTCTCAATGAGATTGGCCGCCGTGGCCGGAATCGGTCAGGAGAACATCATCATCATATTCTGACATAGCATACAGGTTTTTTTTTCAATGTTTTTACAACAACAGATTCGTGTCTTCTCCATTCTACGTGACATTGGTCGAATTAGTATATTCAACTGGCTTTGAAGCCATTAACAAGAAAATTGAATTGAATTACAACAGAAGATAAGCCGCGGGCAGCAACTAGTAGCCAATATAGTATCTTTTAATATGTAAACGTAGTATATCATCGTTAAGTTCCTCAACTTCTGCTTATATAAGATTTCATCGTCTCAGTGCTTATTTTTTCAAGCGACCAATTTAGCGAAAGAGTTTTTGATACGGAATTATTGACAATATATTGGTATTAAACACACATTAAGCCGAAAGATTGTATTTTATCTATATATATATATATATATATATATATATATATATATATATATATATATATATATATATATATATATATATATATATATATATATATATATATAAATTTTAGAATAAGGATTTTAAAATAAAACTATCTTTTCGGATTTTTTCGCGAATTTATTTTGAAACGTCGGGAACCAAAAATCAAAATAAATTCGCGAAAAAATCCGAAAAGATAGTTTTATTTTAAAATGTCAAGTATTCGCGTAAATCTAAGAAAGTATTAACTAAAGGATTGCTTATAATAGAAGAAAAAACTCTTTACTGTAAAGTAAATAAGTGTTGCTCGATTGAACAAATAAGCATTAAGGTGACGATTTATAGAAAATGCTTGAATATTATATATTAAAAAAAATTATATTATTTATCCTGTAAAGAACTTTGCGGGGTAAAAAGAGCTGCCTCTTATAAAATTTAAACCATCTCTTTACCATTCGCCGATAATAATCAATTTCGTCGCAAAATTTAATAAAATATTTAAATAACTATTTTCATAATTATAATACTTACTACGTTTCTTTTCATCAAGTACTCAGTAAAACTCTGGTAATTCGTGTGAGGTTTTTTGAAGCCACTCTAATCTCACCTAAGCTAATTTAATAAGAAAAATCGCAGATGTAATCTATAGATGCTGCAAAATTATTCCAATCAACGTTTCATTCCATAAAACAACTGACAGTGCCGTGGTAGTGACGTGTTCATCCGAGAAGTGAATGGCGGTGTGGAAAGTGAATCTCAAGAGATCAATCATTGGCGTTGTGCCTGGCTTGAAATTGGGTTACTGATGTAAGCCAGTTCTAGAAGTGATGATTTCAGAACACTTCAAATATGCCTCTTTCTCAACAAATACAAGCATTTTATAGTTTAGTATAGTTTATTTATATATTTTCACTGATTATTATGTCGGAGGTCGGCTGTTCGATTTTCGAAACTCCTAAGTATTTTTAATGTAATTTCTACAATTAAAATTATAACACCTCTAGGTAAATTTCTAAGAGATTAATTAAAATTTTAAGAAATCTATTATTAACTGACACGCCGGCGTGTCCGCGGTCGTTGAGGGAATAATATGAGTATATCTATATACCGTATTATTTGCGTTCACTTCTATACGCTTAAATATAACTGCGATGAGCCCTTCTCTCTTTGAAATTTGAACCCTTTGAAGTTATGTATTTTAAGCAATTTGATTTATTATTTCAACACAAAACGAAGAATTGAGTGAGAAATGATAGATCTTTCATATCTTTTCCATAAGAGAAATAATTCAGTTATAAATAAAGGCAAACAAAACTATATTCCCATTTCTACATAACAAATTTCCAAAATTAAAAATTACAAGTGTAGGCTTGCACGTTTGAAGTTTTTTGAGGGCTTTTCGTTTTAAGAGCCTGCTGAATAAATAAAAACAAAAAAATTTTTTTTTTTTATATGGGTATTGGGTATGTTTCCAATATAAAAAGATTACTCGCATTTGGCATTCTAGTTTTAATAATATCAAGAAAATATGTTCGGTATTTTTTTGAGAATTGTCACGAGGGCTCACAAAAATGTTCTTATGAGTATCTTCTAATAAATGAACATAAGCTATACCTATAATTTCTATCTATCACTACAAAAAAATTAAAACCCATAAAATTGTGAACAAAATACGGGTAGAGGGTAAGGGAGGACTTACCGCTAGTATACATATAATATTACCTCTGCGCGGGATTCAAACTTGTTATACAACTTTGGTAGTAAATTAAGTATATTTCGTATAAATATGGAGCCTTGGAGGCTATTTAATGACGCCTGAGCAAGCTATTTTTGATAAAATAGTCGCTTCTGTTAGCTCAAACTTTAATTAATACCATAGATATTAAAACAAAAGGAAAGTCTCAGCTTGTACTAACAGAGACAACGACTAAGTAAACTACTTCTTAAGATCCAAGAACTTATTTAGGTCGTTGTTATATCAAAAATTATTAAAGTTTCCAGTGCTGTTAAGAAGAGTATATGAATTTTTATCAGACAATGCTTATGCAATCTTATATTACATCTATCTATACTATAGTAAAATTGTAACTAAACCGAATCTGTACATTAAATATTTTTTGGAAAATCTTATTGAAATAAACATTATTTTCGATACAGAGGCCGAATCTATAGTTTTTAGAATTTTTGTCTGTCTGTCTATCTGTCTGTCTGTTACCACAACACAGAAAAACCACTGGAGGGATTTTGATGAAATTTGGTATGATGGTAGCTGGTTATCCGGCTCGACATATAGAATACTTTTTACTGCCGGAAAATACCTAATTTTTAAGAAAAAACACAAAAACTGCAGTGTTTGAGTTTTTTCTTAATGTAATAGTATAATAAATATGTAAAACCTAAGAATTTGGTTTTTGGTCATCTAAACGCGGGCGGAGCCGTGGGCAATGCTAGTATATATAGGATAATAAGTTTGATTCCGTATTAGGCAAATTCCTTAATATCAATTTTTAGGCTCTTAGGGAAACATCGAAGGAAGTTTTATAAAGAAATTAACATTATTGGCACATATCAAGACTATTTATCAATAATTTTAATAAGTTAGCAAATTCTGGGACTTAATGCATACATGCATATAAAAATGCATCTCCAAAATTCACTCAAACAAGCCACCCATGTCGAATATTCCCGCATAATTTCAAAAACACCACATCAGATTTTATTTTTATTGGCCATATTTGTAGGAAAAGCGATCGTACATTTCCGATTTGTATACAATTTTCCGCGAACAAAACTGACTTTACTCTTTATACGTTATGTTGTTTGATGTTGCACGGATATAAAATATTAGAATAAATTCATATCGAAAATTTATTCTAATATTTTATATTCGTATGTAGGATTTAAGTATATTTTGATCAAGTTTGTTATTTATTTAAACTTACATTTGTTATATATTAGCATAAACTAGCTAAATTTTTCGATCTATTCTCAAGCATTAAATTATATATATATATATATATATATATATATATATATATATATATATATATATATATATGAATATATATATATATATTAGGTACTAGTAGATTTCGCGACTTCGCTCGCACTAAAACTACAACAAAACTGTGAAGAGTGGGTTTCATAAAAACTTTCATCCCCTATTTTACCCTCTTAAGGGTTGAATTTTAGAAAACGTTGAAATACGTAACCAATTATTTTTGCGCTATTCAACTCATATGTGCAAATATGTCCAAGGAATAAAAAGTTTCTTACAAACTTTTATCCCCTATTTCACCCCCTTGGGGGTTGAATTTTGAAAATCCTTCCTTAGTGTATGCTTTCGTCACATGAGGAATACGTGTGCGAAATTTAAATGTTCTAGCCTTAAGGGCTTGGCCTGTGCGTTGATACATCAGTCAATCACTTTTGCCTTTTTTGTATATACTAGCATTGCCCGCGGCTCCGCCCGCGTTCAGATGACCAAAAACCAAATTCTTAGGTTTTATATATTAGTATACTCTTACATTGCAGTTTTTGTATTTTTTCTCAGAAATAAGATATTTTCCCGCTGTAAAAAGTATCCTATATGTTGACCCGGATAACCAGTTATCACCATACCAAATTTTATCAAAATCCCTCCAGTGCTTTTTCTGTGATGTGTTAACAGACAGACAGACAAAAATTCTAAAAACTATAGATTCGGCCTCTGTACCGAAAATAATGTTTATTTCAATAAGATTTTCTAAAAAAATTTTAATGTACAGATTCGGCTTAGTTACAATTTTATTTTAAGTATAGATATATGTAGATATGCAAAGCAAGCAAAATTCAAAACAATATTAAAATCAACAATTTTATAATAAAATGTAGAGATAGGTAGGTATTACAAGCGTTATTAAATCACTTTAAGAGAAAATTATTCTTGTGAACCACGTATACTAAAGCTAAGCTACTCGAGGCACAATAAAACGAACTAAAGTAGGTAGTTCGAACACAAGGTGCGCGATAATTTATCACAGTGTATGGGTTTCGACGTACAGACAGTGCTGGATGTTTTAAAATATATTATCTTTTATCGCGGATACAATTTTAAACTTTAAAATCGTTTGAACATAATAAAATTGTTAATAAATCGCTTAAATAAACCTAAAATTTATGCAATTTATGATAGTTTACACGATATTAGGTTCGGTACCTGGACACTTTTTTTTTGATAGATACTGTTTGGACTGTGTTTTGTATGAAAATAAAAATTTAAGAAATATATTTTTTTCTTGTTACAGATGATGTTGTTATGATGTAAATAGTATATTCCCAAAAGGTTTTCAGTAAATTAAAAATGACTCTGTATAGATACGACTTTACAATAACTCTTCCACTGTATGTATAAATACATTGTTATCAATTGGATATTGTTTTATTTCCAAAATTTTGGCAACTAATGCCAAAAAATACCAGTAAGTAACAATAAAAGAAAAAAATACTATGTAGAATAAAATCCCTAAAAATTTTATAGCAGTATGCAATACTCTAATATTCCCTCGAATAGTGCCCTGAATTAGTGAGTTCGAACGCAAGCTGTGTGATGATTTATCGCGCACCCTGTATTGGACGCGACCCACTTACAGGAATTACTGTATGTACTTAGAAAATATAGTATTTTATTTCTTGTCAGATAAATTGTACAGAAAAGTAGTTAAAAATTGAAAACTGTGACTTAAAACTAATAATAAATAAATATTTTATCAGTCATTGTATGCGAATCGTTTGATTTTTCCTTGTAAAGCGTATAAAATTCATTTTACGTGGAATTAACTTAAAAATTGTTTTAAAACTCTTTTATTAGCTTTATTAACTATAACTAAGATTATAAAGAGACAGGGTTTATGTTTGTTTATTTGGTTGAGCGCGCTAATCTCAGGAACTACTAATCCAATGTAAAAAAATATTTTTGCATTACATAGGCCGCTTATTAAGGAAGGATATAGGTTATATATCATATAATATAATAAAGTCTACATATTCTATACTGACCGTAACGTACCTAGGGACCAACCCGAGCGAAGCAAAGGAGAGTCGCTAATCTATACATATAATAAAATTGTAACTAAGCCGAACCTGTACATTAAATATTTTTTGGAAAATCTTATTGAAATAGATATTATTATCGATACAGAGACTGAGTTTCTTTCGCCAGTTCTTCTCAGGTCTGAGGCTTCTTCTTTCCGAACTGGCAAGACTCATGACGTTTAGTAAAAGATTGTAATCATTTAATGCTGAATAAAATATTTTGAATTTGAATTTAAACCTATAGTTTTCCAAAATTTTGTCTGTTTTTCTGTTTTTCTATCTACTTGGGAATACATCACGAGAAAACCACTTAACAGATTTTGATGAAATTTGATATAATGATAGCTAGTTACCTTGGATAACAAAAAGGATACTTTTTACTGCGGGAAAATATCTCATCTCGGAGAAATCGATACTAATTGTTAAAACGTACTTAGAGACAAACCCGAGCGAAGCGAAGGTAACTCATTACTTAGTCATATAACTTTATAAAAGTAAATCCGCGATGAATTTTCAAACCAATGACAGATTACTTTAAAATGACTCAAACAAAAACTCCAGCATTCAATTACTTTAGTCTCCGTGTTAACATGCAAATTGGTCCACTCAAAATTTGCCTCTGCCTTAATAGGAAATGGGCCTTTTCCGTTATTATTCCCCGTCCGGTCCCTTTGTTTTGACATTAGATTCGGATACTCGGACCCTTTTAATCGTCAACTTGCCGAGTGTTAAGTGGTGTATGTTTTGTTACCGGAACGCAAACATAATGTGTAGACCGCTTTAATATTTGATCGAGATTGTGGATTGAGATGTACGAAATTTTAGTGTAATATGTTAATTATTAACCGACTTTGGAAAAAGTTAGGCATGTATATGTATATACATAAATGTATGTTTGTATGTATATACATAAATGTATGTTTATTTATAAATATGTAAGTAATAAATATGTAGGGACATTGACACCCAGCACCATCTAGTTCCATGGTAAGCTACGAGGCCTTTGTTATGAATATCAGATAATAGATACGCTACACATATATAACTTTAAATACATACATATTACATTATAAACACCCATGACTGGAATACAAACATTCGTGCTCATCATACAAATGAATACCCCCAAGGGGACTGGAACCTACGAACGCTGGCACAGCAAGTAGGGTCACTACAAATTAAGCCAAATGTGTAGTTGTTGTTTACATCCTGATATAGTAGACTTCTTAGTCAAATCAAATTACACTTACTGTATTCAAATAGACTTTTACTACTTTTTAAATGTTAGTATGTAAGTTGAACAGGTACCAGTGGCTCAGAAAGTAATTCTGCTTAGAAGAACCAGCGAGAAACTCAACAGTTCAGAAATTTCCTTATACATATAATAGTTATGATTTATTTAGCTCTTATTTACCTACTTCTCTAACGGATTGAAATAAATAATTATACCTTACTTCATTACAAACCGGGCTGGTTTAAATTGAAATTTTTGTTTGGTACCCCATATGACCCTGCCCGTCATAACCAAACGCAAAGTAACCTGATTACCCTCAGATCAAAAAATATGACACTGATTGATATACCACTTTGAAGAAGTGTGATAAGCAACGCCAAGTATCGCAGGAAAACAACTTTAATGTAAAATAATGTACATGGAATTTTTAGGTTATCTTGTACATATACATTATAGATGATTAATAATTAAATTATTATTTTATAAAAAAACTAGCGACTCACCCTCGCTTCCGGTGAAGGCAAGTGGTAATTATATTAGAAATGATTCGATCATGAAAATATCAGAGGTGCAAGACCCGGGAATTGAACCCGCTTATACCGGTTTCCCAAGCGAGTGCGTTAAAGCTGAGCTACCACTGCCTTTACAAAAAACAATATTCAGGACAAAAACGCGGCGTTCAGACACATGTAATGTATGAATATTAATTTATTTTGTCAGAAATATCAAATTAGTTATTCTAATACCAACTTTATCAACAATTAATTCCTCTATACATATATTTTCCAATTAATTTAACAAAAACTTAATCAAATCACTATTCATTTTTCGTAACAAAGGGGAACGGTACTATTTTACACTTTAAGTAAGTACTTGACAAGTAATTTTAAATTCTATTACATAGAAATAAGGTTAACTTTGGAACAATGATTTTCATTAAAATATACAACGTCAGGATCACCTAAGTCGTAAATAAATAAATGAAAAAAAAACTTCATATTATATTAAAAACTAAAATCGGAGCTCGTAAATTTAATAAAAAACTATTTTCCAATTCAATTATTTCATTCTATGTACAACCTACCAGCAAAAATCTTCAGAATACTAGCGACTCATCCTCGCTCCGCTCGAGTTCGTCCCTATTTACGTTTTAACGGTTAGTATAGATTTCTCAGAGATGAGAAAATGTCTAATTTCTGAAAAAAAAATACAAAAACTGCAATGTAAGAATATACTAATATGTAAAACCTAAGAATTTGCTTTGTGGTCATCTGAACGCGGGCGGAGCCGCGAGTAATGCTAGTTCTAATAATAAATATGCCTAATTTAGCGAAAATCAGGATATCAACTCGAAATACAAAGGAGAACGTAAAATTTTTATCATCATGATTAAAAGCACGACCTACCCATTTTATTATGAGTTTATTTATGCGGGCGGGACGAGTTAATGGAAACCCAAAAATCCAACGTTAATTTTTACATGAAAAACGGGTGAAACGTAAATTATCTAGCCTCGTGTTTCAGGGTTGAAAGTTCACTTATTAAATACCTAAATATTAAGCTCGGTTTGGAGTAAAAATTTCTCATTTTTTAGATAGATATTTTCAGTACCTTAATAGCAAAGTTAATGAATAACTACATATTAAAGTATTAAGTTTACTTTACATTTGCATCAACAACAAATTAAAATTTAATTCAAAATCCATTAGAGATAAATACCTAGTAGCCCTTTTCACGTTTTAGAAATATAACCCAATAGAAACCCAATAGAACCCAAAACAATGATTTTTAGAATATTTGTCTGTTTGTCTGTGCGTTTGTGCGCGCTTATCTCAGAAACGGCGTGACCGTTTTGGGTGCGGTTTTTACTAATATGTTGTGGTAAGCTTCATTTAAAATTTAGTATGTTTTATTTCAATCGGTTTAAAAATAAAAAACTTATTTCAATTTAAAGAATCAAATTGTAACTAAATCTATGCTAAGTTTTAACTAAAAAAATCAAATGCATTACGAATTTTCCTAATAAAAACTTCTCTCTCTGGGTGATTATGAAAAGCTTTTAAAACCTAGCCAGATACTACCATCTGGCGATACGGATTTTCCAAGCATTGCAGGAATAAGACTCCCCACAAAAATTCCGTCATACACTAACAGAAACAAAACATTTTGAATATACTAATGTCACGATGGCGTAAAACTAAGAAGTACTTCTAATATTATGAACAATCACTTTGCACGTTACAGAAATCGAACCCACTATCAGTTCTAATATTATAAACGCAAGTATGTTCCGACGTAATGACTAGATTTCTGTCTACAGAGAACTATATAGTAAGAATTCTGTTGCAAAACTCGCTTAGGGAACATTTATTATTACTTTTTAAGATACTTTAAAAGAATTTTTAGCCAATTAGCTTACAAACAGACAACTTGACACCTTTTTTCTATAGATAGATATAAATCGACCACTGATCCAGGTTTAAATCTCACTTATCGACGGCTAATCCTAGTTATTGAGGCGCCACCTCGAAAGTTTACGTCGAAATCTGAATGATGAATTCATTTTCATCATTTGATAATCCATATATTGAAATAAGTACCGGCCAAGTGCGATCCGGACTCGCGCACGAAGGATTCCTTACCATTGTCTAAAAAAACGGTAAAAAAATCATGTCTATTGTATGGGACCCTTAAATATTTATTTTATTCTATTATTTAGTATTTGTTGTTATAGCGGCAACAGAAATACATTATCTGTGCAAATTTCAACGGTCTATCACGGTTCATGAGATACATACACTGATGATGATGATGATGACAGACGGACGGACAGCGGAGACTTAGTAACAGGGTCCCGTTTTACCCTTTGGGTACGGAACCCTAAAAAGTACCACTGCCTTAATCCATATTAGATTTAAAAAAGGTAGATACAAAAATCGTCTCAACACGGTATAAAAACACCAACATTAAAGAAAAACGCGCTTATTCTTCCTGCAATTACATTCGCAGCAGAACTAATTAACCACTTTGTTAAAGCTAGTGTCGCGTACAGTAGAATAATTTTACTTTTAAAGTCCTGAAAATGAAATGTAAAAAGAAATACTGTAACAGATTGCACGTATTCGCGCGGCTACCGAGCTTAATCAGAGATTGTGTGTATCATTTGATATGTTGTTTCACATATTTATATGTAAGCATCATTGAAAATGTCTTTTATATTACAAACTGGCATACAAAATTAAATTTTAATGTACTCGATCAAACTCTAGATTATTATTTTAAATAAACCAACCAAAAATCAAAATAAATTGGCGAAAAAATCCGAAAAGATAGTTTTATTTAAAATGTCAAATATTCGCTTAAATCTATGAAAGTTTAATCTAAGAAAGTATTATTCTATATTATCAATTAGCGAGGTTGCTTCCTCATACAAACTTTCATCCCCATTTTCACACCCTTAAGGGCTGATTTCTGGGATAAAAACTATTCTATGTCCTACACAGGGTCTCAAATCAAATTATCTTCTTACCAAATATCATGTAAATCGATTCAGTAGTTTCGGTGCTTATTCGGTACAAACAAACAACAAACAAACAAACAAACAAACAAACAAACAAACAAACAAACAAAAAATCTTTCCTCTTTATAATATTATAGTATAGATTCACATTATTATATATTTTTTTAATTTGGCAAAAAAAAATATTACTTCTTGGCTACATTTACCCATATAGGTTAAATCTTTTAAAAAAATCTCTTAAAAGTCATTTCTATCTATCTCAAGGTGATTTATCTCTTTATAAAACACACTGTCAATATCTTAGTCTACTAGATCGTTCTAACGTTTCGGACTAGGTGATGGATCAAGTACTTTTATACGCACATGGTACAGATTATTTATAACTGTTAAAGGAAGTGTATCGGTAAGGATTCATTTTAAACGAAAATCCCAGTTAGACCACAGTTTGGCTTCTCCTAAATAGTATTAATTGTAGTTTATTTTTTCTCATCAATATATTTTCTTATCAGGTACACAGTTTACTATCAGAATTTGAAAGAAAAGATCAAATCGTATGACATAATTTTTTTCGTTACTCTGGGACGTAGAACAGGCCTTTAGTTCGACAGGGTTATACAGATGCAAATATAACTGTTATTCAAAAACTTAAATATTTTATCTTTTTATACTTAACACCTCCAGGTAAATTTCTAAGAAATTAATTAAATTTCTAAGATATCTAATGTTGAGTGTAAAGCCGACGTGTCCGCGGTCGTTGAGGGATTAATTCGAGTGCATATTTTCAATCACCGCTTCTTCTTTTAATTTTGATGTCAAATATGAACCAATTTTCGTGTTTCTCTTTTTATGAATAGCTTATATGTACATACGTATATTTTTTTTACATTATGAAATGCATTTACCAAGGCATACATACATACAGGTGGTTATGTGGGACTTACCGGCAAGAAAAGACGCTAATCCAACAGAACCTTATAGGGCGTCGCAAATTTTTTTGTATATAAATAGTACATTCATTACAGACTGACATACATTTATATATTATAAAAATTATTTATAAGCAAAGCAATGGCCAGCGACTAGTTAAAATTAAACCTAAAATGAAACCAAAACAAAACAACCAGCAGTTCCATTGTTAACTTTTAACCTTATCTAGAGGTGCCTCATAAACCACCTTTATCCAGAAGAATATCCGAGAATTTAATGACTTCAATTATAATAACTTCACAAAATAAATTAGTTGAAATAAAAACGTCTGCTAAGCGAAATAGCGGCCATAAATTTTAACAAAACGCTTAATATCGTGCAAAAAATCCAATCTCCGCGTGCTTCATTTAATAGAATCTAAGATTTGGGGACAAATTAAGTGACGGCAAACTTAATTCGATATTGAAAGTTCGAATTTTATCACTTTTCTTTTTTATTTTAATGCTGACTTTGAACTACTGTTTCTCAATTTAATTACAAGATAGCTTTAGAAAAAATAGAAAATGTTCAGTTTGATAGAATATTGATCGATTAAAGCTTTCTTAGAACTAAAGCTCATATTATTTGATTATTTAGTGCAAAAGTAAATCTAATAACAGGACAGGATATGGTGGCGTATTTTAACACAATAATTTATTTTTGATCGACTTCAAAAGCCCCAAAAAGAAAACTATTTAAAGCTAGCATTGCCCGCGGCTCCGCTCCCGTTCGATGACCAAAACCAAATAAAATAGCGCTATTGTTATTTTTTTTCAGATAAGACATTTTCCCGCGGTAAAAAGTATCCTATATATTGGTCCCGGATAGCCAGCTATCACCATACCAAATTTTAACAAAATCCTTCCAGTGGTTTTTCTGTGATGCGGTAACAGACAGACAGACAAAAATTCTAAAAACTATAGATTCGGTCTCTGTATCGATAATAATGTCTATTTCAATAAGATTTTCCAAAAAATATTTAATGTACAGATTCGGCTTAGTTACAATTTTATTATATGTATAGTGTCATGTTTTCACTTAAATCTAAGAAAGCATTATGTACCCAAAATTTAAGAAAGAAATTCCTTATATTTTCAGCGACTTAATACAGTTTACCCACAAATAGAAACGGTGTTGAAATCTAGTTTCATAATAAACACATCTGTTTTTTCTGCAAATGGAAATGAAAAATAGAAAGCAGCTTCACGGTACACTCTGAAACGGTATTATCCCAACGGTGTACTATATCACAGTGATTCTAATTAGCATATAAATTATTATCTTTCATTTAAATATTATTATCATATTTACTTTGTACGTCTTATTTTTATAGGTAGCCCCCGATGCAAAAATGAATTATATGTTTGAAGTGTCTGTCTGTCTGTGGCATCTTAGCTCCCGAACGGATGAACCGATTTAGATTTGTTTTTTTTTTTGCTTGAAAGATGAATTAGCTGGGAGTGTTCTTAGCTATGTTTGAAGAAAATCGATCCAAGATGGTCGCGGTTTTCTTAATTTTTTAATTTATCACTTGTTGCCCAGATTGATTCTTCTGTTTAAATAGGATAGTGTTAAAGAAGAATTTTCCTTCAATGGGCGAAATTCGATCAGAGTCATTATTGAATATTTGTAAATATTAATACTAAACTGTTATCTTTACGTATATATAGAAAAAAACTTACTGTTTCCAATTTTTTTTTTTTGATAACACTTAAGCTCGTCACTAGCTACTAAACAAAAAAAAAAGAAAATCGCTTGACTAACAGAGGAGAAAAAGGTACTGAACTGTTTTGTTATTGCCTATTTATATATAGATATGTTTTTTTTTAAAAAATAACATAAACAAATAATCATGAATAAATCATAACTAACTTAAAGTTCTTCTAATCCTTCTCCAAATAAACAAAACTTGACCGCGTTATTTAATTATTTGTATCATAGATCATATAATACTATACTAGTATTTGTGTATGTACCTACAGCTGTCTTAATGGCAAAATTCCAAATGTAGACCCAAAAGGGAGGTTAATAATCTTAATTTTATAGGTAAAGATAAACTCTTAACTTAGTGTTTAGCTCAATTTGTAGTGACCCTACTTGCTGTGCCAGTGGTCACGGATTCGAGTCCCGCTGGGGGCCCTCATTTGTGTGATGAGTACGATTTGTACTTCAGTCATGCGTATTTATATTATATCTGTTATCCATAATACAAGCCTCGCAGCTTACCATGGAACTAGATGGTGCTGTGTGTTAATGCCCCAATATATTTATTAATTTATAGATAAAAATCTATATCTATAAAATTAACCTTATTGTTTCTATAATATCATAAAAATGAAAACTTTATAAATTTGAATATACTCTTCTTAAGAACTATTTTCGTCGATCTGTTTATTCGCGCATAACTCAAGAATAGGTGAACTGATTTCAATAGTATTTTTCACTGTACAACTATAATAGAACTAAAAGCATTATTAAATTTCAATTCAAAGAGTTGATTAATAAACAAAGCTTTAAGCTGTAGTACGAGCTTTTATATAAATCGAGGGTCATACTTAGAGGTGGACTAAAGCTACCGCCAAAGCTGGGTAGTAGTTAGAAGTAAATATTTCTTCCGCACTATCGAGCTTATTGAAAGCTCTTATTAGCTTTTAAAAATACATGCTTTTATGTTAAACTATACCGCCTTTGTTAATGTCAGTTTTTTTAAAGCCAGTTGAAAGATTTTCCGTATTTTATATGAAATTTTCTTAGTCTTGTATCCGTCTAACAGTCTTGATATAATAAAACTTTGTATACTTCATAGTTTATCCTAGAAGTTAGTTTTTGTTTCATTAAAATTGTTGTAGTTCAAGCGATCATGAGAGGCAGCTGTTGATTTTCAATATTGTTTTATACTGAGGTTTGGTCAGATTGTGTGGTTTTTAGTTAGGAAGATTAATAGCTAAGAAGAAAGTTCTAAGCTATGTTAACACAATAGTTGACTATGGTACGGGTGTTGTATCTATCTGGTTAGCACTATTTAATCCTATAGGAAGTAGTGGGTTCGAATTTTCTTTAGGCAATTGTAATGCTTACCCAAGATTCGTTACGTAAAAATGATAGCGAAATAAAGAGTTACATTTTCTAAGAAAGAAAGAAATGTGTGAATATTCACATACTAAATAATATAAAAATAAGTGTAGGGTTTCAATTCATTTCTTTATGTATTTTTTTTATATTTTTTTCTTGGACTTATTTTAATCCTATATTCGTATTTTATAAAATTTAATAATTTTGTTTTTAATATAATAATAAAGTTTATTTTAGAAAATTAATTTTATCCCTTTGAGTACTTATAGGGACTATTTCTCCTGAAATTGTGAATTTAAATAAAAGAGTCTAGGGCTGCAACCATAAAAACATGTATGTATATAAATTGTGTACATCGAGGTAATAGCAATGTTTGCTATATAGCAATAATAGATAGTTTCCTCCCGACCTGTCAATCTCACTGAGACTAGCCAAAGGTTATTGTAGTGCACAAGTATTCGCACAAACATAAGTACCTTCTTTGTAACTTTGTATACTCCAGTGGATTAACAATTCGACACGACCAGAGCAGTCATAAGTCCGACAGTTAACTTCCCGGGCTGTTACTAAGAATTTGCTGACAGGAAACCCCAAAAACTGTACTTGGCCCGACTCAGGACTCAAATTCAGGACCTCTGATATTGCAGCCATACATGCTACTAGACTTTTCAGGCACTTTACCAAATATTAATACGCTATTTCATAGACATCGAAGCTTATTTTAATTTACTGCCTACATACAACAATAGTCCATTAAATTGATATACTAACAGTTTCTATGAAACACTAAACTTTCCTGCATTCCTAAGATAATAGGGCAAAGACAGATCAAACGGCACTCAAATCGGTATGGTAATAGCTTGAGATACCATCAGTAGCACGGAATACATATAATAAGTACTGTGCACCTGCGAGAGAATTTCATTGAAAACTATATATACAATGTAGATTACTAGTTTTATTAGAAAAATGTATAATATATTTGAATAAAAACAGCAATGTATGTTGTATTATAGATGAAGTGACAAGAATCGGTCAAACTCATTAGGTACGATGTGAGTACGTAATTGGCTGGTGTAAACTCCTAATACCCTTTATTTGACTGCCATAATTGGCTATCAATGTTGTTTTAGTATTACTATTGATCAGAAATTATTATTATTATTTAAGTTAATCTTTATCAATATTGAATTGATTTAGAAAAAAAAGGCAAATTGCTATGGAAAAAAATTATTTATGTTTGAGTCCTCGTCTCATCCTGAAACTAGTTTTCTATACAAAAACAGTGATGTCTGACATAGCTGCTTTACTTTATGACTACAATCTACACTAGCTACTAGCGACTCACCCTCGGTTCGCTTGTGTTCGTCCCTAGCTTGCCCAATACAAACTTTCACCCCCATTTTCACCCCCTTAAGGAATGATTTCCGGGATAAAAAGTATCCTAAGTCCTTCCCAGGGTCTCAAACTATCTTCTTACCAAATTTCATCTAAATCGGTTCAGTAGATCCAGAGTTACCCCCTACAACGTCACAAACTCACAATCTTACAAACTCACAAACTTTACCTATTTATAATAATTAGGATAGAAAAAGAGGAAAGATTTGTATTTCTGTATGTTAGTAACGAATTAACTCAAAAACTACAGGACCGAGTTAGATGAAATTTGGTAAGAAGATAGTTTGAAACCGTGGGAATGATATAAGATATTTTTTATTCCGGTAAACCATCTCGTAAGATGGTGAAAATGAGAAATTAACCTATTGATGAACCCCAGCGAAGCGAGGATGAGTCGCTAGTAGTAGTATAAATTAAAAAGTATAATATACAATATTATACATATGTACCTATGTATGAATGTTTGTTACTCCTTAACTCTAATAGCTGGAAGAATTTGGATGAAATTAGTACACAGATAGACTACGACCTGAAGTAAATTATATAGGATTGTTAAACTCCTAGAGAGACCCAAGCGAAGTATGGGTATAATACAAACCAATTATTTTAAAATAGAAATATGAAATTCAATGTCAGGTTTTTAAAATTTCATATAAAAAGAAAACTCTTAAAATACAAAGTTTTAATACTTCACAGTCTCAACTCAATCAACGCACGCTCATTTGAAAGTCACAGGCATGTCTGAGAATATCTTTATCTCAAACACTCAATTAAGCCACTGAATTAACAAGATAGAGCAGTATAAAGGAGTGCAATCTTGTTTTTCATTGTTGCTTGTTAAGGAGTTCCCTGATTAAAAACGGAATTTATTCCTGCAAGAAATATGGGGTTGGAAATGAATTTTTAACTGGGTTGTCTCTTTATTATATGATTTTATTAAAAGGAAATTCTGAGCGTTTTAGCTGAACAGCAGCCATGGGTATGCGGTTCGATGCTTGGTCTTATATCTCAAATATTTCTTAGCAACAGTGTTGCTAAGAAATATAGACAATAAGTAGTGACTTATTGTCTCCTCGTATAAGCAATAAGAAATAGATTATATTGATTGTAATAGGATGTATATTACATAACATTTTAAATAAAACTATCTTTTCGGTTTCCGACGTTTCGAATGCTTTACAGCGATCATGGTCATGGGTGAGACTAAAGTTTTAGACGTATCAAAGGTAAAATCATAAAATGATTTCAAAAAATAAAAAAAATTGCACCGAAGTACCTTACAATATTTAAATAAGTTTTATTATAAATATGGCAACATTATTTATTTATTTTTAGATGATATTATTATAAATATTACAATTTAAAAAAAACTATATAAATTATTAACTTTACATAATTTATTAATTTAATATAGAGCTAACGTTTACAAATATAACGTACTAGTGATGTACCTTTAGCTTCACTCGGGTGTGCCCTAGGTGCCTATATTTATATTATATACAACAACACCTTGTGGCAAGTTTTATTACTAACAGTTGTCTATGGGTTACTCCTGGTCCCTCCCCCGTACCCGTGATCCCCCCTCCCCCTTCCCCACGTGCGTTCACCTAGTCGTGGTGGGGGGCTCATTAGCATCCAGCAATCCAGCCGGGTGCGAAGCCAATAGACTCACTGGGAGGAGACCCACCACGGTGGGAGGTGTGCCATGCGGGTTTCTACTGACACTCCTCTGACAGCAGAGTGATCTGCCGTCGTGGCGTCGTGGATGAGTGCGTAAGCGACCTTGCGACGATCTTTTCAAATCGGATTAGTAGTTCCTTAGATAGAGAATCAAACTCTGCCTCTTTATAATATTAGTATAGATAGGTAAAAAGTCATTGTTAAATACCTAATCGTTAGCCTTCCACTACATTAATGGGTAATTTCTACAAATATTTATTTACCAAAACACACTAATCATGTCTTATTAGAATACGTTAATTGCAAACCAAACATAATTGATTAAATTTTCACCACAACTTGCTCAGCCTCTTACATAAGCAAACATACGCTTTAGGAAATGTTCATGAATCTTCAAGTGCTTTACATGGTCTTAATGTATAGTATAGGAACATTGAATTACTATCACCTTAGCATAGTCCCTCAACGACGGCGTTGCGGTTAACAATAGATTTCTTAAAAATTTAATTAATTTCTTAGAAATTTACCTGGAGGTGTATCTCGATTATCTATACAAATAAATAAAATTGAAGTGTCTCCGAAACATCTAGACCGATTTTGACGGGACTTTCACTGGTAGATAGTTGCATGTTGTAAGGTATAACTTAGGCTACTTCTATTTGTAAAAAAAATTAGGGTTTCGCTCATAAAAATTGAAACCCATGAAATTGTGAACAAATTTCGCGTACCTAGGGACGTACCCGAGTGAAGAGTGGGTAATTCGATAGTGTTGGGATAAAGTGTTAATATTGAATTTTTAAAATTATTGAGCTTCACTAATTCCTACTTGGATCACTTCATAGAATGCCTTACAAAATTACAACTATTTTAACCGCAATTTCCTCGGTTTGGGATTAACGTAGCGACATCTGTCTTCTATACAGAACATAACATAAATAAATAAATAAATATAATAAATAAAAATAACACAACGGTGAATGAGACTAATAAAATACTTGTTAATATTAAAAATACAACTACCGATCTCGTTATTAATATTAAACAATTTATTGTAAATAATATAAAATTAATATAAAATTCATTTGATTTAATTTTTCTACCTTTTTGGATTTTCTTTATGACGACACGTTTGGCTCAGTTTGTAGTGCTACTTGCTATGCCAGGGGTCGTGGTGGTGGTATTCATTTGTGTGATGAGCACGAATGTTTGTAATCCATGGGTGTTTATATTTTTAATACAAGTATGTATGTATTTGAAGTTATATATGTGTAGTGTATCAACTATCTGGTATCCATAACACAAGCCTCGTAGCTTACCATGGAACTAGATGGTGCTGTGTGTCCCAACATATTTATTTATTATTATTTATTTTTCGTCGATTTATATTGATTTTTAATTCCCGACGTTTCGAATGCTTTACAGCAGTCATAGTCACGAAAGAGTAAGGTTTTAGATGTCTCAAAAGTTATCATATAGCTGTTATGGACAACGCGTAATTCTAAAACAATATTTTATGAGTAATTCAAAGTACCACTTGGATAATAGACATAGAAAGCTCTGTTTCACTTTTATTATTTTTTAACTACTATCGATTTTATAAAAGTAAAGTAACATAATATTATGTTGAATTTAAACCAAAATTAATATGTATACACTCAAAACACCATTAAAAACGTTTCGACCAATTTGAAATGATACTTATTAAAGAAATCCTCTTCATTTGGACCAAAGACCAAATTTGTAGCTCTTTTAGGAAACAGTTTTATTTATGTTTTATTTTTATTTATTTTTTATTTATTTATTTCGATCCACTAGTAATAATTACATTGAAACAATTCTAAATTAATGAAACAATTTAACTTAATCCTAAATGCATTACCTTTTAAAGTGGATATTGCATCCATACATTAATTTAATTCACAATTTTAAATTAAATAAATTAAAATATAAATAAAATCACAATAACATCACTACCTATTAATTATCGTAATTGAAAAAAGCACACACACATTAAAGCTATTAAATAATTTGGAAGCATTAAACTTCAATAAATATCTAAATTAAAAAATAAAAATAAAAAAATATTGAGACATTATTAATTTAGTAAATATAACATTGCAAATGAATTCAGTCCCTTTTAACGTCCCACTGCTGGGCACGGGCCTCCCTTCAATACGAGGGGGATCAGGCCATAGTCCACCACGCTAGCCAAGTGCGTGTTGGCGGACTTCACATGTCTTTCGAAAACTTGCTAAGTTCTCTCAGACATGCAGATTTCCTCACGATGTGTTCCTTCATCGTAAAGCAAGTGGTAATCATCTTAGAAATGATTCGCACATGAAAATATCATAGGTGCGAAATCCGGGATTTGAACCCGCTTCACTCGGTTTCCCAAGTAAGCGCGTTACCACTGGGCTACCACCGCCTACATTGCAAATGCCTGAAAAGAGAAGAAGAGCTAAAGCAAAGAGCTAAAGTGAAATAATAAAGTTTATTAATAATAACTATATTGCAGTCTTCTGAAACTCAACAAACACTATTCCAGTTTGTTAACCCCATTCGGATGTCATCTGTTATGCCACTATTTGTTCAAATCTTTACAAAATTAAGTTTTCTCACCACACAATTGAATTAAAACTCTATTTATATGGTAATACAGTTGAAATTGTATACATCCTAGTAGTCGCAATAAGCGTCTGCCAAGGAGGAAATCGTGAGCTAAAATTAGGTTTGGTTTGAAGACGCAGTCGAGTGTAGCTCAGCTCGTACGAAATTCTTAATGTGTAATGTATGTTTTCGATAACTTCGTGATATCAACATGGAAATGGGTAAATAAATGGATAGATTTCCAAAATTAGATATTTTTTAGGGTTCTGTTAAAGGAAAAAAGCATCCCTTATAGGATCACTTCGTTATCCGCCTATCTGTATGTCTGTCTAGACCCTTTTTCTCAGGAACGCGTGTTATCGAGTTGAATTTTTTTCTGCAATTGCTTTTTTATAATTCTTTTTAATGTTTCATGCTACGAATTCATCACGGTCATACATTTCTTATATATATACACACGCAGTACGCGCTCTCCTCGCCGGCGATACCGATGTACTAGACTAGATGTAGCCTACAACTTTCACACCGATTCTATTTCAGTTTTTGACAATTATGGAGTAGACCTTTTAAAACTTATGAAACAATTGTTATACTATCGTATCAACCACTTCATGTTATATCCCATTTGATGTGATATTCTTTATCTAAAGAGAGAGTCAAATAGTAGAACATCCTGATCTATGTGGTGGACCCCTCACACTTTTACAGGCAAAATATATTTTTTAAACAATAAAACACTACACGGGTTGACACCAAAAATTTGTTAGACTATTTACCATAACAAAAAATTTAATACATTATTTTCAAAAGTACAAGAACTCGTTTCATGTGACAACTTAGTATCCATCTAAAATCAAAGACTTATAGAAAACGCCATTATACGTTTGCCAGCCTTTTTCGAATTCACATTACCTGACATCTAAGTATAAACAGGTAAATTAAAGTAGTTAACTGCTCGTATCGGATCGTATTTTCCGGAACCAACCAAGTATCAAAATGTAGTTTATTTTATTACAAGAACGATATAGGATTGTTATACCATAACATCTCTAGAGGTGTTTAAATAACAAACAGCAATTTTTCGGTGACAACCCCCCTGGATCGTATTTGTTAATATATTTTATGTTTTAAAAATATATATTTCGCCTGGAACAAGAGTGAGCCACCACATAAATCGGGATCTTAGACTAAAATATCTAAGCTCCTTATTCAGTATGCAATTTCACTGCTACTACAGCACGCCTACATAGATGTATTATAAAATTATTACCAACAATTTATTTCCGAACATAAATTTACATAATAATTACCGGTAGATTAAAACCAGAACAACAAACTTATAGCATAATATATAATTAAAGCAAAAATAAAATGAAATACGAGAATGCTATCGTAAATAATATGAGAAGCAATGCAAATATCAACCATATTATTTGCGAAATAACCGATACCCTCAGTAAAAGGCATTAAGAAAGTCACGTAATCTTTCAAATAATAACGTCGGTTTGTTCGTAAATATTCAATGAGGCATGACCTTTGATTGCCGAGCCGTACCGTACAATGGAAGCGGAAAGTAGCCGGGCCAGAGGTGCGCAACAATTATTGTGTGGTGTAAGTGACAAGATTTGAGGTAAATTAATCATATATTAGCTATTTTTATTTGACATCTACACTTTAAATAAAACGATCTTTTTAGATTTTTTCACAGATCTATCGTAATTTTTGGTTTCCGACCTTTCGAATTAATCTCTCCCGTGACTGTGATTAATGTAAATCATTTGAAACGTCCGAAACCAAACTTTTATTTAGCGTATCTTAACCTAAGTACAACATCACAACGACTAAAGAAATTAATTGGTTCTTTCGAAATCTATAAATTTTATTATACCTTAAATGACCACCAAATTAAAATATTAACGTAATATTTTTTTCTATTGTTTCTTTGGTGTATAAGACCTTCTTAACTTCAAATCTCGTTTTTGATATTGTTCTTTATTTAAAACATATTAATTTATATTTAGAGGTCCCTCGAAAGCATAATACTCGTAGATAACTTTTCAAGTTAAAAAAAATTAGCAACCTTTAGAACTTAAAATATCGATTTGAAATTTTCAGCATCGAAATTTTTTTCAATCCAGAAAATGATAAAATAACAAGATTAAAAAATAACAAGAATAAAATAAAAATTTATTTTATTTATTTATTTATGTACCTACCAGAAAAAAAAACCTACAAGTTAAAACAGATGCCATGTGTACAAAGGATGACTTATCTCTTTAAGAGATCTCTACCAGAAACCCTCAAGCGTGAGAAAATATAAAAATAATAATGCGGTGCGGTGTAGGTACAAACTACAAACATCAATTATAATATAAATATACATATATACAAACATACATACATACATGTTTACATAGATACTTACATACATACATATATACATATACATACATATATATATATATATATATATATATATATATATATATATATATATATATATATATATATATATATATATATATATATATATATATATATATATATATCCATACATACATACACATACTTCAAGAAATATGTAATAAGGAAATCATATGGAGTCACTTAGATAAAGTTCTTTAAGCGAGATTTAAACAGTTTTAGTGATGGATTGTCATTTGTAATCTTATCGGGAAGGGAGTTCCAGAGTTTTGCTGCTTGTACTGTGAAGGATTTCTCATAAAAAGTAGTGTTATAAGAAGGTACGTTAAGCTTTTTTAGCCTTTTTATGATTTTTTAAATTTTAATAAATTGTGAGCGACAACAAAAAAATTTTTTAGAGCAGATTTTTTAAGGAGGCTCTTAAAACACGACTCTTAAGACACGAAAGAAAAAATGATGATTTTTGTGTGCCACCCTAACTCATATGTATGTTTAAATACAGAGTTCGTTTCACTTCTTTTTCACTACTAAACCAAATCAGGTTATATTTCATAACTAATTTCTATCACTATTTTAATAATAAAATTAAACTTGTGCCACACGCTCTCTACAGCCCAAGATAACCATTTAGCGGTTGCAACAAACCTGCCTATTACTGTACCGGGACCATTGTTCTCGCTAAAATAATAACCGGTAAAAATTACCCTTCCAGCTAGAGGGAGAATATGAATGTAAGCATTTATAATTGCATTTTCGTTACAATAATTATAAATGGGTAATAAGTTTTGCTATTTTGATTAAATATATTAATTACTTAATTTGTGTAAAATTAAGCTTTATTAAAAAGCTTTTTTAATCCAAAAAGCTTGATGAATTGTGGTAAAAATGTTATTAAATTCTTCTAAGTATAGAACTAATATAAGGTAAATATTATTGAAATGTGAATAGTTGTTAATGTTAGAATATTTTGTATAGACCATACAATTTGCTGTTTTCTAAAGGCGGGCGGGCGTTTTTTTTTTTGCCTTAAGTAAATCGCGATAAATTTTTGTTTACCATCTTTGTTGTAAGTAAAATAATTATTAAAGTTATACTTCTTTTGGCACGTTTGGAAAAAATTATGAGATTAAAATTTTTACGATGCGCCCGCATACCGACAGCCATAAAGCGACATGATGAAGTTAGCTGCATTTCTTTTACAGAGAGCTGTGACATACGGGATGAAATCTTTAACTATTTTTGTTCTGTTACGCCAAAGAAGTATTACTTCTTACGTGCGTACATAAGTAGGCACGTTTGTTTAAACTAAAAAGTGCACCTTAAATTTTAAGTAATTGTTCTTAAAATAAATTATACTTAAAAGGGATGGATTTTTTAAAATTAATGTTGAATCTATTTCGGTATAATCGGTTAATGACATATACAATAAAAAAAATACAAAAAATGATTTAAAATACAGTCGAATTAATTAAAGGAATACTACAATCAGTGCATTTGAAAGGGTTTCTTGAGTTAACAACATAATCCTAAAAGCGCCGAATAATCTAAGTAACAAGATGCAACTGCGCCAACTATTTCCGACTTCAGAAACAGAATGCAAGAAAATATTGTACACAATTATCTTTATATATAAATTTCCGGTGTGTGTGTATGTTCATAATTCATTTCCTCGAACGGCTTGGTGGATTTTGATATATTTTTTTTAATATATGGGCCAACTGGGCGGTAGTTGGACCCGGTAGGCACGCTGTTGTCGAGATATTTTTAGTGCAATATTTTATTGTGTACAGTTTTATATATTGTTTCAATAGAAAATAATATATTTGATTAATTTGTAATGATTTATGTATAAGGCATTTACTTATGTGACCTTGGACGATAGGAATGTGTTTAAAAAAAAACTAAAAAAAGGGCGCGAATATTCATTTGTTTTCCCGCGCTTTTGCACAGAAATGTTGGTACCAGCCTGTAGGTCACTACGAATTGCTTGTAATACTGAAAATCATAGTTATAAGTTATGTAACTCACTGACGATTATAAAGGTACTGAATATAAGAATATAAGCAAGGAATATCTCGAAGTTTTATCACCCTACAATATTGTTTCATATTTTAATAAAAAAAAATATATAATCTATGGCACTAATATACAAAAATATGTATGTACAATATATATTTCAATAATACTGAATAAATGATAATATTTCAAGAAACATATTTTACTAATAAGGTCTACAGGACAAGGTTCGCCAGTTGTTGTCATTTATAAAATTACTTACTTCTTTCAAGCTACTTTCAGTCCGAGCATCAATTTGTAATTTTTGCAACATTTATATAAATAACTTGTAGGTAGCATCTATCGTTGAAGAGTTTTAGAGGATCTAGAATAATGTTATATTCTGACCAAAAATTATGTATATTGTGACCGTTAAACTTAGTGACAAAATTTCAATATTCATATCATAATAACACATACATTGTAATACTATAAAATATGTTATTTATGTAATAATATGTATTTTATAGTATGTTGTTTGTTCAGGAATATCAAGGTATTTAAGTAGTGAATTAATCTATACTAATATAATAAAGAGGTAAAGTCCGTGAATTGTGAGTTTGTAACGTTGTAATGACGGGTAATCTCTGGATCTACTAAAATGATTTAGATGTAATTTAGTAAGAAGATAGTTTGAAACCCTGGAAAGAACATGGGATACTTTTTATCCCGGAGATCATCCCTTAAGGGGGTGAAAATGGGGATGAAAGTTTGTATGGGGAATCAAACTAGAAACGAACCCGAGGGAAGCGAGGGTGAGTCGCTAGTATATAATTAATATACACGAATAATATAACCTTCCTCCATGCACAATCGAATAAAACCTGGACACTGTTATTTATTCAAAAATTGATAATTTCTTTTATAAAATTAGTATGTAAATGCTGTTACTTAAATTATTCATAAAATACTATTTTAAGCCCTTTATAATAATTAAAGTACTGATAACATTACTAACACGCTTTATAAATTTGGGAACGTTAAGAATGGTTAGATTCACCGTTGAAACTAATCGTAGCAAGGCAAAGGGGAAGTTTTAATCGGGCGTTCTAGACTACGGTGTAAGTCTACCAAGATCTGCCTTTGAGAGTTCCATATATTTAGTTTAGGTTGATTTACTGTTGAGTGTTATGCGGTAGTACATAGGATGTTGCAAATTTAACATATAACGCTTATATATCATATCTACTATTTATTATTATAAATGAAAAAGTTTGTACGTATTTATGTATGTGGATATTTGTTACTGAACCGTATGGACTAATAAGGATGAAAATTATGTTTATACTTTTTTTTTAAGCAGTGATGGAAAAAGCATTTACGCATGCCACCTGTAAAACAAGTGGAAATGTAGTTACGGCACCTTTTCCGTCATAATGGGGTACCGCAGGATTACTTTCGCACTCGACCACGATGCATGGATGGCTGGCCTACCGAGGCAGACCTCCTCTAGTCATTTATAAGCACCAATGTTTGACTCTCACAGTCCATTCTGCTATCAGAGAAGTACCAAAAACAACCCTCCTTTCGATAACCAGTCGAATACTTGATAAATTACGTATATATACAAAACATTTAAAAAAGCATCTAAGAGGATGGAATAATCTAAACTAGAAATCTATTAAACATTTAAAATACATAGAAAGGTTTAAAGAACCTTTGCATGATAAAGAATATTACACTATAAATATTTTTCTAAAAAATAAGACACCTTGGGAATCTGATCCAGACTCTATTAAAATTTGTTTTTTTTTGTATTTTATGTAAAATATAGCTCTAAGTCCCACTCTCATATTTTCCCCATTTTATTGGATGCTATAAAAATGCAGGAGTTTTTTCCAGCATATTTTATCGCTAGTGGATATTTTTGAAATGGCAATGAAGAAATTTGAATTAGAAATTTATATGTATATAACTGCACAAATAATGACAACTATATTAAAAAAAAGCTTATGCCGATTTCAAGGCACTTAAAAGTAAAAAAAACTAAATATGATCAAGATTTTTTCTTTATATGTATTTGGTGCTTAAACAGATATTTGCCGAGTCGGTATCAATTGAAGCAAGTAAAAGTCATTGCATAACAGCGGAATAAAGAAATTTCAATAAGAACACCTGTTCTCTTATTGTTTCTTTCGTATTTCGTCTCTGCCTACGTGCATCCATTTTTTCCAAAAAAAAACTATGTAAATATCAGCAAACCTACTAACAAAATCCTTTTGAAATTTGAAAACTAAAAGTTGAATAAAAACTTTTAATATATGTAAATATCATTGTCATATACCAGGATTTGCATTTGCCATTCGTCTCAGACTGCTAACACAAACATCGTTAATAAACCTGCATATCTTGGAGGAACTTTGGAGGTATACCCACTCCTAAACTTGCAATCCTTGTCACTAATTAGAATTGACAAAGTCAAACACGACAGCTAGTTAAATAGTTAATAATACTAAAAAGTTTCTGTATAGGGAGAATAATTAAATTTTTAAGCTTTCAATAATTGAAACTCTTATCATTAATATTACAACATCCTTATAGGTTAATATAAATTAATAGGGTATAAATGGATTAAATTAAAAATTTTAAAAATCCCCGACATGTAATTCGGCATTTTGTGGAGGCGGCCATCTTAGATTTGAAATTTATCATAGTAATCTAGTCTAGGCAAACTCTTTCATTTGATACGTATATTGAGGGAGTTGTGAGAAAATATGTAATCCGCTTTTTGGTGGCGGCGGCCACCTTGGACCGATTTTCATCAAACATATCTAAGAACACTCCCGACTATTTCACCTTTCAAACAAAAAAAAAACAAAATCAAAATCGGTTCAACCGTTCGGGAGCTACGATGCCACACACAGACACACACGCAGACACGTCAAACTTATAACACCCCGTCGTAAAAATAATTACAAGATTTTTTAATCGAACTAGTAGTTCTGGAGATTAGTGCGTTTAAATATACAAATAGCAAAAAAAATCTTCAGCTTCATAAGATTTGTGTAGATGAACACCAATAATCAATCGAATTTATAAAAAAAATCTTGATATGTAAAATTTCGTTATATATATATATATATATATATATATATATATATATATATATATATATATTATATATATATAGTTTTTGATATATAGCCTATAGCCTTCCTCAATAAACCAGCTATCAAATGCAAAAAAAAAATATGTGTTTGTAATTCTTCTATATAGTGTTTCTTTTTTGATTTCTCACATAAAGAAATGAACATTCTAGAACTGGGACAGGAAAAGGTCTTCCTAAATAAGATTAATGTACGGTGAGAGCTTCTATCACTTCCATGTACAATACATTTTCTTGAAAGGAAAAAAATATTTTATTCATTATGAAACGATACATTTTTAGAGTTCCGTACCCGAAGCGTGCCAACAGAACCCTATTACTAAGCCTCCGCTGTCCGTTCGTCCGTCTGTGTGAGGACTGTATTTCATGAACCATAATAGGTAGAGAATTGAAATGTTAACAGAGTGTATTTCTATTGCCACTATAACAACAAATAATAAAAAACCAAGATGGTAAATTTCAAAAAGGCTGCCATACAAATTATAAAGAAATCGATTAAGTTACGGAACACTTCGTATGCGAGTCCGACTCGCACTCGACGGTTTTTATCTTTCTTTAATTAAGTTGTTGTGAAATTAGGGTTTGGACGACACAATAGCGCGTTTAAAATATGTTAAAAACTAAAAACCCTTCAAGCAACATTGTTAATACAATGTAGTAACAATCATAACTCTTCACAGAACCACGTGTCGCCATAAATCTGACCAAATGAAATACGACACCGCGGAGTAATCTCTCATCTCAACGCCTGTCTTGGAATCCAACCGTGTAATTCATGCTTGACACACGTTGAAATTTTTGAAGTTATTCCAAATGCGTTCCCTTGAAAATTAGATTTTATTTATGACGATATGTCGTCTATACATATAATAAAATTGTAACTAAGCCGAATCTGTACATTAAATATTTTTTAGAAAATCTTATTGAAATACACATTATTATCGATACAGAGGCCGAATCTATAGTTTTTAGAATTCTTGTCTGCCTGTCTGTCTGTTACCGCATCACAGCAAAACCACTGGAGGGATTTTGATGAAATTTGGTATGGTGATAGCTGGTTATCCGGGTCAACATATAGGATACTTTTTACCGCAGGAAAATGTCTCATTTCTGAGAAAAAAATACAAAAACTGCAATGTAAGAGTATACTAATATGTAAAACCTAAGAATTTGGTTTTCGGTCATCTGAATGCGGGCGGAGCCGTGGGCAATGCTAGTAATATTATAAATGTGCAAGTGTGTTTGTTTATTTGTTTTTTTGTTTGTCCTTCTTTCACGTCGAATCAGAGTGACGGATTGGCGTGATTCTTTGTGTGCATATAGTTAAAGGGCCGTTAAGTGACATAGGCTTTTTACCGCTTTTTTACCTAGAGACGAACTCGAACGAAGCGACCCTCGAAGCGATGAGCCACGTAGATAATAATAATCATAAAACTGTATTATTATAGATATATATACTTAGGTAATAATGTAAATCTAAATCAAGGAAGCAAACTGCTCTCTGTTGATTTGAACTTCAATTTAATTCTTTATATATTGTCTTTAGAATACTTAATAGAGATCAACGTAGAGTTTCGTTTTCTAGAAGAGGTAATGAGTTTTTTTTTTCTTAGAATAAAACGTATTAATTAACTTTAGAGGTTTTGAGACCGGATTGGAACCAATAGATTGAATGGAATAAACTATTTTCTATCAAATAAAAAAAACTTTATCAAAATATTTTCAGTCATTACTAATATGTATAGGTTCTATTATTTATAACTAAATGTTCTCTGATTTCGAAGCAACCTTAGAAGTAAAATTTACAGATGAAGTATCTCTTCCTTTTGAAAACTGTTATAAATATGATTAAAATTAAAAAATATATACAGCATAATATTTTTGACTTTTGAGTATATTTTCTATTTTTTAAGGTATAAAGAAAAATAGGTTCATCTTTATAAGCTTATAGTCATTTTAAGATGGAGTTTTAAGCCTCTTCCGGTCACTTTATGATAAGTCTGTGTCTCTCAAGCAGGATCTCGAGTAAATTTGATTTGTTGATTCAGTTTGCACTTTAATTCTTACGATTGGCAAATCCTAATGGACTATAACTAAGGTCTATAAATATTATACTATCTATTATTATTAAATTATTGCCTCGCTGGTGTAGTTGCTAGCATGTACGGCCACGGAACCGGAAGTCCTGGGTTCGAGTCCCAGGACTCGAACCTAGCACAAAATGAGTTCTGCATGCGTTGTTAAAGATTTCGAATATAAATATCTAGTAACAATGAGTCAATCGTATTGGGAACATTGCTTATATACTATACTAGAGGCTCACCCTAACTTTGCTCGGGTTCATGTCTACAAAAACAAAAACAAATCTATTCCACGGGAACCGTACATTCCGAAATAAAAAGTAGCCTTTGTGCTATTCCAGACTATAACCTTGTATATTCTTATCTTCTATTGCTTTTATCTTCTATCCATCTAAGCTTTCACATTTATAATATTATTAGTAAGATTAATATGAAAGTGTAAAAAGCTTCTAAGACATAAAATTTCTACAAACAACGTAGTTAACAGAAAAGTAAAATATTTAACAATGACAATTTATGACCAAGTTTCATGCGTTTAGATAAAATAATTTACATACAATTACGTTTTCTATTGCAGATCGCCATAATATTATGTAAGACCTAAGTTGTCACATTGCTCATATGAAAAGGTTAATCTATACTTTACATATCGACTGAAGTTATATTTTTCTTTGTATTCAGCCCTTTTTAACGTCCTACTGTTCGGCACGGGCCTCCCTCCAATACGAGTGGGATCAGGCCATAGTCCACCACGCTGGCCAAGTATGGGTTGGCGGACTTCACAAGTCTTTTGAAAACTTGCTAGATTTTCTCAAACATGCAGGTTTCCTCACGATGTTTTCCTTCACCATTAAGACAAGTGGCAATCATGTTGGAAATGATTCGCACATGAAAATATCAGAGGTGCAAGACCCGGGATTTAAACCGGCTTCGCTCGGTTTTCCAAGCGAGCGCGTTACCATTGGTTCACCATTGCCTTATATTTTTCTATATATATTTTTCTTTAAAGGAAAGAAATAAAACTCACTCGATTTGCGCTCAATTTTCACATAAAGAGAATTTGTGTCTCAGCCAATCTCTTTCTGCAAACACTGTTGTTTAAGCAGTTTACATGCAGGCTTTTAAGATACAATATCCGCTATACTCCGTAAGCTGCTATCTCCATCTGACATCTACTTACTATATTCTGCTGAAATTGTTTTATAAAACTATTTATCATGTCTATACATATAATAAAATTCAAACCGAATCGAATATTAACATTTTTTTGGAAAATCTTATTGAAATAGTCATTATTATCGATACAGAGGCAGAATCTATAGTTTTTAGAATTTTTGGCTGTCTGTCTGTCTGTGACCGCATCACGAGAAAATCACTAGACAGATTTTGATGAAATTTGATATGATGATAGCTGGCTATCCAGATCAACATATAGGATACTTTTTACTGCGGGAAAATATCTTATTTCTGAGAAATCTATACCAAACATTAAAACGTAACTAGAGACCTGCCCTAAACCTGAGTGGAGCGAGAGTACCTAAGTCGCTAATATAAAAATAAAATTTATTTTAATTTTATAAATTTAGGTAAAAACTGTTAGTTATTAGTCTATTTCCAAATATGGGTATATTTATTTTTCTTACTAACAAACTCTTTTCTCTTAAGACCTTCCCGATTTCCATTAATATAGGCATGATAATTAAACAATTTATGATGCAATAACACCGAAATGTGCCGGCAAATAAAATAAAGGCGGTATATCAAAATGAATATTATTCCCGCAGCTTTGGACGAGTTAATTAATTATTTTCTTTATTATATCTTAATTAAAATGTAAGAAACGTCAAGATGTAGATTGGCCGATAGATTACTTTGAATTAATTTGTTTGAAGCAATTTGTTGTTTATGACTTTGTAAGTTCAAATTTTTAGTACTTTAAATTAAAAGTAGAGCTTTGTTAATAGAGGTTATTAAATTTTAAAATATTTGTTACGAACAAGTCGTAAGATATTTTATTATTATTGTTAATTATTTCTCCACTGGCTTTGAATTTTTAATATTAAAATTAAGGGCAGTGGTAGCCCAGTGGTAACGCACTCGCTAAGAAAACCAAGTGAAGCGGGTTAAAATCCCAGGTCTCGAACCTTTAATATTTTTATATGCGTATTATTTCCACATGATTACCACTTGTCTTACAGTGAAGGTAAACATCGTGAGGAAAACTGCATGTCTGAGATAATCTAGCAAGTTTTCGAAAGACATGTGAAGTGTGCCAACACGCACTTAGCCAGCGTGGAAGCCCGTGACCAATAGTGGGACGTTAAAAAAGGGCTAAATACAATACTATTAAAATATACATATGAAAATTTGTATTTGTTTGTTTGTGTGTTTGTTACTTCTTCACGCTATAGCAGCTCGATTTTAGTGAAATTCGAAATAGAGATAGTTTATATGTGGAACAAATACATTAGCTACATTTTATCGACGTACCACGCGAGCGAAACCGCGGGTAGAAACTAGTATTTGTTACACAATTCGACTTGTATACAGTTATGTTATAATTGTATAGATGAAGGAAAATTCATGCATGGTTTGCGGTCTTTCTAATGGAAATTTTTATTCAAGAATGGCAAAAGTTTTATAATTTGCTTATCTTTCTCTCATTCATTTGTTAGAGTTCTTTGTAAACAATAGAAAATGACTTTCTCATATTTTAAGTAGTTTTCTTGCGAATTAAGGTTTTGTTGAAGTAATGGATACAAAGTCGTGATAGAAAAGTATAAGTTTATTTAAGAATAATTCATCTGTTATTTCTTTTTGTTATAATATTTTACTTAACATATAAGATTTATCTACACTAATATTATAAATGTGAAAGTTTAGATGTTTGGATGTTTGTTACTCAATCACACCAGAACGGCTGAAGGGATTTGGACGTAATTTGACACAGAGATAGATTATAGCCTGGAATCACAAATAGACTACTTTTTATCCCGAAGAAATGTGCGATTCCTGTGGGATAGATTTGTTTTTGTTTTTCTAGAGGCGAACCCGAGCGAAGCTACGGTGAACCACTAGTTGTACATATAATTAAAAATCTTTCAAAGATATTTATAATTTCAAATATTTTCTTTTATAAATTAGTTTCAGACTTAAACCGCTGAACAGATTTCGATGAAATTGATTGGCATAGATTGTATCCTGGAGACACTATTTTTATCCAAAAATATAACATTTCTGTCAAATTCTATAATTTAAGTCAAACAAGTACCATGAGATTATATATAATAAATAATACGCAGTAAATCACAGACTACTATCATAAAAGCTTAGTTTGTATGTTTGAGTGTATATTTGTTACTCTTTTATCTGAAACGGCTGGACCAATTTGGGTAAAATTAAGGTAGACAGACCAGCCCCATGACCTGCAGTAATAAATACACTACTATCAGTAATAAAATTAGCCAAAAGATGGCGGTACTTGCATATATGATTTTTAACCGACATCCAAAAAGGAGGAGGTTCTCAATTCGTCGGAATCTTTTTTTTAAATAAAAGTATCTTTTCGGGTATTTTTCGCGGTTTTATGTTATATACAGGGTCATTTTTAATGTACTGAAAACCTTTTGGGAATGCACTATTTACAACATAACAACAACATCTGTAAGAAAAAAAAATAATATATCTTAAATTTAATAAAAATAAAAATATTTTTATTGCACCTTCTCAACGGTAATAGTCCAGCATTAGCAAAAGAAAGTGCGTATCCGGTGGAGGGGGAGGGGTTAAGGGGTGTAGGAAGCCGCGTTTACTCATTTAAACTTGGCCAGATGCTTAGAACTTTAAAGTTTAGAAGGTGCCAAATTTTTTTTTATTTTTGTATGAAAATAAAAATTTAAGAAATATTATTTTTTCTTGTTACAGGTGTTGTTGTTATGATGTAAATAGTATATTCCCAAAAGGTTTTCAGTAAACTAAAAATGACCCCGTATATAATAAAAGTTTTATTAGCCAGTAAAGCTTTAATAAAGTTCCCATATAACACAAGTTGACCGCGAGAACATGTATTATACTGTAACACCCTCGTTCACGCATGTTAGCACGCAGCTTTCCCTGTGGCTGCAAAACAACCATATAACAATACAATATTCAGAAAACTCAACTCTATTATATGACTTTATGGTTGATTTTTGAATAATTATATATAGTTTGAACTGAATTGTATTTATAAGAACTCCCTCTGTCTGGAGGCGAAATTGCGCGTCCGAGCGTGCCGTTGGACGATGCGATGTAAATTACATGGTCGATATCTGATTCAGTATTATTATGGTGAATTTATTTTTTTGCATTCTTAACTTAGCTTTTTTATTAAATGTAAGTTTTTAACGTTTATTGATGTAGAGCTTTTAAGCATTCAATTTTTAGTTAACTGAAAGCTACGAAAAATTATGTAAAGAATATAAAAAAATACAAAATATGCATTAAGTTCCATGTTTCTTATACCTAATGCAGTAAATGAAATCTTGGTCACATGAATGCAGAAAGTGTGTGGATAAATATTCTGTGAATTTTGGCAATTCAATGAAGTTTAAAGAGATTTTTATTTTATATGACAGACAGACTCGTAAGTGACTATATAAAATCTTAAAAATTTAGCCCACAATTTCATTACTTTAACATCTAAACAATTAAAACTTGTATTCGTCCCTTTATAGCTTAGCACTGGCTTCTTATGAACACTAGTCAAGTGCAGGTCAGCGGACTTCACACTTTCCAGACCAGAAAGAGATCAGGCGCAGGACCAACGGCTTTACATGTCCTTCAAGGCACGAGGATGAAACACCGCCAACTTCCCAACTTCGAGCTGTCACTGAGACGTTTTAAACAGAAAGACTCTATAACTAAACTTATCCCGACTCGAACCCAGGACCTCCGAATCTTTCGCCGTACATACTACCCACTACAACACGGAGACAGTTAATTTAATTTTGGAACTATCACAACTGCCCTCTTTGATACTCCGTATACGAACTATATGGGAATTATTTATATAATATAATTTTCATAAATTTATTAGTTTTCCTTTATCGACAGCGATTGTATAAAAATCAATTTATTCACATCTAGAACCCAATAAATCAAAATGAAGCTTATACGTATTGTTTGACAATAGCAAGTTTCAAGTTACATGAACAAAGTGACAGAACAAGTAGTAGTCTGTAGTGTTGAACTAATGGCGTCCTCACTAGCTCTGTCGCCGCCTCGGCCCGTAAGCTTTATTGCAATTAAAGCTCTTTGTTCTAGAGCACATTTATACATATGTATATATATACTATATGAATATTGTATATACATATATACGGGATACTTTATAAATACACTTTTTGGGGTATAAGTATTTGTATTAAAAATATTTTTACGCGATATGATCAAAGAGTCCTAAAATTGGGTTTGGCTGAAGAAATTGGTCGTATTTGTATACTTTGTATTAATTCTTATAAAGCATTTAGTTTAGTTTCTTGTAATACTGTTATTTTCAATATAGATAAACATATTAATACTAACAAAAAAATCGGCTGCCTAGAAGGCAGAAAGTAAGGATAAATATTAAATATATTTCATACTAGTTAAAACAAAATTAAATCTATTCCAAGGGAACTGTAATTTTTTTCGGGATTTAAAGTAACCTTCGAGTATATGTTATTCCAAATTATAATCTATCTCTGTGTCAAATATCATATCATCTAGATTCGTTCAACCGTTCTGGCGTGACTGAGTTACAAACATCCATCCAAACTTTCACATTTATAATATTAGTAATAAGCAACATTATAACCATCTGCAAAAACGACAAAAAAATCTAATCTAACATTTTAAAGGTACCAAATAAACAAAACGGTAGGAAAATAAAATTGATGACTTAGTGATTTTTCTGACTGTGTATGACTTAGTGATCAGATTAGATTTTTCACTTTAACAAGCAGTATCTTAGCAAATATCACCTAAAAAAACCTCAAACTCAAAACATTCTACAAGTACCTTTCAAAACCAATATGAAAATAGGTAAAATGTTAACCGCAAATAAATACTAAACAAAACTAAAGATAAAATAATCAAACGAGTAACTCGAATTGGCCGACTGAAGCCTAACTCACGCATGACTGCTTTTCCTTTGTTAATATGAACGTATCGCATCTCGTCCGTGCGATAAACCAGACATGACACATTACTGCCTGTAGGGTAAACCGATTACTTTACTAGATTACTCCCAGTGAAGTTAGAGGATTTGAATTCTTACTAAAATTATAAATGTACCAGCGGCTTACACTCGCTTCACACGTTTTTTTTTTGGGGAAACTAACCTAAGCCAAATCTGTACATTAAATATTTTTTGGAAAATCTTATTGAAATAGACATTATAATCGATACAGAGGCCGAATCTGTAATTTTTAGAATTTTTGTCTGTTTGTCACCGCGTCACGAAAGGATTTTGATGGGTATGATGATAGCTGGTTATACGGGTCAACATATATTTATGTCATGCATGTCCTTTTACTGCGGAAAAATATCTCATCTCCGAGAAATCTATACTAAATGTTAAAACGTAACTAAGGACGAACCCGAGTGAGGAGACATGTGAAGTCCGCCAACCCGCACTTGACCAGCGTGGTGGACTATGGCCTGATCCCCCTCGTATTTAAGGGAGGCCCATGCACAGCAGTGGGACGTTAAAGAGGGCTAAATACATACATACTTATATATCTTCCCATACAGTATATATATAATAAAATTCTCAGTCGAATCTGTACATTAAATATGTTTTTGGAAAATCTTATTGAAATAGTCATTATTATCGATACAGAGCCTGAACCTATAGTTATTAGAATTTTTGTCTGTTTATCTGTCTGTGACCGTATCCCGAGAAAGCCACTGGACAGATTTTGATGAAATTTGGTATGATGATAGCTAGTTATCCGGATCAACATATAGGATATTTTTTACTGCGTGAAAATATCTCGTCCTTGAAAGATCTATATATACTAAGCGATAAAACGTAACTATGGATGAACCTGAGTGGAGCGAGAGTGATTCGAGTAGTATAACAAAAAACTATAAACAAGCACAAAATTCCTACAAAATTTAATGCCCCACTTTTAGTATTTAAACTATCTTTGTAATGGAAGATTGTAAGAATACAAAGCAGAGGATATCTGTACAAACTTGGAATAATGAAGACATTTTACCATCAAAATTCTGAATATCTTTCTTACTAGCATTCGCTGGACAAGATAGAATTTAAATTGATTAAGTATTATTGAGTTGGAACAAAGGCAGTACTGCAAACAATTCGGCAGACGCCACAAACGAGCCAAAACAAGGAATTCAATTGAACGCCCAATAATGTTTCAACCGGATTGTTCAGGCATGCACGGTAGACTTGCGAATGTGTTACACCGCCTTTATGTTGTAAGAAATAAGAGCTACATGAAATCTATACTTAGCGGGTATGTGAGACGGCTGGAAAGCAAACACGGGTGCAGACAAAAGACAATTACTTTAGACTTTGCATATAATGACAATATATTCTTAAGTGGAGCTCTTGAGATTAGTGTAAGATGGTGTTTTTATATGATATTAATTTTGTTAATCACTTTTAAAGTTAAA
Organism: Brenthis hecate; assembly: GCA_951806755.1. Lineage (NCBI taxonomy): Eukaryota > Metazoa > Arthropoda > Insecta > Lepidoptera > Nymphalidae > Brenthis > Brenthis hecate. Next base: position 6,442,846 of record OX638265.1, on the reverse strand, counting down.
TAACGACAGAGTTAAGTATATCTATCTATACATATAATAAAATTATAACTAAGCCGAATCTGTACATAAAATATTTTTTGGAAAATCTTATTGAAACAAACATTATTATCGATACAGATGCAAAATCTATAGTTTTTAGAATTTTTGTCTGTCTGTCTGTTACCGCATCACAGAAAAACCACTGAAGGGATTTTGATGAAATTTGGTATGGTGATAGCTGGCCATCCGGGTAAACATATAAGATATTTTTACCCCGGGAAAATATCTAATTTCTGAGAAAAAAATACAAAAACTGCAACGTAAGAGTATACTAAGAATATGTAAAACCAAAAAAATTGGTTTTGGGTTATCTGAACGCGGACGGAGCCGCAGGCAGTGCTAGTCTATATATAAATAGGCAAAAATAGTTCAGTGCCTTATTCTCATCTGCTTGTCAATCGATTTTCTTTTTTTTTTCATTCGTAGCTATTGACGAGCTTAATGTCACCAATAAAAAAATTTGGGAAACAGTTTATTTTTTATATAGATAAGTTCATACTATTTATATATATTTTTCTCAATTTTTAAATAATTATTTTATAATTGAGTTTCGACCACTAAAACCAAATTATCAGAGCTAACAAAATTACTAATTGTGAATGACAATAACAACTTCTAAGTTACAGGATGTAAGAAGTATATTAGTCATGATATTCCCTGGACAGAACTAAATATATTGTGACATTATGTGGCAAGTTGCTTGAAATATGTCTTTGTCGCAAACAGAACTGTGTCAAGTGTTAGTGATTTCATTACAATATTGATATTATAAGAATAAAATAAAGGTACAAACACACAAATAGTGATGTATAATATCTTTCTTTGCTTATCCTTCTTATGCTTTAATAATAATAATAAAATAATAAAAACTCTTTATTGCACACACAACATAGGAAGAAATATAACAAAAAGAGGAATACAGTAGTAGCAAAATGTACAAGAGGCGGCCTTATCGCTAAAACAGCGATTTCTTCCAGGCAACCTTTAGGTGTAGGATATCGCAAAGTGTGAAGTGGAAGGGTGTGAACAAATAACTGAGATAAGAAAAGTAAAATGATAAATACATATATACATACATATGATATTTTATATACGTATATAAAATATATAAATTAGGTGTACGTAACTAATATAAATAATATGATAATAAGTAATAAATAAATAAAATAAAATAATAATATCAGTTTAACCAAATAAATAAAATGACTATATTATATATATAAATATATATAAATACATATATATATATATATATATATATATATATATATATATATATATATATATATATATATATATATATATATATATATATACACACATGAAAGGCAAAAAATATTTTAATACAAATAAGGATAATAGCTATACATATATCAGTACATATAATTTAAGAGTAAATTTCAGAATAAATAATAATGCAGCAATCCGAAGGAATTAAAATGTATAAAAGTGTTCTTTTAGACGTTTTTTAAAAATCATTAGAGTTTTCGCATCCCTAACGTTACGGGGAAGGGAGTTCCAAAGACGACAGGCCGTAACACTAAAGGAGTTGCCATAGAAGGTAGAGGAGTGGGAAGGAATTTTAAGGATTAAATTTTGGGCAGAACGCAGAAGGCGAGAATGGGAATTTCCAAGGAATTCAAAACGTTCTTTAAGGTAATTTGGAGTGGACGGATCGAACAGAATACAGTAAAGAAGATGAAGTATATGAGTATTTCTGCGAAGACGAATAGGGAGCCACTTGAGCTTTTTACGAAGATTAGAGACATGGTCATATTTACGTAAACCAAATATAAACCGAATACAAAAATTTTGGAGTCTCTCAAGTTTATTTAATTGCTCCTCTTTAATATCAAGGTAACTGATATCAGCATAGTCAAGAATTGGTAATAGGAGCGATTGTGCTAACGCAATTTTGGTGGAGATTGGAAGAAAGTTATGGAAACGTCGAAGCGATGCTACCGAATTAAACATCTTTCTGCTTACCTCACTTACCTGTGGAACCCATGATAAGTTCTGATCCATTATAATACCAAGATTTTTGACGGTTTTGCTATAAGGTATGCTCACGCCGTTTAACACCACAGGTGGAAGAGTATAGAAGTCAATGTTAGATATGAGTTTGGGACTGCCAATGATTATAACTTGAGTTTTCGAAGGATTTAATTGCAGCCCAAACGACTCACTCCAAGTGGTAATTTTTGAAAGATTGTAGTTAATATCGTCAATTGTATTAGGTAAGTCAACAATTTTCGATTGACTATAAATTTGCAAATCGTCTGCATAAAGGTGGTAGAGAGAAGAGATGTGTTGACAGATATTGCTAATAAAAATAGAAAATAAAAGAGGAGACAACACGCCACCCTGTGGAACGCCAGCCTTGACTGGAAGCCAGTCTGAGTACGAATCTTGTATTCGTATTCATATTATATTTCTATATTATAAAACTGGAAATCTGTCCGTGTATTGATTTATGTGTTTTTAGTACCAAAATATGTTATTATTCACATACTAAACTACTAAACATTATATTCATAAAAAAACCATCTATACTAATATTATAAAAAGGTAATGTTTGTGAGTTTGTGACGTTGTAGAGGGTAATCTCTGGATCTACGGAACCGATTTAGATGAAATTTATTAAGAAGATAGTTTGAGACCCTGGAAAAGACATAGGATACTTTTTATCCCAGAATTCATCGCTCAAGGGGATGAAAATGGGGATGAAAGTTTGTATGGGAAATCAAGCCAGGGACGATCCCGAGCAAAGTGAGGGTTAGTCGCTAGTATTTAGTATATACATAGGCTACTATTAGAGACACACTTGGTTCAACTAAGTCGTTAGGAATAAATATAAACCAAAAATTTACTTAATTGAAATAAATTTTACAAGCATCTTTGAATCATCAAGTTAATTTAAAGAGCCAGTTTAATTCACTTATAGTGGGAACGACCACGGAGTCAAATGCAGCCCGAGAGACACTCAATATTAGTTGCTCATTTAAAGTGGACTTACAGAATTTTTAATTCATTTTCACTATCTATGCCAATCAATCTATCTCAATAGTACACATTTTCAACTATAAAAAATTTTATGAACGTAGTGTGAACCTTAGTTAAAATTTTTTTTTTGTATTTTATCACAAAATTATTACAAAAACAGGCGAAAACGTAGACGAAACGTTTGGCTCAGTTTGTTGTGACCCTACTTGTTGTGCCATGTGCGGTCGCGGGTTAGAGTCCCCGCTGGGGGCATTTTGTGTGATGAGCACGAATGTTTGTACTCCAATCACGGTTGTTTTTATTTATAATATGTATGTATTCAAAGTTATATATGTGTATTGTATCAACTATCTGGTATCCATAACACAAGCCTCGAACTAGATGATGTTGTGTGTTAATGTCCCAACATATTTATCTCTTATCTGTTCTGAATTATTTTTTTCTGCCAACACTAATAACTATATGAATTATAATTCGATGAAGGGAGATATCAGCGGCACCTTACCACCGTTTCATCGCTATACTAATTAAATATTAAAACTCTCAGCCTAGTTTATAGTTCCGAAAATGCTATTAAGTTGACACCTTGTCAAAGCAAGCCCCGAGACGAGAGCTAACGAGCAAACTTTTTAACTTGTGAATAAATTACGTTAGCTCGCGACGGCCCTTAATGAACATTAACTATATATTGTTTATTTTAAAGATAAATTCTAATGAATCTGTATTTGATGTAAAATAACTAGTTTTTAACAGAACTTTTTACAGCAAGAAAACAAGATTACGCGAGAACACAAGTATACTCCCTATTCCGAATAGTCTCTCCCGTGACCATGATTGCTGTAAAGCTTTGGAAACATCGAGAACCAAAAATCAAAATAAATTCGCGAAAAAAACCGAAAAGATAGTTTTATTTAAGTTGTATTTTAGCTTACCGTGTTCATACTAAATTGAGTTTCATTCATACTTTTGGATTGAACATTGTCGCGTGACTTCATTTTTAGCATTTTACGCATGCGCACTAATCAAATTTTTGTTGCTCGAAAAGCTGCTTCTCAACGTCATATCCTGTTTGTGATTGGTCAGAAATTACAAAATATCTAATTATTATTGTTTACGAGTACATTGCTTATGAGTTTTTTTTTGTTTTATAGTTTTAACTTCATTTTATCGTAATATAGACATTTTGCGCTGTGTTTGCTTGTAGAATCCGTGTGTTTTTACATATTTGTTAACTTCGGTAAGTTCTATTAGCCATTATGGAATTAATATCCATAATATTGACTTTAATACCTACTCTATACGTAGTTGTTTAATATATAAAAAGTATGCCTTCAATTTACTCATTTATTTGAAATATGACTTAATTATTACATGAAATGAGTTATCTAAATATTATCATAAGAATTTTCACTAAAAATATGTGTAAATGTGTTAAATTACAAAAATATTTTAGTTTGTGATGTTTATTATTCTCTGATTCAGTTTAAGTTTAGATTAAATATTAATATTTTAAAGTTATTTTAACGAAGCTTTGAATTAAGCTAAATAATAAATAGGGTATAGGACACTTTAAAAATATTATTTATTATTATAATGAATAAAGCCAAATATTATTTATTATTATATTGAATATTATAATGAATAAAGCCTGCGCTCATTATTGTTCATTTTTTTTTGTGTAGAGTATCTACTTATTTCACAATTCTCATTCAATTTGGCTTGATAAATAAAACACAATAAATAATAAATCAGTCTCATGAGTAAGAAAGACGAAGTCGTTCAAACGACATGTCAGTAGATGGCGGTTTTATATTTAAATATATTGTTTTGATGTATTTATGTCGAATTAACAAAAAAAAATATTTAAATCCCAAAAAGTATACTCAGGTATTAAAATATGCTCATAATAAACAAAAATAAAATAATGCGTTCTTAAATCAAATTTCCGTACTTTCACTTATTAAGTGATGCGTAATAATTTTTCATAGACGGCGCGATATTAATAATTTGTGAGGTTTTATTATTTTATTAAGTACTAGCGGCTCACCCTCGCTTCGCTCGGGTTCGCCTATAGAAAAACACTAATGGAGATCTATTAGTTCCCACGGGAACCGTTCATGTTTCCGGGATGAAAAGTAATCTGTTGTTTGACCGGCAATATAAGGTATCAGCATGCCAAATTTTACTAAATTAGGTGTATAAGTTGTTGTGTACTAAGCTGTATAAGTTATCATAGTTTTTTAACCATCCCACGGGAACTCTTTAATTATCCGGGATGAAAAGTATCTAAGATGTTGCCCGGGGCTATAAGATACCACCATGAAAAATTTCATTTAAATCTGTCTAATAGATTCGGAGATTAGCCCGTACAAACAGACAAACAGACAGAGAAACAAAAAATTTGAAAAAAATCTGGATTTGTTTTATTTGTCTTCTTACATCCCCCTGACTTGCTTTTTAGCATTTTTTTTTCTATGTACAGACATTCGACCTCTACAGTTTTATTATAGTATAGACAGATATGTAATGTACATATTTTGCTAGAATATTTTACATATATTAAAAAAAACATAATAGTCTTATTAAGAAAAAAAAATTTTCACAATTATATTTCTAATTTTTTTTGCATTGATATATAAAAATTTTATATCAATGTTTTTGTGTCTGTTTTTTTTTTTTGGAACGGCTTATCTCTGCTAAAATTTCACACTTCGATACTGCTATTATCAATAGATATTCCACACGAGTAAAGTCGCGGGAAAAAACTCGTGTTTATATTGACTTACATAGCATTTAATCCCTCCACGACCACGGACACGCCGGCGTGTCAGTTAACAATAGATTTCTTAGAATTTTAATTAATTCCTTAAAAATTTAACTGGAGGTGTAATCATAACGCATACTGTTCAAAACAGTGTCGTAAATTTTTAATAACAAAATGAAGTTCACAAACTTTGCTAGGCTTATCGCTTTAAAGTTTTCGAGCATCGCTAAAACTTTAACACCTAATTTATCAAGAGGCACCTGCAATGGACTTCGGGTCCAACTTTCCGATCGCAACGCGCCAATCGATGGGAACTTAATAAAGAATTATAACATAACATTTCGCTTTAAACTTTGTTTAGCTGAACTGATAATAAATCTATATATTATGTTGTGGTGATGTAGTTAATTGGTTGTAATTATTGTGTTCAACCCCTTTTTTACGTCCCACTGCTGGGTACGGGGCTCTCTATATGTGAGGGGGGATCAAGCAAGAGGGGGATCTTAATCTAGTTTATAATTGCTGATTAATAATTCAGCCCTTTTAACTTCTATCTAGTGACAGGCCTCCACTGAATGCGAGGGGGCTTAGGTCATAATCCACCACGACGGTCAAGTGGGGGTTGGTGGACTTCATACGCCTTTCAAAACCTGGGTTGTAGATTTCTAGCGAGACTTTCTCCTACGTGAAGGTTTTTTCAAAATTTTCCATCTATCTATTAGCAAGGGTTATGTTGAAAAAAAAAAGATTTTATTGATTGGTTACTGTTAATCCCTAATCTCCATTATATATGTGGAATCGAGTGTTGGCTGTGTTGACAATACTTTTACCCAACAATATATATGATTTCTCGCATAAAACTTAGCATGTCACAGTACTTTTTTTCTTGTGTATTTATACGCAGTAACTAGGCGTTAATTGTAAACTATTTTAAATATTTTTTTCGTTGGTACATGTTACTACAATAGTGTGAATATTATAAATACGTCTAAATTTTTTACACAGCACTCTTATGGACCAGCGTGGTCTTATACAAACATATTCGTACAAAATTATAGACAACGGATGATACAGTATGTTCTAAAATTACAAAACATCCCCAGAATATTAGTGTATTACATAATAATAGCTAGTGTCTGGTGTAGAAACTAAATGTACAAAAGAAGAAGTAAAATGTTTTGATTGAAGTAAAAAGTCATTATAGGTATATGGCATAATGTAGATATCACTACTTTTGCCATTTTATTATCTAAATCTGAAAGCTAAATAATTACAACGGGAACCGTACATTTTTCCGGGATAAAATAATATCTATGTGCTATTCCAAACAATAATCTATATCTGTGCCAAATTTCATACAAATGCGTTCAGCTGTTCTGGAGTGATTGTGTAACAAACTTCCATCTATGCAAACTTTCCCATTTATATAGTAGTGAGATTCAAAGCAATTGAAAGTATTATAAAATGCGCTTCTCCGACCTTTCAAAGTTTATTTAAATATTTCTTTATGTAATTTACTAGCATTGCATTGCATAATAATTAGTATACTCTTACATTGCAGTTTTAGTATTTTTCCTCAGGAATGAGACATTTTCTCGCGGTAAAAAGTATACTATATGTTGACCCGGATAACCAGCTATCACCATACCAAATTTCATCAAAAACCCTCCAGTGGTATTTCTGTGATGTGGTAACAGACAGACAAACAAAAATTCTAAATACTATAAATTCGGCCTCTGTATCGATAAAAATGTTTATTTCAATAAGATTTTCCAAAAAATATTTAATGTACAGATTCGGTTTAGTTACAATTTTATTATATCTCTAGATTATAACTCTGTCTCAACAATCCAAGTAAAATTTACGATGGTGTAAAATGTACGACGATTCTAGTCTACATTATAACCTACAAACCCATCTCAGGCATTCCCTAGACACCTTAACACCGCAGTATGATATATCTGTGATATCATATACTAACAAGATGTCCAATTTCGTGAGATCTCTGTCAGTGGATATTTTCATACATGTCATTTTATGTTGAGAGATCAATATACAGTGGTCAGGATGAGGTATGATACAATAACCATAAATCAAAAGGTCAACTGCCGAAAGTAAAGAATGATCTACGCGTAGTTCTCCGAGGGCTTAAAAGATGAAAAATTCGTAATCGGTTTTATACAAAACAAAGTCGCTGTCTGCTTCTATTTGTTTCTCTGCATAGTTCTTCTAAATCATACAACGGTTTTTGATACGGTTTTTACTAATAGAAAAAACGATAAAAGTTTTTCGTTTTGTGTATCTCTATAATATAAAAATGAATCGCTGAATGTGTTGGTAAGCGCAAATCTCGAGAGCAGCTGAACCGATTTCGCTAATTCTTTTTTTAGAATATTCCTTGAAGTACGAGGATGGTTCTTACGGAGAGAAAAATTTAAAAAATTGCCTGAAAAAGTCTAAAAACAACACTTTTCTATACTCCCATACAAACGATTCGTAATAATACTTAAAAGTCAATTTGAACTTTAATACTATACCATAAAGTTTAAGTGTTAGTGGAGAGTTTCCCGGAAGGCAAAACAATTGAGTGACGTTAGTATCGTATTAATATTAATGTCAATATCATTAACAAAAAAATTGATATTTATATGGCTAACGCTGGCTAATAACTATTTATATCTATTTAAAACGTACCTAGCGACGAACCCGAGCGAAGCGAAGGTGAGCCGCTAGTAAGTTTCTAAAAATTTTGTACCAAATGTCTGAACAATGACGATGTTTTGTAAAAAAAAATGTTTTCAATCGCTTACATAGCTAAACTGACTAAACGGTAATCTATACATATAATAAAATTGTAACTAAGCCGAATCTGTACATTAAATATTTTTTGGAAAATCTTATTGAAATAGAAATTATTATTGATACAGAGGCCGACTCTATAGTTTTTAGATATTTTTCTGTCTGTCTGTCTGTTACCGCATCACAGAAAAACCACTGGAAGGATTTTGATGAAATTTGGTATGGTGATAGCTGGTTATCCGGGTCAACATATAAGATACTTTTTACCGCAGTAAAATATCTCATTTCTGTATAGTTAGTATACTAATATGTAAAACCTAAGAATTTGGTTTTTGGTCATCAAACGCGGGCGGAACCGCGGGCAATGCTAGTAATAAATAAAGGTTTTTATTATGGCCATGATCATCCATCATCATACATCCTTTTTATATTGTTAACATTAAAGCTCGTCTATAGCTACTTAGCAAAAAAAAGAAAATCGGTTGACAAAAAGAGGATAAAAAGGTACTGAACTGCTTTGTCTTTATCAAATTATATTACACAGATGTGTATTTTGATTCGAATTGAAATTTATTCCAACTAGCAGGAGATGTCGATCTAGTGGACCCCACACTCTTTTTCAAGATGAAATATATTTTTTAAATAATAAAACATATTAACAAACAAGACCCAAGGGGGTTGTCACCAAAAAATTGCTGTAAAATTTTTAATTAAAAAGCCTCTATCTAGTCTGGAGATGTTTTGGTACAACAACTATATATCATTAAATTTGCTATAAACGGATCTTAAACTAAACGTACGTAGTTTTATCGGTTGCGAATTTAAAGCAAATTTTTCATCATATAGACAATTTAAAACCATCTGTTAATACCTTATTTCGTATAAGCAGCAATTATTTTATTTTCAAACTTTCAACCCCTATTTTCATCCCCTTAAGAGATGATTCCCGGAATAAAAGGTATCCTATATCTTTTCCAAAGTCTTAAACAGTCTAATTACCAAATTTCATCTAAATCGGCTCAGTAGATCCAGAGATTACCCCCTACAATGTCACAAACTCACAAACTTTACCTCTTTATAATATTAGACATAGATATATGTACACTTACTCGTTTAAATTCCTTATATTTAAGTATACGTCAAAAATATTTCTAAATTCTACATACAACACGATTTATAGGTATCGTTTAGTATCCTCAACGTTTCTAAAAGAACGAGGTAATCTGGATTCGACTACAAAATACTATGGAAATGCGAAGAAAATCCAAAATATCCAGAATACAAAGAGCTGAGCTGTTAAACTGTATACCTGCATATTTATTTTCTAAAGTATCTACTTTAAACATGAACATCATACTCTCCTTCAAACTATAGTTACTTGTACAAACGCAAAACGTGCTTTCTATGAGCGCTGTAAACTTTTATCTTACATCTTCTAACTTTCATAGTTATTTTTTAACCGACTATTCAAAAGTAAGGTAATGTTTTCAATTTTTTATATTTACATATATATATACTATCATTGCCCGCGGCTCCGCCCGCGTTCAGATGACTAAAAGCCTAATTCTTAGGTTTTACATATTAGTATACTCTTACAATGCCGTTTTTTGTTTTTGTATTTTTTGTCAGAAATGAGATTTTTCCCGCGGTAAAAAGCAGCCTATATGTTGACCCGGATAACCAGCTATGATCATACCAAATTTCATCAAAATCTGTCCAGTGGTTTTCTCGTGCGGTAACAGACAGACAGACAGACAAAAATTCTAAAACCTATAAATTCGGACTCTATATCGATAATAATGTCTATTTCAATTAGATTTCCCACAATATATATATATATATATAAATATGGCTAACATTTAGCATGCTCCTTATCCCAAAGAGCTTTTCAGATTTTAACATATGAGGACCTTTAGAATAATTTTAATTACATAGGGTGTAAAATAGGGAAAGTATAAATAAAAATATTTTGTCATAGCAACTGTAGTGGAATACCCATTTTGTAATTTAAAATTTTAATTACGCTTCCATTTTGACACAAAATCCTATTGAAGGATTTAAAAAAAAACATAAATCGACTTTTTTAATTGAATTTGGCTAAATAACTTGAATATTTCTTTAAATTTAATCTAGAACGTGAATGACTTCTATTATGTCATATTTAAATTAAGTAGTGTTCCCATGTCCCATTTAAACTAACTAGTATAGTGATTTTGTTTTGTTAAGTGATTTAAAATTTTGAGGAATAGTGTATATGAATTTACCAAACTTTTTAGGGCTCCGTACCCGAAGGGTGCCAACGGAGCCCTATTACTAAGCCTACGCTGTCCGCCCGTCCATCTTTCAGAGGGCTGTATCTCATGAACCGTAATAGATAGAGAGTTGAAAGTTTTACAGAGTATGTATTTTCTATTGCCGCTATAACAACAAATAATAAAAATAAAAATACGAGAAACATCATAGATCATCGAAGTTCCTACATTCATACATAGAGTAAAAGTCATATTAATAAAAAGTACATGTACGATGATACGGTACCCTTCGTATGCAAATTCGACTCGCACTTGACCGATTTTTTATATTAATATCCTTCCCAGGGTCTCAAACTATCTTGTTACCAAATTTCATCTAAATCGGTTCAGTAGTTTTTTAGTTCGTTCGCTAATAATAGTGTAGATGTAGAAGTGTCAATTACCATAGTTATTGTTAACTATACCTACTTATACTTACATATTATATATCGCTGTGATTTAGTTTATAAGCTTGATACTTTTATTAACCCCCGACGCAAAAACAACGGGGTGGTATAAGTTTGACGTGTCTGTGTATGTGTCTATCTGTGGTATCGTAGCTCCCGAACGGGTGAACATAATGACAACACATATTGAAAAATGCGCGTAGAGTTCGTATAAACAAAGCAAAGTCAGATGAATACCTTACTTTTACATATTTAAAATATTAAACAATAACACACATAAATGGGATCCGCCGCCTTGAGGGAAGCCAGTTGCCAAGCTGGTCTAAGTTGCGCACCCGTTCAGATGAAACTTAAGATGCAAATCATTAAGTTTATAACAAATGAATGTTGAACACACATAAATGTATACATTTATATATAAATGGTCTTATCGTAATTGTGGAGCACGCAACCTGGCTATATTTTTCAATACGGCTAGGCCGTACTATACACATAAATCTTACCCGGCTGCGGGAGATAGCGTCCAACTGCTAAATTAATCTATCTCGAACACAATGCACAATATTTATCGTAAATTTATTAGGACACTGGATCTCCACACATTCAGATCTTATTGTGGTTTGTAATTCTTGAATATATGTATAATAATAAATGGTAAAATATATTTGTGTGTGTGTTTGTAACAAGGTCTCTTCACGCCAATTGTATTCCTTCTATCTTTCAGCGTGGTAAAGGATATAAGCTTTTCATCCATTAAAAGGTTCGCGTACTAAAAATTATATAGGGAAAGTTCTCTTATACGGACACCATTTTTCACCTTTCACAACTGAAATCTATACATATAATAAAATTGTAACTGATTCGAATCTGTATATTAAATATTTTTTGGAAAATTTTATTGAAATAGTCATTATTATCGATACAGAGGCCGAATCTCTAGTGTTTGTCAGTCTGTCTTTCTGTCTGAGAACGCATCACAAGAACATCACTGGACAGATTTTGATGAAATTTGGTATGATGATAGCTGATTATCCGGGTCAGCATTTAGGATATTTATTACCGCGGGACAATCATATAAGTAAATACGTTCAACGTATACGAAACACTAAGATTCAGTTTACAAGATAATCTTGCAGATTACAGATAGAGTAGTAATATAAAATTTTACAATATTAACTTATTCATATAATTCTAATTAAAGCAAAAGAAACTAAATTATTTTTAATAAACAAATAATTTAGGCATTTTATTGACAGCTATATTTATTTATATATAAAAGATGACATAACATTTGTTATAAATTATTTTATCTTCTAACTCGTTGCTTCAGTTAATCTTGGTAGCGTTACCTGCTATGCTACTATTACCTGTATTAGTTTGATTTACAGCATATGTTGTATTTCCTTCATCTAATGATGTCTTAGTAGCGTTACCTGATATGCTACTATTACCTGTAATAGTTGGACTTACAGCATATGTTGTATTTCCTTCATCTGATGATATCTTAGTAGCGTTACCTGCTATGCTACTATTACCTGTAATAGTTTGATTTACAGCATAATTTGTTGTGTTTCCTTCATCTAATGATAACTTTAAATTATCTACACTAGTCTCATTTTCAAACGTAGTAGTGCTTTCAGAAATATCTGGTTCCTTTAAGGCATGATAGTCTGAAGACTCAGCTCTGGCTGTAAATATACACGTGGCAACGCATTCGTATTCATTCTTGAACATGTTCATATTTGGAAAACACCCTCGCCACACTCCAACTTCGCATCTCGATCCTGGTTTCCAATAGTACAGAACTTTAACAGGTGGTCTTCCACAGTCTTCCCATCTAAAATTGGCGAAGCATGCTTCTGGTGGCACTAGATGAATAAACTTCTGATTAATTACATGATAAATCTTCTTTAGCAAAGATTTTTTGGAAATGTAACGTAAATCACCGATTTTTTAGAAATTTCAGTAATATTTTTATGGTCAAATACATTAAAAAAATTGCATCTCTAGTGCTTCTATACCTAGGTCAGACAAACATCTAAGTAATTGACTATTATATGTAAGTAATAACTATCTTTAGGAATATTATGGGAGTAAATGTGAACATAAAGGGAATTATAAATCATCAGTTATTCTACAATTGCTTACAGTTTCTCGATTCCATCACATGAATTTCTCTATTATCATGGCTTTCTGCATTATAAGTTAAATTTTATACCAAACCATAGGTTTACAGTTAACAACAATCGCCAACTTTGTTGCTAACGCTGAAACGTTATTGCCACATTAAAACCAGGTCCAGTGTAGGGCAGTTGAAATTTATTTTCTCTTTACGATGCCTACATTGTCGCTCTCGCTTCTAAGCTCTCGTTAAAAGCTTGTGAGAATCATAAGCTACTGTGTTGACGTCAAGATTAAATTGCGAGTTTAAAGGTGTTGTAGTATTTGTTTTTTTTACGTGTTAATTATATATTTCTTCGCTTCATGCGGAATTTGAATCTAAAACCTCGGGTGTGGCTGTCTAGGATGTAATACGACATTTATGTTTAAAGAATAGTTTCTTATATAAAAGCTATCTGTTCTATAGTAAGCGGATCATCCGGATTAACATTAAGAAGCATCACTAGCAACGTTATTAGAACTAAATAATAGACTACGAGTATGTAAATTTAAAGAAAAAAATACATGTTTCATAAATCCTATTCAAATTCGCTCAATAATCTTGCCAGGAGTGAAAATTTGGACTTTACGTACACACGTACTTACATACATATAATAATATAAATAAACTAGAAAAATAAAGCAACCCATTCACGTAATTTAACAAAAATAATTCGCTGTAAGAAATAATCTCCACAGCTGTTTAAAAAAAAGAAAATAATAAAAAATACCTGCATTTATTTTTAATTTTAAATACATTGCCAACATAAATATGGCCTGAAGATATGACATGGCCTCGGACACAATTTGCAATCTTTTAACAGCCTTATTTCACTTAATTATAAAACTGTTGTAAACTTTTAATTGTACGTAAATTCATTAAGATTGTGAATAACGGTCTCTTATCTTCGATGCGTACACTGCAGAGACGGGAATTTATCACTTTAGAAGTGTTTTCGAATTACAAGTGAAGAGGTTATCCTTATGGTTGCAAATCATAAGAGTTTAAAAGGGTATGGGTTTTTAAGGGTTTAAAGCCTGGCTAGTTACTACTGCTATCGATTTTCAGTCAAGCAATCGAAGAAGATGACAACTGATTGACAATCTGTAGTTGAGAGGTGTGTTAAATTGTTAAATTCACAATGACCTGTCTCAAAGCAAGTTATGCCTATGTAATATTGATCCATTTGTTGAGGATTCCCCTAGTAACAGGATCAGGATATTTCAAATAAATCTGTCTTTTTGGATTTTTTCTTCGATTTATTTTGATTTATTACTGTTTTTTTAAATCATTTTGTAAATTTGTAAGTAGGCAGTAAGCACTGTCTGTAACAAGTAATTAATGACATTTGAGACGTCTAACACCTCAGACTCTCCCGTGACCACGATTGCTGTAAACCATTCGAAAAGTCGGGAACCAAAAATCAAAATAAATCCGCGAAAGAACCCGAAAAGATAGTTTTATTTAAAATGTCAAATATTCGCGTAAATCTAAGAAAATATTATAGGATCAGGATAGCGAGAAGACTGTTCTTACATTTGTTCATACGTGTGCACTGATCTATGAATTTCAATGTTAACTTCTTATAGATATTTTATTTTTGCAAGAGATCTCGTTAAAAACTTGTAAAATGTCTGTTTGTAATGGGAACAAACGAGTTTTTCAGGTCATAAGCATTTATTAAAAACTTTTTAGCGGTTTGTTTGTCTGAATTAGTCTAGTCTTGAAGTTTGTAACCATGTGCCAACACTTTATTTCTATGCGAGAGGCTAATCAATAACTTTATCTACACTAATCTACACTAATATTAATAGGGGGTAAAGTTTGTAAGTGTGAGTTTGTTCGTAATGAATAAACTAAAAATCTGCTGAACCGATTTAGATGAAATTTGGTATGAAGATAGTTTGAGACCCTGGGAAGGGCGTAGGATTTTTATCCCAGAAATCATTCCTTAAGGGGATGAAAACGAGGATGAAAGTTTGTATGGGGAATCAATCATTTCTCAAGTAAGGCATATAAAACTCATCCGATACCTATGTATATACATATATGTAGTAATATATAATCTATTTATTCCATAATAACCATTAATTCACCCCTGTGTACGTTAAGTCACCTACGTTCTGAGTCTACTCATCTACAGATCGTATCGAGTTTTCGGGCCCCCGAAGTTAGAAAGTAAAAGTCATAGAGAGTGCAATTATGTTAACGCACAAGAATATACTCTCTACTTTACTCTTTCTCTCTCTCTCTCTCTTCAATATCTCATGCGCCCTGCAATTGGTTTATAATAATAATGATGCTAATGTCAATCTGGCCGATTTTAGCCATGGTGGCCAATCGCAATGAGATTGGTCATATGCGCAGGAGATACTATAGTACACAAATGTGTGGGAATGGTTATTTATTCATTATTTTATAATGTATTCATTAATCTATGTACAACTAACTTGTTTTGGAAGTTGATCATAACCTTTATGAAAGTGTCGTGTGACTTTGTAACTATTTGTTGTATTGTATTATTCGATCGAAATGACCTGCTGATGGAAAGAAGAGGATAATTTTTACCAATAAAAACTTTGTGTTGAACCCATTTGATTCAAAACATTATTTATATAAATTAGAATTTTTATAATCTATTATAAAAAATTAACTTCTAACGCCTTACATTGCATTAAAATAATTAAAACTTTTATAACTTACCCTCTCACGCTCTCCACTCTAGAAAAACAAGACCAAATCTATCCCACGTGAACCGTACATTTTTCTGGGATAAATAAGTAATCTATAAGCTATTCCAGACTAAAATCTGTCTCTGTGCCTTTAATCCAGATCCGTTCAGCCGTTCTGGCTGAGTAACAAACATCCATCTAAATTTTCAGATTTATAATATTAATAAGATTATCAAAATAAACAACCATTAAAATTTGCTTACACGAAACAAAACAAATCGTTAAAAATAACACTTTAAAAATATATGCATACAATATATATTCCAAAGTAATTTAATTTATTAACTGCTCTCACAAAGCTCATGCATTATTTAATCGGTTAATATAATTAAAGTATGTCACTAAAATTAATTCTGTTGTAGTGGACGAAGACTGTTTTAAATTTAAAGTCAATTAGCGCAACCACATTCATTCATTGAACTTTGGATACGAGTATTTATATTTTTCAGTGGAATTCAAACAATTTTCCTATATATATATATATATATATATATATATATATATAGATATATATATATATATATATATATATATATATAATACTTGTACTCGTATAACGTAGTAGCGACATCTATATACCTAGTATCTACTTTTTTTAATTGAACTTTTCACTTTAAAACATTGATGAATGAAATATTGTTCATTCAATACTCTATTGTATGGTTGATATAATAAAATTGTAATAGACACAAAAATATGGAATTAGAATATTTTTGCAATTTTATATTTATGTATGTGTAATTTGGAGTTATAGTTATTGATCTAGATTCAAGATGTATTTAATAGAATAGGTTGTTACTTAATAAAAAGAAGGAAATTTTGATTAAGTAAACACGAAAGAACATAGGATCGAACATACACATATGTCAAACACATAATCCTCCTTTAGGCTTGGGTGCAGTCGTGTAAAAATACACCGACTGTGATACCTAATCATTTCACCCTTACAGATATTTTTTTTTTATTTATATGAGACCACCCTTGAAGTATTATTAATAAAAAAACAATAATGATAACCAGTTTCTATTACATCCTGATCTAAAACTCTTACAATCTTTAAAAATAAGAACCCTGATATATGTATAAAGTATGTCCTAAGAAGTAAAAAATAAGATATTTTTATTGTTGACACTTATCTATACTAATATTATAGGGGTAAAGTTTGTGGAGTTTGTGAGGTTGTAGGGGGTAATCTTTGGATCTACTGAACCGATTTAGATGAAAGGTAAGAAGATAGTTTGAGACCCTGGGGAGGATATAGAATACTTTTTATCCCGGAAATCATCCCTTAAGGGGGTGAAAATGGGGATGATATATCGTAATAAATTAAATTACATTAAAGTTTGTTTATCCAATTGCAAAATTGAATCCAATTGACAAATACAATACTTCGAACAGACATCGTACTAAAAACTCTTTTCTTTTTGGTTCTGGGATCCTTATATCCTATACTTATTATGTTTTATAAATTATCTATATGTAAAAAGTCATGTTGTGAACCTAAAAGCACAAACAAACAAGCAATAGCAAATTTTTAATATTATTAAAGAAAATGTGTCCAATAAATATCCTGGGTTTATTACACAGGATATATTTTATTGTCGTCAGAAATAAAAACATGTACTACAGCTAACATTACGCAACTACTGTAGATAGGCCATAAAGTTTTTCATCTGAGACGCGTTACAGTCATGCCCATAAAACGTTTGCGGTCATCTTGATCTCGACATGCGACGTTCACTATAAAATATATCAAAGAAAATAACAAAATATAGGTCAAAATTTTCTTAAAATTAAGTATGAATGATCTTGTATGAATTAATGATATAATACTAGTATATTATCTGTTTCAATTTAAGAAAGAATATATCACATCTTATTTTTTTATTTACTGAATAGTTTATACCAAATTTACAAACATGGAAAAAAAACTCTCAACCTATAAAGTTAATTTGCAATCTCATTACCCTTTTTCAACCGACTTCCAAAAGGAGGAGGTTCTCAATTCGACTGTATTTTTTTTTTTTATGTTTGTTACCTCAGAACTCCGTCATTTATTAACCGATTTGGACAATTTTTATGTTGTTTGAAAGTGTATACTTCCAGATTGGTCCCATTTAAATTTCAAAAAAAAATACCACCCCTAAGGGTGGAAAAATAGCTAATGATGAATTTAACCTACTTCTAATTGTCATATTAACTTTAAATTTGCAAGTATTTCTATTTCCGTTGATAGTACAGTGGTTCGGTATTGTTGACTTGATCTGATGGTAAGGCCAGAAGGTGGATAGGTGGAACTCTTCAACGGCTAATAGTAGATACTTTGAGTTTGGGCTTATTTTGTTTGATTTGACAAGCCTAACACGTTGGAATTCTTACTTTGCTACTACTGTCTACACTAAAAAGGGAAAAATAAAAACTTTTTAACAAAAAAATAAAAACCGACTTCAAACAAAAGCACTAAAAAGTGAAAAATAACTGATTGGTAGTTTTCATTTACTATACATACCTAATCAAATATTTTCGAAGTTGGTGTGCTTTGGCTAAGTAATTAAAGCCTACCTATTAAATACATACCTAATCAAATATTTTCGAAATCGGTGCCAGCCCATACAAAGCAAAGCACACCGACTTCGAAAATATTTGATTAGGTATGTATAGTAAATGAAAACTACCAATCAGTTATTTTTTAATTTTTAGTGCTTTGGTTTAAAGTCGGTTTTTATTTTTTTGTTGAAAAGTTTTTTTAGTTTCACTTCGTCGTCACTTTCATTATAATCGAAAAGAATCATGTGTATAGGCCCTTAGGTAAAATGTAACTATATACGATTCAAAATGAGTATTAACAATCATCCAATTTGCATAACGACCAGTAAGCGGTAATCTTTTTTTACCGGCTAAAAAAACCAGTACTATTCACTAAAACCTCCCCCGTCTTAATGGGGAAACGCACTCAACCGCGATGCCACAACGGCAGGTCAACCGAAGCAGACCACAACAACCATGGGATTGCTCCAACGGTCAACTCTGCTATCAGGGAAGTACCAGGAGCAACCACAGGCATGGTACACCGCCCACCGAAGTGGGCCACCTCCCTGTGCGTTTCTTGGCTTCGTGCCCGGCTGAAACGCTAATAAGCCCCCCTCCACGACAAGGTGAACGAACGTTGGGAGGGAAGTGGGAATCTTAGCTTATGTACAAGAAAAACGTCACTTCTGCTTTACGAATTGATGATGCAGGAAAAGAATATAGAATAGAAATGAAAAAGGTAAAAAAATATGGAGACTTTCATCATTGAGTTTTTTTCTTTTTACATTATCAAATATTGTGTCGACAGCTAAAAACTTTTTATTTATCTACTGATAAATAAAAATCTTACGCGATACTTCACGACTCCTTTCCTATATCACTGTTTCTTCTAATACATGATATCATTTTTATAATGTTACCTACATAATATAGTATCTGTTTATTAAAATTCTAACTCTATAAAAATATTCCTTGTTACATTATATTGACGAAGGTGTGAACTACAAAAGAATAGAAAGCTAAGCTATTTCCGTGTAAAATAAGCGATAATGTACGATATATCAATACAAAATATCGATAATGTACCATGTAAGCGGAACGGTCCAACCATAGTAGCTGTAGCTCAGTCGTAACGCGCTTGCTTGGAAACCAAAGTGCAGTGGGTTTAAGCCCGCACTCTTGTACCTCTGAAATTTCATGTGTGAATCACTTTCAACATGACCTTTTCGACAATGAAAAACGTGGTAAGGAAAGCTTTCAAAACGCGCAAAGTTTACCAACCTCCATAGCCAGTGTGGTGGACTATAACCTGATCGTCCTCACATCGAGAGAAAGTCCGTTAAGCATTAAAAAGGCCTGAATATTCACAGTCATTCCAACAGAAACTTTCGTAATTTGGTACATTGGTCCCTCTTATCTTAACTAACTATTAAAATTCCAATTACAAACAGTCGTACGTGCGGCGGGCGTCATCTCCGGACGTACTAATGCAATATTCTAATCGAGCGATTCAATGCGATTAAAAATCAATTATCTCCTCGTAGCGCCCCACCGTGAGTTATATTGGAATAACATTGGTTGGGAGAGCGGAATTAAATACATTGTATGCACTTGTTAGTGTTTTTTTAATATTTTCTATTACTAACTCTTGCATGCGACTCTACACGTGCGTATGTTCATTTAGTTCATAGCTACTAAACCCTGGTCTTTATATGGGACAGAAAAATGAAACCTATACGAGTTATATATAAATTAAAATAATGAAAATAATATTTTCTACGCTATAAGCTACCTCAATCAATTAACCCAATGGCTAAGCGAAAATATAAACAAATTAAATATGTACTCTTTACATGTTCACTTTATACCTTCTGTCTATACATCAACATGCTTCCTCCATACATTTTAGTTACATTTTTATATCTGTACAACATGATGGTATGGCGTAGTTATAGAAGTATAGTGCAAAAGGCATACAGTTCATATTGTCTTTGCGATAATACGAATTTCTTTAAAGGTTTAAAAATTGTGATGATGTACATATAAATGATAATAAATATTTTAAAGTAGGCCAAAAAATGGCCTCACAGAAATTCGTTTGTGCAAATGCAAAACCTGCATATCTAAATTCTTTTAGCAAATCGTTCTCCTTGCAAATTTTCAAACGACATGTGAAGCCCGCCAACCCGGAATGGATCAGCGTGGTGGACTATAGCCTGATTCCCCTCGTACTGAAGGGAGGCCCGTGCCCAGCAGTGGGACGTTAATACATGTATGTACGTCCGTGAGGAATCTACCACCGGCTCGGAAGGCAGCGTAATTTTTAGCAAACATTAATTAACGGTAGCATATTATATTAATTACGTTACTGAAGTTAAGCATCCAAAACTATACTATTAACTATACTATATAAGTACAGCCATATCAGCGATAAAGTAATAGTGTGATTTTTAACAAATTTGCGGGTAGTATGACAAAATTACAATAAACTGATTATTTTTTAATACAAAAACTCTTTTGAATATCTTAAAAAATATCTTTACCTTTTATTGAAGCCCTTCATTTAACTTTCTTTTATGAAATTATAACATTTCATCCCTTTTCCGTAGGGAAAAGACGTCGCGGGTTTATTTTTTGATAATTGTGTCTTTGATACAATTTTGTCTTATAATTGTACAGCAATAAACTCTAATGAATCTATCTCCTGTTACTTTATATGATTTGTTGTTTTATTTATTTTTGGTTATTCCCAAAATTACTCAATTAGTTGAATATTCATTTAAATCTTTATATTAAAAATGTATTGTTGATTTGAAAAAGATGTGTTTAAAAAAATAGAATCTACAATTATTAAAATCGGCCACATCCAAGTCAAACTTACTGCACCGATGGCTGCCATCAGCCCAAAAGACATGATACGAGTAATGTAACACATATGTACCTAAATATCATCAATTCGAATTATTTTTGACCTCTGACATATGGAAAGAAAAGCATAAGGCAATTAAATAAATAAACTATATAGTAAAAACTAAACGATAATCTTATTTTACCGACCAATTTCCTTTGTATCTTTTCTATTGTACGTGACATTGACGAAGTAAACTCTGCTCAACTGGCACGCTTTGAAGCCATTAACAAGAAAATATTTTAATTGTACACTACACGGTTTCTGTAGGTTATTATATGTCAGTAATGTGATTAAAATTCAATCGAACCCAGACCTCAGAGGTAGTGCAAAATATTCTAATAATAACCTCAGGAACCACTAATCCGATTTAAAAAAAATATTTTTGCATTAGATAGCCCATTTATTGAGGAAGGCTATAAGGCTATATAACATCATGCTATTATAAGTAACCAAGAGAGCGGAGCAGTAATCATAAATGTCAACAAATCGCTCATACTTCCATACATTATTGTAAAACTGATGTTTATAATATGTTTAAGTACTTTAAGCTCAGAATATATATATATATATATATATATATATATATATATATATATATATATATATATATATATATATATATATATATATATATATATATATATATAGAGTCCATCTGTTCCATACTAACTGTTAAAACATACCTAGGGACGAACAAGAGCGAAACGAGGGTGAGTCGCTAGTTATTGATAATATTAACGTTGTACGTGCATTGCCGTACTTAATAATAAATTTAATATTTTAGGCGCTTGGAAACCAAAACGGCTGTTCTCGGGAACTGATATTTTGTTTTTCTCTTGTTTAGATTACTTTGAATGTAGTATACTGTATAGCTCTTGAATAAATAAGTCGTTTTTTTGCGATTTCAAAACTTGCGGCAGTTATGCACACGACGACAGAGCTTAAAGTGACTGTGCGTGCGTGTTGCCAGTTTTTAAAACGGTTATTTTGTGCGGGGTTCCCAGCTTCAGATAAAACTCAAACAAACGTAAAAAGCTAAAAACGATGGCAAAAACAATCAATGTATGTAAATATAGAGTCCAAAAAAAATAATATTTTCTAAAATACAACGTTTTACGTATACCTACAAACAGATATGTATATCAATGTTAAAGTATCCAAAATCACAGGAAGTAAGTTCTGCAAATTATAACGCTAACTAACAACTTAATTCTGAATCGTGTTCCGCTTATTAGTTGGTCGACAAAGTTTTCATTGTTCGGCCGTTTCGAGTTAGCCCGTATAGCTAAATTTTAGCACCTAGAACTGGTATTATAATTTATTGCTTCGATTTCGGAAATTCGCCTACTCCATATTATAATTGCCTCCCGTTTAATCCCATATAATAAATTATATAAAATACTTTTTTTCGATTAATAATTATGTTTTGGATTACACACACACACACACACATATATATATATATATATATATATATATATATATATATATATATATATATATATATATATATATATATATATATATACTTACCGACTACTGACTCACCCTCGCTTCGCTCGGGTTTGTCCCTAGATTGATTCCCCATACAAACTTTCATCTCTATTTTCACCCTCTTAAGGGATGATTTTCGGGATGAAAAGTATCCTATGTCCTTCCCATGGTCTTAAACTATCTTCTTACTAAATTTCATCTAAATCGGTTCAGTAGATTCAGATTACTCCCTATATCGTCACAAACTCACAAACTTTACCTCTTTATAATATTAGTATAGATTTCGATACCTAAAATGCATCACAAGTTGATGTATAATATTTTAACTATATTAGAGTTTATACCTAATCATATTTACCTATTAGATATTCATATCTTAAAATATTGTCGGCTGGCACCGACTTCGAAAATATCTGATTAGATAGATGTCTATCCCAAATGAAAACCTCCGTTTAGTTATTTTTTACATTTTAGTGCCTTAAAGTCGGTTTTTATTATTATTATATTTTTTAAGTTTTTATCTGTACATATAAAAACTGTAGATGTCGAATGCTAAAAACTAAGACAGAGGGATGTAAGAAGACAAATAGAACAAATCCAGATTTTTTCAAATTTTTTGCTTCTTGGTCTGTCTGTTTGTCTGTTTTTTGGGCTACTCTCCGAAACTGTTGGATCGATTTAAATGAAATTTTGCATGGCACCTTATATCAGTCAACATTTTAGATAATAATAATGAGTTCCCGTGGGATAGTTAAAAAACTATAGTAACTTATACACCTTAGTACACAACAACTTATGTACATAATATAGTAAAATTTGGCATGCTGATACCTTATATTGCCGGTCAAACAACAGGTTACTTTTTATCCCGGAAAAATGAACGATTACCGTGGTATACATCTTATTGTGCTTTTCTAGAGGCGAACCCGAACGAAGCGAGAGTGAGCCGCTAGTATTATAACAAGGCTTAAATTCAAGGAAGAGAACTGGATAGAAAAAAATAATTGGCAATACCTTACCTGACCAAAAACCGCAAATATAAACCAAGTAAAAGTTAAAATTGTATTTAAAATGAGTTGCATAATAGTGTAATAAAAAAATCTGAATCATACACTTAACAGTCATAAAGATATCAAAATAATTGCATACATCATATGAAAATGTCTTGAAACATATGTATTACAAGGTGTTTTACGCTTCTTAACTTTACCCAATTTTGATACTAAGAAGTGAAGTAATGTTAATTGGTATTTAAGCGGTAGATTAATCAAATAATTGCCTTAATGCCGACATTTGGAAACCTGTCCGAATTGGGTTACTTTGACATTTCATTCATAAATTTTTTGGAGCAATTTTTATTAATAAGTTGTTGGGAGAAAGTACCAATCACTCATGTCGATGGTTGCAAAACTCGTGATTTTCCAATAATACGCAAAATTTAATATTTTTTGTTATAATTTACTATATAATTTCATTTATGTAGGTACTTATAATATACGTATGTTTGTACGTAAATGCTCCTTAATGCTCACATCACGCTTCTCTTTCTATACTTATACTGAATTTTATACTTTTTGATGTTATTTTGCATATACCTTGGAAACTCAATGTTTTCTGTTGTTTTTCTTTCGTGTGTGTAAATAATATTTTGCGATGAAAAAAAAAACATGTGGAAATCTGTATATCTGAGAGAAACTAGCAAGTTTTGGAAAGACATGTGAAGACCGCCAACACGCACATGGTCAGCGTGGACTATGGCCTAATCCCCCTCGTTCAGATGACCAAAAAACAAATTCTTAGGTTTTACATATTAGTATATATACTCTTCATTGCAGTTTTTGTATTTTTTTCTCAAAAATGAAATATTTTCCCGCGCTAAAAAGTATCCTATATGTTGACCCGGATAACCAGCGATCACCATACTACATCAAAATCCCTCCAGTGGTTTTTCTACGATGCGGTAACAGACAAACAGACAGACAAAAATTCTAAAAACTATAGATGTTACTGTATCGATAGTAATGTTTATTTCAATAAGATTTTCCAAAAAAATATCTAATGTACAGATTCGGCTTGGTTACAAATTTATTATATTATGTATAGATATTTTATTTCAGCCTTTGGGTTCATATCAGATTTTTTAATCAAAAACCATAGCTTAAATTATTCTATTAAAAGTATACATATAATATGTAAAAACACATTTGTTATCTATACTGTGAATGTCTATTATACATCGAACACACGGCTTCCAGCGATGCACTTAGATAGGGATAAACGGTATCTCACTACACTAGTATGTTCACAAGAATAAATCTCACTTACCCACATCTTACGCTGTTTGCTCTAATATCATAAACGAGAAGTTACACTTAGATGCACTATCGTCTTATAAAACATAGTTTAAAATTTGCAATGTTTATTTTAGTTAGATATTAAAATTTCTGATGCAACAGAAACCGAAATTCAATATCTTTCAATTATGATATAGATTATTTTACTAAACAAGTGACTTGCTTGTTGTTCAGAAATTACGAATTTTTATCAAAATTGGTACACATCTAAAGCAGTATGATTCATAGGAAACATAGACGAGATTAAAATTTCTTCGTACTCTGTTTCATAAGCGTACGCCATCTGTGCCTTGACAAGGGTCCCGGTCAGCGCGGACTGACGGGTTCCGTATGGAAATAAATGTAGCTTAAATATTTATAAACAACTGCTGCTATTTTGTATTGTGCTTAATTTTGAATTTATATTGTCCTTTAAAATTGTATTTGAGGGAAACTGCGGAAGTATACAACTTTCAAGCCACTAACAGTTATAACCGCTTTTTCCAAAAGGGCCTACGTTTTAGTCGATTTGTTTGTGTATTGTCCAATTCAAATCGATTCGATCGATATTTTTTAATGAATATGTTGTCTCTCTCTCTCTCTTTATATATATATATATATATATATTATATATATATATATATATATATATATATATATATATATATATATATATATAGAGAGAGAGAGAGAGAGAGAGAGAGAGAGAGAGAGAGAGAGCAAGGAAAAGGTTTACTCCTCTGTTTGTAATCCGACTTTCTTCTTCTTTTCGTCTTTCGATCTTTTTTTATACATATATAACAGCCGATACGAACATAAGTGCTATTAACAAAAAAGGGTATGGAAATAGTTGGCACTTCTATACAGATAGTTAAATTCTATTTACCTGTTTACATTAAAAAAATCAATAATAATTATACACGAATTTCGACAACTAAGCGAACACTAGTACATATAAATTGCATAGAAAAATACCGCTACGGATTATAGAATTACATACCTACATACATATATACAAATAAATAACCAAGAAATATTGTAAATATTTTCCTATAAATATGTAAATATTTGGCTTTTTAACACTAAACGCCCTAAGATAGACCCGACAAATTGTTAACTTGTAACCATTCACGCATGATTTGATTTCAATTGAAGCAATAGATATATTAGTTCAATATGATTAACTTCAATAAGTTAATTGTAGTATACATAAGTCTTCACAGTATATGTATATATAAGTCATGGCGTAGTGATTGCGTGGGTTACGGGTTCAATTTCTACAATAAGCTCCCCAGTCTGGCTTAGAGTAAATGAATAAGGTGGTGGATACCATTTTCTAGCACGCAGTCGTGGTATAAGTCCAAAATGACAAATCGGTCACAAAAAAAACCCTTGCGATTTTCGCCTACTCCATGAAAGAAAATACAAAAGGATATTCTCGTCTATATTCTGTATAGCAATCCATACTAATATTATAAGTGTGAAAGTGTGTTTGTTTGTCCTACTTTCACGTCGAAACAGAGTGATGGATTGGCGTGATTTTTTGTCTCGAGATAGTTTGGAGGGCTGCAGAAACTGGAAAACTATAAAGTATAATATAGTGTATCTATTCTATACTAACCGTTAAAACGTACCCGAAAGATAATTTAAAAATAAATTCTTATCATCAGTTCAAAGAAAGTGCTGCGATTCTAAAAAAATACTCATAACATTCTATTTGAATTGGCAGGATTATTGTATAACCGACTATAAAGGTAGAGGTAATTAATTCATAACAATATTTTTACGGGTACCTTCTTTGTCATTTGTGAATCGACTTTTGTAATTGTATGCTAGGCAAAGACAAAACTTTATCGTATTTGTCAAAGCATTTTCTTTTTTTTTGTTTAGTAGCTATTAAAGAGCTTTAGTGTTATCAAGAAAAAAATTGTTTATGGTTAAATTTCGGCGACTGGGCGAGCACTAGTTAAAAAACCCTTAAAACTGGAATGATGAAGTGATTTTGTAGTGAGTTAGCCTTTTCTGTAAAAAATTTATCTTTTTTATATATTAAGTAAAATGTAAATCAAAAAATTATTTGTTATGACAAATGTAGACAGTATCAAGCATCACCTTTCTCTATTTTCATATTTTATATATTAACTATGTATATGTATATATGTATGTATATATGTATGTATGTATATATGTATATGTGATTATTATTACCTTTATTTCTAGTATATATTTAGTAAGTTTTTTTGCACTATATTGCCCGCTGACATCTTCTTCCACAACCAGGGGTTGACTGGAAGAGATCTCTTTTAGAGATACGTCCTCCTTTGTGAACTATGTTTACTTTGTTATTTATTTTTTCTGTATTTTAAGTGCAATAAAGAATATAATTAATAAGTACTAAACTTATTAATTATATTCTTTATTGCATGATCTCAAAAAGTTAAGTAAATAACTAATATTTACTTAACTTTTTGAGATCATCCATAAATATAAACACATACCCACAGATAGAAATTAGTTCCAGTAACATTAATTCATATACAAACGTGCTCGTTTAGTTTGGCTTGGCGCTATTGAAGGCAAGTCACTCGCGATTTGATCCTTTGAGCTTCGCTGAGCTTTAGTCTTCTGATTACTAGGCGGCTATGACCATTCTCGATTATAATATCCTTAGATGATAGCAGTATTATAAATGTTTAAGTGAATTTATTTGTACTGTGAAGATATTAAATGGTGTTTTGATGGGGAGTAAACAGTGAATACACTGTATTGTATATCATTAATATAGAAAAAATAAAAATTGCACTCAAAGTAGAAATTATTTTTTAACAGGGAACCTCCTGGAAATAGATCTAGCCATTAAAAGAAGAATATTGAAAATCAGTCAAAAAGCAGCCTTTGCGACGCAGATGTGTAAACTATCACTGGAAGAAAGACCATCAAAACAGCAAAGCCACTTTCCCAAAGATAATACTAGCAACTCACCTTCGTTTTGCTTCGGGTTCGTCCTTAGACATAAACAAATCTATCCCACGGGAACCGTACGTTTTTCCGCGATAAAAAGCAACATATTCCAGACTATAATCTATCTCTGTGCCAAATTTCAATCAGATCCGTTCAGCCGTTCCAGTGTGAAAGAGTAACAAACATCCATATATACTCACAAACTTTCACATTTATAATATTAATAAGGATTAGCAAAAGTACCATAAAGCTATTAATAACTTATGTATACAAGTAATATTTTTTTTTATAAAACTTTATCGAGTTAACTACACCATAACTATTAAGAAAAATACTGCTGATTGCATTTCATCAATTTAAATTAAAAGCGTGAATTTTTATATATTAAAAATAGCTGAGCTTTATTTCAAGAGTGCATTTATGGTTACCTACGCGTAAACACGCTACTTAATATATTTAAATAATTTTATTAGAATTCTGTATAGAAATCTATACTTCTACATTAATATTATAAAAAGTTAAAGTTTGTAAGTTTGTATGTATGTATTCAGCCGTTTTTAACGTCCCACTGCTGGATACGGGCCTCCCTTTAATATGAGGGGAATCAGGCCATAATCCACCACGCTGGCCAAGTGCGGGCTGGCGGTTCTCTCAGATATGCAGGTTTCCTCAGGATAATGCCGTGACCCATAAGGCAAGTGGTAATCATGTTAGAAATGTTGATATAAATATCAGAGGCGGACTGGGCTACTACTGCCACTGCATTTTGGACAGTAAACACAGTTTACTGTGTATCATACACACACTAATTATAATCATTTAAGTAAATATATTGTAGCCGGAAAAATCTGGCTGTTGTGTGGCTATCTCGATGTGCGCTGCCTAAGCGATTTGAAATAAAGCAATCATATGGCAAAAATATACCTAAGGATGCGTCGAAGCGAGGGTAATTTGATAGTAGCACATAAAAACCGTTATGTAACAAAATATGCTGTGTCTTTTCTTACATGATTTTGACTATGATGACGTTTAGGTCTTTTGCATATCGCCCTTTCAAATGTAATCTGGTGTTCTAACTTCAGTCAATATATTTAATATACAAAAATATATTCTATACATATAATAAAATTCTGAGTCGAATCTGTAAATTAAATATTTATTGGAAAATCTTATTGAAATAGTCATTATTATCGATACAGAGGCCAAATCTATAGTTTTTAGAATTTTTGTCTATCTATCTGTGACCGCATCACGAGAAACCACTGGACAGATTTTGATGAAATTTGGCATGATGATAACTGGTTAATGGGTCAACATATAGGATACTTTTTACTACGGGAAAATATCTTTAAAAAATCTATACTAAATGTTAAAACGTAAGTTGGGACGAACCCGAGCGGAGCGAGGGTGAGTCGCTAGTATAATAGTAAATTACGTAATTATAAATCAAAGCTCATACATTTAATACCAAAGTAGGCGCCCAAAAATTTACACTGCGCAATAAAATTACCCTTTCATTATTTCTTTGTCATTACCATCGTTTATGAGTGCTAGCATTGAAATTGTTGACAAAAGCTCAATGGGTGGTACCATTTGGTTTTATTACAATAACTTATTTCAAGGGTCGATTATATAAATTGGAGATGTTTTGAGCTTTTTTGTATGCACATTTTTTCTTGCTTAATAACGGTTCAGATGGACTCATTTTGATTAAATTTGCGCATATTGCTAGTTAGTGTTTTCTGATGTGATTTTATGACTATAGAAAGACGAAGGGGAATAGTTTATGAGACGAGAGGGAAAAGCGAGAATATATGAGATTTAAAGCACGTCTATTTACTTATCAAATTTAATTGAAATCTGATCAGCAGTTTGAGCATGAAAAAGTAGTATTTACTTCGTTTCATTCTTCGCATTCCAGCATTTTAAATCGATTGTTTTTCTTGTAACACTTGAAAATCCCCTCGGGAGAAAACTAGTTAAATAACAAAAAAGTATTCTTTGCATGAATGTTTACAAAATCTTCCATTACTCCAAAAATTTGCATTTACGGTACACCGAATCTAAAACGTATCGTATTCCATCAGTATTTTTTTTATTTTTCCGAAAATCCGGCTTTTCATGACGATGCCACCACGTTGATCCTAAGCTAGAAGCATTCCGACACGTTCAGTAGTCATTCACATCTCTATGGGGGTAGAGTGGTGCGAAAAAACCTTTAACACCACCTGCCCACATGAAAGCTGCGCTCTGTAGAAATTGTTTTTTTTTTGTTCTAGGTAATAAATAGTATTAGTAAATATGTCGCTATACGTATCTTATTCGTATTCGTTTGTGCTCTGTTCTTTCTTATCTTCGCGACGGATTTTGATGCAGTTTTGTTGAAAAGTGACTTCTTCTGAATAGTGAGAGTTTTATGTACATATTTTATTTAGAGGAAGTAAAAAAAAAATGTTTTTTGTTATCAAGTGGTTATGTGAAGCGAGTATATAGTTAATTATTAATAATATAATATAAAGTGCCCTATTTAATTCAAATTAAAATTGACAAGAAAGAAATAACCACTCTGTGGAACCAGCTATCGCCGGCGGTCTTTCCAAACCGCTACGACCTGGCCACCTTCAAGAAGAGAGCGTATACTTTCCTTAAAGGTCGGCAACGCATCTGCAAGCCCTGCGGTGTTGCAGATGTCGATGGGCGGCGGTGATCACTTTCCATCAGGTGAGCCTCCTGCCCGTTTGCCCCCTTAGTCCCATAAAAAAAAGAAAGAAATATATAAAAAGTGAAACAATACATATCAAAATTATCAAAATCAATACAGTCTTCTCTATGAAAAATAAGGATTCTTACACAAGATCCCATCCGCAACTCAAAATTAGCAAACTGTTAACGCAACTTTAAGCCACTAAAAAGAACATATTCACATATTATAATTATATAAAATTTAAATTAATTAATTATTATCTGTATAGATATAATATAGCTTAGCCTAGCATAGCAGTGGACGACTTGTTTTAAGCCATTGCGATGGCCGCGGGGTAGCAACGGGTGTGTTTACACGAATCGCCACTTTCACGAAGAGGGCATTGTCGGTTAGAATGCCCTTTCCTCCCAAAAAGTGTCGGTCACTATATTTGCGAAACTCTTTGACCAGTTGCAAATTCTTACAGAGTACTTTATGTTAATGTCTGAAGTCCACTTTTAGTTTATTTGCTGGAGTTTTACTAGTTTTTGACTGTGACATCGTTTTCGCTAAATAATTAACAAGCGTTTGAAGGTAAAAATAAATTAAAGTACATTTAGCTTTAACGCTTTAACTGAATTCTTGTTTAGTTCATTTTACAACTTTATAATAAAGTTGAGAATTCAGTAAAAGCGTTAAAGCTAAATGACTTTTAATTTATTTTCTTTATTTGACTTAAAAAAGAAATTGTACAAATAACACAAAGAAATAAAGTTGACGTCCTAACGAATGTCTATAAAAAACCTCTTCCTATCGACACATGTATTTATGAAGGAAATAGTGTAAAATAGCGGATATGATATCGCAAAGATTCTACGTAGTGTTTATTTCACATTTAACCAATAAGCTATGTATTAATATCCTTAATCTAAATCTTATACATACATCATAAAACTAAACAAACCCGTGACCACCAACGTAGAGCGCCATTCTATTCTTACAGGATATAAAGACATACAAAGTATACACGCAATAACACTTCGTAATATTTGAACTTAGACATGCATTTTTCATATAAAAATATTAATTCAAAATTCAAACATTATGAAAATGAAACCTAGTTTATAATAAACATGACATAACAACCAGCAATGAAGTTTAAAGTACACATTTCATTCAAAAAACCTTTTAGGACCATCTAAAAGTTTCAAAAAAGGTCTACCTAATAGAAGCCTGCATTAGCAGCAGGCATAAATGACCTCCTTTAAACCGTCCTCACTTACATATGAAAACTGTTAGAACATGTTACAGGTTGTTGAGTGTATAAAAGCATTTACAATTTGCTCGGTGACCATACACCCTATCATCCAGATTGTACCAATAACAAGCAAAATTGACGCTTAACTTCATATAAATACGATATATAAAAACCGTATATGAAAACATTTTGGACGGGTGTACATGTCCCAAATACGCGACTTTTGCTACGACTGAATACTCTCGTTAACTGTAGGGATTTCGCGTCTAGTTTTTCTTTTCTGTAAGTGAATTTGGAAAGTGGTTTCGGCACTTTGGTTGGAGACTGCTAAGTTAGGAGTTGATTTATTTACTTTGTCTTGATGATGTATATGTATGTATGTATGTATATCTGTGCATATTCATTCGAGCTCTAATATCTGAAACTCGTCAGATTTGGAATATTTTTACATTTCATAGTATAGTATTGAGAACGATCAAAGGCTATCAAACATCATACAGTCCTATAGATATATTTTTTAACCGACTTTGTCACTCGAAACTTGTAATATTTTTGTGTTTTTCTTTTATACTCTTACTGAATTTAATGTTTCTTTTTTACTTGTACTGAATACTAAATACATTACCTTTTCTCAAAATCAGTTAGTAACCTGTGGTCAACTATGCTGGTGTCATAATTATTTATTTTATTTTATTATTTGTTTAGATATAAGTCTTATTGTGAACACTGTTTGTAGACCCAAATAAATTAAAAAAAAAAGAAACTAAACATATAGGTACTAGTAGAAGGACAGATATGTGTAGAACATAGATATGTGTTTTCGCAATATAATATGAATTAGTACGTAAAATGTAACGATATGAATTATCATAGCTATATTTATATATTAAAATTGTAGTTCAAGCTTGTATATACGTATTTAAAATTATATGAGACATGGTTAAAAAAGACTACTTTGACATAGAATAATAAAAAATGGCTCAAAATATTTGAAATTTAAAATGAAAGAAGCTTTTTTAAAACTTTTAAAAGTTACAAATTATTATTTTATTATCATTATTTTAACCGTTTAACGATAATAAACACTGGACTTCCTCGAGTTTTTAGAGCCTATTCCTACAATGATATAACAAACCACCAAAAAGATTATTTGAAATTTAACTTCTAAGAAATGTTACTAGTGACGTTTATAAGTATTAGAGTCATCCATACTTAATATTATAAACGTGAAAGTGTGTTTGTTTGTTTGTCCTTCTTTCACGTGGAAATGGAGTAACGGGTTGGCGTGTTTGTTTGTGGAGACAGTTGGAGGGCTGGAGAGTGACATAAGATACTTATACATACAAACCAAAAAAAAAATATGATCAGAATTACTTGAAACTTGGTATTAATGCTCTTCAATGAAATTAAATAAATACGTGTTTTAGCCTTTTTACAAATTCATCCCATAAGGAGGTAAAATAGGGGATGAAAGTTTGTATGAAACTATCTTTTTAGATATATTTTTGCAGTTTTAACATGAGCGAAGCCGCGGGTTCTGCTAGTTCACTATAAGTTTAGATGGTGCCTAACAAAATTATAACGAAAGTTTCTTAAATTTAAGAAAAACTGACGAATTTAGCGAACTTTATATTAAGTTACACAGAAGTACCGTAACACTGTGTTTATCCATTTTAGTATTTATTCAATACGACTGTAGATCAGATCAAGATTACTTCCTATAGAGCTCGAACCCGTATATACTGGCGTACAATGTATTCGTCAATTCTGCGCCAGTGGCAACACATTATTTACGCGTTACAGTCAAAAACTTTTAATCAACGAAATTTACAACCAAAAACACGCCCAACTCGTTATTTTACTCAATTCTTGTTTTATTTTATAAAACATCAATATTTTATTGAAAAATACGTAATATCATAGGTCAGCCATACCGCTATAAATCTATCGGATCGGATCGTGATCGTGTCGTGCACATAAATTGGCCCAAGTGTTTTATGTGAGGACCAACCGATAAAGCGTTTATGCTAATTTAGATACTTTATGTTTCTGAATGGGGAATTTATTAGCCGTTCGAAAAATTCACAACAAAGTATAGGTGAAGATGTGGACGAGAAGTATGAATCACATGGGAACACAAAAATGTGAGGATATAGGTACATGCTTTGCCTGTAAATGGTTTTCGTCTTGATTTATGGTATTTAGCGTATCTTTTCCTTTATTTCGACTGTATTTTTACCATTCACGTTTTTTCTTGTAATATCCTTGTACTAAATAGAATTTTGAGCTGTTTATTAAATTTTCGTCTTTAATATTGCGAAATGAATTTTGGTTGATTTTTAATACAATTTAAAATATTTGCTTAAAGCATTTAGTTTTGCTTATCTATGTAGAGAAATTTATTAGTAGAGAAATTTTCAAATTGTGTAATTACTGAAGGAAATATCTATACATATAACAAAATTCTATCTGAGTTGAAACGAACGTTAGATATTTCATGGATAATCTTATTGAAATAGTCATTATTATCGATGCAGAGACCGAATCTATAGTTTTTAGAATTTTTGTCGGTCTGTCTGTCTGGGAACGCATTACGAGAAAACTACTGGACAGATTGACAGATGATAGCTGGGTATACAGATCAATATATAGTATAGTTTTTACTGCGGGAAAATATATCATTTCTTAGAAATCTATACTAACAGTTTAAACAATACTAGGGACGAACCCGAGCGGAGCGAGGGTAAGTCGCTAGTTTATATATAAATTTCTTGAGGATATGGCAAAAGGAAACAACGTAATTATAATACAATGTAAATTTGAAAATAAGAAAAACATATATGATAATTCCACAGATATAACAAATATTTTTCTTAAAAATATGTATGTATGTTCGTATGATATATCTCTGTTACTTATTAACACTAAAAGCATGACCTATATTAAAAAGAAATTAATTTATATTTTTTCAACCAACTTCCAAAAAGGAGGAGGTTCTCAATTCGAGCGTATATTTTTTTTATTTCACATGTTAATTTTATTATAAGTTATTTTTAATTTAAATGAATAATATAATATACGAGTATATTCTAAGTGCGGCATAAGCAGTATTTAATAAATTATTTGGATTCCTGTATTAGTTCTAAAAGTAGGTCAAAAGGCTGTAATCTAGACATACGCGAGTTGATTACAGCCAGAGCTTAATCAAGCCAAGCTATCGCTCATAAGACGTTTCCTATACGTGTTAAGTATTAAGTTGGAGGTTTGTAACATTGATTTTGTAATTTAATTATGTAAGCATATAGCATATTTTCCAGTTAAATAAATAAAAATTTCATAATAATAATAGTGGTAGCCCAGTGGTAACGCGCTCGCTTAGGAGACCGAGTGAAGCGGGTTCAAATCCCGGGTCTCACACCTCTGATAATTTCATGTGGGAATCATTTCCAACATAACTACAACTTGTCAGGAAAACATCTGAGAAAACCTGTATGTCTTAGAAAACGCTACAAGTTTTCAAAAGTGATATGCAGTCCGCCAACCCGCACTTGGCCAGCGTGGTGGACTATGCCCTGATTCCTCTCGTATAGAAGGGAGGCCTGTGCCCATCAGTGGAACATTAAAAAGGGCTGAATACAATAACAATATACTCCTGACAACTAACAAAATCACTGAGAATAACCAACTGTGCAGGTTAATATAGTATGTGCGTAAACATAAGTGCACTCTCTGTTCCATTCATTCTAAAATTTTGATGAAACAACAATCCCAGAAGTAAGAGCTCTTATTAATTATTTACCTCTAAATAAATCATTAATACTGGCAAATGTCGACTGAACAGCTTTGAAAACCTTACTAGGTTTATTATAAATGTTTCTACTGAACAGGAATCGAACCCGCATAACCTATATAAAGATACACTGATCAGGCATATAAATAATATTATTGATGCTATGAATAAAACAATTAAAACTACAATACGCTCATTAATGTTAAATCTCATTAAGAGACAACTTCATCAAATACTTCCGTTCAAACAATCATTTATAAATGTTTATAATTTAAAGCTAATTTTTAATTATCAGATGAAAGTTTTTATTAAAAAAATATCCTATTTTATTATCTATCTTCTATAAATATAATAAAATTCTAAATGAACCAAACCTGTACATTAAATATTTTTTGAAAAATCTTATTGAAATAGTCATTATTATTGATGTAGAGGCCGAATCTATAGTTTTTAGAATTTTGGTCTGTCTGTCTGTCTGGGAACGCATCACGAGAAAATTACTGAACAGATTTTGATTAAATTTTGTATCGTGATAGCCTTTTATCAGGATAACATATAATATGTTGACCAGGGGTCAACATATAGGATACTTTTTTATTGCGAGAAAATATCACATCTCTGAGAAATCTATACTAACCGATAAGAAGTATCTAGGGACGAACCCGAGCGGAGCGAGGGAAAGTCGCTAGTAATTTAAAAAAATATATTAAAAATAGTTCTTTTTAGAGTTCCTATACGCATCCAATTAAAATTTTTTTAGGTATATACTAGCATAATATCCCGGCTTCATAAATAGACAAAATATTTTTATATTGTTATCCAAATTTCGCATACTTATAAAAAATTTCTTATAATATGACTGTTAAATTATTTTAATATTGACTTTCAACATTTGGTTGCATAGTAAATAATAAAGCTCATAAAAAACATAAAAAAAAAACAAACTCACGTTGCCATTTATATTATTAACGATGCGGAAAGATAACAGTTTGCAGACCACTATTGAGCTTAACACGTTAAACTTTATGACTCTGAAAGGCAATGCCTATTATTTACGCGTGTAATTAATAGCAACCTAGGTATGCATTAAAAGCTCCCCATAAAGCTTAGTCATCGATAAATGAGGTACGAGCAAAGATCAAAACCATTTAAGATGTATTAGCAGTTATAAATCTAAAAGACAAGTTACGAGTTCCGACGAAATTCGAATTTTTACGCAATGACTTGTATGGGTATTTGAATGTAAGGTATTAGTTTATTTAAAAGCAGTGACACGCCTTCTCTTCATATGCCCAGGAAACATTTGGCAAAATTAAATATGATATCCATGAATGTGAGAATATTATAAGTACTCGCTTCGCTCAGGTCGTCATTAAGTCCCCCTCGATGTGTGTTCACCTTATCGTGGTGGGGATGGGTACCTTGGTGGGTGGTGTACCATATGGGTTGTTTTTGGTATTTCCCTGATAGCAGAGTGGACCATGGAAGTAACCCTTTCATTATTCTGGTCTCTATCTGCAGACCTGAGATAGCGTAAGTGTTCCTGCGACACCCCATTAAGACTTTGGAGGTCCGTTGAATTTTAATTTGAAATAATGGCTTTTCTAATTGGTGAGGAATTTCACAACGTTAAATAAAAATAAATAAATAAAAAGTAATTAAGTGACTTTAATATTTATAATTTTAGAGCAAACACCGCATTTATGTGTTTGTATGTACTCAGACTATCTATGTATTAGACATCCAAATCAAAAATACATACATACTCGTACAAACTTTCAAATTTATAGCAGTAGGATGAGTAATATTTTATCAAAGATACTTTTTGAATGAAAACCTTTAAAAACGTTTGTATAAATAATATAATTTTTTTCAAGACACTTCGGAAGCTATAATTTATTATTAATACGTAGATAGATAGAAAAATGACACGTCTCAGCACTAAAGGAAATTGCTGGCTGTCTGGAACTCGTCTAGTTAATAATTATTTCATACTGTAGCTTGACGCAGCTATTTTTAGAGCTTGCCTTTGTTCTGTTTTATATTACCATGTAGGATTTCTTTTAATAATGAACACTTATGTTACTGTATACATATGAGTTTTGAAACAAGCAACTTGGGATAAAGCTTCATAGATTTTAGACTTGACAAATTTTAGTCACCGAAATTCAAGCTTAAACTTAATTCAAGAAAGCTTAGTGTTAGCGTTTTAGTAAGGTTTAATTTTACCTATGATTACGTTAACACTAACGGCGATTTGTATGGAGTTAACACTACATCATGGAGATTTTATAATGAGACAATAGAATTTGTTCACCCGAATATTTGACTTTGTTATCTTCATCATTAATGTCAAAAACATTAAATTAAAAATAATGATTTACATATTTTACATGTAAAAATATAGTAAAGTTGGATCTAATCGGATCCAAATTTATCGTATAGTTGTGGAATTCGCACTTAGTATATATATATATATATATATATATATATATATATATATATATATATATATATATATATATATATATATATATATATATATATACATATTTTGAAAGATTTCTACGTAAGTAACTGGCCACTTACCATCTAGAGAACTGAGAAGTGCTGAAGTGACCGCCTCACGTCAACTTCTATACTTAGAATATTAATAATTTAAATATTATGATCAACGTGACTCCATATTTTAATTTTTATTTTTCACTGACTTCTGCAATTTCTACAGTTTTTTTTTTCAAATTTCTGATATTGAACTGCGTTTCTTAAATACATAATAGAATTTTTTATGGTCACAGTACTTACTAAGGTGTGAAATAAATTGCTTTTTCCTATAAGAAGTCGAGTCTAAGCCCTTCCAATGTAGCAATTATAGGAAAATATAGCGATTTGAGTCCTAATAATACTAGAAAGACTATATAATTGAAAAAAAATGCAAGCTAAGGAAAAACGGCTCTGGACGGTCGCTAGTTAGTAAATATTTAATGCTGAAACCTGACATGTCTATTTCAATAGACCATTTTACATTGTCTTTTATTTGATTTAATATATCTATGAATTTTAAACATTTAACTAGGTTTTTCTGTTTTGTATAGTTCTTTTAGATTATTAGAGTAATAATATTGACTCACGTCACGTCCTTACTTTACAATCTATGTACTATCCATCACATCAATACGTTGGTTCATGGCAACGTGGTCAAAAGGTCAAACCAATAAGGCAAAAGAACAGAAACGGTTGGTATCGTATAAATGATTAATAATAAATGGCCCCTTAGAAAAGTAAATTTTCTACAATGTTATCTACATAACATAGATAGCACTAATAGAAAACTTAAAAAATATGGTATTGATATATTCGCAATATGTGACAGAACTTATTATTATATATGTACTTATGCTTATATATGTACGTCATTGTCATCCATAGTTTCTTGTTTTATATAGGTGGTAGCAATTGTTGGGTGTTAGATTATCTAGCTACGTTCTTTGCATGAAGTATTAAGTAATCAGGTTTGTTTCTTATTTAATTAACGAAATCTTAATACAAACTTCCAATAGCCAACAACATTCACAGGATCGCCCGCTGGGTTCATCTGAGGATTACATGAAAATGTCATCAAAACCGCTCCAGCGGTTTTGGAGTCCATATGAACATACATACACACACCGATTTTTATTTAATCGACAATTTAAATGTATTATTAGCATCCCACTAAAACACTTGATATTGTGTAAAATCCCAAGAAGCTTCGTTTAAAAGGTAAGGGAATAAGACGATCCTTTGGTTATGAAAATCTAAAAAGTCAGAGCGTACTAACAAATTTACTTGTATTTATTAATCAAAATATTTAATTAAGCATCATAAATTTAGAATAAGCTTATCCCGTGAAACATTACCAAAGAACGTAACTCAAGGTTAAGGCGGCGCAAGAATTTAAATGGAGATAAAGCTCTCGCTATAAAATCCGCTAATTTAGAATGCTTACCTTTTATTTAAATAAAATAAATAGCAATAAACAAAAGCACTCTAATTTGCTGTTTCAAATGAAATGAGTTTGTATTTATGACTGGATGAAGCCTGCAGATTTACTCGTAAGTTACATTGGTAAATATGACCTATATCGAACTATGTAAAACCGTTTTTACTTTCTTTACGTCGTTGATTGTCTAACAGTAGCCCTTAAGTTACTCTAGGTATAGTCTATCTGTTTAATAAATTTTATCTAAATGCGTCGAGCCATTTAAGTTTAAAGAAGTAACAAACATACACACAAATAAGGGCTATCGTTTCCAGTTGGATCAGTTGGCGCCACTGGCGAGTAAGTTTTTATCGCTGTGGTTGAAAAAGTATTTGTTAGTGCGACACGGCTAATAAATTTAATATAATAATCATAGTTTTCAGTGCGAAAAGAGTTCTATCAGTTTTTTAAATAATTAATAATAACCAAATAAATAAAATATTGACTTTTCTAAACTCTTCTTTTACATACGAGTAATACTCTTTGAGCCATACCGAGTCTGACATAATTAATCAGGAATGGCACAATATTTACAAATATCATAAATAACTAATGAAGATCCGCGATGAAAAGCTCGAAAACAGTAAACACACAGTGGCATTTGACATTTCTAGAGACCTCACTCTACATTAGCGCCTCTCGCGGCGAATTTAAGCGTGGTAGCCCTCATTCGTTTGTCGTGAGTCATCATGCGAGTTATGCTTTAGAGCTTGCCCAAGAAGAATACATCAATATAATACCCTACATAGGCCGTTTAGAAAAATCTTGATTTGACAATACAAGCAAATTGACAGCTTCTAATAATAACATAGATATAGAGAGTGGACTGAGTACTTCTTTGCCAGTTGTCAGTTAAAAATGGCGGAAAAGAGCGACAGAGACAAAACGAATGTGCGATGAAAAGTCTTTTGTATTATTTGAAATGCAATTAATGAAGATAAA
The DNA here is from genome assembly GCA_951806755.1 of Brenthis hecate. NCBI lineage: Eukaryota > Metazoa > Arthropoda > Insecta > Lepidoptera > Nymphalidae > Brenthis > Brenthis hecate. Next base: position 6,401,728 of record OX638265.1, on the reverse strand, counting down.
TATTTATAATCATTTCACATTCGATTAAGTATAATATCATAATTTTCAATAATATAATATTTTTTTAACATTCCGTTTATAGATTTAAATTGGTATAAAAGACTCCGAGCCTTAATGACCGCATGTTCGCTTTCTCTCTTTCTAAAGAGTGTTCAATTTCATGACAGTATTGCTCAGTCCATACTTATCGACATAGGTCTATGAATGATAATAAAGAAATTTTAGTAAAAAAAAAAACAAAATATTAAAACGTAATAATTTAATAGAAACGCTTGCGGTAAAAACACTGTTAGCGACGGATTTAGTGACCGAAAAAAATATTAAAATGAAACGTATGCGAAAATTTGAATGTGGAAATAATACATAAATTCCACCAGTTGGCCGCGACGTTTGTGGTTAATATTTGATATCTTTTGTACTTTCGGATATTACAATTTACTAAAAAAGTAGTTAATTGAGGGCAGTTTAAAATCCCTTATAACTATAACGGCAGTTGCGGTGAACGTATACATGATAAAAGCTTAAAAAACCGACTTCCAGGCACTAAAATGTAAAAAATAACTAAACGGAGGTTTTCATTTCGAATAGATACCTAATCAGATATTTTCGAAGTCGGTGCCAGCCGACAAATATAAGCAGGTAATTTGTAAGAAGAAAGTTTGTTTAATAACATAATCGATTAAACAATTTATTTAAAAAAAATATTTATTGTTGATTTTTTTATGATTGATTGATTTTGATGATATTTTTTTTGACATATTTTTTTATCCAAATCGGTTCAGGTGTCTTCGAATAATCGGTGAACTTACATAAAAAAAGAAAAAGGATTTCGACGTATTGAGAACCTCCTCCTTTTTGGAAGTCGGTTAAATATATTTAAGTAATATAAATAATTATAATTACTACTTAACTATTAAATAATAATAATTAATACTTAAAGTGAAAAAATAATATAACCATAATATAGTCGATAATACTCATTAAATTTTCAAAGAAAAAAAAACATCTTCTTAGACTTTATTTTGTATAACATATATTTTATGGTACACAAAAATAAATAAATAAATAAAAAAATTAGTTAGCAAACATAAGATAAAAAGGTGAAGAATTATTTAATTTAATTATAATCTATATATATAAAAGAAAGTCGTGTTAGTTACACTATTTATAACAACAACGGCTGAACCGATTTGGCTGAAAATTGGTGGGGAAGTAGCTTAGAACCAGGAGACGGACATGGGATACTTTTTATCCAGTTCGATTGCGTTCCCGTGTGACGTGACATAAAACTCAAGAACGGCTGGACCAATTTTTATGATATTTGAATTTTTGGATTTCTCTTAGTCCGGAATAGGATAATAAGTGTTAAAACATCAGAAAAATTAACGAAAAAAAATTATATGGCTAGCGCTGGCTAATAACTATTTATCTCTATTTAAAACGTACCTAGCGACGAACCCGAGCGAAGCGAGGGTGAGCCGCTAGTTAATATAATATATATAGATTTATATGATACCACCTAGTGCATAATAAAGCTATTATGACATCTCACTATAGTCTATTTTCATAGAATTAAAAATATTTTCTCAGTCTACAGAATATATCATAACATTAAAACTTATGAATAAACACGCTCTAAGTAAGAAACTATGTTTTAAAGAGCACATTTGTTTTCGATAAACTTAGCTCAAACTAGCGTAGGTCTAATTTATTACGGTGGTAATTTAAAGTGGTTTTTCACATTTGAATAATAAAACAAAGAGTTTCAGCCAGTTGCTTTTCTTGGAGAAGTTTTACTATTTCCATTTAAATAGCTTTCACCGATACTAATTTATTTACTGGGCGTGTTAAAAGCATTTCTTGATGAATGGTCCGTACTTGTTATTCACACGGTATTACGTTTTTAGATAGATTTTGCTATATTTTCTCATATATTAATATAGGTTGATATAATTTTGCTATTATCTGTTATATATTTATGTGTGTGGGTAAACCTTAAAAAGGTACTTAGTGGCTGCGTCCACAACACGAAGCTTGTCGAGCAATAAATCAGTGCGTATCCAACTACCAAGCATTTCACTTGTCCCCGTCAGCATACATAACAGTTTTCACTGGAGAATTGTGGCTAGTGTGTAGCTTCACTTAACATTTAGTGTTTGTTTTATTACAATCGGTTCATAAATCAAAAAGTTATGTTAATTTAAAGGATTACCCAGGAACAAACCCGAGCAAAGCGAGGGTGAGTCGCTAGTTTATAATATTTTCGTTTTACATTAAAATAAAATTATTCTGAAAAGATTTAAAAACGGTTTTCTCTCTCGTTTTCAAAAGAATAATGCTGCAGATGTTTCGAACGTAGTTTTTATTCAAGAAAGCCTGCCAAGCTACCGACCAGAAGATTTGTTACCTTTTCATCTACTATGCTATTTTCTCTTCACTTTTGATATCGATTTTAAGGTTCAATGCATTAAATTTTATCTTTACAAGCTGAAAATGTACGGAAATTGTTTACCTCAGTTCAAATTTACTTCAACCCTCGCTTATACTAAGGTATACGTTTTATTGTCTTTGGGTCTATTTTTGACATAATAGCTCTGAAATTAGTAGGTGGTTTTATAGAAAAAAAAAATGGCCATCACGGGCGCCAATTTTTTTTTCTCTCACACATTCCGGTGGAACAACAATTCGACAAGACCAGTAAGAGATCAGGCGCAGAACCGACGGTTATTCGTGTTCTCCGAGGCACGGGGGTGAAACACCGCCAACTTCCCAACTCCGCGCTGTTACTGATACTTTCTTAACAGAAAGACTCAATAAATACTTTTGGATCGACTCAGAACTTACACTTAGGACGTCTGAATTTGCACCCGTACATATTAGCAGTAATCCTACTAATATTATAAACGCGAAAGTTTGTAAGAATGTATGTATGGATGTATGTTTGATACTCTTTCACGCCAGAACGGCTGAACGGATGAAATTTGGCACAGACATAGATTATAGTCTGGAATAACATATAGGCTACTTTTCATCCCGGAAAAATATACGGTTCCCAAAGGAATGGATTTGTTTTTGACTTTTTCAAAGAAATAAACGTTTAAGCAATGAAGAAATATATTTATTCAGTTTCAACTTTTCGTATATCATAACGATTTAGCATACCTACTTGAAATGTAGAAGTAGAACACAGTGTACTCACCTGAGTCAAGTGGTTCTGTACACCTAACATCTCCCACATAGCCTAGGCATTAAACAATCCTGTCCTAGTAGGGTGACCAGAAAAAAGGAAAATACTATTTACATACGAAATTTTCATATATTTCATATTCATTTACTTATGTTATTTTAAATTATAATCATTTATCTTTACTAATAGCGACTCACCCTCGCTTCGCTTGGGTTCATACCTAGGTGATTCTTTAAATTGACATAGCTTTTTTTTTTAAAACCGATTGAAATAAAACAAATAATAATGTTAAGTTAAGCTTACAACAATATATTAGTGAAAACCTCACCCAAATCTGTTCAGCTGTTTCTGAGATTAGCACGCACCAACGCACAGACAAACAGACCGACAAAAATTCTAAAAATCATAGTTTTGGGTTCTATTGCGTTAATAAAGACCCCCAATAACAGTTTCTCAAATATCTTTCATGTATCATCACAGACAGAGTATCAAAGACAGCGATCAGTTACACTTTTATTATATGTATTTAAATTATATAGAAATTAAATTAAATTATAATCGCTGGTTTTCACCTAGGTGTTGAAATTCAACCATAATCATCATTGAAAAATTGTAATTTTTGATTTAGTTTTCATTTGCAAATATATATGAATATAATAAATAAAAGTTAGTATAATAATAGTGGAAATTAACTGTTTGATTATAATTTTTTTTGTTTATTGATGAGCTTCTAAAACTTAATAATGCTACTAAACTAAACAAAAAGGAAATCGGTTGACAAAGGAGAAAAGGTTTTGTAGTGTTTTGTCTTTGCTTATTTATACAAAAAATCTAGAAAATGACGGAAAAATATCTTGTGTAAATGAATAAAGTAAGCACGTAAAAACAAGTGTCCTCTCTAAGCTAATTTTTAAAAATTGTCGTTCTAAAAACTGTTATGAAAACCTCATTTTATTATAAAAATTTGCTTATTATTTATTAAATAAATCGAAAATAACTTAATTAATTCCACTTACCTACTGACAGACAATGCATAGCTTTAATCAATGCGTCTAGAAGCATTAAATTCACAAGAAATATAACGATAACAATGATTTAAAATAACACATAGGTACCCATTTTAATGGGTAAGTAGTAAACGAAGGTTTACTTGGAAATTTATCATTTTGGACAGTTACAAAACATGGAAATTAATGAAAAACTGTTGTTTATTTACCGGAAAAAACTACATGGGTCCTAACCACTACTCATTGCTTAAACTTCTTCCATATGTTCGATTTAACAACAAATATATAAATATCTCTTTCTCTTTCTCTCTCTCTCCTCTCTTATCTCTATTAAAAATTATTTTATTTTATTCTTTTAAATGCCACTTTTATAGTATAGTCTTCATTTTCATAAATTTAACGTTACCATACTTACCTACTTGCCAACCCTTTGAAGACCGCTCGAATACACCAAATACCTAGATCTAGCTAAACTCCTCCCACGCTTCATTACTACAGTTATCAACTTTAAAGGAAATAGAGTCTGCAAATTGATGTTCAAAGTAAATTATTAAAAACACTTAGTTTTAAGTAAACAGTCGTTAGATTTAAAATGTTTTAAAGTAAAAAGTAAAAGCGTGTAATTAAAAGATTAATATTTAATAGCAGCACTAAGTTTAATTGTGAGCATATTTTTTGAATTATGTGATTTTTTAGGAATACACGTAGAAAAGGTGATTTTCGCTCTGAGCTTTTTGCTTCGTTAGATACTACATATTACCAAATATCTTTACTTATATAAAATGGCATTACTATAGTCCATTCGCGTTTAGAAAATAGTGAGTCATCAAGTGCAACAGCAGCTAAAGGTAGGAGTAAAAATTCAATAAAAATTCAATCTTTCAAAAGATTAAGTTTAATAGAAAAAATCAACTTAAGATAACTTATCTCAAATCTTAATTTGAGATGATAATTACTTTATTTTGATTTGAAATAATTAATGATTTTTTTGTCAAATCAAAACAATATATTTTTAAGTCTGCCTTCAACTAGACATTGTGAAATATGACTTTATAATTTTATGCAACCTAATTGGTCGAGGGGTGTGGCTAGGCCGGTGGACACCGATGACAAAATACAAAAAAAAACATAAAATTCAAAATAAATATTATCATATTATTTATTATATTATTACAAGCAGAGACAACTGAAATTTCTCATCAGTAATATATCTGATGTCCATGTATTTTTCCGGTAAAACCTCACGTTTGAAGGTGTTTCATATTTCAAAGTTTTACTTTGAAATACATGATTTTTGATATTGAAATTCATAACAATAATAGTTTTCCTCTACTACATTGGAGCTCTAAGCATCTGTTATTCAAGTATCAGTTGATCTTAAGACTTTAGCAAAAAGTAAAAGTTTTAGAAAAAAAATCGCTTTGAGTAATTTCATATTATGCTATATTCATGAAATAGATTTTTCATTATTTATAACTTAAAAATATTATCAGCTTCATTAATATTACTAATACTAGTCGCGCAAAAACCACGCAAATAAATAAAGTCCAAGTAAGTATACCTCTACTTACCTATTATTAAATATACAAAAAATTCCATACTTTATAATATAAATGTGAAACATCTAAATCACTGAACCAATTTCGATGAATTGAGATTTGAGAAAATTTCAAGGCGATGAAACGAAAGTATGAAAGTCAAACATAGGTTTTTGCCATAGAGATATAAAAATGAGTCATATATTCTTGTATATTATATTTATAGGAAATAAAAAGTGATATTTTAAAATGAAGATCAAAGGAAACGTTTGTGGGAATATTACAAATGCAAAAAACATCTGAGGGCGCACCAGTATATTTTTATATGTATATAATATAGTAATAATAAGATATAATACATATAATGACAGTATAACGAAGAAGACATTATGTAATTTACATGAATAAAAAAATGAATTGCTTCCTTTACACCTGTCTGAAAATCCACAAGAACTTGCAGGTGGATAGAGAATAAAAGCAAATGATAAGTAGACGCTTCAAGCTTCAGTGTGCATTAATTATTAACTAGACCAGATCTATGCAGCCGGCAATTTCCTTCAGTACAAAAAGTAGTATTTTTCCATCAAATTTAGTATTCATAACTTATGAACGGTTGAAGTTTGATTCAAAAAATTATAAAAAATAGCTCCTTCATTCTCTAATTTTTGTTGGTTTTTTAATTATACTCTGTCTACGTTGGAACTACGATTTGTTTTTGAAGACAAATTACAGTCTGATTTTTAATTCGACGGAATTCTGACATTTCAGAAGTGTTGTCAGCTTTGAAACATTGTCACTAAAAACGGAAAGCATTTTAGCAAAATAAAAAAATAAACCTTTCTTGAATTTAAGGTTTCAATTAGAAAAACTAAGACTTAAAAAATTATTGATAACTCCAAAATGATAATTATTTTTTTTATTATCATATTATTGAAGTTACAATAATTATAACGTAAATTATTTTTCTATTACAGGAATCCCTGTTCAATTACACATAGGTTGCTTTTTTTAGGAAAACCCTTTGTTTGTAAAATCTTTGCAATTGGAAAAAAAAATTGGAAAGTCCCACAAAGACAGGTCCACAACGAAGTCTTTTATTGTTATTATTCACGATTTTTTATTATTATTTTAGGCAAGAATGCATAAACTAAATAAATGTAATGTAAAAATGTAACTAAATAAAATAAACTAGATAAAATGTGCCCTTTTAATGATCTGATGGATAGTGTGTGTGATTCTTTTATAATCCGAGTGGATTATGGTGACGACAATGATGATACAAGTAATAATAATTATATGATACTTTGTTTTTCTCATTTAACCATTAAACATTCACATTATAGTTAATGTGCATTGAATGCACAAAACAAAGACTATTTACAATGTCATACATATATGTAGTTTACTTTATCTTATTCTGTTTCATATATTTTTGTTATTTTATATTAAAAAAATACAAAGCAGAAAAGGTTTATGATATATGAATTGTCAAAGAATGATAGCTGTCATATTTCCGTGGAATTAAAAATCAGACTATAGTTTATGTCTAGCAAAAAATATATACATAGAAATGGCTAACAAATGCTGTCAAACGAAGGAAGATGTTTGACCTTCTTATTGCAGTAAATGTTATGTTTTTACATATTTCATATAGAATTAATCGTACATTAAGGGTGGTAAAAAACACGCTAAGTTCTCTCAATTGGTAATTATTATTCAATTACCAACGAAGAAAAAAAAGCGGAAGCTCTTAATGGCGACCAATTTTCCACTTCTGTGCTTCCAAAACCATTTTCAACTAGGACGTTGTTAGCTCTCGTTAAATAGGAATGAAACAAAATATTATTATGACAATTTTTGTTTTGACTGTTAATTAAAATAACCTATTTGTTACATAAACATATTTTTTTGAATTGGTTATTAAAACGGCACGTATTAGTTTTGATAAATAATAGCTTGACCGAATTTGAAATTAAAATATACCACATACGAATAACCTAAAATATATCCTTTAGACTGTAGTATGAATATGCAGAATATGTGACATACATTAAACAAAATAAAAACCGACTTCCGGGCACTAAAATGAAAAAAATAACGAAACGAGGGTTTTCATTTAGAATAGATACCTAATCAGATATTTTCGAAGTCGGTGCCATCCGATATGTATAGTGAAATACGTATTTAGCTATTAGATATTCATATCTTAAAATATTGTAGGCTGGCACCGACTTCGAAAATATCTGATTAGGTATCTATTCTAAATGAATACCCCCGTTTAGTTTTTTTTTTTTTTTTCATTTTAGTGCCTGGAAGTCGGTTTTTATTATTTTTTTTAAGTTTTTATTTTTCCATTTTTTGTGTAGACATAATAAGCAGGTAATTTGTAAGAAGAAAGTTTTTTATTAACATATTCGATTACACAATTTATTTAAAAAATATATTTATTCTTGATTTTTAAAAAAACCGCTCGACCGATTTCGATAAAATTTATATGGGATCACCTGGGGAGTATAATGCCCTTTGAAACAAAAAAAAATCCAAATCCGTTCAGGCGTCTTCGAGTAATCGGTGAACATACATAAAAAAAAGATTCTGACGAATTGATAACCTCCTTTTTGGACGTTGGTTAAAAAGGATTTTTAAAACACAATTTTACCTAACTTACTCGTAGTTTTTTTTTAAATCAGCAGAATTATAAAATAAAAATAAACAATTCTTGACTTTTCTCCTCTAATTTTCAACGTTTATGTGTTTGAATATCCTTAAAGCCAATTAGCAAACGAGTGTTCTCAAATGGGAGTATCGTACAAAATGCAAATATCCATATGTCTGGCATAGAATAGAGCCGTAGGCAGTTTCCAACGAAAGCACTCTGTTATTTAAATTGTAATAATTATTTTACCATACCATAACCACTTAACTGTCATAGAGCTTTTAAATATAGCTTTAACATAAACACATGATATGTATATTTATGAGGAAATTTAGACCATTACTCAGCTATTTTAAAGTATGAATTTATTAAAAAGTGTTGTCACCACTTTTACCTGTCTCTTTATTGACACCGAATTTTTTTTTATCCCATACAAATATCATCACTTTCTATCCATTTAGCGGAAAATTACATAAAAAATCTTTCTTAAATTAACATACATATAATTTTGAAGGTGCCAAGACTGATGCCTAATAATTAATTAAAATTAAAAAGAAAATACTTCACAGCAAGTCACGATTTTTAAATGCTTTAAATATTACAGCCATATAGTTACTCGTTGAAGAAGTTTCGGAAAATTACAAAATCATTCGCAGCATCTAGTTAGTAATAGTCTAGTATTTGTAGTATAAACTTAACTAATTTAGGACTTTAAATGTTTCTCCAAACTTAAAGTCAAAAGCTCTAAGCAAAAACATAACTGACCAATCCTGTGCCAAAACTGTGACTGAAGTTTCTCATTAGAACAAAACACTAGGAACAAATAGAGAGACGAGTGTGTTTGCTCCACATTCGCGTTGATTTGCAAAACTTCGCCACGTCTTACGACGAAACAACTTTGACAGAGTATGTACTGCCTTTTCTTCCTGCAAATAAGGCTACTCAGCTGGCTTCTGCAAATAAAAATGCAAGGTAAGATTCGTCCTTTGTAGAATTTCGTCACTTTATGAAATTTACTATCTTTTACTAGTGACATTATTACAAGCTTTATAGTTTTTCTTTTAGCTTATTAAAATCGACAAATAAATATGAAAGTCACCATCGAAATTTATTTTGCCAGAATGTCAAAATGTTAGCCCAAATATATATATATTTTTTCAATCTTTGATAGTTTCAATTAGCTTTTACTCCATTGTTTTTGCTCCAATATTAATTTTGGAAAATGTTCAAATTAGCGTTAATGTATAAATAGAACGTATTTTAATTCTTAATTTATCCATGTTAAAAACACAATATACAGAATATATGTGACAAATATCAACCATTTGACACGTAACAAATTATAAATGCCTCCTACTATAGATTATTTTTTGTTTCTTATTTTATACATTTTTCGTTAAAACATTTTTATTTGGGTTCACGCTTTTTCGACTTCAAAATTTCAAAATAATTGATTACTTTTTTAAATCAATGATTATTTATCAAGAGTGATCATTAATGATTAAAAATCACTAAGGATGGAATAATGACTTATAACTGATCTTCAAGACGAATCTGTTTTGATAAAAATAAAACATACATAAATGGAATTAAAAAACTGTTTCCAAAAAAAAAATATTGATAACACTGAAGCTCGTCTACTAAACCAAAAAAAAAGAAAATCGGTTTGCAAAAAGAGGAGAAAAGGGTAGTGAACTGTTTTGTTTGCATATTTAAATATATTTTTTTATATTATACTAGCGAATCACCCTTGCTTCGCTCGGGTTCATCCCTAGCTTAATTCCCAATATATCCCTATTTTCACCCCTTTAAGGACTGATTTCCGGGATAAAAAGTCTCCTATACCCTTCCCAGGGTCTCAAACTATCTTCTTACCAAATTTCATCTAAATCGGTTCAGTAGATCTAGAAATTACCCCCTACAACGTCACATACTCACAAACTCACAAAATTTATCTCTTTATAATATTCCCTCCACGACCGCGGACTTCTTAGAATTTTAATTAATTTCTTAGAAATTTACCTAGAGGTGATATTAGTATAGATGTATCAATAACAAATGGTAAGGGGTAGCTCAATGCGTAACAAACTCATAATTTCGTTTGCAAAGCAGTTAAGAGCTTTTTCGTGCAGTACTTGTGTTCCCCACGAAGTAACGTTTCTCGACTATATTTAATATAATTACGTGATATTTCTTCAAATATTCCTATACGTTTGAAGCAAGTGTTGTGTTTGGAATTACTCGTTGTTACGATTCTCAATTGCAAAGACTTAGACCATACTACTATATTCTTATGTCATCTTGTTACCATCTTTTTACACTTTTACTTTTTGCTTTTATTTTTTTTTTAAGTTTTTCTTTCTTTTTATTTAACTTGTCATGTTCATATGTTTGTTTGAGTAAAATCCTGCAACTGCATGATAGAGCAGTTATTCTCAAACGTTTAAGCTGAATTTTTGCAACACAGTTTGGATGACAATGCATGGTTAAGTGACGTCATTCTAAATCTAATATGGCGGACTCCCAAAGATTGTTTTTATTCCCCCCATAATATGGATATCAAATGTAAGGGTTTGCTGAGAAGGATACGAATAAAATAAAAAAAATAAATAATTAGTAAAAAAACATGTTTAGAAACAAGCTTTTTTAATTCGTTTTAAATGAATTCCGACAAGAAGGAGGTTCTTTGACGGCCGTATGTACTTTTTTATGTATGTTCACTGATTACCGGAGAGGGCTTGATAGATTTTGTGTATTTCAAATTGTTAAGCAGTCGCGTTATGTGCTGTTTTGTGTGAATATAAAACAATATTTTTTATTTACCTACTTATTTCAATACACAATTTGTAAATGTTTTATTACACATATAGAATTATCTTTAAAATAACGGGTACCTAATTAACCAGTCGCTCATTCTTTGCCCTGCTTGCTGTACATAGACCTAAATTCCTTATATTTTCTTACTTCCGCTCACTAATGAATTCCTTTAAATTACTAACCATTCTGGTCTTGAGCAGCCCGCATTCATAATAGTACTTAAATCTTGTAATAAGATTAAAAATCGCCTACCTATCATAATTAATTGTAAATATGCATAAACAACAAAAAAAATTAAATACCATTGTTTACAATACAAAATTTAAAATACCATTTTGGTATTTTATGTTATAGAAATATACAATAAAAAGCCTTTTTATAAAGCTTTTCAAGAGTAAAGCTTTATAAAATGAGATATAAAAGCTTCAAAAATTTTGAAAATACGAACTATTAATTGACTTTCATCCCACATAGCATAGTGTAGTGTAGTTGGCAATCGCAATTTTTACGTAGCCTAAGCTGACTACGAACAACTGCTGCCTTTGTGAAGACAAGGATTTTTAATAAACCTAAAATATTATTACATTCTGTTCAAATTTTTTCATATGCTTTCTTCAATATCAGAATTGAGTTCATCAGTCAGACGTTCTGATTTGATGAATTTTATAAATTTTTCAGAATTCTTTATTTCAGAAAAATCTACTTGAAATTCCAAGGTAGAAATTATTAATTTCTTATAAAAAACGTTGTGAGAGGTAAGGTATAAACTGTCAATTTTACCAATATTATAAATGTGAAAGTTTAGATGTTTGGATGTTTGTTACTCAATCACGCCAAAACGGCTTAACAGATCTGGATGAAATTTGGCACAGATATAGATTATAGTTTGGAATAGCATATAGTTTATCCCGGAAAAATATATGTACGGTTCCCTTAGGATAGATTTGGTTTTTTTTTCTAGAGGCGAACCTGAGCAAAGCGAGAGTGAGTCGCTAATTACAAAATAATGAAAATTGAATGATTTGCAAATATAGAAAATGACACATAACATACGAATTAAGAACCACCTCGTTTCTTGAATGCGATAAAAACAAGACTTTATACTGAATAAAGGTACGTGTAAAACCTTTTTCAGAGCAAAAATTGTAAGCCTGTTGTAAATATCAGCGTATGTGTTTCTAACACAGTAGAGCAAAACATAAGAACATTGATGAACATATATGTATTTCTAATGTATTTTTATCTTTTCACTACAAATATGAAGGCATCTGACTGACGGGACTGATTAACACATAAAAGCCTTTTTAGGGTTACGGCTTTTCAAACAAGTTTTTCGTTGCTCCACTTTTATGAGATTTTTTTCATAATTTTTTAAATACTATGTAAGATCAATACTAACTTACTTTATATATATATATATATATATATATATATATATATATATATATATATATATATATATATGTTTATAATATGATAAGTGGTACAAAGTTTATAATATGATTTTTAAATTATTTCATTTAATTGCCTAGTCGAAATTCTATGAAAGCAAAATGTATGCTAATTGAGAAACTCTTTAAACAAACCCTTCACTGCTCTTTCCCCCATTAACAATACTGAGCCAAGAAATGTAACAAAAAGTACACAATATACTCATATTGTCTAAGTTTCTCCATTCCTAAATCCAATAACATTCGGAGCAATCGCACAGGTAGGTCCAATTTGCACTTAATCAGTTTTTATTTATAATAATAATAATAAATGTTAGGATATTAACACAGCACCATCTAGTTCCATGGTAAGCTACGAGGCTTGTGTTATGGATACCAGATAGTTGATACACTACACACATTATATAACTTTAAATACATAGATATTATAAATATAAACACCCATGATTGGAGTACAAACATTCGTGCTCATTACACAAACGAATGCCCCCAGCGGGACTCGAACCCGCGACCGCTGGCACAGCAAGTAAGGTCACTACCAACTGAGCCAAACGTGTCGTCAAAGTTATAATTTATGTATAGTTAAAAGCTCTTTAGGTTTCCAAAACAGCTTAATCTCCCTTGAATTTAAAATTTCCCTGTAAGTTTATTTTCATTGAAAGTATTCTATAAAGATAACTGGTTGTATAAACAGAGTTCACAACTTTATTAGAGATGCTCAGGTACGGATCTGAGCATAAAGTTTTAAGACTACACAACATAAACTTCAAATTTACGTGCTTTAACTTTTTTAACTAGACACTTCTGTTGGTTTGATTTCGCGAATTTTTAAAAACTCATCTAAAATAATCTTCACTTCATAATCTTTTAATACAACATGTTCCGATCGCAGATTCTATTCCTCTGTAAGATAAAACTGTGACCTATTAAATCTAAAATCCTAAAACTAGAGGCAGTGTTAGCCCAGTGGTCCTTAACTTGCACACTTGCTTAAGAAACCGAGTGAAGCGAGTTCAAACCCCGGGTCTAGCACCTCTAATATTTTCATATTGAATGATATCCAACATGATTACCATTTGTATTACGGTGAAGGAAAACATCGTAAGGAAACTTGCATGTCTGAGAGAACTTATCAAGTTTTCGAAAGACATGTGAAGGCCGCCAATCCACACTTGGCCAGGTATTCTATGACATGACTATCTCCCTCGTATTAAAGAGAGGCCCGTGCCCAGTAGTGAGGCGTTAAAAAACGTAAATAATTAGTTAATTATTTATAGTTTCTGAGAAAGTATCTTGATAGACAGATGGACGGATAATAAAGCAATCTTACAACAAAACATAAACATATAATAACTAGTTTTTGCCCACGGCATCACCCGCGTAGTAACTGGAGCAAGGATCAAAAGTAATCAAATCTAACCAGGATACAGCCTATGTCTTTACCAAATTTCATCAAAATCGGTCCAATGGTTTAAGCTTTAAAAGGTAACAGACAGAATCACCTTCACATTTACAACATTACTATGGTTATATATACTTTTTTTTCAGATATATAACTTTGAAAATGAGGAAAATAAAAAGTATTTATAAATAACTCTCCAAACAGTCGTTTAGCACAAAGTCAAAACTGTATTTTGCAAGTTTTCGAAGAGATAAGGCCAATGTCTATATGTTACGCGACATAACTCGTAAATAAGTTAGTGCACAACTTTTTGATGCCAACCATAGAGTATATTGATATAGAAATGATCTGTATGTATATATCTATACATATAATAAAATTCTAACTGAGTGGAATCTGTACGTTAATCTCAACGATCGCAGACACGCCGGCGTTACAGTTAATAGACTTCTAAGAAATTTAATTAATTTCTTTTGGAAAATCTTATTGAAATAGTTCATTATTATCGTTGCAGAGGCCGAATCTATAGTTTTTAGAATTTTTATCTGTCTGTATGTCTGTCTGGGAACGGATCATGAGAAAACCATTGGACAGATTGTGATGAAATTTGGTATGATGATACCAGCGAATAAGTAAAGACGGCGATAGTTTGCAAAAAAGTGTGATTTGATATAATCTCAATCTCGACGGCGGCGTTTATAATCCACTTATAATCGAATCAGCCGTAAACAGTGGCAATTATTTAGAAGATGACAAAAGTAACAAGTATTATATAACACTTCTAATGGATTCACAGCTCTAAGATGCAAACGTATTCGTGGCCGTGTGAAACTGACAAAGTTTTTGATTTATTGCCTAGGAGCAACCAAAAATAAACTAGAAAGGTGATAAATGGATAGAAAGTAGAAACATAATCTTATTATACTAAATAATAAAAATGTTTTTAGTATACTACCGACTCACCCACATTTTGCACAAATCCTGTATGCGTGTTAGCTTTAACTAAGCATATTTCATGGACACAGAAAATTAGGAATAGAAATGTTATAAGCAAATTAGCAAAATTTCATCGTCTTCTTTTTCAATGGCCAACTACACATATAAAATAACCTTTAAATTGAGTATCTCCTTTTTAGGTAAGTCGGTTAAAAATGATAACACTTATAAAATCTATGCATATTTAAAAATACAACATAAGCAAATTAATTGTTGAATGTTTTTTTAGTTTTATTTTAAATGTTTATTGAAACTTAAAATTGATTAAAACCTACTTCTTAATACCTTATCGTGCATAGGTAGGTATATGTAAAATCCAGATGACTTTCATTAAAATATAAATTAAATTTTCTTATTTCACTGTAATAATATATAAATAAATTGAAAATGAGGAACAGACAATTTAATGTCAGTGGTGTCAAGTACACTCGATTGAAAAAAATACATTTTTTTTATAACTATCAAGTTGACGTGATCAAGACAGGAGATAGATAATAAAACTCTTTATGCCACTAGTAAAACCTTCAAGTTATACATTATTTAACTCATTTTGACGAGACCCATAGAATTGGCCATTTTCATGTAATTTTACTATTTTAAAACTACATATAATTATTTTCTTCAAATGTTATACTGTGCATTACAAGTTGTCTCTCCGGCATTGTGACAGCTGAGTAATCTTACTGAAAACTGCCGTGACACACTTTACAAACAAAACGTATTACCTACTAACCCGTTTTTATTGTATGTACTTTATACTAAAGCTTAAAGAAACTAGGCTAAACTATATTTTCATATAAAATTGAATATTTTAAGATGCAGTGTCCACTTTCTGAGCCGAAAGCGAATATTTTTTTCATAATATAAAGGCATTGGGTGTATAATTTTTGTATCTGATTTTAATATAGATTTAAATTTTTAATTATAGATTTAAAAATTAGCTAGATATATTACTACATGCTTTCTATGATCTCTATTAAATCATTGCGTGTTGGGTTTAAGTGGCAATACCATTGGGAATTTAAAAAATAAATGAATGAAAATATCTCGCCAAGAGGACTCCAAAACAATTTTAAACGCGCGGTGGACATCTAATATTAATTTAAAACAAACTCGTACTCTTACCTGCTCAGGTAGCGGCGCCTCGTTCGACAAAAAACATAACCGTCGGCACGGTTGATATGCCGGAAGAAATTACTAATTAGGTGGAATGAATCGGACAAAAATCTATTGTAAGAGAAACCTATTTGTGGTAACAATTATAACGTACAAAAGCATCTCCAACCTCTTTTGTTTGCTTACATTTCGATCAAAACTTATATTACTAGCTCTCTCGTATAAAAAATAAATAAATATGTTGGGACATTAACACACAGCACCATCCAGTTCCATGGTAAGCTACGAGGCTTGAGTTATGGATACCAGATAGTTGATACACTACACATATATAACTTTAAATACATACATATTATAAATATAAACACCTATGACTGGAGTATAAACATTCGTGATCATCACACAAATTATTATCTATTCCATACTAAGCGTCAAAATGTACCTAAGAACGAACCTGAGCGAAGTGAGGGTGAGTCGCTAGTGAATTTATAATAAGTTTAAATCTATAAATATAATAAAATTGTAACTAAGCCGAATCAGTACATAAAATATTTTTTGGAAAATATTATTGAAATAAACATTATTATCGTTTTTAGAATTGTTGTTTGTTGTATTGTTTATGTTGTATTTGTTGTTGTAGAATTGTATGTTATGGTGATAGCTGGTTATCCGGATCAACATATAGGACACTTTTTACCGCGGTAAAATGTCTCATTTTTGAGAAAAAATACAAAAACTGCAATGTAAGAGTATACTAATCTGTAAAACCTAAGAATTTGGTTTTTGGTCATCTGAACGCGGGCAAAGCTGCGGGCAATGCTAGTAAAAAATAAAAGAAGAAACGTAACATAAGATGGCGCCAGCGCGGTGACATTTTTTACAAAAAAGTTAAAGAGTTGTATATCATATACATTAGATCTTCCACAGATAAGCATAATTCAAATGAAATATAAACTCGATATCAGATTTTAATTAAGTAGATTTAAAGGTATATTTTATTCGTTAAATAATTTTAAAACATATGTAAAGTAAAAAGATTTATTATGTGAGGGCATAGAGTTCTAATTCTGACTCATTGTTTATCCTAGATTCGTATATTAAAAAACACTAGACACACACTTTTAAAAAAATACCAACACTATTGTATTGTTTTTTTTTATAATATAATTTTTAATTTAATTTAAAACCTATTGATTGAGGGCATTCAAAGAGCCTAAACATGACATTTCTGAAATATTTTAGTAGAGTTGAGTATCTTGCAAATACCAGGCCAAGGTTACCATATCATTGAAATGTCATTAAAGTTTCGGGATACCAACTTTCTAATCTACTAGTTCTGTGGAAGTTGTTCAGATCCTTTTACGTCTAAGAAATGATAGCCTGTAAATGACTAAATAGATTTTCTTCATTTATAGCTTAAAACATTTCATATCAAGTCCACCTTTCATACAAAAGAAACTAAATTAAAATCGGTTCATCCATTTGAGCGCTACGATGCCTCAGACAGATACACAGATCCACACGTTAAACTTCTAACTCCCCTCTTTTTGCGTCGGGCTTAAAAATCCCCGATGAAATAAAAATTGCCGACTTAACGTCACTTTCCGACCACATAGCAATAAAAACGCCATAATAAGTTTCGATAATATTAAACAAACTCAAATATAAAATACTTTTAAGTTTTATTCGATTGTACTATCAGAAGACGACTCACTTTTGGCTGTGAACCAAATTTTCTTAAGTCAAAAAAGACTTTAAATAAACGAACGATATTTTAAAAATCACAATCTCGACTGTCTCATACTAATATTCAGGGATACCTGAAGATTGGCTTAAGGATGGAAATTTAGAAGTTTAATGGTGTCATTTTTCGTCACCACGCTTTATCGAGCATGCGCTATCGCATAAATACGACGCGCTCGCGGTAGTTAATCTTTGGATAGCGTATTATAAAGTGAATAACGTGCGACATTTTCGTTTTTCAGTAAGGAAGGGTCCTATTAGTTAAAAAATATTTTAAATAAAACTATTTTTTCGGATTATTTCGCGGATTTATTTTGATTTTTGGTTCCCGACGTTTCGAATGCTTTACAGCAATCATGGTCACGGGAGAGGCTAAGGTTATAGACGTCCCAAACACATATACTTGTTACAGACAGTGCCTACCCACTATTTTACAAAAATTGTTTCAAAAATTCAAAAATGGCACTAAAGTACACCTTACAATATTTGTTGATTTTTATTTCTAAACATTTTAATTTTTTTTAATAAGTATCATAATTAAATATAGCAATATTATTTATTTAATTTTAGCAGTTATTATTATAAATATTACAATTTAAAAAAACTTTATTAATACATATTCAAAGTGATGTTCAGAGGATAGTCGTGATACATATACACATAGCCTATAACCAGAGAACGATCAAGACGCTTCAAACGATAACTAATTTGTCAAATTATGATAAGTAGTTCAGAAGTTAGGGGGGAACAGATGAACATACATACATACCGAGCAAAATCATAACCCTCCTTTTGCTTCGCCGTAGTCGGGAAAAAATGTGAAAATTATACTTATAGAATTTCTTGTAACATCAATAAAACGTATTTCTTCTTTCTGCCAAACTTAGACTATTTATATTATTTCATGTTACTTTTCATTTCGTACGATGCTAACAATCCAACCGAACGAAGATCAAAATTACTTTGAATAACGTCTACTCTATTATCGTTTGTATGAATTTATCATCAGAAAGTTTGTGAGAAACGCTAACATATCCCGAAATAGAAAATATTTTAATAAATTTGGATACCCTAAATTAAATAATCTAATAAATAAATAATTTATTTTCGTAGCAATATTTATGGCGAAATGACGTCTTGTCTAAAGCGAAAACCGAATCAATTAAAATATATTATAAAAATATCTACAGCATCTTCCTACTCAACTACTGGACCTAAATGGCTGAAACTTTCGAAGCTATATAAGTTTTTATAGGTTTTTTTTTTTTTTAAACAAAAGTTTAAGGAAAAAAAAAGTAAGTCCAGATTATTTTAGGCGGCTGAGTTGATCTAGTTAAAAAAATTGCTTTTTGATCTATTGATCTAAAGATATATTAGCTTACCGCTCTCGTATCATATACTTGTAGTTGTTAAAATCAAAACAGCAACAAATTCCTCCAAGGGTTGACAAAGCGACAGGGAGGAGGCAATGAAGGGTGTTCAAAGTTCTTAAATTTTATTTATGGAGCGACCTTATTCGCTTTGTTTCTTATCTTGCGAATACCCATAACCAGTAATAACAGAGAAAATGATCACAACTTA
Source organism: Brenthis hecate (assembly GCA_951806755.1). Lineage (NCBI taxonomy): Eukaryota > Metazoa > Arthropoda > Insecta > Lepidoptera > Nymphalidae > Brenthis > Brenthis hecate. The sequence continues at coordinate 6,382,234 of OX638265.1, read as the reverse complement.
GCTATATTACGAAGTGTTTGAAGCTAACAGCCACCCAAGTTTTTATGAGGCCGAGTAAGTAGCTATCAAACAATTCTTTATTTCCTACATCATAATCATACCATTATTAACACAAGTTATCATTTATATACTTACTATATTTGTACGTTTGTTCATGATATTATATCAGACGTATGTATGTATCCAGCCCTTTTTAATGTCCCACTGCTGGCCACGGACCTCCATTGAATACGAGGGGGATTAAGGCCATAGTCTACAATGGCCAAGTGCGGGTTGGGGGATGACGACATACGATGTACAATAAAATTTAAGAAGGTAAAAAATAGTATGATAAATGATAAATTCCTTTAGTTTATATATTTTAGCAATGTTTGGCATGTAGTACTCGAAGTAAAATCTTCCATTTAGGCCTGGTTTACACTATAATGCCCATCACGGTTCGTTCTCTGTTCGATATCGGTCGGCCGCTATATCGATAATAATGACTATTTAAATAAGATTTTCCATTACTTATTTAATGTACAGATTCGGCTCAGAATTGTATTATATGTATGTATAGATAACACACTCTTTATATCATTATAAAATAGCAAAAACAAGCCAAGACTTTATTAGGAATTCCAAATAAAAATCAAGTATAGAGAAAAGACTTCATATTTTCAATAATTATGAAATAAAAAGAACTCTGGAAGCATTACCAGGATATAGATTGAAGTAGGTCAACGGGTTAAAAGCATCGTTTTAGTGAAATGTTACGCCTTATAATCCTCTTTATCTGAACATTAACAGTCTCTGTTTTGGTATCTTGGGATAAATTTCTAAAATAATAACATTTCATTAGAATAACACTAAAAAGGATGTGGGGCTTATCAGACCCTTCCTTTCCATATATTAAAATAATAGTGACCAACCCTCGCTGAACTTAAATGCGTCCATGTAACTATAGTGAAAGGAAACGAAATAAAAAAATGTAATATCCTTCTTTCCCATTTCGGTCACTTTGGCCGATCATTGTACCATAACGATACTGGAGCTGTTATAAGTGTAGTTGTATTCATCAGCACAAGTGCTTCCTCTACTCCGTCAACCTTAAAGTCTGATGGGATGCCAAATAGATGCCGTTGGCTTTTAGCCTGATCTTCCATCGATCGTATAGATACGATCGATGGAAGATCAGGCTGAAAACCAACGGCTCTGCACATTTTCTGGGACACTGTGGTGTAACACCGATGACTTACCAGTTTCAGAATGTTACTAAGAAAACTATACTTGGGACTCGAACCCAGGACCTCTGAATCTGCAATCTAGACCAACAAAGCTAACTTAAGCTTAAGTTACATATAAAATTATATTATGTATATGCCTAGTTCTGTCCCAATATTTTTAATGCTGTAGGAGTGATTTAAAAAATATTTAAATATCCAAATATTTAAGCCTTCACATTAACAAAATAGTACTTAATGTCACATTGCAGGGTAGGGGTCTCTGTTCAATGCGAGGAAAAATAAAAATCATACGTCCACTGCAGACAATCTACGGTTTCAGAATTTATTTCTCAAAAAAGAATACAATTCACTTAAGTATTTGAGAAAACAAGATACCTCTTAATAGTAAATATAAGCATACAGGCGGTACACATAAATGTAGAACTATGTAAAATAAATTCATCGTTTACAATAATGTGGGTAGGTATACAAAAGCATCATGCCTATTTACGTATTGCTTTTGCGATTGCATAAGGTAGAAATCTACAATGAATAAACCATTTTTTTTTTTCAAGAAAACACCATGAATTTGTGAAAATATAAACCGGCTACCTGTTACTCTTCAAAATGCAGCCTGAAGCTCTAAGCTCTAAGCCTTCAGGTTAACACAGACTAACAGCTTATATAGTAAAATGATAATAATACTCTTTCGGTACGAACCCATACCACCCAACGACCATTGTTATTAGACCAGTGGTTCTCAAAGTATAGGACCCATAAGCGAACACATGCACCAAAAACTGAGAGATATATTTTACTGTATACTAAGTATACTTTGAATACTCGTATACGTGGTAAGTAATAAACAAAATTACTAAACCTAACAGCGTTATCGACATGAAACGTGGCACAATCGAATTGCGGACTCATTACTATATGGATACAGGTTTACAGCCTTCATTACTAACGTCACTATGGTAGACCCGTCATAACCGTTACATCTTAACGACGGGTATAAATGACCGGCGACGCGTAAAACATTTAACTAATCGAAGGTCGCAGTGGCCATGTCTTCTTGTCACGCTAAGTATGAAAGTTTTAATTTCTTTCCATAATATACATATATAGCGTCAAAATATTACTATGAAGGTAAATTAGTTTTTTGGTTCGTAGCGAGTGTCCTCTGGAACTTTTAAACCGGTTGATTATAATCGGTTCTTACATTATTACACACTATTGTCGAATGATACAGATTTTTTTAAAGAAATAAAAAAAAACGTAGACCGAGATAGAAATGTAGTATCTTAGACCTTTAACGTCAAATAAAATAATTTCCTTTTTTTTCGAAGTATATTATTAAACAAAAGTACAACATTGTTGATGGTGTAAACGGGTTCTACAGTGGAGACCACGGTTCAGCAACTAAAGTGTAGGACGATAAACGCAACGTGGCTGGTAGCAGTTGGAGAGCGGAATATCGTGCTCAGTGGCGTGCCCTATGACTCTTACGTCCAGCAGGGCGAAAGAATGCTGATTATAATGAAGATGTGGATAAGATTTTTCTATATTACAGCTTTTGATCGCGTTTCATTTCTATAACAATTTCGAAAAATTAGAAGAGTACGTTTTGAACAGAGTTTCTTTAAAAACAAACTATTTAATAAATTTCAATTCTCTATACAATAAGCCTGTATACCTGTAGCCCTTTTTAACGTCCCACAGCTGGGCACAGGCCTCCCTTCAATACGGGATCACGCCATAGTTCACCACGCTGGCTAAGTGAGGTATAGCGGACTTCACATGTCCTTCGAAAAACTTGTTAGGTTCTCTCAGACATGCAGGTTTCTTCACGATGTATTCCTTCACTGTAAGACAAGTAGTAAACATGTTGGAAATGATTCGCACATGAAATTATCAGAGATGTGAGACCCGGGATATGAACCCGCTTCACTCGGTCTCCCAAGCGAGAGCATCACCACTGAGCTACCACTGCCCTACCTACCGTAAACCCTAATAACAGACAAACGAAATTATAACAGGATAATTATTAATTTACATTATTTACCAAATAATCATTTTAACTGTTCGTTTCGATGTAATTAATACACCTGTTCAATGATAAAATAATATGTGGGGACCGCCATTAAAGATATAAATGGTTTCATCGGGCTTTATAAAATATACAACAACGCAGACTATTTAAACCTTTATTGTTTTAGATTAGATATGAAATTTGTTTGCTACAATATTTTCGATAAAGATAACGTTGTAGACTGTACAGGCTCATAAGAGTACAATAAAGTATCAGTTTATTGGTCATTAAACTTTCTCATAATGGGTTAAATGTGATAACTTTTATGTTAAATCATGTTAATATCATATTTTTTTACTGAGACTTAAATGAGTCCTATTATATTATGTTATACTTTGACAGATAACTACAGGGTAAATTTCATTGCCACTCGCAATAAAATATCTAGATTGCTTATTTAAGCACTGTCCTTGAATATCGTAATTCATTTATTTTACGTCTATATACCATTTGTTTATTTTACGTCTATATTACCATGGCTGGCATAAATTTCTCATAATATTGTTCTTGAAGCGAAAAATAAAACATAATAAAATTTTTAAAATATACACGAAATAAATTGGTAAACGCTAAAATTACATACCGTGTAGCGGATGGTAATTAATGTATAACGAGCGTCGTAGTGCAATGGTATGCCGTCCGTCTGAAGCTGCTACACCACAGTTCGATTCCCTGCATAAGCTAAAATTGTTTAGCATTCGTTATTGATTTAAAAAAAGAAGAGATACTCAATTCCGGTGTTTTTTGTGATCCTTTTCAGAAAAAGAGCGTGTAATCAGTTTTGGTGTATGTTTGTTTGTGCTGCGCCATATTGTGAACCAATTTTCTCATCTTTTTTGTATTGACAAGTATTTCATTAGTTTATATTTAACATTATATCTAATGTCTATTATTATTATAAAGTGAATATTAGTAATTTTATTCATAATACATTTTTTTTATTAATTGTTTTAATTAAAATGTATTTCTTTGTTAACGCAATAAAAAATCTTTTTTTTTATTTTATTTGTTTATTTTATACGTACGTATTTAAAGGCAGTGGTAGCCCAGTGGTAACGCGCTCGCTTGGGAAACCGAGTGAAGCGGGTTCAAATCCCGACTCGCAGTTGGCCAGCGTGGTGGACTATGGTCTGATCCCCCTCGTATTAACGCGAGGCCCGTGTCCAGCAGTGGGACGTTAAAAAGGGCTGAATACAACCTTATAAAAATAAGTATGTAACATATTTTCATGAAAAAAGGAGCGGAATAATTACTCTTGATGTGATTTTAAAGTCGATCCTTCAATCATTGAACTGCTTTCCTAAAGATCAGTAAATCATGAAATGAGCATATTTATCGTTTGATTTGAACATGTATAGTTATAAATTCTAACTTAATACTGTATTCCATTAAAATAGCCTTTAACTAAGGCGATTAAAATAAACTAAACGTTTATTTCATAAAAATCAGAAGCTTTTCTTTAAGCAGTAAAGGATTAACCTACTCTGGTGATCTACTTGTTTTTATAGTAATCTATACTAAATTATAAAAAGCTAAATTTTGTGAGCTTGTGACGTTGTAGGGGTAATCTCTGGATCTACTGAACCGATTTAGATGAAATTTGGTAAGAAGATAGTTTGAGACCCTGGGAAGGACATAGAAGAAACCTTTTTATCCCGGAAATCATCCCTTAAAGGGGTGAAAATGGGGATGAAAGTTTGTTATGTCTTGAACTAGATTAATTATTGCTAGAATTGAAAGAAGTAACGCTGAACTTCATATTTATTTACATATGTGGTATATTATAGTAGCCTCGCTTCGCTCAAGTGCGTCCCAAGGGCGAGGATTTTGTTCACAATTTCAAGGGTTATAATTCTTTTACACGGAACCCTAATTCTTTTGCCAAAATACAATCAGCCTACGTTACTCATAATAACATCAGCTATGCCAATGAAAGTCGCGTTAAAATTGGTTCAAACGTTTCGGAGATTAGCCGGAACAAACAGATAAACAGATAATATTTTTTTTCTTATAACTACCATTTATTTATTCTTTCATATGCGTTTAGTAAAAAGCTATTATTTTGACATTACAAACAGACATTTCAATTTTATTTATTTGTATAGAGTAATAGAGTAACTGTTTTTGGAACTAACAAGAGCAATTTTCGATACTGCTTCTTTAACAATAACTGGACTTTATCGTCTTTAGATTATTTTGAATAGTTAGTTTACTCTTAAGAAATAAACGAAAAAAATATTGAAAATAAGCTATTTAATTTTATGTCAATAAATAATAAGAAATAAATCTATTCATATAATAAAATTTTAACCAAGCCGAATCTGTACATTAAATATTTTTTGGAAAATCTTATTGAAATAGACATTATCATCGATACAGAGGCCGAATCTATAGTTTTAAGAATTATTGTCTGAAAAAACCACTAGACAGATTTTGATGAAATTTGGTATGGTGATAGCTGGTTATCCGGGTCAACATATAGGATACTTTTTACCGCGGGAAAATATCTCATCTCTGAGCTAAACGATAAAACGTAACCGACGAACCCGAACCCGAGCAGAGCGAGGTTGAGTCGCTAGTTTTTAATAAGTTACAAAATATAGAACAGTAACGTTACAAAAGTCACACATTATTACTGTATATTATATAAATATTGGTACTAAATAAATAAATACGTGTTAATATTTAATCACTGTTCAACACATATTTTGTTTAATATTACAAAACATTTATAAACGAGCATTAGCGTTATTATTTATTTTTTATAATACATATATCTAGATGAATTCTATTCATGTCTATATTTTCCTCAAATTTTCAATAATGCTTATGGTCGAAAGACGACACGTTCGGCTCAGTTTGTAGTAACACTACTTGCTATGCCAGCGGTCGCAGGTTTGAGTCTCGCTGTACTCCAGTCATGGGTGTTTATATTCATAATGTGAAATGGTAAAATTTAAAGTTATATACCTATGTGTAGTGTATTAACTACCTTTTTTTTAATGTTGGAAAAAATTTATACTTAATACGACCTGCAGACATACAGGTGGTCATGTGGGACTCACCGACTAGAAAAGACAGCACTACTCACTAAAACCCAACAAAACCTCCCCCGCCTTAATGAAGCGTCGCAGAATCGCTTACGCATTCAACCGCGACGCCCCGAAGGAAAGTCTGCCGTAGTAGACCACAACAACATGGGGTTACTACACGATTCACTCTGCTACCAGAGAAGTACCAGGAGCAACCCGCATGGTACACAGCCCGCCGAAGTGGGCCACCTCCCACCGCCCACGGAAGTGGACCACCTCCTTGTGCGTTTCTTCGGCTTCGCGCCCGGCTGAACTGCCAGACTCTAATGAGACCCCCCACCACCACCACCACTTGGTCGCACTTTGGGGGAGACGTATCAACTACCTGGTGTCCATAGCACAAGCCTCATACCTTACCATGAACCTAGATGGTGCTGTGTGTTAATGTACCAACATATTTATTTATTTATTATTGGAGCACATAGTGCGTCCAGTGCTTGAAATTCGGCTAGTAGGTAGTAAATTGGAGTAGTACTAACTACTAATGGGACCTAAATAGCCACGAATAGCAAAGAGTTACTATAAATTCTCCATCTAACCCACAAAAGAGAGAGAGTTAATCAGAGAATACAATGTTACTCACCACTACTTACTTTTGAAATATTTGGCCTACAATTTTAATGCCTCACAAATCTATTTATAGATTGTTTTATAAAATACGCTTATGCACTTAGCGGGTTTCAAACAGGTATTAGGTTTATTCAGGTAATCTGGGTTTGTTTTGATAAACCTATTACGAGACACGACACTTGTTACTATAATATAGTCTATCTAGATATATCTAAGTTAGTCGGACGAATATTGTAAATTCGTAAATCTGTATAGACAGTGGTACCCCAGTGGTCATTCGCTCGCTTGGGAAACCGACTGAAGCGGGTTCAAATCCCGGGTCTCGCACCTCTGATATTTTCATGTGCGAATCATTTTTAACATGATTACACGGTGAACGAAAACATCGTGAGGAAACCTGCAGGTCTGAAAGAACCTAGAAAGATTTCGAAAGACATGTGAAGCCCGCCAACCCGCACTTGGCCAGCGTGGTGGACTATGGCCTGATCCCCCTCGTATTGAAGGGAAGCTTGTGCCCAGCAGTGGGACGTTAAAAAGGGCTGAATACAAATCTGTATATGTGTATGTTTGTTACTTCTTCATGGAAAAAACGGCTAGATGGATATGGAAAAAAAATAGTATAGGTACAGGTAGACTATAGCCTATTTTTAACGTGGGCATTTTCATTTACGCATACGATCGTATGTATGTAGTTATGTAGGACTCGCTGGCTAAAAAACCAGAACTATGCGCGCGCACATCGACAGCCAAAAAGCGACATGAGAAGTTAGTTGATAACTGTTTGTCGCCATGGTAACCGTTGTTATTGTCTGACAATTGATATATAATATGATATTCTTTCCTTAAATGTGCTATAAATATATGATTGTAATATGCCTAATATGCTTTATTTAAATATTTTATTAATTTATCATCCCTTTTACAAAAGGAGAGTTGTGACATACGGGATGAAATCTTTAGCTACTTTTGTTCACACACACGTTTTTTTTTTTATTTTTTTTCTAGCAGAGAGATTCTAAATAAAGCAAGGAACCTACGACCAGCTTCCTATTGGCTATAATTAGGGAATATCTGTTAAATGTATTGTATGTAATTAATAATATTTATTTTAAATTTATAAATTAGAAAATTAGAAAAAAATGAGATTTTTATTAAAAATTCCGAAATTCATAAACGACCCCAGGGGAATTCAAATAGACTATTTTAGTTTGTAGGGTTAAACTTTTTCCATTACCCTAGCTGTATTAGAACTTCTATCTCATTTCAAGTTACATAACGAAATAAGCCTTGTTTTATTTACTTTTAATGAAAAAAAAATGAAATAGATGCTCTAAAATTTATAATTGAATCATTCAATATTATATCTTTAATTAAATATTGTTAGTAAATCACATCAAACATCTAAACACTGTAGCTTTTTAACTAAACCTGAAACTTAGATAAGATGACTGCATATAATTGCTTTATCAAGTAAAATAACTAGACATATAATAGATATAGGATATCTAAGATTCGTATTACATAGTCAGAATATCTGTTTTTTAGGGTTCCGTAACCGAAGGGTGCCAACGGAACCCTATTACTAAGCCTCCGCTGTCCGTCCATCCGTTAGAGGGCTGTTATCTCATGAATCGTAATAGGTAGAGTTGAAATTTTCAAAGATTTCTGTTGCTAAATAATAAAAAATAAATAAAAATACAAGAAACATTTTTAACGTTCGTAACGATTGTAATCGTTTATCGAAGCTAATACTAATTTATATTACATAGAGTGAAAGTCATATTAATAAATAACGTACGATAATTGGGAACCCTTCGTGAGCGAATTCGACTCCCACTAGTTAATTTTCTACTAGCGATTAAGAGGGCAGGATAGGTCGGGCTTTCCTAGGTATCTAACAATATCCTATATATAAGCCTAAGTAGTAGTGTATCTGTGTACTAAATTTTATCAAAATTTGTCCAACCGTTGCATGAAGGAGTAATACGTATACGTACACCGACAAAGTTTCCCATTTATAATAAACTAGCGACTGACTCTCGCTTCGCTCGGGTTTGTCTCTCGGTTGATTCCCCATACAAAATTTCATCCACATTTTGATCCCCTTAAGGGATGATTTCTGAAATAAAAACTATCCTATATCCATCCCAGGGTCTTAAACTATCTTCTTAACAAATTTCATCTAAATCGGTCCAGTAGTTTTTGAGTTTATTCGTTACAAACATACAAAAATACAAATCTTTCCTCTTTATAATAGTATTTGTAGATGTAGAAGTGTAGATTATCAGATTAGCAATATTGACTACATATTATATCTACAAAACTCGAAACAAAAAAAAAAGTCCATCGAGCGGTGAATTTATATAACATTAAACATCAAAGGGCTAATCTTACCCTATAATAGGTATAAAGGTTGTCGCTAAGTAGTTCTTTCTTTACTAATTAAAATGTACTACAAAAATAAATTAAAATTTTCTCAAATTCTGTTCCAAGAGTCCTATATGAATATAGAGTTCATCCATACGTATAATAAAATTCTGAGTCGAATCTGTAGATACTCGTACATTAAATATTTTTAGAAAATCTCATAAAAACAGTCATTTTTATCGTTACAGAGGCCTAATCTATTTTTTGTAAATTTTTGTCTGTCTGTCTGGGAACGCATCACGAGAAAACCACTGGAAAGGTTTTGATAAAATTTGGTATGATGATAGCTGGTTATCTCTGAGAAATCTATACTAAACAACAAATGGCAGCGAATCGCTTGACACCACATTCATCGAAATCGAAGGAGTAGTTTAGGTGCCAATGAAACATACGCAAATACAAACATATATAGACTGCTAAAACATGACCCTTCCTTTTGGCAGTAGTCGGGTAATAAAGCATAAAACTTATGTACGACGTAATACCTCACGTATATACACATAACTCTACCCCATAAAGCGCCGCACGTCCCATTTTGATAGCGCGGACGATCTCGAGAGCATTATGCTGTAAATTCCAACATTAATCGATTTTTCAACCACCGTAGAATCCTGGATGAAGTTTACAAGCGATTTCTTGATTTTCAGTGATTTAGTTTGATGCCATGCATTTCTCTTCTTATTTTTAATTATCTTACTAAAATATTTGATTAGGTATGTATAGTAAATGACAACTACCAATCAGTTATTTTTTACTTTTTAATGCTTTTGTTTGAAGTTGGTTTTTAATTTTTTGTTAAAAAGTTTTTGTTTAGTAATATTTTTACTTTTAACGAAAAGCATACATTAAATTGACTTCAAAATCATTTTAAAAATAACTAATTAGGCTACCCTTAGGGTTTAGGTTTCAACCTTCAACATTTGAGGTGATGAAAACATTTGATTCGAAGCTGTCATTCAATCACAGCTTATTTCCCTAAAAAAGGTAATCATCTTAAAAATATATTTTTTTTGTCAGGACATTAACACACATCACCATCTAGTTCCATGGTAAGCTACGAGGCTTGTGTTATGGATACCAGATAGTTGATACATTATACATACATAACTTTAAATATATACATATCGCAGCGGCATTAATTTTCTCTATTATTTTCCATTATTTTATCTTGACTTACACAGTGGGCGTTATATGGAAATGTTGGTTCAAATAAAAGTCGTTGCAATCAAAGTAGTATTTCAAATTAACAATAATCACTTTGTACATAGTTACACAGCACTTCACAACACCACCATATAGCAAGCACTCCACTTCACTATTACCACGTATAGACAATACGGAACGCAAGACAGTTTCTACTAGTGTTCACTATGCGACCGATCAAGCGTAACTCGGCCGAGCCCGGTCGAGTGTCACGACGTAGACTCTGTCGAGCCCAAAAAGATGGCGCTCGCGTTCCGATTAGTTGTGATTATGACTCGTCTCCGACACGGCCATCCTGCACACCCTCGTGTGTTAGCCCGTAGCCGCGTGTTAGCCTGCAACCAAATAATCAACGAAAATACTTGCTCGACTCGGTCAATCCTGACCAGATAAAACTTAACTTTGAATCTGAATCATCCTTATTCTAACGAAAAGCTTTAACGCTAACACCTTTGTTTTTTTTTTTTAACTGCAAGTCACTATTTATCCCTAATATAACTAATAACGTCAGTCATCCAGGGCCATGTACCAAAATCATTCAACACTTCAGCAATCAAACTAATTTTCACATTTACTAGCACCTCTGTAAATCACTCTTAGGCCACGGCTTTACAAGCCAACCAGCAATCACAATTGCTCCACAATTCAGGTGCATCCACAACGGGATCACCGTATGTATCATCCTCTCGATGACTACACACTATGGTCATAACAGACCCCGACCTCCGCCAGAACTAAACGCACATCACACACCCACGGTCTATATAGTTTGAGCTTCCTCAAAAGACCTGCCTGGAGAACCGTGCCCGGCAGTGGGACGTTGAAAATGGCTGAGACACATGTATGTAATGTTCAATTTAAAAAAAATGTAATTGGATTGGATACTTATTATTATTTCTTACTTTATAGTGCTTTGTAGTGGGATTAAAACTTTAGCCTTTTTAACTAACACCCTAAGCGAATAAAGACCATAATTCATTTAAAAACTAATTTAGTCGCTTATATATGTGATTTAATTTTCCAACTTAAAACTAAGAAAATCCCGAGTTCCATGGAAGCTAATTTCCCGGGCCGATAGGTAATTTGGTCGGGGTAAACGAATTATTTTCGCTTATTCGCCACCAGACTGAACAGTAGAATATAATAAGAGGCATGTGTGTGTTGAAACAAATTTGTACAAAGTTCAAAAGTTGTTGATGTTATATTGCAGACTTGCGACGTGTGCGTAAATGCATTTCCCAACGTTAAAAAAAAATAATTAAAAAAAGTTCGCCTCTAGAAAAACAAAAACAAATCTATCTTCCGGGAACCGTACATTTTTCCGGGATAAAAAGTAGCCTTTGTGTTATTCTGCTGTATGAGCTAGATATTTTTGTAAAGTTGCATTAAAATCCATTCAGTAGTTTTTGCGTGCAAGAATAACAAACATCCATACATCCTCACAAATTTTCGCATTTATAATATTAAATATAGATTTTGTTACGATGGGATGGCTAAAGCAACATTTCGATATTAAATAATTATTAATTAAACATGATTTCCGTTGCGCCATTGGTAGGTTGAATTTAGCAGTTAATTGACGTTTTATATTTATTAATTTAATTATATAATTTTTGTTCTTGCACCGATATATATCAATATATATATATATATATATATATATATATATATATATATATATATATACATATATAGTTTACTTAGCAGGCAGTATCAAACAAGAGGAAAAAGTAAAAAAATGTAAAGAATTGTTTAGTCTCCCCAATTTCTAGTGGCATCAAATCAAAATACTTTTATTATCACTGATAACACTTCTATACATAAACAGGTGTTCTCAGAACACATAGATATGCCTATTCCGTAAGGTCGGGTCACGTACCACCACATTGCTACTTTATTCAAATACTAAAATGGTTTTAACATTTCATAAGCTTTTTTCATATAAAAACATCCATAAAAATAATCGTGTGAATTTGAAAAAGCACATTCATATCTTCAACATAACGTATTTTGCCATATATTATACTGTAAAAACAAAGTATAGTTGAACAATTCTAATTTTTGGAATATCGACGCTTAAGAACCAAGACCATCTATCTACACTTTTGGCGATTTTTACTTTTTAATGCAGTTCTTTTTACAATAAATTTACGCTTCGTTTTCTTTAATCAGCTACCTCAAATTCGCAATCAATAAGGAGTTATGAGAAAATACCAATACCACCTAAATTACGTTACGAAAAAAAAATTATGGAAATATCACCTATCTACACAGTACGCGTGCTTACTCGCCCGTTGCGAGTTGCAAAGAACCGTTATGTGTTCGAATGCGTGGTAACGCTTTTAGAAAGAGAGGGGTTGCGAATCTTGGCGGGCGGGGGTGATGTTGCGGGGCGGTTTGTTGACACTTCTAATAGTTAGCTCAAAGCAGGTTGTGACATGCGTTAAATGTGGTGTTTTTTATTGTGTGACGTTGTAATTAGTGGCTAATTTGGTGAAATTCAAAGGAAAATTTACGTGAAAAGTAAGTAACAACATTGTTTATTTTAATTTTATTAGTATTTACCAAGAATGATGCAATAAAAAAGTTTCGACATCATTTGTATCCGTTTTAAGTGAGAAATATTATACATTTTGTGGCGGCATGTCTTAATTTTTACATTATTCTTACTACTTTATTCTAATTGTATTAATTTTTAACGAGTTAAGTATTTTAACTAACCTACCTACTCATTGAAATATAATAAATGTAAGATAGGCGTTATTGAAATCAAAATCGAATCTTGTTGATGTAGATAGGCGATATTGAAAGAAAAATTTGTTCGTGTCAACATAGTCTAACAGGTCTAAACCTGTTAGATAGTCAAAATTCTTAGTCTTTTTGCTATAAATACATTATTTAGTGGACTGTGTGCCTCGTTGCTGGCACACTGTCTACTAAATATTGTATATAACAAATCTAGTTATTAATCTGTTCAAGTAGTAAGCAATATAATTTTGTCTACAGTTAAAATGTCGAAAAGGTACCAAGGATGGAGAGCTCGTCGAATTTTAGCAGAAATAAAAGATAAAGATAATAGCGCTAGTAAGTTAAAAATATATTTATTTACTTTAGTCCTATTTTATTCACTCGATTTTTATTAGATAATTCTTACCTTAAGAGCCTACCTAGTAATTTCAGATGACGACTTTCGTGGTGCTGTGTGGGTAGATTGTGATAGAAATTTTGTTTTTCAGAAGAAGTTCCTCAACAAAGTTCAACACAGAAACCGTATGGCAGTATCCAGAAGTCTGAAAGTGATGAGAATTCCAAATCTGTTAATGGAACTATCTCAAGTAGCATGCATACTCACCTGCTGGAACTAATTGGAAATAACTCTAAGAACTGTATGATCTCGAATTGTTTCTTGAAGAAACACGTTTCTTTATCCGATTTAACTTCTGACACTCAAGAACAAAAAGCTTTTAACAGAACAAGAAGTCTATCAGCTCCGCCTTCTCTTCATTTTCATTTTGCTCCTGTTTCTAAAAGTCTTTCTGTTCATTCAGCTGTCCACTTTACTAATGAAGACAGCGATGCGACTTATTGTGAAAGTGAGTCTGAAAAAGACTCTTCAGACGATTTTGGAGATATGAATGAAGGACGAAAGCGGCGTCATATCCGAGACGAAAATTCTTGGAAGAAAAACAAAGCCAAGAAACTTCGCATGCTTGGTGAAGAATATGTTGGATACAGGAAACCTAAAGGATGCAAAGCGACACAAGATCAAGTTCGTTTAGCAAAAATTTTAGGACCACCATGTACGTCCAGTTTTTGTCAAAAGAGTAAGTTGAGAGGTTGCCAAAGGTTTGAAGAGGAGACTAGGAAATCCATACACGATAAATTCTGGAAAACGATGAACTGGGATCAACGTAGAGTTTATGTAGCTGGTCTTGTCACGCGCTCTGCTCGATCCCGCCATACAAAATCTGCTTTGGAAACTTCACGACGAGAAGGCACATTTAGCTATTATTTGCCGATAGAATCGGACGTGAAAGTCCAGGTTTGCAAAAGAATGTTTTTAAGTACGTTATCGCTTTGTTCTACTGCCGTGCAGTCTTGGGTAAAACAAGCAGAATTTGCAATGGTGCCCAATCAAAATTTTCGTAATTCTAGAGCAAGCAGCAATGTTGACAGGAAAACCATAACGTTGCGTAATTTTTTTGACAATCTTCCTAAATTACCATCTCATTATGCAAGAAAAGTAACGACAAAATTATATCTGGAACCCGTTTACCATTCAATTTCTCAATTATACAGAACGTACAATAAATTTTGTACAGAAAACGAAGAGCCTTCAGCCAGCAGATTTACATTTGACAAGGAATACAATAAAAAAACTTAGCGTTTTACGTATTAAAAAAAGACATGTGTGACACATGCGCAAGTCATAAAACTGGAAATTATGATGAACATGATTTCCAAATGCACATACTGAGAAAAAATCGAGCACGACAGGAAAAGGAGGCGGACAAAAAACTTGCTATTTCTGGAAAATTCATACTGCTCACCATGGACTTGGAAGCAGTTAAAGTTTGTCCATATTTAACGGCAAGTGCTCTTTATTTTAAAACGAAATTGACCTGCCATAACTTTACCATCTTCAACCTAGCTACAAGGCACTGCAAATGTTACTGGTTCACCGAAACAGCAGGCGATTTAACGGCTAGCACATTTGTTTCATTTGTAATCGATTATTTGGAAGTTCATTGTCTGCCCAAACAGTTACCCATTGTGATATATTCAGATGGTTGCACATACCAGAATCGGAACACTGTGCTTTCCAATGGTCTTCTAAATTTTTGCATCAAGCACAATGTCACCATAACCCATAAGTACTTAGAACCGGGTCACACACAAATGGAGTGTGACTCGGTTCACAGTGCCATCGAGCGAAAGCTCAAAAACAGGGAGATTCATCTTCCGAGTGATTATGTGTCTGTTACCAAAGAAGCTCGCACTAAAGAGCCCTATGAGGTAGTTGAAGTTGACTACAACTTCTTTAAAAATTATGCTGAGTCTTCTACTTTTCAATATAAAAGTATTCGACCAGGACGTAAAGCTGGCGATTCTGTTGTCACAGACCTGCGTGCAATGAAATACACACCAAATGGTGACATCCTGATAAAACTTGATTTTGATGAAGATTGGAGGGCTTTGCCTCAAAGAAAGTGCAACATTAACACTCCTGTGGTTTACTCGCAATTACATGAAAGTCCCCTACCAATTTCGTCAACCAAATATAACCATCTTCAGCAATTAAAAGATGTTCTACCAAAAGATTGTCATCCGTTTTATGATGCGTTGCCGCATGTTTAAATTTTTAATAAATAAAAATGTTTCATGACTAAAATTGTATAATTATAAGTTTGTTGTCTAAACAACTATCTTAAGCATTAAAAGATGTTCTACGAGTACATAGTCATCCGTTTCATAATAAAACTGTTTTTCTGTGTAGAATATGATAAATATAAAAGGTTGTCGTTTCAATTAAAGTGTTTAATACTTAATGTTTAAATTTGTTTCACTTGCCAATACCACCTATCTTACAGTGAAATTCACAAACATTTGCAAATATTTTAACTAATACCAGCTATCTACAGTAATTTCGAAACTAATAAAGCTTTCTTGAAATACATGTAAACATCTTATTTCCCACGCCTGTCTAGTAAATGTTCAAACTTAAAAATAATGAAATTGTTTTTAAAAAAAAAATCAAACGTTTTTTTCGTCTCCTGTAAAGTCAACTTTTTGTAGATAGATGGTCTTGGTTCTTAAGCGTCGATATGTGTTATAATTTTCTGTTGAAGAAAGGGCCTTGCTAATAATGCCGGAGGTCGTCAGTTCATTTAGTAATAAATGTAGGTACTATCCAAAAAATTGACGCAAAAACGAAAAGGAAGTTTTTCCTTTTATTTATTTACTTACTTTATAACGCGACACATTAAAGAAAATCCTAGTTAATTCCGAGACGCATTTAGACCCTAAAAAATAACACTTCTCCAAAATAATAAGAGATTGATTGAGACAAACGTTTTAAATAACTAAAAGATACCTTTGAAAGACATAATGTGTGTCACATATATAAAATGAATATTAAGAAATTCAATACGAATTTTCTCTATTTATTTTACTCAGGCGAAATTGAATGTGACAGCTGCTTTAAAATCACAATACAGCAATCTATGGCTAGATTCAGAATAAAATCCCGAATCTCATATCGCGGGACGTCGTTGGATCATCTGGGTTTTTATGGGCGTCCACGTATAGGAAAAATCCAGAAATATTTCCGTATAATCTGAAATTACGACCAATAACTGATGAATTAAACGAATCCGATCAACGCAACGTTTCGTAGCGAGATTTTAGCTTTGTTCGCTCTTTGTCTATAACTGAATATATATATATATATATATATATATATATATATATATATATATATATATATATATATATATATATATATATATATATATAAGTAAACTTTTAATTCCACAAACCTTTGTTGTTTAGTCACCTCGATTAAAGGGTATGTATTCAGCCCTTTATGACATCCCACAGCTGGGCATGGGCCTTTCTTAAGATTCAGAAAATATCAGGTTTTGAACCCGTTTCACTCAGTTTCCCAAACGAGCGCGGTACTACTGGGTTAAAAATTTAAATCGTTAAATGCTTATACCTACTATAAATGTAACATTATTTAGTTTTTTTTTTAATTCTTAATGCTCCATTTTTAACATGAATTTTCACATTTTCACCAATTAACGTATTTGATTAATGAATTAGAATAATTAAACATAATTATCTTATTTCTAGTCTAAATAATAATATTTATACGATGCTTAACTGTTAGACGTCTTGACGTGTCTCAGTGCTTTAATCTCGAAAGGCTTGATTAATGTACGGCAAATACTAAACAAAGCAATTTGTAGTAAGATTTTATCTAAACTTATGTGTTGTGGCTTTTGTAGATACATTTACAGACCATAAGTCTGTCATAGTTTATTCATATATTACATAGAAAAGTATTTTAGTACATACGAGTATACTAGCTATTATTTTCCGAAAAGTTGCTATTTTATATTAGAGAAGCGATTATTCGTTAACGTTTTCATTTACTAAAACCCACGATTAGTAATTCTTGTGTAATAGGTTGCGAAAGTCGATTGTAAGCTTATATCGATTAATTAATCTTGGGGATATTTGGTAAGGATGGCACAAAAAGGAGATTTCTTATATATAAGGGGAAAAAAAAATTGGCCGTCACGGTACCGACAGATGTGAAACATCTATTAAAGAAGCGATAAGATGTTAATATTAGAATTCATTATAATTAATAAAAACCTATATCGAAATATGGAGTACAAATTCGTTAATAAAATCAATTTACTTTTCTTATTATTTTAATTATAATAATGGTACAAGTACCTACTAAAGTAGACGCGCCGATGAGTGACATTTTGGTCCCACTATTTTTTTATCAAGTTTTAATTAAATCATTCTATCAATCAATCAAACACGTTCATAAATCCATACTTTCATACTTAATATTATAAATGTAAAATTAACTCTGTATGTTCCCTTAAGCCCCTGAACGGATGTCGATAAAATTTGGCAAAGACATAGGCTATCTTTGATCCACTCTAGTTATCACGCGAGCGAAGCTGCGGGCAAAAACTGTCAATATTTTTTTGGTTAAAAATATATATTAACTAGCATTGCCCGCGGCTCCGCCCGCGTTCAGTTTACCAAAAACCAAACTTTTAGGTTTTACATATTAGTATACTCTTACATTGTAGTTTTTAGATTTTTTCTCAGAAATGAAATATTTTCCTGCGGTAAAAAGTATCCTATAACCACCAGCTATTACCATACCAAATTTCATCAAAATCCCTCCAGTGGTTTTTCCGTGATGCGGTCACAGACAGACAAAATTTCTAAAAACTATAGATTTGGCCTCTATATCGATAATAATGTCTATTTCAATAATATTTTCCAAAAAATATTAAATGTACAGATTCGGCTTAGTTACAGTTTTATTATATGTATACATCAAATTCTTTTTCCTTGCGTAACAAAACTATCGACAACGGTAATTTTTTGACCGTGGCACCGTATAGTGACTGAACGGCAACGACATGTAGGAGGAAAAAGTATTTTCTCCGCAAAGGGTATATCGAAATACTATGTATATATATATATATATATATATATATATATATATATATATATATATATATATATATATATATATATATCAATTGGACTTCAGAATGCTCCAAAGGCTCAACATCATATTTGCCCAAAATTATCTTTGGAACAAAAAACAATATCGTGAGGTTTTAATATTTTATAATATTGACTAGACAGATCTCAAATACAAGGTGCGCTCTTAGAAAAACCATAAGATGCATTCACTGACAGCAACGGGCAGCAGCAGCAATCAACTGCGAGGAGTGATGTTCATTTGTTTCTCTTTAACGCCACTCCACCCCCCAGAGTGCACTGTTCATTGGCATATCCTAAAAAACAATGTTGAGACAAAAATCCCTGTGGAACTGCTAGGTAGAACACTTGTTATTAAAAGATTAAAAATATTTTGTTTGCTAAATACACGAATTAATTATTAAGTATACTTTAAAAAGCTTTATCGACCTAAATTAAAAAAGAAAATATTGTTCAAGTTGAGGGTAGAAAGGAATGCAGCGGTATATTTTATAGCGATCAAATAATTATAAATTTAAAATTTAAAAAACCCCTACGCAAATTAATTTTCATTTAACAATTACACTGGCACGCATGAAGCACTTAATCGAGTAATCATACGCCAAAATGCCTTACATCATTTTGGAAAAGAGCTGATACTCTCACACTGCTGGACCGATATTAACCAAAAATAACTAAGAACTACCGCAAGGAAGCGGGCTTTCAAATGAAAAAAACCGCATCGAAATCGGTCCATCCGTTTGAGAGCTACGATGCCACAAAAAGACACACACAGAGAGAGACAGACATTGACATCAAACTTATAACACCCCACTTTTTGCGTCGGGGGTTAACAACTAGTAGACTTTTGCATGGGATTGTGTATCTAGTACTTTTTATCGATGCCGAAACCCGCTCATGAGCCTTTTCGCGATAGTGAGACCACTCAGCACCTTTCACAGACCACGCTGATTTTTCAACCGAGATCATTTAAATAGGGTGAGAGCTAGTGGGCGGCGAGTCAATGTCCGTCAAATATTCAATGTGAGACAGCGGACGTCCAATAATTTTAATCAATAATCCTTTATTTAAACCAAACAAACTATACCAGAACGTTATTTAATTATTTTCATTTTATTAAATAGCTTTTTAGTCAAAATTCATCTTAGAGCAATTCTTTTTGGCGTTCCGTAGCCGTCCCTTAGTGCCCTCATTAATATTTGGCAATATAATTGACATATTGTTATTTAGAGATTGTGATTTAGTTTTATTACAAAAAGAACCCTAAATATATTTTTTTATAGGTGAATCGCTTCTTATTAAAAACTAAATATTTAAGAGATACTCATAACCAGTATCAATAGCTTCAAGTATTTTTGTTTGAGTATTTATTTAACCACCTCTCGAGAACAGCTAGGCAGATGGTATTGGTTTTTACATGTATGTACATATTTGGTACACGTTTGGCTCAGTTTGTAGTGACCCTACTTGCAGTGCGGACGCGGGTTTGAGCCCGGTTGGGTGCACTGGTTGATGAGCACGAATGTTTGTACTCCAGTCATGGGTGTTAATATTTATAATATGTAAGTATTTAAAGTTATATATGTGTAGTATATCATCTATCTGGTATCCATAACACAAGCCTCGTAGCTTATATTTATTTATTAGTCTGAATTAACAACATATCTAGTTATTTTAAATCGTTCGAATAACTCTGATATATCAAAGATAAAAGATTCGTCTCAAAAATCCATCCATCTGAAAGCACATATTACTAATCAGAGCTCCTATTTATTAGTTGCAGACTAAATATCACAACATAAAATCTCAGGCAAAAAAATATTATTAAATTTTCTATATATACTAATACTATAAAATTTCTAAACTATCTTATATTAATTATATAAAATCCTTTGTATATATGTTTGAACGGATCTAACTAAAAATCTATGCAACAGATTTCAATTAAACTTTTTTAAATATTCCTTACGATTCTAGGTATTATGATTAGAGATTTTACAAATAAAATTTGGAGTGGGAGCAGGCATAGCCTTGTTTTTATTATTTTTGACTATTTTTTTAACTAACTCTAGCTGTATATATATTAGGTATATAAAACCGATGTGTGTATATGTGTTCCATATAGACCCTAAAGCGGCTGGAGCGATTTTGATGAAATTTACAGGCAATCTTCAGATTAGATCAACGCATGATCCTATAAAGTTTGGTAGCGAAATAATAATATTAAATTCCTATTACACCTACTTCGAAAAACGTTAAAAGCCTCACAAATACAAGTAACATATCTCAGAAAATAAGCCAACTAATGCCGGTCCAATGATTTAAAAGTTTGAAACTGCAACCGAAAACCGATCAAGCGACTCCGGCTAAGCTCAGACGTAGCTTCTCAAAGATAAAAGCAACTAACAGGCAATTTAAGTTTTTCAACAACTCTCTCTGCGATTCAGAAATGTGTGGTTTGAAACGTTCCAACAAGTACTAACGTTGTCTTTCTATTATATTTAGGAGTCTATTAGGAGTAATCTGCATTTATAGTGCTTTTTTTATACAAAAATAGATTTTACATGAAGTTATAAACTAGTTTTAAGTTGATAAATTGCCTTGCTATGAATATTACGCAACTTTACTGTTATAATGCGTTGTTATATTTATTACCAGTGAACAAATTCCCTACCGGCAAATCACAGAACTTACTTTCACCGATAAACTATATACTATTTTACTACTAATGACTCACCCTCGCTTCGCTCGGGTTCGTCCCTAGGTGATATATTTTGATTATTATAACTGTAAATACATATATAATAAAAGCTGAATGCTTGCTTTCTGTTGTTTGTAATATCTCTACAAGTACGAGTCCGATTTGAAAATTTTGCGTTCAGGATAATCTGAATTAATAAGTTCTAAAAATTTATTAGACTGTAAAATAAATGTATCAAATTAGCAGAACACGCGGCTCCGCTCGCGCTAAAATTACAAAAAAACTTTAAAATGGTAGGTTTCATACAAGCTTACATCCGCTATTTTACCCCCTTATGGGATGAATTTTGAAAAATGCTAAAATACATATTTAATTAATTGTATTGAAGAGCATTTATACCAAGTTTAAGGTAATTCTGATCATAAATATTTTTTTGGATAGTAACATAACGTGTTTTCTCATGGGAAAGAAATAATCTCCACAGAAAAAAATTACGCCAATCCACAAAGCCGATTCGACGTGAAAGAAAGACAAACAAACAAACACACTTTCACATTTATAATATAAGTATGAAAATCTACCTACAATAGAGGAAAAAATAAAATATCTAGAATTTTTCAAGCAAAATTAGTACGTTCGAAAATATAAGTTTGCACGCTGTTCAACATTTAATATTTTACACTCTAAGAATAACCTAACTTACTCGTATATTTAGTTTCTAATTAACTTCAGATTTTATGTAGCTTCATACTCATTGGAAAAGTTACGTAAAAAATAAAATTGTTTTTACAACTTATGATATTATTGTGCTTTTATTTTTAATTTTTTTCATATGTTCTAGGAAAGTAAGTGAACATGTGAACTAAATGCTTAAATAACAAAAAAATAAAAACCGACTTCAAACAAAAGCACTAAAAAGTAACAAATAACTGATTGGTAGTTTTCATTTACTATACATACCTAATCAAATATTTTCGAAGTCGGTGTGCTTTGCTTTGTATGGGCTGGCACCGATTTCGAAAATATTTGATTAGGTATGTATTTAATAGGTAGGCTTTAATTACTTAGCCAAAGCACACCGACTTCGAAAATATTTGATTAGGTATGTATAGTAAATGAAAACTACCAATCAGTTATTTTTCACTTTTTAGTGCTTTTGTTTGAAGTCGGTTTTTATTTTTTTGTTAAAAAGTTTTTATTTTTCCCTTTTTAGTGTAGACAGTAGTAGCAAAGTAAGAATTCTAACGTGTTAGGCTTGTCAAATCAAACAAAATAAGCCCAAACTCAAAGTATCTACTATTAGCCGTTGAAGAGTTCCACCTATCCACCTTCTGGCCTTACCATCAGATCAGGTCAACAATACCGAACCACTGTACTATCAAAGGAAATAGAAACACTTGCAAAATTTCAAGTCAATATGACAATTAGAAGTAGGTTTAATTCATCATTAGCTATTTTTCCACCCTTAGGGGTGGTATTTTTTTTGAAATTTAAATGGGACCAATCTGGAAGTATACACTTTCTAACAACACAAAAATTGTCCAAATCGGTCAATAAATGACGGAGTTCTGAGGTACCAACCATAAAAAAAAAAATAAAAAAAAAATAAAAAAACATACAGTCGAATTGAGAACCTCCTCCTTTTTGAAGTCGGTTGATAATAAAATATACCGAGATGATCTAGTGGCTATTATACAAGGCTGCGACGACAGATGATCCAGAATTCTTAGGTTCGAGTCACAGTTCGGAAGGACTAAGCAAAGTTATTGATTTTTGTCAAGAAATCTTAATAACGAACTGGTGGTAAAAAGTTGGCTGATCACTCCCGTGCCTTACACCTATACGAGTACATATAATAAAATTCTATTCTAAGCCGAATCTGTGCATTAAATATTTTTTGGAAAATCTTATTAAAATAGACATTATTTTCGATACAGAGGCCGAATCAATACTTTTTAGAATTTTCGTCTGTCTGTTACCGCATCACTAAAAAACCAATGGAGGGATATTGATAAAATTTGGTATGGTGATAGCTGGTTATCCGGGTCAATAGGATATATAGGATTACTTTTTTTACTTTTAGAATATATAGGATACTTTTTACCGCAGAAAAATGTCTCATTTCTGAGAAAAAATACAAAAACTGCAATGTAAGAGTATACTAATATGTAAAACCTAAGAATTTGGTTTTTGGTCACCTGAATGCGGGCGAAGCCGCGGGCAATGCTAGTAAATAATAAATCTACACCTGATCTCTAACTGATCGTGTTGTGTTGTTCTGCTATCGGATTTTTAAATGATTTCAAAATTCAGCATAGTTAGCATCTAAATTTGTATTATTCTGTAGAATAAAACTTAACAAACAAAAGGAAAACAAATAGCTTGCAAGTATAGTACAGGGCTTGCAGGCAGACTGGCTGTTTATCCGTGAGTGCAGAGCACACAAGCATTTCTTAAACTGGGTTAATTCAACGCGCTGTTTAATTAATACTTACTACAGACGAGAAATTTATATCGTCTCATGACTGAAACTAGTTTGAATTGATTTTATAAAGAAAAAGCCATAATGTAATCTATATAATTGTGTCATGTTCATCTGTTCGTACGTTTGTGTTTGACAACAATTTTGCAAGGAGATTATCTATATCTATACATATGATAAAATTCAAATTGAGTCGAATCTGTACATTAAATATTTTTTTGGAAAATCTTATTGAAATTGTCATACAGAGGCCGAATCAATAGTTCTTAGAATTCTTGTCTGGCTGTCTGTGTCTGCATCATGGAAACACTACTGGAGGCATTTTCATTCAATTTGGTATGATGATAGCTGATTATCCGGGTCAACATATGGATATTTTTTACAGCGGGAAAATATTTCATCCCTGAGAAACGTATACTAAATGGTGAAACATAAATAGGGACGAACCCGAGCGGAGCGAGGGTGAGTCGCTAGTTGGTAATATAGAGCTAATCTTTAAGTATCTCGTGTACACTGTAAGACAATTAACAGTCGTAAAATGTAAATTTGAAACAAAAAATAATGGGATAGCAATCCATATATATAAGGGATGAAAAAAAAACAGAAGGTTATGCCCTTAGATAGAGCTTGAAAATGACAAAAAATACAGCATAACCCGAATCTTAGAAAAGTAAATTGTAACGATAAGACCTTCTTCATATAAAAAAATAAATATTCTTCTAGTACTTAAAATTTGACCATAATAAGTTTTGATTTGAGGAAAAGATATATGAATAGAACAGTTTCCAATTTTTTTTTATTGATAACTGCAAAACCCGTCAATAGCTACTAAGCTATACTGTTTAGTCTTTGCCTATTTATATAAAGACTAGCGACTCACCCTCGCTTCGCTCGGGTTCGTCCCTAGGTTAATTCCCCAAACACATTTTCTTTCCCATTTTCACCCCCTTTTTTATTCCCCCCCCCCCCCATTTTCACCCCCTTTTTTATATTTAAACTATGTCCTTCCCAGGGTCTCAAACTATCTTCTTACCAATTTCATCTAAATCAGTTCAGTAGACCAGAGATTACCCCCAACAACGTCACAATCTCACAAACTTACAATTCACAAACTCACAAACTTTACGTCTTTATAATATTAGTATAGATTACAAGATAACTCCGCTAATGGAGAACTGAATGAGAAAATTCTATCACTAAGGGTGAAATAATTACTTTTAAAGTGATTTTTAAATATATATGTGATTACTATTATTACATATGTGATTTTGAGTTCTTGTTACTTATTCAAGCTGTAATAGCTTAATCGATTTGATATAATATCTTAAGCTAACAAATAGGCTACTTTAATTGACACGAATAAGTGCGATACAATGCGATCCGTTAAGATGTGGGAGGTTTCGTTGGGTTTTAGTGGGCCTATTGGCTATTCTAGCAAGTGAGTCCCACGTAACCACCTGTATACTTAGTGTGCAAGTGGTAAATGTATTTCTCAACTTAAAAAACATGGACACGTGGAGAGCAAACGAATTTTTTTAACGAATGTTCAAAATTTGTTTTCTTGCATAAACATCAAAGAAGTAAAAATTTCCAATCAAAAATACATATATAAATCACACTATCATCCGCCTTTGATGTAGACAAACAAACACCACAAAGTTACAAAGTATACATCTATATAATCTATATAAATAAAATGAATTGCGAAATGTGTTGCTAAGCGCAAAACTGAAGAACAGCTGGACCAATTCGGCGAATTCTTTTTTTAAATATCCGTTGAAATCCGAGGAAGGTTCTTATAAAGAGAAAAATTGGAAAAATTTGACGAAAAAACGTAAAAATCACATTTTTCTTTTGTCTTACTACTAATTTATAATTATGAACGCAACCTTAAAATTAATATACACTACTTGAATTAATTTATAGATTTGACACTATCAAGTTTGATAGTTTTTCAGTTATTCTTGGTTGTTTTTAAATCTTCGCTTCTCAATCGACATACGAGATCCCCAATTTCATTGTTTTTTTTTATTTTTTGTGTTTTCCATTTATACTGATGCCGCCTATAAGACACGGACGGAGTAATTTGGGTCGAAGAACCCAAAATGTGTATGCGTACTAACCGTCAAAACGTACCTAGGGATGAATCCGAGCGAAGCCAGGGTGAGTCGCTAGTTAATAATAATTATTTAACATGAAAAATCATGCAATTATGCTGATTGATCTCATTGACCATCTCAAAACATGAGAAATAATTGAAATGAAATTATTAATATCACAAAATGTACGTTGAATACCTATATGAGTCCATAATGGAAAGCATTTAAATTCGAACCGCAGTATTCGGTTTCATATTGGATTATATTAATAACCAGTTTATTTATACAATAAAATATATATTGAAAAATATTTTTGCAATGTACTCGATTAACTTAGAATTCTTTGGCAAACCAAAGAACTTATTTATTAGTAGTTCCAAAGAACTTATTTATTAGTAGTTCCAAAGAACTTATTTATTAGTAGTTGTTTTGTTATTTTTTAAGGTTTTGTTTCTATTGCAAAATTAGTTTCTTAGGCAATTCTTACACCTCAGAAAGAATTTTAACATCAATATCCATGTTTCTTGCATTTAGACGACGAAATCTCCAATTTCACATCATCCCCTGTTTTTCATCTCAAGTAGATGTATTGCGTAATCAGATACATATATTTAAGTTTTGAAGTGAAACTTTTTAGAATCGTTGTGATTTAAAACTCGATGGAACGGAAATGTAGCACTAAAAAGAGATAAATATATAGGATTAAGCCGACGAGAAAATGAGATAGAATACATTACCATGTTGCCATGGTAACCGTTGTTATTGTACGAGAAATATATAGTATTATATTCTTTCCGTATATGATATTCTATAAATATATGATTGATTTATTATAATTTAATTGTGATATTCGCCAAAGAAGTTTTACTATAACCGCGCGTAAAAGCTACACGCACCCATTTTTGTATTTAATTATATACCAGTGGATAGCTTGGGTGATAAGTCACAAGGCTCCACAGGTGTCACTACGAAAGAGATACATATTTAAATTTTTCCCTTCATATATAAGCAGTAGAGTTGCTGCCACTTCTTTACACTATCAGCTGAACGGATATATATGGTGTGTATGGCAATAGAACAGAGTTTTATCCTAGATTATAAGATAGGCTACTTTTTATCGATGTACCTGTCACGTGGGCAGCATGAAATGAAATTAAATCTATTTATTTAGAAACAATTCTTATACGTATACAGTAAAACAATGTCTACGATGGTACTGCAAAAGTATAAGCTGCGTTGTAGATATTAACGCCCGCCTCCGTGCTATATACTAAAACTATTTGTCAAAAGTTCTTCAGTCTCTTCATACGTAATGGATTTAAGCCATGCTAAGCATTCAGATTTATAACGATATATTTTACGATATATTTGTATAAGTGGGATATATTATCCACACTAATATTATAAATATGAAAGTGTTTGTTTGTTTATCTTTCTTTCACGTCTAAACGGAGAGACGGATTGACATGAATTTTTTGTGGAGATAATTGGAGGGCTGGAGAGTGACATAGGCTACTTTTGACCGCGGGAGATAATCTCATTCCCACGAAAACACGTTATAATACAACCCAAAAATTATTTCTGATCAGAATTACTTGAAACCTGGTATTAATGCTCTTTAATACAATGAAATAAAAACGTGTTTTAGCATTTTTCGAAATTCATCCCATATTTTTTTGAGTTTTTCTGTAGTTTTAGCGCGAGCGAAGCCGCGGGTTCTGCTAGTATTCAATAATTTATTGATTCTATTGTAAAGTAAACAGCTCAGTGGGTAGTGACGTTTTGAGACCGCGGTTCTAACAGAATTAATTTGATATAATATAGTATGGGATCTGTGTTTAGTACCTAATATAGGTAATAGAGTTATATGATAGTATATTTTAGATTAACTCAAATATTACCGTTTAACTTTTCATTCTTTATTTCATAGTTTTAAATAAAGTCGACTTTATACCAACCGTAAAAGTTTTAATTTGTCAGTATGGTTCTATGTATCGCGGTGACATATTTATAATTAGTTCGTATCGAGGCGTCTAATAGTATTTTAAATTCTGCAAATTAGAACGCAATACTTTAAAATGGTCTGTTTTTATAAAATTTAATTAAAAATCTACTTAATAAAAGTGTAATGTGAATATATGAAATCGGTCAGGAGGACCTGACTGTTCATCACTTCGCAGGTGATATAGTACACAAGTGTGTATACAGATAAAAGTGTACTCGCTATTTTTTCATAGTCAGAATCCGATGGAACAACAATTCGCCACGACTGTTGAGTGATCACGCACAGTACCGACAGCTGTACGTACTCTCCGGGGACCATTATCAGGAATCAAACCCAAGTCTACTACTACGCTTAACTAACGAAGCAGTTAATATATATACAAATATTGATACTATACAATCATATAAAATTTTTACACCTATACATATAATAAAACTGTAGAGCTTGAATGAATAAGAAAATAAGAAGAGAAATAAAACAAATCCAGATTTTTTTCAAATTGTTTGTTTCTCTGTCTGTTTGTCTGTTTGTTTGTTTATATGTTTGCCTGTTTGTCTGTTTGTACAGGCTAATCTCCGAAACTGATTGACCGATTTAAATGAAATTTTGCATGGTGGTACCTTATATCCCCGTTCAACATTTTAGATACGTTTCATCACGAAAAATTAAAAAAATCCTGTGGGATAGTTAAAAACTATAGTACTAATACAGCTTAGTACACAAAAATTGCTGATTGGATTTTAATGAAACTTAATAATAATAATAGTTCATACATCAGAATAACAAAAAGGCTAATTTTTATCCCGGAAATGTGTGGTTCCGGTAGGATAGATTTATTTTGTTTGTCCCATATAAAATCCGTGCAACATTTGATTGATCAACACAAATATTTCGGTCCTAACATTTTCACTTGAAACATCACATTTACAGTGCAGTTAGATTACCACCGTAATAGATTTATTCTTCCGTCATCTCCACTCCGATTACCTAATTTCATGCACATCTAAACCCGACACGACGTGATTAAATTTCGAGCTGAAATGCAATAAATTCCATATGCATGGAGACAGGCGACATGTAAAGTAAACGTCTGCACCTTCATTATTGCCTAATCTGGGATCGAGTGGAATATTCGCGGAGCTTTACTGGACTGTTTTTAGACTTGGCACAGGTAAGCTAAGGATCTGCTTCGAAATAATTAAATTTTAATGTTTAGTTTTGATTTCGAGATACTATATTATTTTTGGTCCATTATATTATGTTAAATATCTATGATATTACGTTATTACGAAGGTTTTATAGATAAAATAGAAGAACAATGATAGAAAAATCAGATAAGTGAAATGTTTTTTTTTTTGCAAGTAAAAAATATAACGAAATTTAATCTTTACCCAATTACACATACACTAGCGACTCACCCTCGCTCCTGGTTCGTCCCTGGTTACGTTTTAACGGTTAGTATAAATTTCTCAGAAATGAGATATTTTCTTGCAATAAAAGTACCCTATTGAGCCAGATAACCAGCTATCATCATACTAAATTTCATCAAAATTGTTCCAATAGTTTTCTCGTGATTCGGTTTCCCAGACATACAGACAGACAAAAATTCTGAAATTCAAAAAAATCTCTGTATCGATAGTAATGACTATATCAATAAAATTTTCCAAAAAATATTTAATGTACAGATTCGATTCAAAATTTTATTATAATACGTATAGATGATACAACTACAATTACAAGTCATGTTATCGTGGAATTTTGACAAGGATGCTACGAGTAGCATGTTGCTGTTGTATCGCAATGCCGGTTTAAGGGCGAAAAATGAGCTAGTCCCGTTGACAACCGGTAAAGACGATAAGACCCTTTACACGTATTATTACTTCTAATTATACAAATTAGCAAGTAAAAGGCAGTGGTAGCCCAGTGGTAGCGCGCTCGGTTGCCGAATGAAGCGGATTCAAATCCCGGGTCTCGCACCTCTGATATTTTCATGGGCGAATCATTTCTAAACATGATTACCACTTGCCTTACGGTGAAGGAAAACATCGTGAGGAAACCTGCATGTCTGAGAGAACCTAGCAAGTTTTCGAAAGACATGTGAAGTCCGCCAACCCGCACTTGGCCAGCGTGGTGGACTATGGCCTGATCCCTCTCATACTGAAGGGAGGCCCGTGTCCAGCAGTGGGACGTTAAAAAAAAGAGTTGAATACATACAAATTAGCAAAAATTTTTTACTACTAAAATGTTTAAGAGTTATTTCCTTATTCCGTCACATTATAAAGGAACCTACTATAAACTATGTGACCGATAACTCATCGCAATTTTATTTTAAACTAGCGACTCACCCTCGCTTCAATCGGGTGCGTCCCTAGATGATTCTTTAAATTGACATAACTAAAACAAATACTAATCATTAAGTGAGGCTTGCCACAACACATTAGAAAAACTGCAGACTAGCAACGCACAAACAAACAGACAGATAAAAATTCTAAAAATCATTGTTTTGGGTTCTATTGCGTTAATAAAGACCCCCAATAATAGTTTTTCTTAAATATCTTCCACGTACAGACAGCGACCTGTTACAACGTATATATATATATACGTATATAATTAGGGTGTGCCAAAAAATGACGATATTTATTTTCTTCGCTCTTACCCCAAAATATCTCAGAAAATGTACCAACAAAGCTCCTGTTAAAAGCGGAGCTCAAAATTCCAATTCTAAGAGGTTCTCCATCGAACTTTAAGTTTTCCCATACAAATTGTATGGAAAATATGATTTTTAACACTTTTTTGTCCTGCAAACTGTGACGAAAATATTTTTCAAAAAAATGAATGAATGGACCGTTTTTAGTATTAAATTTACTACAAAAAGTTCCATTGAGTCGAATTTCTATCTTCAATATTTGATTTGTTATATGGCTTTGAAGTTTAAATTTACGGTTTTTTGCATTTTTTAGCTAAACTGTAAGAATTAGAGAAAAATGTTAAATGGCAAATTTGTAGTACGTTTAAAATCCTATAAAAAATATTTGTCAACTTTTTCATATCATCAATAACAACAAAGTTACAGACTCATGAATATTTATTTTTAATGATATTTCATGTCCTTTATTAATATATTTTATAATATAGTTGAAAAATCATAAAATATGACTAAATAGGTCACTCTATTAACTATTGATAATACAAGATATCTGACCTATCCAATTTTGTTGCAAATTTTATGTAATTGCATTTTTAAATAATCATATATTTTACAATACCATATTAACTGAATATCAAAAAATGTTGAATATTAAAGAAATAACGTAGAAAGTTTTAGATTGAATGGCTGAACTACCGTTCGAAAGTTTGACAGGTTTACAAATTCTGAAATACCCCGGTTAAATCTAGTTGTCTCATATTAGCATATTCTTGCTTATTTCTATTAATATATTCCATATTAGACAGGTAATTTTAAGATTCTAACGTGTTTTTTTAAATGAATTGAACATATGTATGGAAATGTTTCAGTTTTTAGTATAATAAATGACTCTTATAAAAAGTTAATATATATCTTTTCGGATTTTTTAACGGATTTCCGGACAGTTCCGGATACTTTAGAGCAAACAAGAAATAAAATTTTTGCGTAAATCTTACAAAGTATTATATGCAGGTAATACTATAATATGATGAATCGGTATTTACAATAATACGAGTACTTTTATACCTATACAGATAAATAAAATTGAAGTGTCTGTTTGTAATGTCAAAGTAACAGCCTTTTACTCAATTGCATATAGATGTATACACTATACCCGGTACATATACCAAAACAACATTTTTTACAATTTTTCTGTCTGTTCCTGCTAATCTCTGAAATGGCTGGACCGATTTTGGCGGGACTTTCACTGGCAGATAGCTGATGTAATAAGGAGTAACTTAGGCAACTTTTTTTTAGAAAAAAAAAATAGGGTCTTTTTTTACCTTAATCTTAGCAGCGTAACGACTTGAAACTTTCTATATATAAAGTTTTTTTTATAATAATATTAGTACATACATCGAGCTGATCTTATGATTAAGGAACTTTTAAACGGCTAATTGTAAAGCGTTTTTTATTCATTTCATTTGTTCCGATGATGGTACCTCATAGTTACTTTAAATAATTGTTTTTAACTGTAATTATTATTAATCGATATATAGGCCAATTAGGCAAAATGAGCTTCTCTATTAATCAACATTAATAAGAAAATAGATCAAGGTTAAAGCAGCCATTCAAGCACAGTCTCGTAGCATATTAACTGTATAAAATATATCCAAAGCGTTATAAGTTTAATTAACTACTAAGGGCTTTCAAACAGCATAATGTATGTGAATGTGAATGTGAATATATATATATATATATATATATATATATATATATATATATATATATATATATATATATATATATATATATATATGGTCGAGAGAGGAGTCATGCGGTTAGTATGTTTTACTTTATTTAACCTATACTTTATCGAACAATATAAGAAGCAAAAGAGGTGTATAGAAATTCAGAGTGTACATATATAGAGAAATATGTTTAATTTTTATGTCTATAAAAAGCATAATTATAATTTAAATCAAATAGGTACTATTTATCTAGTATTAAGTATTAAATTACCGAAATAAACTCTCTTAGCCTTATACGTAATAGAAGCTGTTGAAGAGGTCTACTTACTCTTCATCTGCCTCCATCATGAGATGAGTTTAGATTTATGTTATGTAAGTGTCAGTGCTTTCAACAAGCTACGAGTATGTTAATATTTCAAGTCCCAATAGTAATTTTTGCCAAATATTAGGTATATTAAAATTGACGTGTTCGCGTAACGTGTACAAATAAATATTATAAATGTGAAAGTTTGTGAGTATGGATGTTTGTTACTCTTTCCCTTGGGAACCGTTAATTTATCTGGGATGAAAAGTAGTCTATGTGTTATTCCAGACTATAATTTATCTCTGTACCAAATTTCATCCAGATCCGTTCAGCCTTTTTGGCGTGATTGTGTAACAAACATCCAAACATCCATCTAAACTTTCTTTTCACGTTTATAATATTGGTAAGTTGTACTCATACCTACAAGTAAAACAAATGGAAACGTGTTAAAAATACATTTTTTCCATTAATAAATTCCAGTTTAATAAGATTTCTAATGAATATTAGTTTAAATTTTCTTTTTTATCGTACTATAACAATTTTATATGCACATTTTAGTTAGTGTCGACGGCCCTATAAAAGCACTATAATTTTAAGCCACTTGTGATATCGCTAAAGTTTGATTTAATATTACTTTGATAAGGATAATTTTAATGCTTCTGGCTTGTCGTAAAGTCTGTAGGGTGCTCTTTCACTGCTAACGTGATGTGTCTGAGAGCTTTCTGTTTTTGTTAGACTGTTAAAGTAGCTGATTATTAAGAAAGATAAACAGTAATAGCTCATATAATAAAAATGAAACATAATAAAAACATTCATACTTATTAATATTATTATAAGCGCGAAAGTTAACTCTGTCTGTCTCTCTGTAATATTTTTACGCCTAAGCCGCTTTTTTATGGTATTTAGTGACAAACGAGCAGACAGCACATCTGATGAAAAGCGGTACCTGTCATCCATAACACCTACGGTTCATGCACTTAGGTTTTATGTTACAAAAATGCAGAACCGCAGGTGCGTTGTCACTGTGAGGACTAAGATGATATGCCTCTTGCCTGTAATTTCGCTGGCTATCTTATCCTTCAAACGGGAATACAACAATGTAATCATTGTTGCTTAGCGGGAGAAATAGATAAGGGGGTGGTACCTATCCAGTCAGACTCCTCATGCTTGACAGAGTACTACCACCGTTGAACCAATTTTGATGAAGTTTAGTATAGAGAGGGATGAAATCTTGTAGAAGGATATAGGATACTTTATGTCGCAAAAATGAAACTTGAGGGGGTGAAATACGGGTTGAAAATTTGTATAAGGAACAAACATTTTTCAAGCTAAGGACAAAAAATATAAAAATATAATTTTAGTAACAAATAAAGGCTATTTAAACCCTTATGATATCAAAATTTTCAAGTCTGTCTATTCCATGCTAACCGTTAAAAGGTACATAGGGACGAACCCGTGCGAAGCAGGGGTAAGTCGCTAGTCACCTAAGGAAGTTACTCCCGACTATCATACGTAATTTTGTATGTCACTCGGGAGACAGCTTTAGGGTGTAATGTGTAACTGTAACTTGCCACGATTCGTTACCACTATACTTTGACTCCTAAGCCGTTTTCTATAAAATTAGCTAAATTTAAATTACTATTCTTCATAATACTTTGGCGGGATTTCCGTTGAAATCAAAAGAGATCACTTTCATATGAATTATTATACTGTGTTTTAATAATTATGGTAATATATATTATATATTTAAACCATGAAAATATGTAAGATTTAATCCTAAAATTTTCGCTCATTAGTAAATTGAACTATTGATTTAACCAAGTCATATACCTAAACAAATGCTTGTTAATAGAAATGTAAAATAACTAAATACTATTTTTTCTTATTACCATAATAGTTAAAAAGTAACATAATATTAGTGTCTCGGACATGAAATATAAATGTTCAGAAACAATATAAGTACATATTATAAAGTGCGAAATCTCAGAACTCATAAAAACAACATGTGTAAAACCATCG
Organism: Brenthis hecate; assembly: GCA_951806755.1. Taxonomy (NCBI): domain Eukaryota; kingdom Metazoa; phylum Arthropoda; class Insecta; order Lepidoptera; family Nymphalidae; genus Brenthis; species Brenthis hecate. The sequence continues at coordinate 6,347,393 of OX638265.1, read as the reverse complement.
TTTATGATGAATTGTGAATTGTAAATTATAAATAAATAAAGCTAACAGTAAGCTTTGGTTGGCTTTATGCGTATTAAATATTTTTTTATATTTATTTTATTCTGTCTGCCTGTCTGGGAACACGACACGAGAAAACCACTGGACAGATTTTGATGAAATTTGGTATGACGATAGCGGTTATCCGATACTTTTTACTGTGGGAAAATATCTCATCTAAGAACTCTATATTAATATGTATTTACTTAATAGGCAAAGACAAAACAGTTCATTACCGTTGTCTCTTTTGTTTGTCAAAGATTTTCTTTTTTTGTTCCGTAGCTATTAACTAGCTTTAGTGCTGCCAACAAATTTTTGGAATCAGTTTTTATTTTATCTATAATAATCAGTCATATAACTATAGTTTTAAAAAACTAATATAGACGACGACTCCCCCGCACTTCGCTTAGAACCGTACATTTTTCCGAGATAACAAAAATAACCTATGTGCTATCCAGACTAAAATCAATTTTTGTGCCTTTTATACAAATCCGTTCTACTGTTCTGGCGTGAAAGACTAACAAACATTCATCCATCCTTACAAACTTTCACATTTATAACATTAGTATGGATTCTGACCATCTATGTTTAAATGACCAGTCATCACAGTAAACTTTTTAAATATTTAAGACTTAAATATTTGAAGGGTCTGCTAACCATCTCCTCTATCACTTGATAAGCTCATTAATTATATTATAATCCGGATTCAATATGTAAGAAAATTCATAAAGAGTAGTGGTGCTAATAAAAATCTAATAAGTCTGACAGATAATAAGACTGTGTTCAAAAATAAAAAAAATAATTATTTTTTCTAAATATCATAAGATATTTCGTATATACCGTATAATCCTAGCTCTAGTCAATTGTAGAGGTTATATTTGCATATGCCCCGTAGCAAGCGTGTCTCGACGGGGAGCCGCCGGCAGTGCGACGATACCCTACGAAACTGTCTCCATTACGTGACAGCATCAGACATGCATACATATTATGAATATCTTATATTATATTTGAGACTAGCGACTCACCCTTGCTCGACTCACCCTCGGGTTGGACCCCAGTTATGTTTTAACGTTTAGTATAGATTTCTCAGAGATGACATATTTTCCCGCAGTAAAAAGTATCCTATATGATGACCCGAAATCCAGCTATCATCATACCCAATTTAATCAAAATCTGTCCAGTGATTTCTCGTAATGCGTTCCCAGACAGAAAAACAGACAAAAATTCTAAAAACTATAGATTCCGCGTTTATATTGATAATAAGGACTATTTCAGTAAGATTTTCAAAAAAATATTCAATGTACAGATTCAACTCAGTTAGAATTTTATCATACGTATGTATAGATAGATATCACATTCGATTTAAGCTTTAAGTATAATAAAATATGGTGAAACAATGTAATAACCTTTAACAATGTGGTTTTAATGTGTTAATATATCTACATAAATATACAGAGGTTAAAGTTTGTAAGTCTGTAAGTTTGGATGCTGGGGGTAAGTACCTAATCTCTGAAAGCTCCAAAGCAATTCAGAAAATAGAAAGCTGGAGTGCTACCAAGCTACCGTGAAGTGATATAGGCTATTTTTTATAAACTTAAACAAAGCCTTAATTGAAATCGAAAAAGAATTGGCTGTTGTATGAATTACTATATCGGTATATATATATATATATATATATATATATATATATATATATATATATATATATATATATATATATATATATATATATATATATATTATTAAATATACATATATAAATTAAATATAATTAAAAATTTACCATTCCTATAAAATAACATAAAAAAATATCTATTGTATATTAAATATAATAGGTAAATTAAATTAAAAAATTATGTCTACGAAAAATGACCGTTTTAATAAAAAAGCGAAATTGTTCTGTATATTTGTGCACATTTTTTATAACACTACATATCGAAAACGATACAAGTATTTAGTATATTATGCATTAAATTAAAGAAATCGTTAGACAATGGACGTTGCATTTGCCTCTCTTCCCGGCGGCGATCGTGGGAAGGACGCCACGGAGCCATCCAGCATCCACGACATGGGTACAGTTATAAATTTTCGACATTACATTCTGAACCTGTACCCTCATAAAACTGTAAATAGCTGCAAAGCTAGTATTAATTGATGAAAGCTTAGACAAGTCATAAGTATAAAATAAATAAATTTCATAAACTTGTTTATTGTATTGAGATATTTTTCAGTTTATAATCACCATAAGTCTTGATTTGTTAAGAACCGCGTGGTATACTAAAGTGCAGTTAAATTATCTATACCTATAGATAAAAAAAGTGTCTGTTTGTAATGTCAAAATAACAGCGTTTTACTAAATTCATGTGAAATTATATGCGGTACTTATAAGAAAAACACATTTTTTTTTAATTTTTGTCTGTCTGTCTGATTGTTCCGGATAATCTCTGAAACGACTGGACTGATTTTGACGGAACTTTCACTGAAAGATAACTGATGTTATAGGGAGTAACATAAGTTACTTTTTAGGGTATTAGGGTTCCGCTCAAAAAAAAAAAACAAAAAATGTAATAAATAAATAATTTTTGTGTAATTTTTGCAGTAGACACCGTCTGTAATAATGATTTTTGATATGTTTTGATATTAGTCTCTCTCATATATTTTCTGTCATACATTCGTGTATATCTTTGAAAGTGCTACTCTGACTGTTAAGAATTGTTGACGCTATAAGTCCTATTATTTTGCCTGTTATACTACTTTTTAAACTAATAGTATAAAGATTATTGTAATAGTAAAACTTATAAGATATTTTAGACTTTTCAAAATTTAAAGCTCATAACCCTAATAAATAAAAAAACAATTAATAAAATAATGAGGGGTTTGGCCCTCTGTTTTTGTGTTTATAAAAATTCTTTCTTCTGTTTTTGCCTATCGTTAATACGGTAATACTGTAAACAAACATTAAACTTAATGCGACTAAAACAATACTTACTCTAAAGTATTAATAATAATAGTAACCACGGCATTTCGTTAGATATGTCACGTAATGTTCAGTATAAAGCCATATCTATACTAATATTATAAAGAGGTAAAGTTTGTGAGTTTGTGAGCTCGTGAGATTCTAGGGGGTATTCTCTGGATCTACTGAACCGATTGAAATGAAATTTGGTAAGAATATAGTTTGAGACCGTAGTAAGGACATAGGATACTTTTTATCTCGGAAATCATCCCTTAAGGGGTGAAAATAGGGATTAAAGTTTGTATGAGGAACAAAATTGATAAAAACATAACGTAAACAAATTGCAAACTTGTGTAGAACCTGCAGTGAGTGAAAGCAATCGCACTTAACCGATTTTCATTACTTCTTACACTAGCAATCAGATAAATAAAATTTCTTTTTCGACCCTGTACGAAAATGTACAAAAAATGAGAAAATATTTCATTCACCGTTCATTGTCGGGAAGAAATACCACATTGGAAAGCGACCCTTTGTCTTTACTTGAGACAACAAACATCTGTGAGGACCACTTTGTAGATTTTATTGAAGCCTTCATAAACATTATCCAACGACACGTTTGGCTCAGTTTGTAGTGACCCTACTTACTGTGCCAACGATCGCGGGTTCGAGTCCCGCTGGGGGCATTCATTTGTGTGATGAGCACAATTACTTGTACTCCAGTCATGGGTGTTTATATTTATAATATATATGTTTTAATTATCTGATATTCATAACACAAGCTTCGTACCTTACGATGGAACTAGATAATGCTGTGTTTATAGGAAATAATTTGTGTCGCTATTGGCAAAGCACAAAGAACGCTTTGGAAAGTTTATGCAGAACAATAGATGATCAACGGAAGGGACATATGCGATGGGGTGTAAAGTTGTAAAGCTGTTGTGTAATGACAATATGAAAACTTGCATACAGTTCACATTCTAGAGATTAATTTGGCAGTTAACTATAATTACACTTAAGAGATCTAAGAGTTATACTTAATTGTGAAGTAGTCTCACTCAATCACGCCAGAACGGCTAAACAGATCTGGATTAAATTTGACACAGAGATAGATCATAGTCTAGTATGGTGGGATTTGATTTTGTTTTTCGTAAAGTTTTTTAAAAACTTAGTCACAGATTTACATTCTATCTAATTTTCTTTTGAACTCTAAACAACTTTTTGATAATTTTGATTTTCACGTAAAAAATGTGTATAACATTTATAATAAGTTACCCAAATGCACACGAATTCATAAGCAAAAACTAGTATTGATTTGACAAATATTATCCAAAAAATATTCGCTCCGGTAAAACCCCTCATCTTTTGAATTTGAATCCAAGACCTCGGCTACCTGACTACCTGTACATTCAATACGTTTCCGCCAAACAAAACGGCCATACAATTTACGCCAGATGCATTCATTGGAGTCCTAATAGTTCCTTATCTTAATATCCTCACAAAAGATTTTTGCCTAGAGATAATTTTTTAACACTTTTTATTTACAATTCTTGATATTTAAATTACGATAAGCTAACTTTTATTGTTGAGTGGCGACTCACCCTTGCTTCGCTCGGCTTCGTCCCTGAGTACGTTTTGATGGTAAGCGTGGAATATATATATATATATATATATATATATATATATATATATATATATATATATATATATATATATATATATATATATATATATATATATATACACACATTTTTCAGCTCTCCAACTACCTCCACAGAAAAAAATCACGCCCATCCGTCACTCAGTTTCGACGTGAAAGAATGATAAACAAAGTTAAATAGTATATCGTAGATATAGTGTCAAATCTACGAAATATGCATTTAAGCAGTTTATATTAATTGTAAAATTGCGTTCATAATTATACAGTAGTAGTAAGGAAGAAGGAAAATGTGATTTTTACGTTTTTCCGTAAAATATTTCCAATTTTTCTCTTCATAAAAACCTTCCTCCGACTTAAAAATTTGCCGATTTGGTCCAGCCATTTTCGAGTTTTGCACTTAGCAACACATTTAGCTTTCATTCATTTGTATTTATAAGACAAATCCAAATGTGTCGTCTACTACGCGTAAAATTTCATTGCTACATTTAATAAATATTTTTATTTATGTAAAATTCTAAAATGTATATACACCTTGTGGTAGTTGTGAAGTTATGCGTTGTTTTGAAGCTTGTCGCCGCTCGTAACCGCTAGAGACCTACAAATCAACAACTTCTAAAAGAACTCAGAATAAATATTTTATATTACTAAAAAAAACTGCTACTTAGGTGAAATGTAACTTTCAGCGAAATAAAAAATGTTTTTTTATAGGTCAAACGTAGGTTTTAAAATGTACGACTAACGACTTAGCCCTGGACTCTTCGTTTTTAGGGTAACTTTTCTGAAGTTGAAGAATTGCATACACACACACTTTTTTATAGTAATGGCCTATAGGTTTATTGCATTTTCGTACCAACTTCCAAAGAAACTACACCACTGCTAAAGGCATTTACGAACATTCATCATATAATGTCAATTGTATATCTGGAGACCAAGCAGATCTAAGCCACTCGGTCAAACTCGGTCTGTCAATAAATATACAAAGCGAAACTGTTAACGAGTTTTAATGAACATGTTCAGGTGTTGCTCGTTAGTACCGCTTTGTGCAATCTACTTTGCGGTAACGCTCATTGGATTCACTAATAAATCTGTTCGCAAATTTTTCCACTTAATATTTTCATTATTTGATGCAATCCAAATGAAATTGTTGTGAGAAATTGGAGTTACGTTGGATACATATTATGTGCTTTTACATATATTTTTTGTTTATTTTTCATAACTATTAATTCTAATCGCAACTTTAGGTCAGAGTTATCCGTCCGTCTGTCAGTCCAACTTTTAAAGTGCTATATCTTATTTATTTATTATTTAATTATTTATGTACCATAAAGTATATGTTATACAAAAAACTTTTTAACAAAAAAATAAAAAACCGACTTCGAACAAAAGCACTAAAAAGTAAAAAATAACTTATAAAATAAAAAAATAAAATTATAAAAATGTTTACAGTTAAAAAATATTGTAATGTAATTGGTGAAATTTTCATTTTGTTAATTGTGGGTAGGCTGCCTGTAACAACTATACCTTCGAGACATGTAACACCTCAGTCTCTCCCGTGACCATGATTGCTGTAAAGCATTCGAAACGTCGGGAAACAAAAATGCAAATAAATCTGCGACAAAATCCGAAAAGATAGTTTTATTTAAAATGTCAAATATTCGAATAAATCTAAGAAAGTATTAAGATGTAACAGTTTTTTTAATTACTAGTTTTTTCTTGACAAAATACCTAATGAATTGTGTGTATGAGAATCGTTTTTGATTCAAATATTTAAACTACAATCTGTAGCGTAACAGGCGACAAAAGAAAAATATAAACATGATGATGAAATAAAATTATTTATTAAGCAAACTATTTTGAGTTTTGTGCAGTTGAACGAGCAAGCTTGAGCACCGATTTCAATGCTCATTGTCTAAAAAACTGTTCTCAAGACTTCGAGACACTCAGTTTTAAGTCCGAAAAAGACGAATTAATAGCACTAAAGATGCGCTCAAACTTTACTGGACAAAACTTAAAGTCGCTTTCAAAGTCAGAATTGCTTTGAAAGAAATTTTCGCAAAGGAACGGGATTAGAATAGAATTACAAGATGTTTTATAAGAAAAAATTGTCTCATTTCCTATTATTTTTGACGGACATCCCAAATTTCATACAAACACAAATAAATCAATGAAACTGGTACTGCATCTTTTTGGTAACTTGATATAAGTACCTTTATCCGACAAGTAGAATTTTTTTTTTAAAATATACCACCGAAAAATCACAATTAAGTATTTTACATGCAAAGATTTTTAATACTAAGCTCTAGTTCTGTTCAGTCTTGAATTAAAAATAATCTCTACAAAATCATATTCTAGCAATCTGTTTATAATTTTGGGAAAACCAACTGTAATTTAATTATTCGCACCATCCGAAAGCAAATAATTATAACCTCATACTATTAGAGTTAAACATAAAAGTAGCCAATAACATATCTGCGTTCTTATACAATTATTTCTGGCCAAAGCTTAAATATTCCGCAATCTTTTGCACTGCCGTCAAGTATGCATAAGTAAGTAAGCGGGCTTTCTATCGTGGCTCTTCTATAGGCTACATTTCGATATTCATCTCTTTTTATGCAGCTTCTGTTTCTACTTTACGACCGTCCGGTGCGTCAATGAGAAAGGCATAAACCGACTAAAGCCTTTCAAAATTTATTGTTATCGGATTTTGTGCCTTACATCTTTAGTTTTATGATGTAAAATGTGTTGAGGATGTGAAATTTTCGATTTTTCGTACAATGAGTCTTGTTTTGCATTACACGGGGATATCTCAAAAGGTAAATGGCTTTGTTTCTACATCCGGCACACGTGGATTGCGGCGAAGCGTCAGTTCGTATTGAAATAATCGTGGAGATTTGAGGGAATAAAATGAATATCGTCGGTCCCTTCTCTCTGTGTAAAGTCCGATTTGTTGTTTTAAAATTTCTTTAGTCTCTAACTACGAGGGTTGAACTCCTTTTATTATCTAATATTAATGAAATATCTGCTCTACGTGAATGTTAATGCATTTCACTTAAATTGCAAGATGTATATTGAATCTCTTCATTTCGCTTTGATTAGTAATAAAATTTAAATTTTTAATACTTCTAAAGCAATCCAAGTGAGAAAATAATATTAAAATTAATAGAAAGTTCAATAGATTACATTTAGATTATAACGATAGGTATACAATAAGAACTAATGTACAGTAGTATAACATGAACTGTCCTTTCGCTTTAACCTTAAAAAAAATTTAATTGATAGACTATACTAACAATAAAATATAATATATTCTTTCAAAACAACTACACTGCATTATAAACGTACGTACGTAACGTATTCTTTATGTTTCCCAAATTTTGGTTTAGTTAAAACAAATATATTATAAAAATAAAAAACCCGACTGCATAAAAGCTAACGAAAAAGATAAAAATAAGACGACGAAGTAATATATGTAGTATTATGCTATTGGAGACATACACATTTCATCCTTGCCGCGAGATATACATACATACGAGTACATGCAATCAAAACCGACCCACGCGTTTGATCTCTAGTCTAGAATGACAGATAGGAACAAACAAACATACATACATACATAGACTGAATAACACATTACCCTCCTTTGTGTCGCGCAGTCAGGTAAAAAGACGATTCACAAAACTGTACCTATGCCAGAAATCGGTTAACTGATTAATGGGTTATTTTAGTATAGCTTTAACATAACATATACCCACGGCTCAGTTTGCGAGTTACGTCAAAAATGAGCTCATATGTTGATCTACATTTCGAATTTAACACAAATCCTTAGGCACCGTTATAGCATGAACAGCGAATAAACTTACGTACTCGCAAATTTTTGCATTAATAATAGTATTAATCTATTTACATATTTAAAAAAAAAACTTTTAATATCTTACGTTACAATGCTTGGTGAATTGTTGTATTATTATCGATCTTTATCTTGGAGTCCATATATAATTCGACATGCATTATTTATGTTCAGAGGGGTTTCGTTTATTGAAATCACACGAACAAATAGTGTATGTTCTTATTTATTTTGTTCAAGCGAATATATTCTTTATGCCTTTAGCGTTCAATGGAAATTCCTGTACATTTATTTTTGTGTTTACTTAGGTCGTACATTGTACCAGCCTCGTTTATATCTAGGTACCAGATCTTGACTCGGCATTCGAGTAATGCTCCCCAAAATGTTTGTTAGATTGTCGGATACGGGTATCTATTTGTAATTCATTAATTTGTTACGATATTTGTTCTTTTCATTATATCATGATTAGTTGATTGGGCAATGGTTAGAATTTAAAATTAACATTTTTCATATTATCTTTTATCTAGAGGTACATGTAATGAAATTGTAACTTAATCGATTCTGTAAAAATTTTTTTTGTTTAGAAAATCTTATTGAAATAGTCATTATTATCGATACACAGGCAAAATCTATAGTTTTTAAATTTTTTGTCTTGCTGTCTGTCTGGAAAAGCATCACGAGAAAACCACTTGACAGATTTTTATGAAATTTGGTATGATGATAGCTGGTTATCCGGGTCAATACATACGATACTTTTTACTGCGGGAAAATATCTCATCTCTGAGAAGTCTATACTAAACGTTAAAACATAAGTAGGGACGAACCCAAGCGGAGCTAAGTAAATCGCTAGTTACATAATATATTTCATATAATCTTATTAGATAAAGATTGAGCTGACCATGTCTGCTGCATGCCTGGTGAACTATGACCAAAAGATACCTCAAATTGGAGCCCTGAGACAGAAGCCCGACCACAAACTAAGTGGTGAGATGAACTGGACAACTGGCTAGATTCAGGTCCAATATCTTTTTTCAGTATTTTTAGTAGGCTTTTAAATCTGATATTGCGTTTGCTATTAAAATTCAGTATACTAAAATATTTTATTCGCATACACTGCTTTCATGTTAAATGGTCAGTTGGCTGTAGTTACACGTGCGTAACCGGAGCGTACATTAATTTAATTTGTTTTTTCCATTACTTCATAGTCATCAGAATTTGAATATATGAAAAACGTAATTAAATCACTTTTATTGATTACTGACAGTTCAAGCATCACTGTGGACTTTACATATCAGTAAATTATATTATGTGATGTATATATTTAATGTGACCTTTGAACAAAAACGTTTGATTAGTATTGGTAGTGATACTGTATTGGTATCAAAATCTAAAAACAAACGAACGAATCATAGACAAACAAATGAACAAACACATTTTCACATTAACAATATTATTTTTATAATAAGCAAAATAAAATAATCTATATAGAAAAATAAAATTGAAGTTTGTTTGTAATGTGAACATAATATCTTTTTATTAAACGCATATTTGGCGACACGTTTGGCTCAGTTTATAGTGACCTTACCTGCTGTTGCCAGCGGTCGCGGGTTCGAGTCCCGCTGGGGGCATTCATTTGTTTGATGACGAATGTTTGTACTCCAGTCATGGATGTTTATATTTATAACATGTATGTTAGTTAAAATTATATATGTGTAGTGTATCAACTATCTGGTATCGATAACACAAGCCTCGTAGCTTACCATGAAACTATATGGTGCTGTGTGTAATGTCTCAACATATTTATTTATTTATATAAACGGTAATATTTTCTTAGATTTACGCAAATGTTTGACATTATTAAATAAAACTATCTTTTCGGATTATTTCGCGGATTTATTTTGATTTTTGGCTCACGGGAGAGACCATGGATGCTGTAAAGCATTCGAAACGTCGGGAACCAAAAATCAATATAAATCCGCGAAATAATCCGAAAAGATAGTTTTATTTAATAATATATAAACGGTACTTAAAAAATAACAATTTTTAAAATGTTTTTCGGTCTGTCTGTCTGTTTGTTCCGGCTAATCTCCGTAATGGCTAGACTGATTTGGAGGGGACTTTCACTGACAGATAGCTGACGTTACAAGGAGTAAATTTCTGCTACTTTTATTTTGGAAAAAGAATTAGGGTTCTGCTCAAAAAAATTAAAACGTACCTAGAGACGCATCCAAAAGAAACGAGAGTAAGTCGCTAGTCTATATTAATCTATACTAATATAATAAAGAGGTAAAGTTTGTGAATTGAGAGATTGTGAGTTTGTGACGTTGTAGGGGTAATCTCTGGATCTACTAAACCGATTTAGATGAAATTTGGTAAGAAGATAGTTTGAGACCCTGGGAATGGCATAGGATACTTTTTATTCCGGAAATAATCGCTTAAGGAGGTGAAAATGGGGATGAAAGTTTGTATGGGGAATCAGCCTAAGGGCGAACGTCGCTAGTTCATAATACAATTATGATGAAACTTTAGTTAATCTATTGTATGCGCACGCCTACGATGGTTTCTGAGATGGTCCTACCATCAACATACAAAGTACGTAATGTATCTAAGCCATTTTATACATAACCGAATTCAGTGAAGGTCACTAGTTCAAAATAAAAAAAAAACCTTATATTACCTGGTAAAACCAAGTATTTGGAGACTTGAACGTCGAAAAGAATACGTTTTCTTCATGCTCAGTAAGGTTCTAATAGCTCGCTTCAAAGTAGAGATTTAGTTTCAGATAAGAGCGCGGATAAAGGCGGAATTCCTAACTATGCTATAAATATGTGATTACATCCTGCAAGCATCTTTTGGTTAAGACCTCGCTATTTTTAAACTGCTCCTGCTTTTAAATTTAGTGTTAAGCGATATTAGAGTTTTACTTTTATAATGTAAATGATGAAAGTGATGGCTTTATATATATATATATATATATATATATATATATATATATATATATATATATATATATATATATATATATATATATATATATATATTTGGGACATTAACACAACACCATCTAGTCCCATGGTAAGCTACGAGGCCTGTGTTATGGATATCAGATAGTTGACACACTAGACATATATAACTTTAAATAAATACATATTATAAATATAAGTACCCATGATTGGAGTACAAAGATTCGTGCTTATCACACAAATGAATGCCCCCAGCGGGACTCGAACCCGCGACCGCTGGCACAGCAAGTAACAAGTCACTACAAACTGAGCCAAATGTGTTTTCTAAAAAGTTGATTCTATATTTTTTATCTCAAACTGATTGATTGATAGACAACTTAAGCTTAAACTACTGAGTTCAGGAAAATGAAAATTTGCAAAAGAGTTCTTAATATAACAAACTTTAAATTGAGGTGGAATAAGAAGAATTGTTTAGACTAATACAATGTATAATACTCCTCAAAAATCTTTAATCTCTAATCAAGTTTTCTATGTGGTCCTAAATAAAGCCAAGATCAGATCTCGTTAAGCTCTTGTGGTCTATAGAGTAATCTGGATACCTGGCTGCCTTAAGGCTTCCAAAGACTCTAATCGTTACTATATAAATACTAGCAGAAACCGTTCCTACGCGCGCGTTCAATCTGCAATAAAAAACTCTTTGGCTGTATGTTGTACAGCGACCCACCCTCGCTTCGCTCGGGATCGTCGGTATGTGTTTGTGTAATATTGTTCATACAAAAATCGAAATTAAAAAATGGGGATAGGGGTAGGATCGTGAAAAATACTTTACGACCAATTCTCATACCTACCAAATATACAAAAAAAATCATTAAAATCGGTCGAGCCGTTTCGGAGGAGTGCGACCACAAACACCGTGACACGAGATTTTTATATATTAGATTTCTTCCCATTGCATTTAAAAGTTCTCTGAAAAAACATTATAATAAAAACTTGTTACCAATATAGCGATACTCACGTAAACATTTGTTTTTAATTTAACTTCGAGAAGAGCTCACGAGCTACAATTAATTGGTATTTGTATAAACGAAGTTGATTTAGTAAATTGTAGGCCTCATATTATGTTCATACCTATATTAAATCCTTTTATGTGACACTAAATAGTATATTCTTAATTCTATGATATTTCGAGAAGTTTTCCGCTTTCGTTATAAAAATTCTTGATTTTCAACCGACTTCAAAAAGGAGGAGGTTCTCAATTCGACTGTATTTTTTTTATGTTTGTTACCTCAGAACTCCGTCATTTATTAACCGATTTGGACAATTTTTGTGTTGTTTGAAAGTGTATACTTCCAGATTGGTCCCATTTAAATTAAAAAAAAAATACCACCCCTAAGGGTGGAAAAATAGCTAATGATGAATTTAACCTACTTCTAATTGTCATATTGACTTGAAACTTTGCAAGTATTTCTATTTCCGTTGATAGTACAGTGGTTCGGTATTGTTGACCTGATCTGATGGCAAGGCCAGAAGGTGGATAGGTGGAACTCTTCAACGGCTAATAGTAGATACTTTGAGTTTGGGCTTATTTTGTTTGATTTGACAAGCCTAACACGTTAGAATTCTTACTTTGCTACTACTGTCTACACTAAAAAGGAAAAATAAAAACTTTTTAACAAAAAAATAAAAACCGACTTCAAACAAAAGCACTAAAAAGTAAAAAATAACTGATTGGTAGTTTTCATTTACTATACATACCTAATCAAATATTTTCGAAGTCGGTGTGCTTTGGCTAAGTAATTAAAGCCTACCTATTAAATACATACCTAATCAAATATTTTCGAAATCGGTGCCAGCCTATACAAAGCAAAGCGGTTTTTATTTTTTTGTTAAAAAGTTTTTATTTATAATGCAACCATCGAAAAATGACCTGACATGATGAATAAGGATAGGTAAATACCCTGTCCAAGAATCAAGATTTTTTTACTGAAAACTATAATATAACACAAGAATCATTTTTATTCTATTGTAGTAGATATTTTTTCAGTAACCATTACTTTAAATATATTTTAAATTCATTATAAACAGTATAATATAGTCAGTGATCTAATTCCATACTGCTATGAGCGTGACCAAAATGTTTTATTTAGTTGATTTATGGGTTTGCTGTGAGGTGTCGAGTGCGTACGTTCATTTTATTTTACCTGCCTAATGGATAATTAAAAATCATAATGTATTTATTTTATATAGTTTATAATACTAATTATTATTAATGCTAGTTTTTGCGCGCGACTTCTCTCACGTAATTAACAAGTGGGAGTAAAAGGTAGTCTATGCTATATCTTTATCAGGCAATCTAAGTCCTTGCCAAACATTGAAATTCATTCGTTGTTGTATTTTTTTTACATTTACAGTATTAGAATGGATTCTATTTGGTAAGTTAATTGCATCAACGTCGTTACCTTCAAATAAAATAAAAAAAAATGTCAAGGGCAAAAAGTAAGTACCTATAAAATATATATATATATATATATATATATATATATATATATATATATATATATATATATATATATATATATATATATATATATATATATATATATATATATACATAAAATATTATGAGATATATCAAAGGGTAATAGATGAGCAAAACTTAAAAGTATAATAAAGCGAGCTGCAATACGAAATAAAGTTTCAAGTTCTCGGTTCTCTTAAACAGGGAATTTTAGTATCTTCACTGAATTCGTCGTCACTTACCATACTTCCCATATAATATATTCTAGTAACTTGGTAAGTCTTTATACATATTATATCTAGACTAACTTGGGTAAATGTTGGTAAGTATATTTTATTCTTATTATATTTCATATTAAATCTAACTTCCTATTACGTAAGCATGCAATTACCATTTTATATTAATGAATAATTAATCTTTTTACAACTTGCAACACTTGTATTAGACTTCATATAATTTGTATGGAGCTTATGTTAAATTTCTATCTCTAGTAAGAAATACTTTGGATAGATAGGTTATAAAGCCGCTGTAATTCAACGTTAGAATCAGCTGTACGAAAAGACACATGGAGAGTTTGGAGAAATAAATGTAGCCAAACAAAACGAAGTGTCAAAAAGTTCACATAATACTTTCTTATATATATATATATATATATTATTTTTTATGTATATATATATTATTTTAAATATCATAATATTTAAAATGTCAAAAAGTTTTTAAATTATTATGATGAGATATTAATTTTTTAGTATAATATATATTTTTTATTTCCTTCTTAATGCCTTTACATATGATGGGTACAGTGGTATATTATATTTAGTGAATTTGTAAGACTATAGGCTAATTACGTATAATACTATTTTAAGCTTCAATTACCTATTCTTTTGAGCTCTGTATGTACTAAACACTAGTTCTTGTTTTTTTAAGGAATAAAAAAATATATTTGTAAGAATAATACTAACGTGTGACTTCCTTTACAAACAAGGAATAAAGGGATGTTCACACCGCATCTAATTTACCTGAATACCTGTGGTCTCTGTCAAAGGTGCTCTATTGTGATGTCAATAGGTCCGCGTCATTACGCGTCTTGACAAATTGTCATTTTCTATTTTATCTGTGCTTTAAAATTAGAGCGCAATTTTGACGTTATCTTAAAAGTTATATATTAAAGGTCGGGACACTTAACCCACAAACATTTGAAACTAAAAGATTGATAAGTAACGGGCCGACAAGGCTACAACCACACAAACTCACAAACTTTACCTCTTTATATTATTAGTATAGATCATAAGAGTATGTTAATTCTATATTTCTTGAGTATGGTATGATAATCATATGTATACATATACTTTATATATTTATACATATACTAGCGACTCACCCTCGCTCCTCTCGGGTTCGTCCCTCCTTATGTTTTAACGTTTAGTATGAATTTCTCAGAAATGAGATATTTTCCCGCAGTAAAAAATATCCTGAATGTTGACCTGGGTAGTCGGATATCATCAAACCAAATTTCATTAAAATCCCTCCAATGGTTTTTCCGTGATGCGGTCACAGACAGATAGACAGACAAAAATTCTAAAAACTATAGATTTGTATCGATAATTATGTCTATTTCAATAAGATTTTCCAATAAAAATTTTATGTACAGATTCGGTTTAGTTACAATTTTATTATATGCAGTATAGATTTACTATATTAGCTAAAGGTTAAGAGTACTCACAGTTAAAAAAGATCACTAATTTCATAAGTTTAGTCGTTTCGCAAATCTTACGTTTCAACTCACAGGCACGGTAAATGTTAGCCATAAAACCTGAATTCGTTTATTTACGATACACGAGGTACGTCCATCAAAGGGTCACTTAACTCTATATACACCGCATTTGAATCCTTCCCACGTAGTTCTTAGTAGATGGAAAATATGGGCTGTGAGAGATTCTCTATCAGTTTATATCTAACAGCCTGTATTACTCAAATAAGACGAATATGCAATAATTCCTCAAAATCCATAAGGAATTATGGTGTTTTTAAACATTTAATGTTTATTAATATGTGATATTACGAT
Organism: Brenthis hecate; assembly: GCA_951806755.1. NCBI lineage: Eukaryota > Metazoa > Arthropoda > Insecta > Lepidoptera > Nymphalidae > Brenthis > Brenthis hecate. The sequence goes on along the minus strand of OX638265.1, from coordinate 6,331,354 downwards.
ATTTTATTTAAGTAGGTAACACAAATATTTTATAAATTATTATTAGGTATTGTGTGGCGATACGGGGCCTTCTGAAGTACAGAAAGCGGTTTCTACTACATACTTACATCTATCTATACATATAATAAAATCCTAACTGAGTCGAATCTGTATATTAAATATTTTTTGGAAAATCTTATTGAAATAGACATTATTATCGATTTAGAGTCCGAATCTAAACCTAGTTTTTAGATTTTCTGTCTGTCTGTCTGTCATAGAAAAGTAATAAATCACATTAGCCTTTTCTTTTAAGCGTCATAATACAAATACATTCGTTGGAAGTTTTATTTAACCATTAAGTTGAAGGACTTTAAAAGCTTTGGTACAGACAAGGATGATACTAGAAACTTTTAACGGTAAATAAACTTACGAAAAGGAATTGTTAAAAAAATCGTAACATTAAGTATATATTGCTTTCATAAAAAAGTTTCAAATTCATTATAGAATTACTTTATAGTTTGTAGACATTTGATATTTAAGGTTTAATCAAGATCTTACTTACAGCTGATTTTATGCTCTGTCTGTGTATGTAGTCCGACTTAGTTTAAAAGGTAGTACTTACTTTAAAAATGTGGGGTGGGGGTAGGAAGGTGAAAAATACTTTACGCCCTATTCTTACACTTAACAAATATACAAAAAAAAACTCAGTAAAATCGGTCGAGACGTTTCGGAGGAGTGCGACCACAAACACCGTGACACGAGATTTTTATATATTATTCAAAGGTAATTACACTTTTGGCACGTATCTCAAATATTTAGGTAACTGTGGGCGTAAATTCTTCTAGAGAAGATAAATAAACCTAGTTAGTAGCAAACTAACAAGCTTCAAGGCTCAGTGATATATTGAGCGATTTGCATTGACAAAGGGTTTGATATCACTAGATTTATCCTAATCATTTTAAAAATTATTCAGTAAAGAATCATTAACCTTACCCACAAGAAATATTATAATTAAACAACAGAAAAGTAAGTACTAAATTAATATATACAGATAAATAAAATTGAAGTGTCTGTTTGTAATGTCAAAATAACAGCTTTTTGCTAAATGCATATGAAATTATATACGGTGCTTATAAGAAAAACACATTTTTTTTTTATTTTGTCTGTCTGAAACGGCTGGACTGATTTTGACTGGAATTTCACTGAAAGATAGCTGTTGTTATAGGGAGTAACAGGTAATTTTATTTTAGAAAAAGTATTAGGGTTCCGCTCAAAAAAATGAAATCGTACCTAGCAATTTATTATAATTATGTTATCTTCATTTTTAATTATAGTTACCTACTACATGCCATACAAAGAAATTAGACTATTCTTCGGGCTATTTTGATGTCTAAATAGACTATATGCGACGCTACCCCAAAACACACTCAACTATTTTAATTGAGAGCCATTTTTACAATTTTTCTTTTAACTTAGATGATTTTCTAAAAAATAGAATATATTTTACAATATCCACTTCTGTGATTGAAAATTGATACATATAAAGACATTTAATTAGTTCATCTGTTTGAATTTTTTCTTACTGATATAATGATAATTAATAAAAATTGGTAAAAACTGCAAAGTGTTACTAAAGGTTTTAATATTAAATATTATGAAATAATAGTGTTAGAAGAAGAATCTATATCTACAGTAAAACTCTATCTATTTATCTAAAATATTATGTAGCTGTAACATAAAGTAATTATCAAAAAAAATCTAGAATTAGTCCCAGTTTAAAAGTCATTTTTTTATATTTATGTCTTGTGACGACTGACGAAACATTATTATAGAGCCTATAGGAATACGATTACAAAGTAACACATCTACATATAAAATACATACTTACGTACAAAATTTCACTAAAATCATTTAAATAATTTCGTACTATAAACATAAATTACCCTTAAGTATTTAATTAATTAAATCCTTGCTCTATTTCGTAATTTTTACGCTGCACAATTCGCGAGTTTACGCACGCGGCCAGATGCGCCGAATGTTTCACTCCAGTCCCATAACCATTCGTTCCCCTCAGTCATTCGGCAGAGCGCGTCGTGTACGGACGTGTTGCTACGCGTCGCTACCGACGAATTAAAAAACTCCGTTCACGTGGAATCTATCTAATATTATAGTTTTTAAACTGTCTATATATATTGTTTTGCAGTGATATTATATATGTGATGTGCCCCGTGCGCTTGTGAAGCGAAGTGAACTACTGTGTTTTTTTTGGAAACAATTTTAATGGTTTTGCTATAATCTGGATTCTTAATCAAGGTATGTCAATTTCTTGAATATAAAGTAGATATAGACCGTAGTTTTAATAACGTAAATACTGCGTAGCTAGTAAAATCTTCAAGGTTGTTATAGTGATTGTTGATATAATCTAAGTACGAAGATAAGTTTCTAATGAAGTCGATGCGACCACAATTGTGTATAAACGTTTTATATTTAAATCTATTAATGCATCTATATCACCTCCAGGTTAATTTCTAAGAAATTAATTAAATTTCTAAGAAATCTATTGTTAACTGTAACGCCGGCGTGTCCGCGGTCGTGGAGGGATTAAATACTCCTGTTTTAAAAGAACAAAAATAGAACAAGTCCAACTGTTTTAACTTTTTTAAACTTCTATTGTTTCTTGGAAGTAAATTTGTCTTAATAACATTGTAAAATATGAAGTTCTCTTTGTTGTTTTTGTTAATAAAAATGTTAGGTATCAAACAAAGTAACTACTTTATTATAATAACGGCGTTGATGTAATACTATTTATAACATAATCACCAACCTTGAAGTCTCAATGATTCATGCTTACCTAAGTCTTAGACAACGTTGAGTAAACATTCATATTGCCGAGTAATTATGAATTGCATTCACACGTATTTGTAGCAATTTTACTCTAGAAAATTCTAAATGAAAAAACTTAGTAATAATTTTGTAACTATATTATTAATTGCTTACCATATTTTAAAAAGATACACTGCAAAACCTTACTATCTATAGGTACTATACGGATTTAAATAAATTTTATAAATGATTTCAAACATTTATCACGGTTATTGTAAAGATGAAGGGTTTTAAAACCAAGACTGCCGATAAGATTATAAAATTGTGATAATTTACAATGTTGACAAAATAAAGTACGTAATAAATGACGTAATATGTATGTGTGGTGCAAATTCGATTACCGTATGTGATTTAAGTTATTTTAGCCTACTTCATATAATATTACAATAAGATAATATTTAAGATATTGGTAAAATCAGGCAATTGTCGAATCGATGAATTAAATAGATAATAACTTGCTTTATGACAATTTCTTAGATTTACTACTTTAGTAAAACTATGTTATTGTACTAGACCCTCTCTCCCGTGACCATAATTGTTGTTAAGCATTCGAAATGTCGGAAATCAAAATAAATCCGCGAAAAAATCCGAAAAGATAATTTTGCTTTAGAAAGAAGAAAATTAAAAGCTATAAAGTATAAGCGCATTGTTTTTTTACTTTACTAATTTTTTAAGATAATAGTAAACAGATATAATATTATATACATATATTGTAAACAAAATCTACTATTTAAAAAAATAAAAAGAAGATGAGAAAGTAGAAAAAATATCCAATCAACAAGACCTTAATTTTAGATTTTAATCTTAAACATTTCAATTGTTACACTTTTTCAATTCTCATTTTCCTCGACCCACTAAAATCTCAAATGAATGGAAACATCGCTTTCACAAAACCAATCTTTGAGTCATCGGCCGAACTGAACAATGCACAAATTATAACAAACCATTCACGAACTAGTTCTTTTGAAGGTCAATTAAATGTAGTGCTGTTGACTGCAAAACTGGACTAATTATTAAAAAAAAAATTAGGCCCACGATTTTAACGCGTTTTATTTATTATCTTTATTTATTACTAATAAAATAATTTCTTTTTGTTTTATCGATGAGCTTTGTAAGTACTAGATAATAATATATACTATAATTTGATACAATTGAGCTGATTTGATGGTTGAAACCGAAGGTGTGGTGGGTTGCCGAACACATAAATTACATTTGGTCAATGACATGATTCTTTAATTTTTTTTTAAACTATAATTAATGAGTAATATTTAGAATAATCATACTGTACATATTTGTATAATTCTTCTTATCTAAAATTGCGGGCTTCTCTAGGTATTTTTTAATAATATAAAACACCTCCGACCAATAAAATATTTTTATGTAAAACAAACGACGTGGTGTTTTTTGGCGCTGTGTGAAAAAAGACAAAATACCAAACAAACTTCTACAGATAATATAAGTATCGATATATAATAATTAAATACAATAAAAAAAACCAAAATATTAAATAACCCTCAGACGGTATCCCTACAATGATAACGGTCATTCGGTCAATAAAGAATGAAATAAAATAAATAAATATACGCATCCGTTCTTTTCCGTTACTTGATTATTTTGGCGAATGTCCAGAACTTTGTGGGCTCCAATAGTAATTTGACTGAGAATATTTTGACGTATCGCGTCTTTAATTTTGCTTACGTATATACAGTGGTTGGATTTTTGGCCGAGTACAATTGTTATTATATGATAACCTAAAAAATTTTTTTTAATAGTTTTATTTGTATTTTTCACAAAATAATATCGGTCAAGTGCGAGTTGAATTCGCACACGAAGGGTTCCGTAACATCGTACTTGTACTTTTATTAATATGATTTTTACTCTATGTGTGTAGTATATTAACTTCGATGATCGATTACGAACGTCAAAAAAAAATTTTGTAATAAAATTCTAACAGAGTCGAATCTGTACATTAAATATTTTTGGAACATCTTATTGAAATAAACATGGTTATACTCGTAGATACAGAGGCCGAATTTATAGTTTTTAGAATTTTTGTCTATCTGTCTGGAAACGCATCACGAGAAAGCCACTGGACAGATTTTTATGAAATTTGGTATGGTGATAGCTGGTATATCCGGGTCAACATATAGGATACTTTTTACTGCGGAAAAATATCTCATCTCTGAGAAATCTATAAATCTAGGTACGATCCCATGAGGAGCGAGGGTGAGTCGCTAGTAATAAATACATGTTCGTAGTTTTCTTATCTATTTAAAATGTCTCTAGTAGCTAATAATAAATACTTTTAATTAAAGACCTGAAAGAGTATAATGGTTTAATTATACCGGCAAGAGGTTATCAGAAATGCCGAAGTTTGTAAACATTTTCGATTTCAACCTACGTGAGGCCATTGTAACCATTTCTTGGAAGTGTCCACTTACACTATGGGTGTATATGATATGAATTTGACACGTTATTTTATTAATTGTAGCCATAGCTAATATAATAAAGCATTGTGCAACTTTGTTTTAGGACTTTGACACATTTTTATGCTATTTTTACTACAATAACGGTTTTAATTATAATAATTTGATTTAGCTTTTATACTGAAAAAGCAGAACATATAAATGTTCTCGGCTTCAATACAGATTTTTATGGTAGTCAGTGATAAACGAGTAGACAGCCCACCAGATAGTAAGCGGAGCCTGTCGCCCATAACACCTACAGCTCATGCATTTAGGTTTTATGTAAAAAAAAAATGCAGTACCGGAGGTGCGTTGTCACTGTGAGGGCTAAGATGATATGCCTCTTGCCTGTAATTGCGCTGGCTATTTTATCCTTTAAACCAGAACTCAACAATGAACAATGCAATCATTGTTGCTTGTGGCGAAATAAATAAATAAATATGTTGGGACATTAACACACATCACCATCTAGATCCATTGTAAGCTACGAGGCATGTTATGGTACCAGATAGTTGATACACTACACATTTATAACTTTAAATACATAGTACATACATATTATAAATATAAACACCCATGACTGGAGTACAAAAATTCGTGCTCATCAGATAAATGGATGCCCCCAGCGGGACTCGAACCCGGGACCGATGGCACCGCAAGTAGAGAACCAACTGAGCCAAACGTGTCGTCAGAAAAGAGGTTGGTACCCAATCAGTGGGACTCCTCAAGCTTCACAGAGTCATACCACCGATGATATACATTTACGCATACATATGAATCAGTAAATATTTGCTAACATAAAAAACAATCTTAAGTGCTGTCTATTCAAACTGCATTTCTTGAGAGTTTAGTTAAAAGCAATTTGAAGTCATTAAAAAGAAACTTTTACAAGTTCATATTCGAAAATAAAACTTGAAGCGATAACCGACTTAGTCCTTTGAAACAAATTCTAAGAAGCTATTTAATCTTACAATGATATACAATATACATATTACATATTAACGTATAATACATATTCCCAGAACCGATGATTATAGAATATTAGTCGTCTTACTAACATTGTAAGTGCAAATTAAGTTTATCCCTACACATATAAAAAATCGCCAGCGAACGTCTGTCTGTTCGTTTGTGCGCGTCAATCTCAATAATTACCTGTTGAAACAATTTGAATGCGATTTCTTCAGGAAGAATGTGGTGCATTTAAAATTGCTGTTACGGTATTAGTGAACAGAATCAACAAAGAGTACCTACTACTGACTGGTTGCACTACCGACGTGTGGATAAATTATGTCGTCGTCTTAAAGTCTAAAACATATTATAATATATATATATATATATATATATATATATATATATATATATATATATATATATATATATATATATATATATATATATATAAGTAACAATATTTTACGCAATGTTCAGTTGCCTTTTTAGAAAACAAAAAATAAATCCTTTTAAAAATTAATCATTTTATCTTCCCCGTTCAGTACCTGTATCTATTCTATTTTTTTTTTCGTCTTTTGTACCTCTCTTTTTACAATGAAAATTTCAAATAGATATACCTACATTTGCAAAAAACGTGTGCAAAATGGAAGTTTTATCACGTAAAGCTTGTATGAGCTTTTGTAGCTTTGCCTCATACTCGTAGTTGTCTAATTCGATTAGCATATTAAAGACGGATCTGCACGTTTAGTATTTGTTACATATAGGGTTCTAGTCCCTCCCCAAAACAGTTACCTAACTTTGTGGGAAATCAAATATTGTCTTTACGTTAGTTCAGGACACGCGGTTGATGATAAATGTCTATCCACGCTAATCTCTTAGCCACAAGCTTCTTAAAAAAGCTATATTTTTATTGTTTTTTAGCATTTTATTATTTTTAGGTAATATTTTATTGATATTATTCAATATAATTATTCTATATGTATATTGTATATGCTTAGCATGGAGGTAGCATGTTAACACCTCTAGGTAAATTTCTAAGAAATTAATTAAAAATTCTAAACAATCTATTGTTAACTGAAACGCCGGCGTTTCCGCGGTCGTGGAGGGATTTAGGAATATTGGCATTTATTTTAGCTTATAAGTCAAACTGATTATCTATACATATAATAAGATTCTAACCAAGGCGAATCTGTACATTAAATATTTTTTGGAAAATCTTATTGAAATAAACATTATTATCGAGACAGAGGCCGAATCTATAGTTCTTAGAATTTTTGTCTGTCTGTCTGTCTGTTACCGCATCACAGAAAAAGGGAAGGGATTTTGATGAAATTTGGTATGGTGATAACTGGTTATCCGGGTGAATATATAGGATACTTTTTACTACGGGAAAATATCTCATTTCTGAGAAAAAGTACAAAATAAGAGTATAAGAATATAAGAGTATACTAATATACCATTAATACTAAATATATGCATTATATAAACATAATAAACTACGTTTAAATACATAAATACATACATCTATACTAATATTATAAAGAGGTGAAATTTGTGAATTTTGAGTTTGTGACGTTGTAGGGTTACCCCCTATGTCTGGATCTACTGAATTGATTTAGATGAAATTTGTTAGGAAGATAGTTTGAGACCCTGGGAAGGACATAGGATAATTTTTATCCCGGGAATCATCCCTTAATATGGTGAAAATGGGGATGAAAGTTTGTACGGAGAATCAACCAAGGGACGAACCCGAACGAAACGAAGGTGAGTCGCTAGTATATTATAATTATATATGATTATTATATTTTAGAATATAATTATATACATGACAAATGTACCTAAATAAAAATCTAACTAGACTTCTTTCATCAAGGGTTTATTAATTAATATGTTCTACAATTATCTTTTAGGGTCATGCAAGTTGTTCTCCATTAAACAAACGAACATTAAGATTTGATTACAATGTTTATTACGAGTATACCCTAGGTGCCCTAATTTACACCTAATAAGTACTGTCTTTTACTTATCTCCAGGCTATAAATTGCGCTTAACAAAGCTTAAATAAGTTAATATACGTTTTTCATGTTTTAATTTCGAATTTTCTTATGAAGTTTTAATACAAATTAAACATTTGAAGTTAAATTATCATCATTAAATTATAATATTTTTTTATAAAGAGTCATTAAAGTGCTAAATCTTTAGTAAGTTTGTGTCTTATATTGTAACTAATGTAATGAATATCTAAGTCTTAACAATCATTAAAACAAGTAAACCCTCAGGGTAGAGTATGTACATTTTAAATATATATTTTTTCGCTTACTTTAATTTCGGATAATTTTTTAGTAATTTCCACCCTCTAGAGAAAATAAAACAACTAACATAGAATATTCTCATAAATATTTTTCGTTATTTGTTTTCCCAAAGATAATTGAACCATATAATTTTGGTAACAGTACAATAAAGGTTTTCGCTGTAAGAGAATGGTATTAATAGTGTAAATGAAAGTAATATCTTAGGCAATATTATGAATTATGTATTTCTTACTGATTTCTATAAGAGGTGTGTATTTATGTTGCCTTGAAGTTCGTTTATCCTCGTGTAACGTTAAGTTCTGTAAAAATATACCTATATACGTTTGGCTCAGCTTGTAGTTTGTACTTGCTGTGCCAGTGGTCGTGAGTTCGAATTCCGCTGTGGGAATTCATTTGTGTGATGATCAAGAATGTTTTTATTCTAGTCATGGGTGTTTATATTTATAATATGTATGTATTTAAAGTTATATATGTGTAGTGTATCTATCTACTATACTATCTGGTATCTATAATACAAACCTCGTAACTTACCATTTAAATTAATTAGATGGCGATGTGTGTTAATAAAAATTATAAAAAAAAATTAAATAGAAAAAGATAAATATATATCAAAAACAATTCGTTACAAAGATAAAAACAATGCTTCATACAATTAAATCTGGCCTCTACGAGTATATTTTATGATCTCGACTTACGAAGATATAGGCATTGTGTCATCAGCAGAATTACTAAATAATCTAAGAACTAAAAATATAATTAAGGTTATTTGTTCTTAAGAAAACCGTTACGTATTATAACATAATATGAATAAGCTACGCTTAGTAGCTTATATGACTTAGTAATAACTGCCTCGGTGGTGTAGTGGCTAGCATATACGGCTGCACACTCCGAGGTCCTGGGTTCGAGTCCCGGGTCGGGCCAAGTTTAGTTATTGAGTCTTTCTGTTTAGTAAGTCTCAGTAACAGCCCGGAGTTGGGAAGTTGGCGGTGTTTCACCCCCGTGCCTCGGAGAGCATGTAAAGCCGTCGGTCCTGCGCCTTAACTCTCACTGGTCGTGTCGAGCAGTCGTCCCACCGGAGTATGAGAGTGACAGGAATAGAGAGAGCCTTGTGTCTGCGCGTACACTTGTGCACTATAATATCTCCTACGCAGTTGGCCAGTCTCAATGAGATTGGCCGCCGTGGCCGGAATCGGTTAGGGGAACATCATCATCATATTATGACTTAGTACCTAAAAACTCTAAGCAATCTCTACGCGAAAATAACCTATCCCTTACTCTATTGCTGTGGGAATTAAGAAAAAAACAAACAAACACAGGTTCACATTAATATTATTAGTAAGTACCAATGTCTATTTCAATTATGCCTGGACTTTTTTCTTATACCGTCTAATACGATTTCTTTAATGCTACAATGAAAAATATCTTATTTGTTTTTCATTTTGTAAGAGCTTTTTCGTAATTACGCTACATCTCATTTAGACTTCAAGAATAACAAAAAGATATGGAATAAATAAATTTAATATGAAAACTTACGCATTATTTTATTGTTTATTCAAACTTTAATACTAACCATAATGCCCGATATTTCTCGCTTTGTCTTTACTTATAAGTTAATCTTATATATAAAATTTCCATGTCACAATGTTAGTTACCGTACTCCTCCAAACGGCTTTACCGATTTTTACCAAATTTTATATGCGTATTCAGTAGGTCTGAGAATCGGCAACTATCTATTTTCCATACCCCTAAATGATAAGGATAAGTGTGGTGCTCCCAGACCCCACCCCAGGGACGAACCCGAGCGGAGCGAGGGTGAGTCGCTAGTGTAATTTATAAAACTAATTACAAGATAACGATAACTTTAAAAATTGTGAACTTTTCATCAAAAAATTTCGAGAACCTAAATAGGTACCTATACTATTGTAAATTAAATCGATAAAGTTTTAAAATATTTCGGACTTTGAGTTAAGTTATGGAGTACTGGCGACTCACCTTCGCTGCGCTCGGGTTCGTGCCTAGGTACGTTTTAACAGTTAGTATGAATATCCCACGGGAACCGTACATTTTTCCGGGATAAAAAGTAACCTATGTGCTATTCCAAACTAATCTATCTCTGTGCCATATTTCATCCAGATCCGTTCAGCCGTTCTGGCGTGATTGATTAACAAACATCCATTCATCCAAACTTTCGCATTTATAATATATATGGGATGAATAATACCTACTTTCAAATCTTTTTATATTACTTAATGTAAAAATTCTATTTAAGTAATTATAATAACACTGCTCGCACCGCATCTAGATGCAGTCAGTGCTGATACACTAATTTAACTGCAAGCTCTTAAACAATTTTATATGGCAATGCTGAATATTTCAATATTTTTTTTATAATTTCAGGTCAAAATTTTATCAATACTAATATTATAAAGAGGCAGTTTGTTTGTTTTAACGTGCTAATATCAAGAACTACTAATCTGATTAAAAAAAAAATTTGTTTAGATAGCTCGTTTCTCGAGGAAGGCTATATATCATCATGCTACTACAATTACCCAAGAGAGTGGAGCAGTAATTATAAATGTCAACAAATCGGGCAGACCTCCATACATTATTGTAAAACTGATGTATATAATCAAACAAATTTAACGCGAGTCAAACCGCAGGGCACAGCTATTTATAAAATAAAGTGCTAATATCTCACGCAGACCACGCATTCTCCTAAAATATTATACCCGACATAGAATACCTACTAGTTAACAAATGGTTCCATAACTTTTTACTATGCATATAATAGAACTGGTCTCCATTCAAAGCCATAACTTAAATTTACAACTCAATTAAAACATAATAATTAGGTACCCTTTAAAACTACTTTACGTAACAGAATTTCCTTCACATATATAAAAAGCACATAAAATCTATTAAATGCCAGAAATTTTATTTTCATTTAGGTTAGAGTAATGCTTTTGTTAATGGGGTTTTACTTAACTACGGTTTTAACGTTTTTATCGATCGAGACGCAAGTAGCCGTCTGGCGGCAGGTGGTTCTGTTTGAAAGCTATTAAAAAATTAAAAAAAACCATAGGGCAAACAAACTGAAGTGATCATGACTTTCCAATGTATTTTTTATGAGACTTTTTCTGGTCCCACAAACACGTGCTACCGGTAAAGTAAATATTTACGTAACACACATGCTCAAATGTCACGATAAATTATTTATTGCGTACCAATTTAAATTAAACCGTCTTATTAAATGGATGGTTCAAAGTAATTGATTATTGTGTTATTATAGATAGATATTGTGTGTGATTTTCCAAAAAATATTTTATGTACAGATTCGACTTCGTTACAATTTTATTATATGTATAGATATTATTTATACCTTAAAATGTTTAAAATATTAACCTGAAAATGTTTTACGTAACGCATGAAATAGTGTAAATTATTATTTTTGACGCTTCATTTGCTCTTATACTGCATAATGGCCGCCGGACAGCTGTCATAGTGCTGTCGGAACAAAATTTAAAATAAACATTTCATTTTTATTAGGCTTATGACACAGACTTTGTTATACAAAGCCAAACTAATCGTGTAAAGCTTTTAACTAACTCCACATAATTCACAAATAGCTAAATTAAATTGAATAGTATGAAGACAATTTTGTTTCTTTATTAAGAGTTTTGCTTTAGAGGATTTTTAGACAATTTTAATTTACGCTTTAACTTTTAATATTTAGTATAGATTTCTCAGAGATGAGATGTTTTCCAGCAGTAAAAGCATCCTATATGTTGACTCGGATAACCAGCTATCATCATACCAAATTTCATCAGTCCCTCCTGTGGTTTTTTCGTGATGCGTTCCCAGACACAGAAAGACAAAAATTCTAAAAAATATTTACGGTAAGTTATAAACGTTTAGAATTTTGTTATAAGTATATAGATAGGCTAGCATTGCCCGCGGCTCCGCCCGCGTTCAGATGGCCAAAAACCAAATTCTTAGGTTTTATATAACTTTTAGTATATTCTTACATTGCAGTTTTTGTATTTTTTCTCAAAAATGAGATATTTTCCCGTGGTAAAAAGTATCCTATATGTTGATCCGGATAACCAGCTATCATCATACTAAATTTTATTGAAATCCGTCCAGTGGTTTTTCTGTGATGCGGTAACAGACAGACAAAAATTCTTAAAAACTATAGAAAGTTAATACTTTCTAAGATTTAGGCGAATATTTGACATATTAAACAAAACTATCTTTGGATTTATTCGAGAATTTATTTTGATTAAACAGAAACTAATGTTAAACTATGCACGATTAGTTTAATAAACTAAGTATTTCTTTTTTTTATTTATTTCAAAACAAATCTATCCCACGGGAACCGTATATGTTTCCGGGATAAAAAACCTATGTGCTATTCCACACTATAATCTATATCTGTGCCAAACATCCAGATCCGTTCAGCCGTTGTAGCGTGATTGAGTAACAAACATCCAAACATCTAAACTTTCACATTTATTATATTAGTAAAGTACCTAATCAAAAATATCTAAACCATAAAATATTTATAACATTTTTACATTCTAAATGACATGTTAATACTGTGGCCATGAACGAATAAGTCACTGGACCAGACATATAAGCGGACGTACCTTTATCTGTCTTATTAGTAGCCAGGAAATTTCAGCCTTTGTCGTTTGTTTTTTGCGTCAGTCTCAAGCATTTACTTGTCAACAAACAATCTGCCAAAAATGACTAAATGTTCTGTTAAATGGTGTAAAAACTATAGCGGCGGAAGCAGCACTGTTTCTTTTCACTTGTAAATACATTATTTTATTACATTTATTGTTATTTATCACACAATTTAATAAAATTGTAAAATAAAATGTCATATTATCCAACTATGTTAAATATAGTCGATATTTCTATGTATTGTTGACATCTGACAACCATCATAAAATCCCTGGATTATACCATTCAGAACAAATGACTAAACTGTCGAGTGAGTCCATTTGACATCGACTAGTGCTTGACAATGTCGAAAAATATATCGATATTTGACGAAATAACTGAACGAATTGTGTTATTTGTACAGTACAATAACATAAAATACTTTTATCACAGTATCCTACAATCTGATGACAATAAATTTATAAAAATATTTTCTAAGTCACATAAAAATATAAATGCAAAAATTATAATTAGTATGTGTACTTAATTTTTTATTTTATTTTATACCACATTTATATACTTTGGAATATTATTCCATTGTAATAATAATAAAGATCATTTTATTTCAACACATAAATTACACAAAATCAAACAATAATGTTTTAGCACTAAACTTCTGGGTTGGCGATTTGTAATAAAACACTTTACTTTCACGATCTATTTTACTTTCACGATCCAACACTCACTTTAATTTGCAATCACTTTTTCTTTTTCCTAATTTCACAAATGTTTATTAAGAACTGAGCAATATTAGGACAGTGTCACATTTTTATAAGCTACCCGAGACAATCAATTGCCAATTAAAATAATTCAATAACAGAATCAACAAAATCACTTTATTTAATTAAATTAGCTTAATATTTTTTTAATCTTTAAAAAAATAATTTTATTATATATTAATGGAATATACACCCGATATTCATTTGTTCATTAACATTATTATAGGCCAACAGAATGCTGCCATCAATGCCATCGTATTTATATAAATCAAATTAAAAAATAATTATTATTTGACACATTATTATTGCCTCTTTAATTCATTTATTTTAATTTATTATAATAAATACAGATATTTTAAATTAAAAGATGTAAAATATGATGATTATGCTAACCAATGTCTAAAATGTCATTAATTGGTTCATCGATATATGTATTTTATCGATTACGTTCAAGCACTAGAAATATTGTATTGTGTACCTGTGTGTATAATAATGTAATAAAATCTTTGTGTGCGTTATGCGTCTTTTGGTTGAACGAGTTTTCATACATTTGTATTTTATGTCTCGTCCAGTGGTTTATTCGTTCATGACTGTGGCAGATGGTTTGAAAACGTGCGTTTTGAATGATGCCTCGCCCATGAATTTAATTAAATTGAAGCTGTTAAAGCAGTTAAACGAAGGCGTGTTGGGGGAAGCTTAGCCATCTTTAATATTTGTTGCTACAAATGAAACCGTAATTTTCATATTTCAAATATAGAATTTATGATACCCATTTTCTAACTTATATTTTTAGCCTGCGTCTTAAATGTGATGATAATATAAATAGAACCTCTGTAGTAGAAAATCACTACATATTATAAAGTCCACCGCCACGTCTGTCCATCTGTATGTCTGTCTGTACGCGATAAACTCAAAAACTACTGGCGATAGAGTAATTCATAAGGATGGTTTAGATGTATAATTCATTAAGGTTTTGTGTAAATTGGCTGAAATATGACGATGATTGCTGAAAATTAAAAAAAAATCATACCAAATGGGAGCTTTATTGGCGTGCGTCGCGTAAACTAATAAAGTTATATGAAAACAATGTATTACAGGATTATTCCTCTTAAAAAAATCTTCTTATTAAACTGTGTAACAATGGTTTGTGTGAGTATAAATCACTTGTGTTTTATAAATAACAATTTGTATTTTGTGTACCGCTTCAAAGGGACTAGGAATATGATATTTTTAGTACATAATATATTGTTAACAAGTACCTCTATAATAATACTTGGTCAATATCACTGGAGCTACCTGGATACGGATGGCACATAACCGGTTGTCGTGGAAATCTTTGGGGGAGGTCTATGTCCAGCAATGGACGTGCTTGGACGGAAACAAGAATGACAAAGAGGAAATACTTTTATGTATAACTAGCCTTTCCCGCGGCTCCGCCCGCATTCAGATAACCAAAAACCAAATTCTTAGGCTTTACATATTAGTATACTCTTACAATGCAGTTTTTGCATTTTTTCTCAAAAATGAGATATTTTCCCGCGGTAAAAAGTATCCTATATGTTGACCCGGATAACCAGCTATCATCATTTTAAATTTCATCAGTCTGTCCAGTGGTTTTCTCGTGATGCGGTAACAGACACACACAGGCAGAAAGACAGACAGACAGACAAAAATTCTAAAAACTATAGATTCAGACTCTCTATCGATAATAATGTCTATTTCAATTAGATTTTCCAAAAAATATTTAATGTACAGATTCGACTTAGTTATAATTTTATTATATGTATAGATTTTGTTATTTCTAGATTAAGTTTAGCTGAATAAGCAGAAATTATAGTATGTGTAACAGAACGTGGATAATAAACATATTTAACTTACACCATTACTTCTAAGAAATTAACTATGTTTTGTTAAATGATTAATGCTCACCTAATAATGAGTAACGGAGTCGTCAAAAGTCCCACTTCGATAATTAGCTTATATCATAAATTATTTCAAATTAATATATACTGTAAATCCACGTAATAAGGTTGGAATTCCAGTATTTCACTGTAAGACGATAATTTTCGATGATCGCAACGCACCTGCACCGACTATTCAATACTCGATATGGCTATCCCTGTCTAACATAGCGTGTGAGACAGAGTAAGTGTGCTTAGTCTTTGTAGGTGCTAATAATTCTTAGAATCTGTACTCAGGACTTATTTATTTACTGCTCGTACGTAATATGTTTTGTAATGCGAGAATTTTAGACTTTTTCTAGTTATCTTTAAATACATTAATACAATATATTATATAAATATTAAACATATTACATACTAGCGGCACACCCTCGCTTCGCTCGTGTTCGCCTCTAGAAAAACAAAAACAAATATATCCCACCATAAAAAGTAACCTATGTGTTATTCTGATGAGCTATATTATTGTAAAATTATTGTAAAGTTTCATTAAAATCCATTCAGTAGTTTTTGCGTGAAAGAGAAACAAATATCCATACATCTATCTATACATCCAGACATCCATACTTCCCCACTAATTTTTGCATTTATAATATTAGTTGGATGTAATAGATGTTATGTTATTTATTAGAAAATTTTAAATATGTACAATTAATAATATTTGTTTTTTTCTTACATGACTCCTTCATTTTTAACACTAAACCTTAAGCAATTAAACTTTAAATGTCTTTATTATTACTTTGTATCTTTTATCTTTAAAGATATTATATCTTTTAAAGTTCTGGCTATTTCGTTTAAAGGAATCTGGTGCTTTGGAAGTTATTGCGTAGGAACAAGGCAACAAGGAACTATCTATAGATTGAGATAGATTATCAAGACTCCAATCTATAGTACCGAGTTGAAAAACAGGTTTCTTGGATAAGACCAGACCTCTGGCAGACGCTGATTCCCTAGTACTAGAGATCCTCTTGCGTGTTAAGCTATGGGTGCCGAGATGTGCTATATGCGTGAGAGACTGACGCCACTTCTTTCTCTCCTGTTCTCGGATTTATCATTATCTATACTATTAATATTATAAAATATTATAAAGAGGTAAAGTTTGTGAGTTTGTGCGTTTGTGATGTTGTAGGGGGGTAATTTCTGGATCTACTGAACTGATTTAGATGAAATTTGTTAAAAAGATAGTTTGAGACCCTGGAAAGGACATAGTATACTTTTTATCCTGGCAATCATTCCTTAAGGAAGTGAAAATGGGGATGAAAGTTTGTACGGGGAATCAAGCTAGGGACGAACTCGATCGAAGCGAGGGTGAGTCGCTAGTTATTTATATAGACATTAAATTATCTCTTCGAATAACCTACATAAGTATAAGTTGTTGTTTTAGGTGTATGTTATTATTTTATGCATATGCGATTAAGTATCGTGATTAAAGGTTTCAAACAAACAAAATGTTTTAGTTTTAATATAATTATATAATGATAATTATATATTAGAATATTTTTAAACAATTAACAATGTATATTTAAATCGGTACAAAATGTAAAATCCTATCTATATAAATTTCAAATCTGCGAAAATAAAATGTTTCATCATTTAACAAATAATTAACTAGAAACAAGTTCGATTCCCGATTGTTGCAAAGTAATTGTGACACGCATTTCTTGTTTTTTTTTTATAAAATAATATAATCAATGTTTAGAGTAACATAATTTTATAAGTAGTATGAGAAAAAATTGCGAGCATACTTCCATCAAGTGACTAAGCCAGTCTAATCGAGTGGCAGTAAAGTGAGAATGCGCACGTACCACCCACATATCAATGCGGCGTGAGGTGCACACGAAATACGCTCTTATCGAGTCTCACTAAAAATGTGTAAAATAATATTTTTTATAGAATTCCACATTATTATTTGATTGCAATGACGCAATGAAAATATTCATCACTCAAAAATTGTGAAAAGCAGTTTTAAATATTTTTTCCATTATACATAGTTCTTTTATTTTTCTCTTAATATAGAAAAATGAATGCCCCCAGCGGGACTCGAACTCAAGACCTCTGGAACGGTTGAACGGATTTTCTTGATTTATAACTAAGAATACTCAATCTAGTCACCTTTCAAACAAAAAAAATAATAAATTAAAATTGGTTCTTCCGTTTGGGCACTACGATGCCACAGACAGATACACGGATACGCATGTTAAACTTATACCCGTATTTTTGCGTCAGGGGTTAAAAATAAAATATATCGATGGCATGTTACATTATACATTCGGTTCTTGATTTCAATTCACCAAATTAGACGTTAAATATTCAGAAATGTTTACAGAACAGACCTTCTTAAAACCAATACAAATCGATACAAGAACATACATATGTAATTTTTCTTCTTAGTAGACAATGAATAATTAATTTACCGATCGCAAACAAGGGTTATTCTAAACACTATACACAAAAAGTACACTTGTATAGAAAAATGGAGGTAAATGCTGAATAAGAAGTAATAAAGGCTTTCAATTTATTTTTGTAAGCATTCATTCATACGTCAAATATTAGTTATTATGTAGTTTTTACTTACAAGTTGAAAATATTCCGTTATTTTGATAGAAACTGTTATCTTTTGTACATATTGTATGGAAGTTTGCAAAAAGGCGTAAAGAAAAATAATCTATACATATAATAAAATTGTAACTAAGCCAAATCTGTACATTAAATATTTTTTGGAAAATCTTATTGAAATAAACATTATTATCCGAGGCCGAATTTATAGTTTTTGATTTTTTGTCTGTCTGTCTGTTACCGCATCACAGTGAAACCACTGGAGGGATTTTGATGAAATTTTTTATGGTGATAGCTGGTTATCTGGGTCGATATATAGGATACTTTGTACCGCGGGAAAATATCTCATTTCTGTGAAATACAAAAAATGCAATGTAAGAGTATACTAATATGTAAAACCTGAGAATTTGGTTTTTAGTCATCTGAACGCGGGCGGAGCCGCGGGCAATGCTAGTAATTCATAAAACATTCAAGACCTGCGAACTTTACGTGATCTATACATATTAAAGAATTGGATGTCTATCCCAATTTAATTATTGTTATATTATTTTACTAGCAGAACCCGCGGTTTTGTTAGCACTAAAACTACAAAAAAATCTCTAAAGGTTTCATACAAACTTTCATCCTCTATTTACTCCCTTATGGGATGAATTTCGAAAAATGCTACAACACATATTTAATTGTATTAAAGAGCATTAATACCAAGTTTCAAGTAATTCTGATAATAAATATTTTTTTGGGTTGTACTATATCTTGTTTTCCCGTGGGAATGAGATAATCTCACGCGATAAAAAGTAGCCTATGTCAGTCTCCAGACCTCCAAATCTCTTCACACAAGAAATCACGCTAATCCCTCACTCTATTTCGACGTGAAAGAAGGATAAACAAACAAACAGACTTCCACATTTATAATATTAAAATTAAAATAGTATGGTTTGTTATAGTTAATTAGCGTAATAAATATTTACTATAACAATAAATAATTAAATACGGTACAATGATCTGTATAACACAATTTGTTGATAATTAAAGGTCAAGGCATTAAATATGTATAGCCGTCGATATTTTAGATGTAAACATGCTATTTTGATAAAACCAATTTGAAAGCTTATTATATTTTTTTAAATGAGCTAATTAAGACGATGCGTAGATGAAAACCTTACAGTTTTTAAATCCTGTTCGTTAAGAAAAGCCCTTGACTGGGATGCCCTTTACAAGAAAAAAATGGATGTTTAATACTTAATTACAACACAACTTCCGGCTAGTGATATGTATGAAAATAGAGTAACATTTAGTATATATACGAGTGAATCGATGTAATGCCAAGCAATAATCTGCGTAGAATTAAGAGGGCAGTCAAGAAGGCCGCATTTGCATAAGGATTCAGTATTAAATATTCATTAGATAAGTTTACAAAGAAGTTGCGCGGTCTTATTAAAGTCGGGGAATGAATGGGATGACTTTATTTCCTTAGGTTTTGAGTTCGAAGTATGTTTCTTAATTGTCACTGTAATGGTTCAAAATGCTAATAACATTAGATGGACTTGCTTTGTCTTTGTGTCTTTGAGATAACTTTAAATGAATTTTTAGGGCCGTAATACACTATTGGTTGCCTTAAAATTATATCACATATGTTCTAACGGTTAGTATGATCCTATAGTTGAGATATGATTGATTAGCCATACAAACTTTCATCCCCTTTTTCACCCCTTAAGGGATGATTTCCGGGATAAAACTATCCTGTCATTCCCAGGGTCTCCAACTATCTTCATACAAAATTTCATCTAAATCGATTCAGCGGATTTTTAGTTTATCCATTACAAACAAACTCGCAAATATTACCTCTTTATAATAATATTAAGTATGATATATGACGAGTAGAAACATTCTAGTATTTATCGATCGAAACTACAGCTTTTGCGTCGTCAGAAATATAAAGACTTTCGTCTTCCTTAGAATTAAAAGAGCTTTCTAGCACGTTTTTCCTTAAATTCCAACAACATTATTCCTGTCATACGAAACTTTAACTTTGACTTAGTTTCTGAGCGGAACTATGTAACATTTTTACATTATAGATATATTTATGTACTAGCATTGCCCGCGGCTCCACCCGCTTTTAGATGACCAAAAACCAAATTCTTAGGTTTTACATATTAGTATACTCTTCCATTGCCGTTTTTGTATTTTTTCTCAGAAATGAGACATTTTCCCGCGGTGAAAAGTATCCTATATGTTGACCCGGATAACCAGCTATCACCATACCAAATTTCATCAAAATACCTCCAGTGGTTTTTCTGTGATGCGGTAACAGACAGACAGACAAAAATTCTAAAAACTATAGATTCGGCCTTTACATCGATAATAATGTTTATTCCAATAAGATTTTCCAAAAAAAAATTAATGTACAGATTCGGCTTAGTTACAATTTTATTATATGTATAGACAAATAAAGAAAAACGTTAAGTGTGTGTTTATTTTAATTACAACTTACACAAGATGATGGATAAATGATTAATGACTGGCATACGTTCTAATTAGTATTAACATAATAAATTTTATAGGCGGCCGTCGTAAAGTGGTCATTATGGATGATGGCCTGTTTGATTGCACGGGATGTAAGGAAAGCTTGTGGTTTGACCGACTTTGAAAGAAGTTATGTTATTCATATTACGTTTGTTTGTAGGTACATTACGAAATAAATAGCCAATATTGATATACATTTTATGTTCTGAAAATATGTTATTCGGTATATGTTAAATATAATCTTTTAGAAATAGATTATAAAAAATAATTTTATATTAGTCTAATGGTTATTTATCATTTATAGTAAGGATATTTAAAAATAATATTTATAAAACAATAAAAATCTTAATAAGTATCAATTTTAACTTTTTATACTTATTTTTCAATAAACTATCTATCAGTTTATTATACAAAATAACTGCCTCAATATGAAGATACAAAAACATACTAAGTATAACTTACAAAATAATGAAAATTTCTTCTTTATTACATACTAGCAAAACTGTTGTTCCCAATAAAAACATTATTCTTATTATTATATTAAAACCCGCGGCTTCGCTCGCACTAAAACTACAATTAAAAACTCTTGCTTAATGCTATTAGTAATAATGTATGGAAGTCTGCCCTATTTGTTAACATCTATGATTACTGCTCCGCTCCCTTGTGTAGTAGCATGATGATATATGGCCTTCCTCAATAAACGATGTATGTAATGCAAAAGAATTTTTCAAATCGGATTACTAGTTCCTGAGATTAGCGCGTTCAAACAAACAAACAAACAATCTCTACCTCTTTATAATATTAGTTTAGATTATTATGAACCTATGTCAGTATAGGGTTGTTGCCTGAGCAGAGTAGGTACATAAATAATATCTTTTGACTATAAAAAAAAATATTTTTCATTTATGCCTATAGCTCCTTTTGGAAGTCGGTAAAACCTGGAATAAGGCTCTAAACTCGACTTATATATTGTGTTATTCTATACAAGTAACTTTCAAGTCATTTATTATATGATTTGACCTCCAAACTATTCCACTGTAGAGTATACGAGTGTAGGTTTTGAATAATTAACCTGAACAGAAAGCGACAATATCTATGACTGAAAATTTTATAAGCTTGGTGTAAAAGTCAAACTTGCTAGTATCAAGTCAGTAGTGATATTGAATAGTTTATTGTTTCTGCTTTAAACGCTTGCTTCGACTTCTAAGTATTTAATTGACATTAAACTCGTTTGAACGTGTTTTAAAGTAGGAGTTTTTAGTTATATGGGTGAAATTGTAACGCCTCCAAGTGTTGGTTATTAATAAAAGGAACCGACTGCTATTTTATTAACGCGAAAGTTTGTATGTGTACGACGACAACGTATCGACGACACGTTTGGCTCAGTTTGTAGTGACCCTGCTTACTGTGCCAGCGGTCGCGGATTCGAGTTCTGTTACATTAACATTTACATGTATTTGTTGATTACTCCGTCATGCTGATATGATTGGACGGATTTAGGTATTCAGTCCACAGACAGACTATGATCTGTAGTTAAACATAAAACTAATGTTAGACATCTAGGAACGAACCCGAACATAGCAAGCCGTTAGGGGTAAAAAAATATCTATTTTTATTATTGTTAACTTTACTAACTCAATTTACTTTTTTACTAAAAAAACTACATAATATCACCCATGGGAACCATTTGACGTTTGGAGGCAAAAATCGATGTCAAGCTATCGCTTAGTTACTGCGTGAGTAGAGAACTGACAAACAAACATATTTATAGAGAACGCAGTCGTCGTAACACAATGTGGTATTTGCCTCATTGCCAATGCCTGCGTACCATGCCAAGAAGATATACTTAATATGTATATTTGTTGCGTTGCTTTAATTCAAAGAAATTGCAGCTATGAGTACCATAATTATAATATAAGTATTTAACGAATATATAATTAAATTCAGCCCTTTTTTACGTCTCACTGCTGGGCACGGGCTTCCCTTCATTGTGAGAAGTATCAGACCATACTCCACCACGCTTGTCAAGTACAGGTTGGCGGGCACCACATATCTTGAAAACTTGCTAGATCTCATGCAGTTTGACGTTGTATTCCTTCCCCGTATTAGCAAATAGTGATATTATATATTTAATAATGATATTGGAAATTAATCGCATATCAAAATACCAGAGGTGCGAGATCCAAGATTTGAACCTACTTAGTCTTTCAAACGAGCGCTGTATGTTTGCACGTTTGTTACTCTTTCACGTCAAAACAGCTGAACGGATCTGGAAGAAATTTGGCACAGAGATAGATTATAGTCTGGAATAATTCATAGGCTACCTTTTATCCCGGAAAAATGATCGGTTTCCGTGGGATAGGCTTGTTCCGAGGATGAGCCGCTAGTAATTTTATATAACAGTAAAATAGTAAATACATATTTGTTTATATAAAATGTTGGCTGATTAAATTACGGCAAACAGATGCCCATACAATATTTAATGTTATTCAGGGTTACATAAATCACGATTAGTCTATGAATGAATGCGTATTTCCAGACCGATGACACACAAGGATTAAATTAATCTTTGAATGAATCTCAATTGTAAATCTTGTTTTAGCTGGAATAACTAAGCAAATATTTTTAATATAATAAATATATAAGGAAATATTTACCACTAAACATGACTTATGGACCGACTTTATAAAAAGAAGGAAGAATGGATTATTCGACTGTATCCATACTTTATTATATTTGTTACGCGATATTCGCTAATTGTTAGGTGATAAATAAAAATGAATATCATGTAAATTGCCTAAAAGTCTTGAAGTTCGTGTATCTTTTTACTTGAAAATTATAATAATTTAAAGTTTGAAGAACCGGGAATTCAAACTCCATTTTAAAATGTAGGCAGTCGATCGATTTAAACGAATTAATTTAGATTTTAGGCTATTATAACAAATTCTATTCTAAACATCTGTTCCTACTCTTAAAGCAACAGTCTAAATTTGATTTCCATTACTTATTAAGTACGCACGTACTTCGTAAAATGTACTTTTAAATATATTTTCAAATATATTTTCATATCAAAGAGATAAAAAATCGCTATCGATTTACCTCCCTCCGCTTAGTGCGGGCGTCCTTCGGTTCCTTTTATAATATAATACACAGGCTGCGCCATCTTTTGGCAAATTCTATCTATCTATTTGTGTACTTTTCATACAAATCTGCCCAGCCATTTCAGCGTTTAGGAGTAACAAACAAACACAAATACATACAAATTTGTGCAATAGTAATGGTAGCTTGATAGTTGCTATAAAAAAAATAATTACCACAGATAAATTTAGATAGACCGTGGATAATACCTACCGCCGTTAGTGAAACAATACATTTTTAACCTGTCCGTAGGAGCGCTGTCATTCAAAGCGGCCGAGATCTCGTAATTGCTGGGTGTTCGCCGCGTAATAATAGCGTGCTTGATGTTGCGGTCTTAATGGATGTAGAACAACGTACATACAGACATGATTTACGAATGAAAAATATTTTATATAGATGGAAAATTTCTTTACCTGTGGAAAAAATACATTGAATTAAATACTTTATATTAGCGACTTACCCTTGCTCCATTCGGGTTCGCCCCTTGGTAGGTACGTTTTAACGGTTAGTATAGATTTCTTATAGATGAGATATTTTCTTGCAGTTAAAAGTATCCTATATGTTGACCTGGATAACCAGCTATCATCAAACCAAATATCATCAAAATCTGTCCAGTGGCTTTCCCGTGATGCGTTTCCAGAGAGACAAAAATCCTAAAATTTTTGCAAAGAAATTAAATGTACAGATGCGACTTATAATTTTATTATATGTATAGATTAGGCCATTTTTAGCTTTTACACCATCTTTTTGTCTTACTTCAGGACTTAATAGTCTATCTGTGTACTTAACATATAAATCCGTCCAGCTATTTTCGTGTGAAGAAGTAACAAACATACAAACAAGCAACTGTTCGCTTTTGTAATAGTAGCATGATAATTAAAAACGTATATGCAATTTTTATGTAATAATATGTAATATGCTACGTATAAAAAACTGCATTTTCGTATCTGTTTCATTTTCACTCGTATTATCTAACAAACATCATCGTACTACGACGATAAGTAATTTATAAAAAACCCGAAAAGATAGTTTTATTTAAAAACTATTATAATATTAATTATCTACATAGGTAAACGCTAAAACGGCTGGGCAGATTTGGATGAAAAGTACACAACTAGATAGATAGAATTTGCCAAAATATGGCGTAGCCAGTGTATTATATTAAAAAAAGGAACCCAGGAACGCCTGCACCTAAGCGAAGTGACACTTCTTGAAACTTCTTGTTTTTAATTTTTATGGGAAAGGCGACTCTTTTATCTATAATATAAAAATGAATCGCTGAATGTGTTGGTAAGCGCAAATCTCGAGAGCAGCTGAACCGATTTCGCTAATTCTTTTTTTAGAATATTCCTTGAAGTACGAGGATGGTTCTTACGGAGAGAAAAATTTAAAAAATTGCCTGAAAAAGTCTAAAAACAACACTTTTCTATACTCCCATACAAAAGATTCGTAATAATACTTAAAAGTCAATTTGAACTTTAATACCATACCATAAAGTTTAAGTGTTAGTGGAGAGGTTCCGGGAAGGCAAAACAATTGAGTGACGTTAGTATCGTATAAATATTAATGTCAATATTTGTCAATATTATTAAAAAAAAATATTATATGGCTAACGCTGGCTAATAACTATTTAAATCTATTTAAAACGTACCTAACGACGAACCCGAGCGAAGCGAGGGTGAGCCGCTAGTTATTAATAAGAATGCTATAGTTTCAAACACCCTACTTTTAGACGACATATTATATAAACAAACTTATCTAAGTAGGTTAATATTAAGCATAACCATATTTAAAATAACTTAATGTTAGATTCTCCAAACGATAATTCATGCAATAACTATAAACATACTAATTTTCTTGTAACTTCTTTAGATCTTCTAATCTATGACAATAACAAAGAAGCATGATAATGAATACTGTGGGGTATTAATCGGTGCGCGCAATGCCGCGGCGCGACGGCAAGCGAGTAAATATTTAATTAAACGGGGTCAGTGATCGGCGAATGACCAAACAGCCCGACTGATACATATGTAAATGTTGGACAAAAAATACTGGTTATGAGAACAAATCACACCTCACGTACGTTGTAAATTGTAACTGCTCAATCGATTTGAGTGAAATTTTGAAAGTGAGATAGATTAAATTTCGAATTAAAACTACAGAATAGTTATCGATATAGCTATCACGAGCGGAGCCGCCGGCGAATATTCTACTATTATATTTATATAGTATGTTTGATAAATAATGATAAATATGTACCAACATTTTTTTTGTCAGGACATTAACACAGCACCATCTAGTTCCATGGTAAGCTACGAGGCTTGTGTTATGGATACCAGATAGTTGATACACTACACATATATAAAATAAATACATACATACATACATACATAATATATATATATATATATATATATATATATATATATATATATATATATATATATATGGCATAGCAAGTACGATCACTACAAACTGAGCCAAACGTGTCGTCAACTTCTTGTGTTTGTTACTCTTTCATGCTGAAACGGCTGGACTCATTTAGATAAAATTTAGTAGGTACATACACGGATAGAGTTTCGCGGATGATTTTGATTTGATCGCGGCAGGAGCCCCACATAACCCGTCGTTCTTCCTCAGGCGGCGGGTACCCGGCAACAGGGTTTCCTGACGTAAAAAAAAAGGTAAACGTAGATTGACTTGACCTGGAGTATGACCTGAAATAAAACATAGGCTTCTATTAGGCAAATATGGTCGCTAAGTAAGTATGTACTATGCAAATCTGTGATAGAAATCAACGTAAAAATTAATTAAAGATGAAATACCAAAAACACCATACGGTCTGATACTTTGTTAAAATTAAAAAAACATTTTCACCCATGAGCTTAACCTCGAATTTCGTTTTACCAATTATCGCATGCACATTTTTAGGGTGAGTTATTGTATAACGGGTGTTATTGAACCTGGGACCCCTTAAATAATCCCCCATTGTTGACTTTCAAACGGCATTATTACTTTTTACGGTTTAGCAAGCTCGTATTTTACTTATCTCATGTGAATAGTAATTGTATTATTCTTTTGTAAGGGCGGCGGTGAGGGTTGCCATTTATTGTGTCCCTTTAAGATCCGATGCGGTTTTTAAATACTTTTATCGTTTTGGAAGGAAGATATATATTTTTATCTCGCATTTTCCAATTTAACTTAACGAGTTATATCATAAAATGACACTTATAAAGAATTATATAATAAATATGTACGTTTTAAAGGTTAGTATGAAAGATATAGATTATATATACATACATAGATATAGAAAAGTAGGGAAATAGGTATTTTAAAAAATAGAAAAAAATATATGTATCTTACTTGTGATAGAGAAATGATTGATTCTCCATACAAACATATCCCCCCCCCCCCCTCTTCACCCACTTAAGGGATGATTTCCGCGATATAGACTACCCTATGTCCTTCTCAGGGTCTCAAACTATTTCCATACCAAATTTTATCTTAATCGGTTCTGCGAATTAAGCGTGAAAAGGTAACATTCAGACAGACAGACAAAGGTATTTTTTTATATGCAACATTTAAATATATATGTATGCAAAATCTTTACGTTAATATTTATATTAAGATTAGACTACGATCCGTGAATACTTTGTCACTTCCTCTATTGTCATCATCCTCTTTAAACACTCGAGTTGGGAAACTCAAAGAATTACCTTCAACTTGATATTTTATAACAAGCTTTTATTAGCTGTTTTTGTAATCAAATTTTAAAAACCGAGTTTTATGTATTTCTAATTTTCGTATTTGCAAGCAAACAAAATTGAAATTATTATACTTAATTAATTTTAACTTTTTTAAATTACACATAGAATAATTATATGGCTTATATTAGAAATATAATAATGGCAACACTAAATATAGATTACTAATTAATATTTTTAAAATTGTAATAATCGTTATAATAACAGCAAAAATTAAATAAATAATATTCCATAATCTATTAAAAAACTAATTAAATTATAACAATGTTTAAAGTTAAAAAATATTGTGAGGTAATTGGTGCAATTTTCATTTTGTTATTTGTGGGTAGGCTGTCTGTAACAACTATACCTTCGAGACATCTAACACCTCAGTCTCTCCCGTGACCATGATTGTTGTATAGCATTCGAAACGTCGGGAACCAAAAATCCAAATAAATCCGCGAAAAAATCCGAAAAGATAGTTTTATTTAAAAGGTACGTTATAGTTTTTTCGGGCCAAGATCAACAAATATTATATTTTATTATTATTATTAAATATATATTATTGTAATCAGCCCTATTTTAACGTCCCACTGCTGGGCACGGGCCTCCCTTCAATACGAGAGGGATCAGGCCATAGTCCACCACGCTGGCTAAGTGCGGGTTGGCGGACTTCACATATCTTTCGAAAACTTGCTAGGTTCTCTCAGACATGCAGGATTCCTCACGATGTTTTCCTTCACCGTAAGGCAAATGGTAATCATGCTAGAAATGATATATTATTAAATATATATTATTGAATATTATAATTTTAGTGTATTGAATTCAATACACTAAAATTACATTAGCTAGATTACAGAAAGGTTTATAAAATATTGCATAATTAATGAACAAACTAGCGGGAAGCGTAAGATTATAAGGTAGGATTTTATGTTAACTAAAAGCGGATTTAACGTGGGAACACTAAAACCTGAGTCATGGTGTAACGGGATCTCGATACGTTTACCGCGAAGGCGACGTAATGAAATTATAACAATTATTCTTTCTCAAGACCTCAGAATATGTTATCTGGCTTTCTTAATAATTTATGAAGTCGTGGAAAGTGGATAAAGAATTTCTGTGGTGTACTACTTCTTTCTACTGTCACTATTTCGTTTGAAATATTATAATATGTAATATCTATGAACTAGCGCCTCACCCTCGCTCCGCACGGGTTTGTCCCTACTTACGTTATAACGTTTAGTATAAACTAACATTGCCCGCGGCTCCGCCCGCATTCAGATGACCTAAAACCAAATTCGTAGGTTTTACATATTAGTATACTCTTACAATGCAGTTTTTGTATTTTTTCTCAGAAATGACATATTTTTCCGCGATAACCAGCTAACACTATACTAAATTTCATCATAATCCCTCCAGTGGTTTTTCTGTGATGCGGTAACAGACAGACAGACAAAAATTCTAAAAGCTATAGATACGGCCTCTGTGTCGATAATAATGTTTATTTCAATAAGATTTTCCAAACAATATTTAATGTACAGATTCGGCTCAGCTAGAATTTTATTATATGTAAAGATTTATATAAATAGGTAAAGACAAAATATTTCAGTTCTTTTTCTCCTTTGTTTCTTAACCGACTTTCTTTGTTTTTGTTTAATAGCTATTGACGAGCTTAAGTGTTATCAATAAAAAAAAATTGGATACAGTATTTTTTTTAATTTAGATAGGTAAATTCTATACATATGTTTTTTCCTAAAGTTTTCTATAAAGTTTAGTTTTATTTCGACCACTGGGCGAACACTAGTAAAGATATAATCTATACATATAAGAAATTATTCTAAATGACTCGAATCTGTACATTAAATATTTATTGGAAAATCTTATTGAAATAGTCATTATTATCGATGCAGAGGCCGAAACTATAGTTTTTGACTTTTTGTCTGTCTGGCTGTCTGGGAACGTATCACGAGAAAACCACTGGACAAATTTTGATGAAATTTGGTATGATGATGTCTAATTATCCGGGTTAACATAAGGAATACTTTTTACTGCTGGAAAATTTATCTAATCTCTGATAAATCTATGCTAAATGTTAAATCGTAACTAGAGACGAACTCGAGCGGAGCGAGATCGAGTCTGCAGTATATAATTACTACAAGGCTAATTGCTTTATTAATTCAAAAGTTTTTATACATTGCTATGTAAAATATATTTAAGTATTATAATAAGTTTTCCATAAAGGATAATGCATGTTAACATACGTGATTGCTGTGACACAGAGTGGCATATGCCTGATTGGCACTGTCCAATACCCCAGACGCGGTTTGCGTCGCGGCTGTGAACACCGCTACCCAATCTACTAAAATATTATAATATTTCAGTTCCTCTATCAAGAGGTCAGAGTAGAAATATCATACGATAGTATATGTAGTATCATACGATAGTAGTTAGTTTGACCTTAAATAATCTATTTTTAACTTAAAAGGTTAGAAATACTTTAAAAGTAAGTATTTCATTTTTAGTTCAATTTCTTCTTTTTTGTGTACTTAGGACCTTTGAGGTTTTTCATACAATATTCATTAAATAAAGATTGTTCGCAGTTGGCAAAAATATCGCATTGTATATCACTTTTTCGAAGTCGGTCTTTACTTAGTAAAAATATAATTTTTTTTTCTAGTATAACCCGGCTAAAAACACAACACCCACTTTACCAGACATATGTATAAATACAGAATACATTTGCAATCTATCAGAATTAAAAACAGCAGTCCTCACTCTTTATGTTTTTGCTTCGTTATCTCTTTTATCTGATCTGCCCTAGAATTATAACCTATATTCTTTTAACCACATCTTGTTCGCAATGCAAGTTGTTTTTTACTTATTGTAGTACTATCCTTGTACTTATGTTCTGGTTTCATGATAATCATATGTCAGTTTGAAGTCATCTCGAGCTCTTCAGATATGGTTACATCTTTTAAAGCGATAAAGGTCAACGCGGTAACGATAAGTTTGAACGCGGGTATTGCTGGTACATACGATCGTGGGTACTATATAAAAGCGTACGGTCGCTCAACCACTCACTGACTAAACACAAAAGGCCTAGGGTCTAAAAACTACCGTAAGCTTATAGAGTACTAGTAATATGAGTTACTAGCGACTCATACTCGCAAACAAAACAGACTTATCTCACGGAAACCGTATATTTTTCCGGGATAAAATGTGTCATCCGGGCTCTATGTGTCATTCCAGACTATTATCTACCTCTGTACCAAAGTTCATCCAGATCCGTTCAGACGTTCTGCCGTGAAAGAGTAACAAACATACATACTCACAAACTTTCATATTTATAATATTTATTATATTCATTATATGTATTTAATTACCAACATATCAGAATTATTAATGAAATAAAATTAATAGTTTTTGTTTTTAAAGTTTATTGTCGCGTAATTGTATGTAAATTGAAATATAATCAACAACGCATTACAATAATGGATTGCAAATGAAATCGATTGGGCTTCAGTTTGAACATCAGGTACAGAACAAATCGCTTTTCCTTTTGGGGTCCTTTGTTCGTTTGAGTAATCCGAATAGTAGTTAAAATGGATATGGAAATTGGATTTTAGGTTTAGTTTTTATTTCACTTTTTTTTTAATGGCTGGAAAGTTAGCATGTATAGAAGTAAACTTAAAATTTTCTTACTTATCAGTTATTATTTATGGTAAATCGCCATGGCTGTTATGGGAAAGCAGGAGTACTGGCATTCCTTATAACGAGATGTCTGTGGTATCGGGTTCGGTTTTTGTCATAGGGTAAATGTAGGTATATTAATCTATACTAATATTATAAAGATTAGATGAAATTTGGTAAGAAGATATTTTGAGACCCTGGGAAGGACATAGGACACTTTTTATCCCGGAAGTCATCCCTTAAGGGAGTGAAAATGGGGATGAAAATTTGTATGAGGAATTAAGCTAGGGACGAACCCGAGCGAAGCGAGGGTGAATCGCTAGTCATTCATATAGGTTTGAGACCAAAAGGGCAAGACACAGTGACAGAGTTCAGTGACAAGGAAGCGCAAAATAATTATTTTATTAATGATCTATGTACCGACCAATCTCCTTCGTGTCTTATCCATTCTACTTCATATTGCCGAAGTAATTTGTTCCCAAATCGCACGTTTTGAATCGATTAACAAGAAAATTTAATTGAATTGATTTTTTTTTTTGATTTGAAATAAACAAAAATATTTTAGAGTATACTACTAAGTTGAATGGGCTAGCTTAAACAAAATCAACTAAACTTAACTGCACTTTAAGTCGGTATGCTTAGTTATTGACCCATCAGATTGACTGCACACATTACTTAATGTGTCAACATCATTGATGACTGCGTGGGTTTTGAAGATCAAACATTTATGTATAGTTTGGATGCGAACAATATTAGTTGTTGGGATTTTTAAAGTTCCCACAGCTAAATTACTTTTCTGACACTACTTAGATAAGTAAACTGTGTTACGTAAGACGTAGCGGTCACTTGTTATTAGTTCGCAAGCAAAGTATCTATAGGTACATACATAAATGTAGATACAAACCTATATTTTATGTATCGAGTTCATATAAAATTCCATATATTGTATTTTTAATTTTTTTATTATTACGACATATTATGAATTATTTGGTTCGCAGATCCTAAACTTAGTGCCTCAATGCATTAAACGGTCACAGTTCCTATAGAACAGCTGGCTTTTATTCTAACCGTAACTATTACCAAATCATTATAAATTAAAAATTTAAAAGCCGCCTACGCAAATTAACTGTCATTTAACGATTACACTGGCACACGTGAAGCACTCAATCGAGTAATCATACGCCAAAATGCCTTACATCATTTTGGAAAAGAACTGATACTCTTACACTGCTGGACCGACATTAACCAAACGTAGCTAAGAACCACTGCAAGGAAACTGGCTTTCAGATGAAAAAAACCGCATCGAAATCGGTCTATCCGTTTGAGAGCTACAATGCCACAGACAGACAGGCATCGACGTTAAATCTATAACATTTTTGCGTCGGGGGTTAAAAAACAAATCATCATAATAATAACCAACGTCTCAATCAATAATAAACCTGACATAATAAAACTATCGAACAACATCAATCAACAGTATAGTTTTATTCGCGTCGTCAGTGCGGGTGACCACGTTTAAACAACAATTTTCACCTACAAAGGCCAATTACGCCGATACAGTGTCTATCAAACGGCTGTGAAAAATGTTTGTTCGCTGACCGGCAAAAAGGTTCGACAAAAAATAGCCCATGATCGCCATACCGTCATGGCAAGGAAAAATCACGGGTATAAATACCTCTATCGAATAACGTTGATGGCAATTTTTTGGACCTTTTTGTATGGGTGATTTATATTGGATCCTTATGTTACAGCTACGGATTATGATAAATGGATCGTATTGTCGTTCGGTCGTGGCGCGGAGTTAAGTGACTTTGGTCATGAGTTCGAGCGCTGTAAGAATGTTATTGAATGAAATTTAGCGTAAAAAAAAGACTTACTTTGATGTTTATGGATTATCTATAACTCGTAATCAAATTTTTATTTTAATCTATACTAATATTATAAAGAGGTAAAGTTTGTGAGCTTGTGACGTTGTAGTGGTAATCTCTGGATCTACTGAACCGATTTAGATGAAATTTGGTAAAAACATAGTTTGAGACTCTGAGAAGGACATATGATACTTTTTGTCCCGGAAATCATCCCTTAAGGGGGTGAAAATGGGGATGAAAGTTTGTATTGGGAAGCAAGCTAGGGACGAACAAGCGCGAAGCGAGGCTGAGTCGCTAGTTATATATAAATAGGGAGTATACATTTTCAACTGTGTAAATATGTAATTACGTAAATAGTTATCGATGTGATCTTAATGAAAATTATAGGTACTTTACTACAATTAGACAATTAGAGTCTAAGCCAAGATGGTAAGCTTTACTTTTTACAAGTTTTATACAAAAAGTAAAAAAAACTAACTATATAATAAACTGTATTTATAAAAAATTATCTTATCTGGTGGAAATAAAAACGTTACAATTTTATACAAAAGCATGTTTATTCAAGAGACTTGTTAAATTTATTCGTGTAATGCGGATAGGTTTCAGTGAAACAAGAACAACCCTCGGCCCG
This sequence comes from Brenthis hecate, assembly GCA_951806755.1. NCBI lineage: Eukaryota > Metazoa > Arthropoda > Insecta > Lepidoptera > Nymphalidae > Brenthis > Brenthis hecate. The sequence continues at coordinate 6,297,213 of OX638265.1, read as the reverse complement.
TATTGTCAGGAATTTGGCCTTTATTTAGACTTGTAGCTTTCCTAGAACATAATATTTTGTAATTAAAATTATTATAAAACTATCTTCAAAACAAATAATTCAGGTTTGTTAAATAATCTTTTACGAACAAGAGATTTTATTAGAAGCTACTGTTATTCTACAATTATACATTTTTTATATAGATTTATTCAACCCTTTTTTAACATCCCGTTGCTGGGCACGAGCATCCCTACGAGGGGGATCTGGCCATAGTCCACCACGCTGGCCAAGTGCGGGTTGGCAGACTTCACATGTCCTTCGAAAACCTGCTGAGTCCTCCCAGTCATACAGGTTTCCTCAGATTTCCTTCACCGTAAGGCAAGTGGTAATCATGTTGAAATTGATTAGCACATGAGAATATCAAAGATATGAAGCCGGGAATTTGAACCCGCTTCAATTTCCCAAGCGATGTCGTTACCACTGGGCTACCACTACTAATGCCTCTTATATAGATATCTCATTAATTTCAACGATATAATTGCTTAGTCGGTGCAATCAAAGCTAGGCAGATAAATCTTATTGAAATATCGATACAGAGGCCGAACCTATAGTTTTTAGAATGTTAGTCTGTCTGTCTGTTACCGCATCACGGAAAAACCACTGGAGGGATTTTGATGAAATGTTATATGATGATAGCTGGTTATCCTGGTCAACATATAGGATACTTTTTACCGCAAGAAAATATCTCATTTCTGAGAAAAAATACAAAAACTGCATTGTATGAGTATACTTATATGTAAAACCTAAGAGTTTGCTTTTTGGTCACCTGAATGCAGGCGGAGCCGCGGACAGTGCTAGTATATATATATATATATATATATATATATATATATATATATATATATATATATATATATATATATATATATATATAATACAATAAGCGCAATACACATGAGTTCTTAATTACCAATTCTATAACGATAGTTATCCGAACAATTGTACAGCGCCTAGCCAACCACAATTAAATTAGAAATGTACGACAATGCGCTAGAAATAACATTACTTCAGAAACTAATATCTTTGAACATATACTGTTTTCATAGATTACTATTTCCATTTAGAGCAATTCAAGCAATTAGTCATTTACATATTTTAGAAATTAGATGTTCGAATAAAACGAACTTAAAGCTTAATTGTTATAATGGGTCTCTACATAATAATTAATAGGAGAATTTGAGATAATTTACATCTTGCGTGTTACTAGTAAGGCGTTCTCATATTAGACGAATTTATTTTTGGATGGATTAAAAGCTCTGCATATAGAAAGACTGGATATGAGCTTAATTATTTGAAAAAGGAAGCGGAAGTGGTACTTAATTGGAAGGTTTTTATGTTACGCGATATCTTTGTAAATTGCAAAGCGAGTTTTTTTTTATTTCTTCATCTTTATAGGATTTTTTTGTTTAATAAAAGAACTTCGAGGGTACCTATTTTATATAAATTACATGATATTTCTTAAGAAAAAATCTTAAGGGTAGAATAATTAACGTTTTTTAAATATCTTTGGTTAAACATTGACTAATTAGGGTCTAAATTCACTTCCGCCCGATGTGTATTCACCTAGTCGTAGAGAGAGGGCTCATTAGCCTCCGGCAACCCAGCTGGTTGCGAAGCCAAGAGACACAGGGAGGTGGTCCACTTCGTTGGGCGGTGTACGATGCGGGTTACTCCTGGTACTCTCTGACAGCAAAGTGGACCATGAGAGCAACCCCTTGGTTTTGTGGTCTGCTCCGGCAGACCTGCCCTCGGGGCGTCGTGGTTGAGTACATATTAGCGACCCTAAAACGCCCTATTAAGAGGGTGGAGGTTTTGTTGGGTTTTAATGGGTAGTACTGACTTTTATAGCCGGTGAGTGAGTAAATGCATTTCCCAACATGAAAAAAAGGATTTAAATTCACTTACATTTACTATATCTAATCACATCATTTTGTTGCCATAAATAATAAAAATTCTTAATAGTTAAAAATTCTAAAATCGATTCTGTTTCCTCTAGCATTAGGCAAGTACCTACACTACGTTTAACAGTCGGCCAATAAAACTTTTACAAGCAAATCAAAAGGTCAACTTCCCGCACTATTACTTACCTAACACGGTACTAAACACATATATTCGGACTTATCAGTAAGTGGTATCATGCATCTCATTATTTCAATCTACCGATGTATTGTCAGGCAGATACCTGTGTTGCCCTAGTTTATTATACATTTAATAGATACATAAACACTCAATCGTGTATTAAAATCTCTTCCGTTGTCGGTTTCTACTACAAATTTACTATTTTCATATTAATTTCAGTGTAATTAAGTTAGATTTATAGCTAAAAATGATGCAAACAGACATGTGAATAACAATGCGATGCGATGATATTTATATAAGTACTAGCAATACCCGCGGCTCCGCTCGCGTTCAGATGACCAAAACATTGCAGTTTTAGTATTTTTTCTCAAAAATGAGATATATTCCCGCGGTAAAAAGTATCCTATATGTTGACTCGGATAACCAGCTATCATCATGCCAAATTTCCTCAAAATCCCTCCACTGATTTTTCCGTGATGCGATAACAGACGAATAGACAGACAGACAGACAAAAATTCTAAAATCTATAGATTCGGCCATTGAATCGATAATAAAGTCTATTTCAATAAGATTTTCCAAAAAAATATTCAATGTACAGATTCGGCTTAGTTACGATTTTATTATATGTATAGATATTTATAAAAGTGTTTAAAATACCATTTGGTAATTCTCGCTAAACCGTAAGTCGATAAAAACTATAGCAGCTCTCGTTGCTCGTCATATATCGTCATACAATCACAACGCAGGATCTCATTAATGCCGATTGGTCTGGCCATCTGTCGCTCGAACAAATAATTGATCGATTCACTTACATTTGGCGTTACAATACTTTCCGTTACATTTATCCCGTTATTAGTAGAGAAGTGAACTGAATAGCTACCTTTTCTTTCATATATTCTAAGGGAATACTCTTAAAAGAGTACTTACTTTATAAGCTTATTTATGAGAGCTTTTGGATCATTATGACATTAAAATATACCTATTCTGAAATTTAAAAAATATTTGTCTGTACCTCTCGATTTTCATGAATGAATGCGGTTCTATTTATAAAAAAAACAAATAAAGACAAAGATTACACATTGATATTTCTTATAAAACATGTTGGCCTTCGATTTGATGGTACACAAGGCAGAATGATACAATTTTTAAAAACAAAACGAAACGTAAAATTATATTAATTTGTTTTAATATTGTAACTATACATATACATATGTCACGTCTAAAACCTAACAGTTTAAAAAGCCGAAATAACAAATTCTCCAAATGCTCTTTATTCTATGCGGGGTAGTAATATATTATCTTAAAATGCGTACACAAAAATAAGATTTTTTCTTCGTAAATGATAACTATAAAGGTATAAAGTAGTGACAAATTTCGCTATTTGTCATTGAATATCGCGTAGGTACAACGACAAAATTCTAAGGAAGTAAGTGGGACAGGTTCATAAAAATTCAAGCGTGAATGTTTATTGAGATGGCAAAACGATTCTGTATCTGACGTCACCCTAAAAGCTTTGGATATTTAGGCAAATATCTCTGTAAACTAGTTCTACCGTTTATATTCATTATAATGAAATATCAGATTATTTTATTTTTTCAAAAGTTTTTTTTTAAGTGTTATTGTTGAAAAAGTTAGATATTTTTCTTTTTCTATATCAGCAGGTATAAAGAATATAGTATTTTTTATTTTTATCATTCAACGTTCTGATTCTCTTTAGTCCGCAATCACTTAACACGAGGCTCGCCTCTACGTTAAGTATCGTTCAAAACAAGATTTCACACGGTTCCTTTGAAACTTACATTTTGACTAGAAAGTGTCATTGAGATCCATCAAGTTATTCTCTGTAGAAATACAGAAAAGATTCTAAAAAACAGAATTATGAAAATCTTTCGTTTGTATGAAGATATTTCGTACGTAATCTACCCAAAAAATCTCACAAATCGAGTAACTCTTCATTCCCAAAGTCGGTCAAAAATATGAATTCAGCTACTATTATGTAAAATCTAGTATTAGCCCAGTGGTCAAAATTCGACCATAATATTTTTTTATTGAAATTGCCCGTCAATAGCTATTAAAAAAAAAAAAGAAATTTAGTTAACAAACAGAGCAGAAAAAGGTACTGAACGGTTTTGTTTTTGCCTATTTATATATAGATGTATACAAGTTATAAACATCCTGCAAGAACCCATAACTTTTCCAAAAATAATCAATGTACGTACAACTTTGACCTGGTTACAATTTTATTATATATATAACATAAACCCCTCTCGTTATGTCGGACAATAATCCAGTTATGTCTAGTTATAACCGGTTATGAACGGTTACGGGATATACGAGTAGCTCGTAAATTTCACGTAGCCAATATCGCGAGCGTGTTTAAGGAAGCTCCGTATTTGTACGTGTACGCTTTAATTAAACATCGGCTTCATCAACGTCCACTAAAAGTTACATGGTTTTGTGTATAATATTATTTTTTTAAATATTTTTTCAAATTAAATGTATAATTGGAGTTATTATTCAATAATTGTTATTTATATAACTTGATATGTATTTTATTTAGTCCCTCCACGATCGCGGACACGCCGGCGTTACAGTTACCAATAGATTTCTTAGAAATTTAATTAATTTCTTCGAAATTTACCTGGAGGTGTTGGAGCATTGACATCTATACATATAATAAAATTGTAACTAAGCCGGATCTGTACATTAAATATTTTTACTTATTGAAATAAACATTATTATCGAGAAGCCGAATCTATAGTTTTAAGAATTTTTGTCTATCTGTCTGTCTGTCTGTCAGTATGTGACCGCATCACGAAAAAACCACTGGGGGTATTTTGATGAACTTTGGTATAATGATAGCTGGTTATTCGGGTCAACATATAGGATAGTTTACTGCGGAAAAACATCTCATTTCTGAGAAATCTATACTAACTAATACTAAACGTCAATATTTAGTTTCATAATTTTATAAAAGTTCATTTTAAATTAAAAAAAAGTGCGTACATTACTAAGTTTTATCACAAGTGATAAAACAAAATCACAAATATAAAAAAAAACTATTCATCTTTTTTGTCTATATTTTTTGTCTATAAAGGTAGCAATAGTGTTGCTCAATATTTTAACTTTAAATAATAGCAATCTAAATTAATATTTTAACTTCTTTTAAATTATATATAAAACAATAATATTGCTTAGATAAATAATTAATATTTTTATTTTTAATATTCTTTATGGTAATACATAATATAATAATAGCAACACTAAATAAGTTAGTAATTAATAAAAAAAAATTGAAATATTTATAATAACAGCAGCAAAAATTAAATAAATAATATTGCTATATTTAATTTAATATTTATTAAAAAAATTTAAAATGCTTAGAAATAAAAATCAACAAATATTGTAAGGTACTTTATTGCCATTTTTTGAATTTTAGAAATAATTTTTGTAAAATAGTGGGTAGGCACTGTCTGTAATAAGTATGTGTTTGAAACGTCTATAACCTGTCTCTCCCGTGACAATGATTGCTGTAAAGCATTCGAAACGTCGGGAACCAAAAATCAAAATAAATCCGCGAAATAATCTGAAAAGTTTGTTTTATTTATAACTATTCATCTGTTAATTACGTCACAACTTACAAACAATAAATTATGTATAGACACTAAATTTGGTTAAAAACTTGCCACTCTTTTAGTAATTCAGGTATCTCTACAACACACATCTTGTTTACAATACCTACGATTACATATGAAATGGGTTGAGCAAGGCATGTTTAATTAACATTGTCTAATGTGTTACTGGTGTACTTAGCCGTTAATAGGATACGGAATACTGACTTGAGGTAATTGCTTAGTGTAAATCTGATAAATCCATATACATATATGACCATGGTCATGGATAACCAGGATCTTAGGGTATCGTATGTCGATATTTAGACTAATAATCCGCCCCGACTTTCTTTCTAAGGCGAGTATTATTTTTAATTTAATTTTTTTTATATATTTTTTCTAATAAATTGTTTTTTTAAACGTTTCAACACGTTTTTATTAGTTTTTATAAAGCGACTGTGTAATCTAGATTTGGTGTCCGATTTTAAACTATGTCATATATTTAAAACTTTTTAACATTGATTTGTTTTAACTAAAATTTATATATATATATATATATATATATATATATATATATATATATATATATATATATATATATATATATGTTACTTTTTGAGGTATATATGTTATGGGCCTCTGTTTACATATTTAAGATCTTTTTGTAAATATTGCCTGAAATAAATAATTAAATTAAAATTTAATTAAATTAGTGACTCCCATACGTTGCACACGGTCAAGAGGTTTTTTTAATAAAATTATTTAATAATAATATAGCCTCTCTCAAGATTCCAAATCCTATTGGTCACTAAGTAAAATAATCTAAGGCTGAAAAGCCTCTATTAAAAATTAAACGGGCGAAGCCGATACAAAATCACAAGTTCGCTTATAATACACCGAAATCCCGATATGTATAAAAAATAAATTGTAACCTAGCCCCGCGTACAACGTATCGTTATAATAAACAATGTGTCTACCATTTGAATAAATATTCATCGGTGGCAGATGAATCGCAATAAAAGACAATTTTTTCATCTTCACATGCTTTATTCACAGCGATATATTGCGAGAATAAGATGGTGACATTCAAATGCTCGCAACTCTCAACACTAAACTGGGTAAGATGTTTTTACAGACAAATTTGTAAATTACCAACTTGAAAGAAAGAAGCTTCATTCATTTAGCTTGTATTCAGCCCTTACTAACGTCCCACGTATAACTAGGACGTAAGTACAAGTTTCCTGATTCCTCACGATGTTTTCCTTTACGGTTTACCGTAAAACTAGTGGCAATCATGTTGGAAATGATTTGCACATGAGAATATCAGAGGTGCGAGACCCGGGATTTGAACCCGCTCCTCAATTGTCACTAGGCTATCAATGCATTTGAGCTTATTACTAACGATTTAGATTGCTTTAATATTGTAGATAAAACTGGAAATATGTGAGATTTCAGCGAACAGGTAAAATGATAATTCCATGAAATAATTAAACTGATTTCAATAATTATTATTATTTATAATTTGTACAAAATATGTTCGAAAATTCGCCAATCCACAGTTTTAGAGGCTTATTAGAGGAAAGCAGGTATAATATATTTTTTTCATCATAATATTCAACAATAACCCAAATTAGTTTAGACAAAAATCCACAACAGTATTAACTACAAAGTTACCTTTTAAAAATATGTAAACGTAAATGAAGCGAAATTATAACAACACTTGTACATTAGATCCCTTTATGTTGATTGCAGCAAGATAGCCAATATAAAAATTTATGCGCTTGAATTGAACCCGCGTCCTTCGTTTACTTAAAGATAATTTATGAAAATACGAGGAAAATTCAAAAAGATCTAAACATTCCCAGCTCGTTGACAAACATTTTATCAAGTGAATACGATGTTCTTTTATGCATACTCTGTCATATGTAAAAATTACCGACCCGACAAAGAAGATTCATATTTTATTTTATTGTTGATGTTACCTACAATAGCTATGTGGATAGAATAAACGAATTTACTCGTTACAATTTATTCGATGTGAGAATCTAGAAAGTTATAGTGAAGAAAGTGTATAGTAAAAATCAATATTATTCAGCTTTAGAATTTGAAGTTTTATTGTTATTAAAGTTTAAATCTTTTTTATCTCTATGTTTTAAACATTCTCTGCAAAAAATAAAGTGTAAATCTTGGTTATGGAAGGCTCACCCTGATGCGACCGCAAATTCTAAGTTCTCAGGTTCTATTCTCGGGTCGGTTTATGCATGTATGTGTATATCTATATCACAAATAAATAACCAATAATAAGCCAGAGTTGAGAAGTTGGTCCACCAAAAAGCTAGTCTGGGCCTACGACTGTTGTCTCTCCGTCCACCTGGAATTACTTTTGAGAGTGAAATAAAAGAGTAGAAAAGGGTTTACGTTAGCGTGCACACTATTTGCACTATAAGATCTACCGTGCAAATACCAAAATCTGTTAGAAATACATTACTATTATAACTAACAATTGCCCGCGGCTCTGTTCGCATATCTTCCTCAATAAAAAGTATATAAAATACAAGTTTTTTTTTCAAATCGGTCTAGTTAGTACAGAGATAGCGCTTTCCTACAAACCAAAATGGAACTCTTTATCGCCTTTATATAACAACATAGATTATTAAAAACTTCTCTAAATTCTTAGACTATTTTTTAAGAAAAACCTATAGTTTATTCGGCTTAACCATTGATATATATAAAAAATGTATATAAATGAGTTGAACATGCTCCTTCTAGTTATCAATACATTCCTTATTTTTATGCAAAAGTAGGCAATGTGACTCCTTTCCATGTTATTTGCATTTATTTTACGGCTAACCTGGTTTGATAAGCTTTATCTACTGTTTGTTTTGATAACGTATTCATTAACAGGGCTGTGTATTCAAATTGATATAAATATGTTGGGACATTAATACACATCACCATCTAGTTCCATGGTAAGCTAAGAGGCTTGTGTTATGGATACCAGATAGTTGATACACTACATATATATAACTTAAAATACATACATATTATAAATATAAACACCCATGACTGAAGTACAAACATTCGTGCTCAGCACACAAATGAATGCCCCCAGCGGGACTCGAACCCGCGACCGCTAGCACAGCAAGTAGCAAACTGAGCCAAACGTGCCGTCAAACATTTTTTTTTGTAACATATCCTTATCCTTTAACATTTAAAATAAAACTATCTTTTTCGGATAATTTCGCGGATTTATTTTGTTTTTTGGTTGCCGACGTTTCGAATGCTTTACAGCAATCATAGTCACGGAAGAGACTAAGGTTTTAGACGTCTTAAAGGCGTTATATACTTGTTACAGATAGACCTACCCACAATTTTACTAAATGATTTCAAAAATTTTAAATATTATACCAAAGTACCTTACAATATTTGTTGATTTCAATACTAAACATTTTTTTAAAGTATTATAATTAAATATACCTTATCCTTTGACTTGCGAAATAATATGAATAAAATTTTAAAGGTCTTGATTTATTTTTTACTTTAAGTTTATTATACAAGTGATATATTCTTGTATTCAGCCATTTTTATCGTCCCACTGCTGGGCACGGGCCTCCCTTCAATACGAGGGGGATCAGGTCATAGTCCACCACGCTGGCCAAGTGCGGGTTGGCGGACTTGTGCGGGTTGGCGGACTGATATTCTTGCGTACATCATATTAGTCTTTTATTAATAAGGAAATCAATTCAATTCTTTTTTTTAAGGAACCACAATTAATTAGCATGTTAGGTGAAAGTACGTAAAAATTTTAAACTAGCTAACTTTATTATTGAATTTTTACTTTAAATATGATCACGATTCAAAAACTTCCCACAAATAATAAAAGTAATATATATAACACATCAAAGAGCTATGACAATATTTGTGCTGCAAACATCGGTATCTGACACAGAAATCGTTACACGCGTCGTCGACCGATAAAACGCCGATAGTGTGCCGATGATGTACCGATAAGCTAGCCAGTATTGCGAAATGGGGCATGAGTAATTTTTAAACCTAATATTTAACTGATTTTAACCTCTTGCTGGTGATAAAACGTCTAGCCTAAGTGTTAATCTATGGTATAACTAAAGTATCTATTTCCGGAATGTTACTCATCCATTCGTAATCACAATAATCGCAATATTAATATTAGTGTCACATTCAACTATTGTTGTTCATAATCTATACTAGTATTATAAAGAGGCAGGGTTTGATGTGTTTGTTTGAACGCGCTAATCTCAAGAACTATAAATCCGATTTGAAAAATTCTTTTTGCATTAAATAGCGTGTTTATTGAGGAAGGCTATTGGCTATATATAATATAGTCTATAGTCTATCTATTCCATACTAAACGTTAAAACGTACCTAAAGACGAACCGCTCTATATCGTTAGTATATTACAATATATAAAAAATTTCAACTTGTGTTATTTTGTTACAGGTAACATTACAAAAATAATTTTACTCATCTGCAAGCAATATATGTAAGTAAATAGGTAAAGTATCGTTATAATAGTAACTAAATGAGTAAGTACTTATTCCATTTCTTCTTTTTGCTTGGTCAAAGAATGGCAATTTTATCACATTGTTATGGAAAAATAATGGATGAGAAATGGAAAAGTACTCTATGAAAACCATTTAACACATGACCTCTGGTTCAATTAATGATACTACTGTGTCATAATTGACTTTAATTTTGTATACGATGAAATTTTATCACAAGAAAAAGTGTAGGTATTTAACCGTTTCCTTCTATGGGATAAGAGATTCCATGTTCTTTTGACTGAGTGTCTACTGTTTAGCGAAAGTCCCTTTAAAATTAGTAATGGCGTGGCTTTTTAAAAGCGATACTAATTTTATTTGTAACTAGCGACTCACTTTCGCTCTGCTCGAGGTAGAGAGGTTAGTATAGATATCTCGGAGATGAGATATTTTCTCGCAGTAAAAAGTATCCTATATGTTGACCCGGACAGCCAGCTATCATCATACCAAATTTAATCAAAATCTGTCCAGTGGTTTTCTTGTAATGCGTTCCCAGACAGGCAAACCGTCAGACAGAGAAAAATTCTAAAAACTGTAGATTCTGCCTCTATATCGATAATAATGTTTATTTCAATAAGATTTTCCAAAAAATATTTAATGTACAGATTCGACTTAGAATTTTATTATACATTCTAAACGTATCAATCAAAATGCACGTCTTTTAAAGACTTATACAAAGATGCTCTTGATGAAAGATGCAAATAATTTTGATTACAGTTCGTCATTTAAGTACATTTCTGTTGAATGTTGTCATACCGGTTTTCTAAATGTGAAAACGAGGGCACAAAGTAAAACGTTAAACAGTAACGTCTCGGTGGTGATCTCGCCGCACTTGATACAAAATATAATTTTAGTTTGCAAAGTTACCTTCAGTATATTTAATTATTCTGAAAAAATAAGAACTTGAAATAATCTGTATGTATAAAAAAATGAATAATTCCATATCCTATTAAACATAACAAAAGTACTAATGCCCGATTTCACCAACATCACTTAAGCTACCACCTACGTATGGGATCCCTAGCTTAAAAGTTCCCCTAAACTAGCCCCTAAAATAAATTTCGTTTTACCATCATCAGAGCCCGTATTTCTAGTACCTATATTTAGGTGGCATGTTAATTTTTTTTTTAATTTTTAGGTGACCCCTAACTGTTGGTGAAACAGAAACTGTCCCCTAAAGCCCCCTAACCATGCTTAGGGGATCCCTTAAACTTAGGTGACATTGGTGAAATCGGACATAAATTTTCTTTCTTAGGCCCTTAGTCTTTACCAAAATTATTATGGCAATAATAATATAATTACAAACTTATATTATCTACTAGCGACACCCTCGCTTTGCTCGCATACTTCACTACGTATGTTTGATTTTTTTTCAGCAGAACCTTAATTCTTTTTCTAAAATAAAAGTTACCTATGTAACTCCTTATAAAGTGAAAGTCACGTCAAAATCAGTCCAGCCGTTTCGGAGATTAGCTGAAACAAACAGACAAACAGACACAAAATTTTTAAAAATTGTGTCTTTATAAGCACCGTATATCATTGCATATGCATTTAGTAAAAAGTTGTTATTTTGACATAACAAACAGACACAATATAAATATAATGAAATGACGAAGTTAAAGAAAATGTACTTTTAGACGGAAAACTATTTCTTAGGTAAATCTTTTTATTTATTGCCTCCATAAATAATATAGAGCATGTGAAATTCTAACGTAATTTCCAAACATAGAACAGTCATAAAATCTTTTTCCCAGCATTTCTATATACAAGTACCTACTAGAACAGGTGTATGCATCCGGAAATACCAACACAACAGTGACTACCTTAAACATTTTATTCGTGCATAAATTAAGCATTTTCGAAACATATTTTAACATTCTCACCGCGTTCCACTCACGCGGTCATTATTTGTACTACGCTGCAAGGTTGTACATAACTTGGAATGTTGGTACTTTAGCAATCATTTGACACAAACAAATGACTTGACCTGTTAAATCTTTGTAATATATATTAAAGTTAAAAAAATTTAAAACGAATTTGTTATGATAATTATATGATTTTATCTTTAATAGACTTCAAAAAAGACTGGTAGCCCCGTGGTAACGCGCTCGCTTGGGAAACTGAGTGTAGCGGGATCAAATTTCAGGCCTCGCCTCTTCTATTACCTCTACCTCTTAATATTTTCATGTGCGAATCATTTCCAACATAATTACTACTTGTCTTACGGTGAAGGAAAACATCGTGAGGAAACCTACATGGTTGAGAGAACCGAGTAATTTTTCGAAAGACATGTGAAGGCCGCTAACCCGCACTTGGCCAGCGTGGTTCCCCAATGCACTTCGTATTGAAAGGTGGCCCGTGCCGAAAAGTGGGACGCAGCTGTAAAAAGTACTGATATGTGACATGATCTATTATTAGTAGGTATTTATATACTAGTAATACATATACAGAGGATTTTTAGCGAGTTTATTTGTAGTAGATAAACTGTGAAATTTCAATATATATATATATATATATATATATATATATATATATATATATATATATATATATATATACTAGCGGCTCACTCTCGCTTCGCTCGGGTTCGCTTTTGGAAATAAATCTATTCTGCAGGAACCGCACATTTTTCCGGGATAAAGTCCTGACCGATGTGCTATTCCAGACTATATTCTATCTCTGCGCCAAATTTCATCCAGAACCGTTCAGTCGTTCTGGCGTGATTGAGTAACAAACATACATCTAAACTTTAATATTTATAATATTAGTAAGATTAGTATGGACTAGCTACTAATATCCCACGGGAAATACTTGATAGACTGAGATAAAAAGTGACTTTTTGTCCTTCTCCACGCTATTGGCTACGTGCGTAGTAAATTTCATTACAATAAGTTGAGGCGTTTAGAGGTAACAACCCAAAAATAAAACAAGCAGACTGACTTTTTATATGTACTGGTGTTCCCAGAGGTCGAAATCACCATAATAAATAAAAATAAATAAATAATCATTATTAATTCTTACTAAATGTGTAAAAAAAGCTTGTTTTCAAATATATTTATTGAAAACACTAAAGCTCGTCAATAGCTACTAAACAAAAATTATTTTGTATGAAAAATTTGAAAAACCCCCCACATGTAATTCGCCATTTTGTGGTGGCAGCCATCTTGGGTTTGAAATTTATTATAGTGTATAGTATTCTACTAGTCAAGCCTTTTCATTTGATACCCATATTGAGGGAGTTGTGAAAAAATATTTAATCCGCTATTTTGTGGCGGCGGCCATCTTGGACCGATTTTCATCATACATAGCTAAGAACACTCACTCCCTCCCTCAACTCAAAATCGGTTCATCCATTCGGGAGCTACGATGCCACACACACACGTCAAACTTATAACACCCCATCGTTTTCGCGTCGGGGGTTAAAAACCGTTTGACAAACCGAAAAGAAAAAGGTACTGAACTGTCTTTGCCTATTTATATATAGATTACAAATATTTAAAAAAACTAGTAAAGATGAGAATACTACGAGTATGAGAAAATAAATAAAACAATAATATGTTAATTTCACAAAATTATGTCATTTTCGTCACAACATTGTATGCTAATGGTTACAATGTTTTGTTTAAACAAGTTATCGTTCAAATGCTGTCATCGAGAGAAGTCGGACGTGAGAAAACTTAAAATGAAATATTTATAATATTTACGAGTAGGTACGTGTCGCTTGTGCTCTGTCATTGTTATTAATTTGAGGTTAGTTTATTCAATTGTCTTCTATGATTATGATACCATCTCCAAAACTATCATTTAACTAAATACATTTTATTAAATGAAGCCACACTTTTGTTCCAAGTTTTTAAGGCACATACTTTTGTAATCATAACGTAATATGTATAATTATAATATATAGATAAAAAAATGTCTGTTTGTAATATAAAAAAAAGTTTATAAGAAAAACACAATTTTTAACATTTTTGTCTCTCTGTCTTTTTCGGCTAATCTTTCACTGGCAGATAGCTGATATTATAAGCAGTAACTAATAATTAGGGTTCCGCAAAAAAAAAATTATCGTACATAGGGACGAACCCAAGCACAGCGAGGGTGAGTCACTACTTTATAATAGAAAAGCACATTCTCTTGTGTCCAAGCAATTATAGAATTACATAATTTATAATTCTGTCCGTCCGTCAGTCCGTAAGTCATAATAGCTTATTACTAAAAGTTCAAAATTGGAATTAATTATTCCGCACTTGACATTCAACCTGTTCATTAAAGAAAGAATTTTAATATCGATTTATAATTGGTAAAGCAAAACTTTTTTACAAAATACAGCCAAATTGAAGTCGGTCAATAAAATTTTAGCTAAAAGGTTTTTTCTATATTCAACTCGTAAAGTATTGAACAGCTTGCATCCCTGTGAAAGGGTCGCACTCAGCTTGGGCTTACGCGCCTTGCATGTATCTAAAGTTAAGGTTCGATAAGCTACCTTTAGGACTACTGGTTTTGTTTCCGAGCATTTTAACCGCATCTAAAGTTTAACTAACACCGACGATTTCGCTCGCTTTATAGAACAATAAAAAAACCTGTTTGTTACTCAGAGATAGTACAGCTTTCTAATGATATAATTATTTTTATTATGGTTTAAGTCTTACAAAAGTTTTTCCCCACAACAATAACAAAAAACTTTTACCTCTTAATAGAAGTATAATAAGTAGTACTAGTCTATACATATAATAAAATTGTAACTAAGCCGAATCTGTACATTAAATATTTTTTGGAAAATCTTATTGAAATAAACATTATTATCGATACAGAGGCCGAATCTATAGTTTTTAGAATTTTTGTCTGTCTGTCTGTTACCGCATCACAGAAAAACCACTGGAGGGATTTTGATGAATTTTGGTATGGTGATAGCTGATTATCCGGGTCAAGATATAGGATATATTTTACTGCGGGAAAATGTCTCATTCCTGAGAAAAAATACAAAAACTGCAATGTAAGAGTATACTAATATGTAAAACCTAAGAATTTGGTTTTTGGTCATCTGAACGCGGGCAGAGCCGCGGACAATGCTAGTATACTATAAGACGTCTCTTCCGTGACCATAATTGCATTATAGACATAGCTCTGCTGCTCACTCTATCAAATTAAATTTAAAAAATCAAATATAACATTGTCTAAAGCACTTCTGTTATCGTAAGGAATATTTAAAAAAAGTTGTTGAATATACAAAAACAAAATGAAATATTTGAACTGCACTACTAAAACATTTTCACTTTCTAGGCAAAACATCCTGTGTTCATATAACCCAGTATCCTGTATAACAAAGTCCGTTATTCTGAGCTTCATTGTAACTGAGGGCTTACATGAGGAGCGCCACTGTACATTCCTTTATCTTAAACTGCTCGATAACTCTAGTAAACATGGCTTCGTAGCCTGCATGCACCATGTTTTAAATCAAATAAATCACTTTTGGCTTAATATATTGTAAGAATATCCCTATTCCGTTTTAAAACCTAATATTACCCAAAACAAATATATTTAATAGTTCATCGAATTATGAAATTGAAATTATATGTATATCCATACATTCATACTTAATATTATAAATGTGAAGTTTGTTTGTTTGTCCTTCTTTCACGTCGAAACAGAGTAACGGATTCGAGTTATTTTTTGTGTGGAGATAGTTGGAGGGCTAGAGAGTGACATAGGCAACTTTTTACCGCTGGAAATTATCTCATTGCCACGGGAAAGCACGTTATAATACAACCCAAAAAAATATTTATGATCAGAATTACTTGAAACTTGATATTGCTCTTCAATACTATTAAATAAATACGTGTTTTAGCATTTTGCGAAAATCATCCCATAAGGGGGTGAAATAGGGGATGACAGTTTGTATGAAAACTACCTTTCTAGGGTTCTTTTGTAGTTTTAACGCGAGCGAAGTTGCGGGTTCTGCTAGTATTATTATAAATGTGAACTCTGTGTGTAACTCTGTCTGTTATCTTTTCATGCTTAAGCCGCTGAACAGATTTTGATAAAATTTGCATACTGCATGAAAGCCGTGGTCAAAAACTAGTTTATTTATAAGCATATGTATAGATATCACTAACGAGTCACCGTCGCTCCGCTGGGGGTCGTCTCTAGGTACGTTTTGACGGTAAGTATAGATTTCTCAAAGATGAGATGTTTTCCCAGAGTATCCTATATGTTGACCCGGATAACCAGCTATCATATATGTAAATATATATATATATATATATATATATATATATATATATATATATATATATATATATATATATATATATATATATTAAAACTTGCGTCATATCTTATATTACAATTAGAACTAAGGTAGTCTCTTTATATAGATACAAAAAATCTTTTAAGTCCAAGGTGTACCTACATACCTTTATGTCCAAACAACTCGATAACTCAAACAATCGTGTACACAACACCCAATTGCTTAGCAGTTAAACTTTTGATTGTTCACTGAAGGATTTTAGAATTAAAATTTCCTTAAAAGTAAATTAGAGTAGGCTTTGTTTAGGACTCTCCTGTAGGTATATAAAATAACATTTGTTATTACACTTATACTATACAAGTAGGCTTTTATGTAGACTAGTGACTTACCCTCGAATCCTAATTCTTTTCCTAAAATAGAAGTAGCCTAAGCTACTCCTTATAACATCAGCTATGTGCCAGTGAAAATCCTGTCAAAATCAGTTTAGCCGTTTCGGAGATTAGCCGGAGCAAACAGACAGACAGGCTGATAGACAAAAAAATTTAAAATTCCGTTTTTCTTATAAGTACTGTATATAGTTTCATGTGCATTTAGTAATAAAATTTTGAGATAAGTTTAAACCTGTGTGTGATTGTTTTTTAATTTTATTTTGGTGATGGCAAAAAAACAAAAACAATACATTAAATTTTCTTTGTTAGTTTACGTAATCTTTGAAAAAAACTAGGCAAATTTTAATCAAACTTTTTTTATTATGCCTTTCAAACAATATAATATTTTATTTTATCGTTGAAATAAATAAAAAGCTACACTGTCAGAATTACGCCACCATTTAATTGGTACCTACAATCTACATGTATTGAAAATATTATGTTTCATGGTAAGGATAATTAAGACTTTATATTACATATATGTATAAAATACGTACAAGGCCCGGTAGTGAAACCAAATCCCGGTGTACTACCTTGATTGGTTTTCACTATATCTATAATTCATTAACCTATATTTATATCTATACTATCGACTCATCCTTGCTTCGCTCGGTTTCGTCAGTAGGTAGGTTGACGGTTAGTATAGAATAGATAGATATTATATACATAGGTATGGTGAGTTTCATATGCCTTACTTGAGAAATGATTGATTCCCCGTATGAACTTCCACTCCCCATTTCATTCCCTTAAGGGATGATTTCCGGAGTAAAAACTATCATATGTTCTTCCCAGGCCCTAAAACTATCTATATACCAATTTTCATCTAAATCGGTTCAGCCGTTTAGTCGTGAAAAGGTAACAAACAAACAAACAGAGTTCCTTTCGCATTTATAATATTAGTATGGATATGTACATATAAAGAAGGAGGTATACACAAAATTGAAAACTTTAAATGATATATTTTCTTTACTTGAACAGTCGTTTCAATTTTTATCCAAATATCAAATCATCAATAGTGTATCATAAGTGTATAGAAGTGTACATTAACTATTAATTATATATTGGGAACCTTCTATGTCTATTTTGGGCCGGTCTAGTCATTCCCTAGAGAGTACCCAAACGTACACCATCTAAAATCCATCCTGAAAAATGGACCTTGGAGAACTCGACAAGCTGGTATAATTAATTATTGAGTAAACGAAGCATAAATACTACTATTCACGAAAACAAAGAGAAATGTTGATATTTTATCTTATCTTCTAATTAGGAAGCTTAAAAATAATCAACATGCCTTACAATATTGTTTTCAATACATAATTATTTTTTAGTATATTTAACTTGAAGAAACGCTTTATTTACATTGAATATCAATTTTACTTCTAAGATATTAAAAATATCTTCAGCTATAGAGATATTTTCAAAATTTGCTTATAAAAAGTATCGAAGGATTCTTATGTAAAGCAGAAATACTCGTAGAATTCAGTTCTTTGATTTATGGCTTTTAGACGTGTCAGATGGTCACGGTTTACTTCGACAATATCGCGTAGAGAAATAGGATTTAGTACTCGAGGGACATCAACATACCTGTCAGTTTGCCTCTAGTATTTAGATTGACAAATTGACCCCAAGCTCGCCTCACGCACCCGAGAGACTGCCCGTAAAGAATCGTTGCTTATTTTTTTTCATGATATTTTTCCTAAATAAATAATGAGTCCGCTGAGTGTGATCCATTATCTTATTTTTGCGTTTAAAATATTTTAATATAAACCCTTATATGGCTTGTGCATAATTAAAAAAAAGTGGAAAATATTTACGAATCCACTACTTAATACTTTGTTAGATTTACGCGATTATTTGGCATTTTAAATAAACTATTTTTTCGGATTTTTTCGGTCAGTCTCTCCCGTGTCCATGATTGCTGTAAAGCATTCGAAACGCCGGGAACTAAAAATCAAAAAAAAATCTGAAAAGATAGTTTTATTTAAAATCCATTACTTCTATGCCAGTTTAAATCTGCGGCTCTACTCGCGTTCTATCTTTATTTTATTAATGTATGTATTTCAAAAAATATGTATGCATGCACTAATTAAGTTTTCTTTAAAATTTATTGATTAATCCTTTTTCTGACTAATTTTAAGTGACACATGAAATAAATTATCCCAAATAGCATAAAAATTGTCCCCTACATAGAAAGTATATTTTTGGTGAACCGGAACGAAACCGACTTGAATTTTATCCATATGTTAAATAATTCATTCGCGCTACTTGTGGTTTATTATTAATCAGACGTCTGTTAGAATACGTGTCACGGCTGTATGGTAAAACTGTCCCATGACATGGTATTTTAAAATTCGTTTATATTTTAATTATAACCCCAAAGATCGAAAATATGCTTTTGATATATATGTACATTTATTATGATATTTTTGACACTCTTTAAAATATTTGACCGAATTCAAAAAGGACTATTCTACGGCTCATATGTAGGTACTCGTATAATACCTATATGTAAATGTCGTCTCCAATGGTACTCCGATTTTTATTATTCATGTTTTAATGAAATGATTTTAAAGTAACTGTATCTTTTAAAATAAAAAGTATAAATAAAATTAAGACCCCACCATTCAAAAATGAAAGTGTACTTACCAATAATAGTCAGCAGATTGAGTTTCAAAAGTGAAAACCGACAAAAGAGCTAACAGACAAAAAATTAAACAACGCACATATTTAAAGCAAATTCAAAGTTTTACTTCAATTCATTTCAATTCATTATGATTATGGACAAACAAATATGACCTAACTTCCAATTTATTATGAATATACATACTCCGGGTTGTCCTCTGGTTTGAAAACCGTATAGAATTAGGATGATCGCGTTTGTTAATAGGCTGTCGCGTTAATTTCGTTATTGGCTTTCAGTATTATAGGGGTTGTAGAATTATCCTACTATTTAGAAATAATTTGAGCTATTAATTCTCTTTCAAATGATATTGTAGCGCGGGCGCTTTGGTCGATAATTAGGTTTTGCTTACATTTAGATATCTAAATACAAATGACATATATGTACCTAATATGTAATTTGTATTTAGATCCATACTAATGAATAAAATGTGAAAGTGTGCTCTTCAATAAAATTAAATATATACGTGTCTTAGCATTTTTCAAAATTCATCCTATACGGGAGTAAAATAGAGGATGAAAGTTTGTATGAAACTACCTTTTTAGAGATTTTTTTGTAGTTTTATCGCGAGCGAAGCCGTGGGTTCTGCTAGTACTATATATATTAAGCATTAACGTTTTTAAGCTTCTTCTACAACGAAAAGCTTAAAGTTTAAATACCTCAGTATTTTTTGCCATACTATGGTTTTTTAGATATGGTGTATTTAACACTATCCTTATAAAATAAAAACTTTTTAACAAAAATATAAAAACCGACTTCAAACAAAAGCACTAAAAAGTGAAAAATAACTGATTGGTAGTTTTCATTTACTGTACATACCTAATCAAATATTTTCGAAGTCGGTGTGCTTTGGCTAAGTAATTAAAGCCTACCTATTAAATACATACCTAATCAAATATTTTCGAAATCGGTGCCAGCCCATACAAAGCAAAGCACACCGACTTCGAAAATATTTGATTAGGTATGTATAGTAAATGAAAACTACCAATCAGTTATTTTTCACTTTTTAGGGCTTTTGTTTGAAGTCGTTTTTTATTTTTTTGTTAAAAAGTTTTTATTTTTCCCTTTTTAGTGTAGACAGTAGTAGCAAAGTAAGGATTCTAACGTGTTAGGCTTGTCAAATCAAACAAAATAAGCCCAAACTCAAAGTATCTACTATTAGCCGTTGAAGAGTTCCACCTATCCACCTTCTGGCCTTACCATCAGATCAGGTCAACAATACCGAACCACTGTACTATCAAAGGAAATAGAAACACTTGCAAAATTTCAAGTCAATATGACAATTAGAAGTAGGTTAAATTCATCATTAGCTATTTTTCCACCCTTAGGGGTGGTATTTTTTTTTTTGAAATTTAAATGGGACCAATCTGGAAGTATACCCTTTCAAACAAAACAAAAATTGTCCAAATCGGTTAATAAATGACGGAGTTCTGAGGTAACAAACATAAAAAAAAAAAAAACATACAGTCGAATTGAGAACCTCCTCCTTTTTGAAGTCGGTTGAAAACTACAAATTGTAGTGATATACATATAGAACACGTATTGTTAGATACTCTTATTCATATAATTTACTACCAATATACAAGTACTAGTATATGTCTTTAACTCAACCGCCTCATTGTATCCCCATTTCCTAATTCACTGGACGCATTGTCACTGAATTTAGTAGATCTTGTGTTAGACTTGTATTGAAGTAGCAAAGCTCCTTTAGAACTAGTTTTTGAACTGGCTTCCGAAATTGCGCTTAAGAGAGACGAGCTTGAGTGTGAATTTTGAAATAAAGTAGATATATTTATTTTTATAATGTATACATATATATTATTTATTATTAATAATGCTAATATTTCATTTATTAAAACAATTCATCCTACTTAATATTATAAATGTGAAAGTGTTTATGTTTGTTTGTTTGTTTGTCTATCTTTCACGTCGAAATGGATTGGGGGATTGGCAAGATTTTTTGTGTGGAGATAGTTGGAGGACTGGAGAATGACATAGGCTCCTTTTTACTGCGGGGGATTATGTCTTTCCCACGGGAAAACCCGTTATATTACAGTCCAAAAATAGTAATTTTAGTGATTTTTTTTGTAGTTTTAGCGCAAGCGAAGCCGCGGGTTCTGCTAGTATATAATAAATTCTGGTAAAAAGTATACAAATGAGGTTATGGAATTGTTAATTAATATATGTGCATAAAATACTGAACGATATAGGTACCATATACCTTTAGAATACGGTAGCTTAAAAAACAAATCTTTAAAATAAAAATTGTTTCAAAAAAAAAATTAAAATTTACTTCGACATTAACAGTTAAACACTACATTTGATAACTTCATCTATACGAATTAGACTTTACATTCTAATATAACAAGTGAAAGTAATAAAGCTGAAAATCCTATATTGGAGCTATACATAGCTATACAAGTTGCTCTAAAGTAGGTTAATATGTCTTAGACAGGCTTCTAATTCTCGGTGCAGCAGGTACTACCCATCTAGTGGAGACTTGGTTAAAACATAATCGTTTTAGCATTAAAGGAAGCTTAATACTGTGGAGAGTGCTTTAAAAATATGTAAAACTATCAAAAGATATTGTATGTATTGTGATTTATTAATTTTAATGCTAAAATTGTTCGATATATTCAAATTAACCTATATTTATTGTTATTAATTGAAGTATCAATGAAATTAAATTTTAAGTTTGCTTTTATAAATTAAATACTTAATGGATTATTATGATTTAAGAGATTACGCCGGAAGTAGTTGAAGTTCCATTATAATTATTAAAAAGGTGGGTCGATTGAAATTAAAATTATTGTATAAGGAGTGCTTTTTATGATTGGGATTCATTCTAATTTACGAGTAGTAAGAGTTACGGTAAAAGGCAGTGGTAGCCCAGTGGTGACGCGCTCACAAGGGTAACCGAGTGAGTTACGGTGAAGGTATGCTGAAACTGTGTTGTGTAATTTTAGTAAACGCAGTGATATATGTAGTGTTAAGTGTTGTGTAATTCTTATATGTGAATCTATAATTATTATATGTTTGAAGTATACTCTGGTGGTTCTCATTATATATGTTATTAAAATTACATTTAAATTGAACATTGAAATATAAAAGGAAATTTAATATTTTATACTCGTAGTATTTATTAATCCGATATAATAATTTAAAATTATACGTATACGTTTTCATGTATATATGAGATATTTTCCAAACCAGCTATCTTCATACCAAATTTCATCAAAATCTGTCCAGTGGTTTTCTCGTGATTTTCCAAAAAATATGTATTCGATTAAATATTCGACTCAGAATTTTATTATATGATAGATTTAATTTTGTAATATATACAAAAATTCTACAAAATAACCAAAAATACATCAATTAAGTTACACTATATATATATATATATATATATATATATATATATATATATATATATATGTATATATATATATATATATTATATATATATATATATATATAACATATACACATTAAATAACATACTTGACCTAAAATTAAACGCTTATCTTTCTTAAATAAAATGGTGTCAAAGGTTGAAAAAAGCTACCATTAACGTCGTAGGTCACGTAACAAATTGACAGATTCACTGAGACAATCATCTCGGCACTGGGCGAGTGTGGAACGTGATTTAAAATTGTTCTATTGTTTATATTTATTTATTTATATGGAATTCAGAAAGATAAAGTATTTATGGGTTCCTGGAAATATTTTATGGCAATAAAAGGTTTTGTTTCTATATTATGATCATTAACTAGCGACTTACCTTTGCTTTGCTCGGATGTTTCCCTAGATGACCGAACAGTAGCCGTGTGCATTCCAGATCTTATTCATTCATAGTCTATCTATCTGTGCATCTACATTTTATCCAAATCTCATCAATTTTTCCATCTAATCATTTTTTTAAGAAACAAATCTAATATTAGATTATTCCTTATGTTTGTTTATCAAAAAATATTCAATAGAGGTTTGTTTCGTATGGCATTGTTGAGACGGATTATGGCTAACTTAATTTATCTATACACGACGTTCTTATCAACACAAGAACGATGTTGAAATAAAACATCAAAAGAATTTCAGTTCATATCTCGACACATCCCATAACTTTGAATGGCGTCTGATTGTACATATGATGGGCTATTAATGTTATAGAAAACCCACTAATTGGAGAAATTTAACTAATATACTTCCTCGCCTCAGTAATGTTATCTTTATGACATGATAAATTTTGAACTTATTGCTTAGTCTTTGATCAAATGGTCTATTATGCATTAGATCTTCGAACTCAACACGAAACTACTATTACATATCAATGGCTGTTTGAATAAGCTAATAATATTATCATATGATCATTTGATTTAAATTTGCATATAATCTGTAATAATATTTAGATTACAGCTAATAATTTAAGACTAGCGGCTCACCCTCGCTTCGGCTCTAGATAAGCACGAACAGATCTATTCTACGGGAACCGTTCCTTTTTCCGGGATAAAAAGTAACCTGTTGTTTGACCTGCAATATAAGGTATCAGCATGCCAATTCTTACTAAATTAGATGCATAAATTGTTGTGTACTAAGACGTATAATATAATAAGCTACTATAGCTGTATAATAAAATAAGTTACTATAGTTTTTTAATTATCCATCGGGAACTCTTTAATTTTCCGGGATGAAAAGTATTTAAAATGTTGACCGGGGATATAAGGTACCACCATGCAAAATTTCATTTAAATCTGGGTTTCTTCTATTTCTCTTTTTATATCCCTCTGACTTTGTTTTTAGCATTTTTTTTCTATGTACAGACATTCGACTTCTACAGTTTTATTATATATATATATATATATATATATATATATATATATAATATATATATATATATATATATATATATATATATATATATATATATATATATATATATATAATAACTATAATTTACTAGCGACTCACCCTCGCTTCGCTCGGGTCCGTCGGCCACAAAAAAATTGTTTTCGTGATTTTTTGATGTTTTTGTAGTTATTCTACTATTCGGGGCGGAGACAAATCCAACAAATCAAAGATCATAGAAATCGGTTCAGCAGTCCTCGAGTTATAAGTGTTGTAACATACCCGACTTTGTTTTATATATATAAACTAGCGACTCACCCTCGCTTCGCTCGGGTTCGTCCTCTACCTTGCTTACCGATACAAACTTTCATCCCCATTTTCATCCCCTTGATATAGATTTCCGGGATAAAAAGTATCCTGTCTTTACCAGAGTCTCAAACTATCTTCTTACCAAATTTCATCTAAATCGGTTCAGTAGATCGAGAGATTATCGTCTAGAACGTCACAAACTCAAAAACTTTACCTCTTTATTATCACCTCCAGGTAAATTTCTAAGAAATTAATTAAATTTCTAAGAAATCTATTGTTAACTGTAACGCCGGCGTGTCCGCGGTCGTGGAGGGAATAATATTAATACAGATAAATAAATCTATGTATGTACATAGATATATCTTGAACTCATTATTATGAAATTAACTATAGTAAATTCTAATTCTATTTAATGTATAATAACTTGTTTAGAACAAAGGAAATTTAAACTAACATCGAAACATTTGCTGTAAATACACACGTTTGCTAATTTGTTTGATCAAAATTGAAAATTATTATATTCGTCAAACTAAATCGTAGAACTAACATTTAACTACTTATAAATAATACTTCACTCGATACAAATCTAAAACATAAATGCGAGTCCCAAATGACTTTTCCAATAGTTACGTAACTACATATCGATACGGTCCCGCATCGAGGCTGGGCGAAAACAAATTAACATAAAAATACTACTCAAATTAATTATTGAATTAATAAGTTGTAGTGCTTTAGTCTCTTTTTAATTAAATAATTATAGTTTTAATGAATTTGCGACGTTTGCGTTTAACATTCAATTTGAACACAATAAAAATTTCTTTTATATAATATTCGTTTATAAAACAAACAATTAAGTCATATAATCAATTTTGTACGTAATTTAATCTCGTGCTACTTAATTTTGCCACATTTAATTTCAATTGTCATAGCGTTATGAACAAAAAAATTCATAATCTATACTAATATTATAAATGTGAAAGTTTGTAAGTATGGCTATAT
The DNA here is from genome assembly GCA_951806755.1 of Brenthis hecate. Lineage (NCBI taxonomy): Eukaryota > Metazoa > Arthropoda > Insecta > Lepidoptera > Nymphalidae > Brenthis > Brenthis hecate. The sequence goes on along the minus strand of OX638265.1, from coordinate 6,271,399 downwards.
GGATGTATGTTTGTTACTCTTTCAAACCACAACGGCTGGACAGATCTGAATGAAATTTGGCACAGAGATAGATTATAGTCTGGAATAACACATAGGCTACTTTTTATCCGGCAAAAATGTACGGTTACCGTGCGATAATATTATAAAAGTAAAAGTTGTGAAGATGGATGGATGTTTGTTATTCTTTCACGCCAGGACAGCTGAACGGATCTGGATGAAATTTGGCACAGATGTAGATTATCGTACCTACCAGATATAGGTTATCGTTAACACATAGGCTCCTGTAGGACAGTAGTTTTTCTCTAGGGACGAACCCGAAATGAAGAGAGGGTAAGTCACTAGTGTATATATAAATCAGCAAAAACCAAATTCTACGTTTGCTGAAAAAAGTATTGATTATCACAAGCTCTCGTACATAAAAAATGTGTATAAAAATCGTAGATTTTCACTTATTTCACTTATGTCCCATGGGGATCCTTTTTCAATATTAAGCCTGTCTGACTACAGACAATGATTTCGATTAATTTTTTCCTGAATCTAGTAGCAATCTTAACAAACAGAAAGACACAAATTGTATTTTATTAGTTATCTACCTTGACTTTGTCTGGTTGTTTTTATTTATTTGACACCTAAAAATATTGTTGTTGATATAAACCTTCACCCCTTTTCACGCCTTTGTTAACATATAAATGACACGATCATGACATTGGTACTTAACACGCTTGCTTGGAAATCGACTAAAGCGGGTTCAAATCCCGGGTCTCGCACCTCTGATATTTTCATGTGCGAATCATTTCTAACATGATTACCACTTGCCTTACGGTGAAGGAAAACATCGTGAGGAAACCTGTATGTCTGAGATAACCTAGCAAGTTTTCGAAGACATGTGAAGTCCGCCAACCCGTACTTGGCCAGCGTGGTGGACTATGACCTGATCCCCCTCGTGTTGAAGGGAGGCCCGTGCCCAGCAGTGGAACGTCAAAAAAGGGCTGAAAATTGATATACATACGCTGCCAATCTTTCAGGTTAGTATTTTAATTTGGGCCTTAATGTATTTTTCAGGGAAAGCTATTTCATATAAAATTAGATTGTACATGATATACAACATAAAACCATATAAATATACTAGCATAGCCCGCGGTTCCGCCCGCGTTCAGATGACCAAAAACCAAATTCTTGGGTTTTACATATTAGTATACTCTTACATTGCAGTTTTTGCATTTTTTTTTCTCAGAAATGAGATATTTTCCCTCGGTAAAAAGTATCCTATATGTTGACCCGGCTAACCAGCTATCACCATACCAAATTTCATTAAAATCCCTCCAGCGGTTTTTCCGGGATGCGGTAACAGACAGACAGACAAAAATTCTATAAACTATAGATTTGGCCTCTGTATCGATAATGATGACTATTTCAATAAGATTTTCCAAAAAATATTTAATGTACAGATTCGACTTGGTTAGAATTTTATTATATGTATAGATATAATGTATATGCAATAATAAATAAACCAAGTCACTTATTACGAGTAACAGTATTTCTATTCAAGGGAGCATCAAAAATTTCCATCTCATTTGACTCCGTACAAATGTTCATATTTTGCGATAATTTATTTCTATTCATCGGGAAACTATGCTAAAAGGGAAAGCGGTGCGACGTTTCCACGTTCTTTATTGTGTCGTTTACTTCGTCAGATGCTATCGTTCGTTGTAGCAAATAAAAATGGTGTAATTTGTTACGAAAACGTGTGTTTATTTTGAAAGGGCCATAAATTAAGGCAATGTTGCCTAAGACTCGATAGGTGGAAAATTTAAATGAATAACGTAGCAAGCCAACATAGATTTTTACCTTTTGTAGTATCTTTTGTAGTACCTACCTACATGTTTTGGGTGTAAATGTGTTTTGAAGATAACAGATGGCAAATTATTTTGTACTTATAGAATTTTTACTTTTTTTATGCATCTTGTATGTCGTTTTTAATATTTATTGACACATTTGTCTACTTTCATTATGTTTTTAATTATTCATTCAGTAAAAATCTATACTGATATTATAAAGAGGTAGAGTTTTTCATGAAATTTAGTATACCGGGGGTTTCGGGGCGATAAATCGATCTAGATTAGTTTTATGTCTGGGAAAACGAGTGTTTTCGAGATTTCATGCGGTTTTGTTTCGCATTATTCCACGCAAAATATGGTCGCTAGTTCGCACGTTAGGGCATAAGCATCGTAGTCAAGCGGCCAAGGCGCAAGTTTGACAACCACAGGTGTCTGGGTTCGTATCCCAGTCGGATACAAAGTTTTTACTTTTGTTTTTTTTTTGTATTTATCCAAATTTTTAGTTTGTTTTTTTTTAAATGTTTTTTTGGCCAAAAACTCCGAGCGAAGTTCGGTTGCCCAGGTACTATAAATATAATAAGGAATATAAAAGATTAAGTATGTATTTATTTAAAACATCAACTTTTTATATCAAAGACTATTTATTGATATTATTATCGGTTACAACTGTATTCTATAGTAATTTAACAAGGAGACCAAACCCTAAAAAATCAAATAAAACCTTCTTAAATTACATATTTAATATTCCATATAAGCGTCTAACGTGCAATAAAAATTAAAATATATAAATCGACCAGGTAAAGCGCAGATGCGTTCCACCGCTTTATGATGATTGCCGTCAACGAACAATAGCCACTTATTGTTTTACAACGGCCATTGACGGTAACAAAGACCAGCTCGCTGGTAGTGCATTTAACTATATAAAACGGGAAATCTCAGCAACCATAACGTGATGTTTTACCAAACGATATGGTATTTAGATCGAAACTTACTTTTATGGGATTTTTATATTACTTTTTATCTACAATATCTATATAAAATAACAATGAAAATTAGTCTATACATAAATATGTATAACTAGCGGCTCACCCCCGCTTCGCTCGGGCTCGCGTATAGAAAAACAAAAACAAACCTTTCTTACGGGAACCGTACATTTTTCAAGAATAAAAAGTAGCATATGTGCTATTCCAGATTATAATCTATCTCTGTGCCAAATTTCATCCAGTTCCGTTCAGCCGTTCTGGCGTGATTGAGCAACAAACATCCATCCAAACATCTAAACTTTCATATTTATAATATTAGTAAGATTGTATATGCAAAAATATACGCTTATAAATTCAAAAATACACATTTTGTCTTGTAGTAGATACTGAAAGAGTGTCATAATAAGATATAACTTATACGACTTTTAATTTTTTCAAAGAAAATTAAACAAAATCACTATTTATTACTAACTAGCATTGCCCGCGGCTCCGCCCGCGTTCAGATGACCAAAACCAAATTCTTAGGTTTTACATATTAGTATACTCTTACATTGCAGTCTTTGTATTTTTTCTAAGAAATGAGACATTTTCCCGCGGTAAAAAGTATTCTATATGTTGACCCAAACAACCAGCTATCACCATACCCAATTTCATCAAAATCCCTCCAGTGGTTTTTCTGTGATGCGGTCACCGACAGACAGACAGACAGACAGACAGACAAAAATTCTAAAAACCATAGATTCGACCTCTCTAACTATAATAATGTCTATTTCAATAAGATTTTCCAAAATATATTGAATGTACAGATTCGGCTTAGTTACAATTTTATTATATGTATAGATATTTTTTATTCGTTTTCTATACATACCTAACCTACCATTTATCAATAATTCCCCGCATCATTGATATGTCCTTCCAGACTTATATCGAACAGCAAATGTATTCAATCTCATTTATGACGATTTGATATGATGGCACGTGAGTCACATAATAACCTCTATCCATAATAATAAAATGTCAATAACAATAATGAACGTATTTATGGGGTAACATCATAATAGTGGTATTTAAAATCAAATATTTTGTATCATATTATTTTTAACCTCTTGCTTAGTTTAGCTTTTTCTTATTTCTAATCTATGTGGTGGAAGTTATAAAAGATACTAGCGACTCACTCTCGCTCCGCGCGGGTTCGTCCCTTTTAACGGCTGGTATAGATTTCTCAGAGATGAGATATTTTCGCCCGCCGTAAAAAATATCCTAAATGTTTACCCGGATAACCAGCTATTGTCATACTAAAAATCAATATCTGGTTTTCTCGGGATGATTTCTCAGACAGACAGACTAACTAAAAAAAAACTATAAATTCGGTATCTGTATCGATAATAATGACTATTTCAATAAGATTTTCCAAAGAATATTTAATATACAGATTCGACTTAGAATTTGTTTATATGAATACCTAGATAAGTCACAAAGTATTCATTTTGCAAAATAATATTTAAATATGTTTATATAACGAGAAATTATTGTTATTTTATTTGAATTTATAATAAAATCAACGTTTCTATCCATGTTTATGAAAAGTTAAAAGCTTTTCAAACGCTTGTGTTCAATAATAAAACTATGTCAAAATACCTGTTCATTTTTATATTTTCCCATATAAAACTTTAATATACAGGCTACTATTAAAAAATACATTAATGTACATTGGAAAGCGATACAAAGTATCAAAAACTTGAATACACGATATTTTGCAACACTATATCAACGAATCCATCGTCAATCGTAACTGCATTTAGGTTCAAACGAAACTGGAATATTCCGATCTAAATTTCACCGTGCCATTAAAGCGAGATGTGTTCGCATTCAATTTGCTGAAGCTACAAGCACTTATGAAGATCAGTTGAATTTATCAACTAGATGCGGGATAATTTTTATTCGCGTCACGGATGCCCTCGTATTGACGCAGGGAACTGCGTCTCAACTTCGCAAGGAAAAATCCCAAGAGCGTATGAAATCTGCGGCGAATGTAACACTACACTTATCAGAGATGTGAAATGCAGAGATGATTTAAATTATATCAGTTTTTATTTGGGCGTAATATATCAGTTGCAATAACATAGTCTGTACTAATATTATAAAGAGGAAATATATTTTTTTTGTTTGTACTAAAAAAGCTCCGAAACTACTGAATCGATTTTGATGAAATTTGGTAAAAACATAGTTTGAGACCCTAGGAAGGACATAGAATAGTTTTCATCCCGGAAATAATCTCTTGAAGGGATGAAAATGGGAATGAAAGTTAGTATGGGGAAGCAACCGAGCGAAGCGAGGGTGAGTGCTAGTATATGGGAGTGAATGAACATGTTAGTTTTGGATCTCGTGATCTTAATTGCGAATTAATGATGCGTATTTTACGTAAATGGTTTTCGTTTACTATCATTATTATAGTTTCAACTGCACACTTTATAATAAATATAAAATATAAATAATATGTTATTGGTAATGGGCAAATTTTTTTACTAAACATCGTGTACTCTTTGCCCTATACGATGTGAAAGCAGAGCCTCGGCGCCACAACGTCGTCTCCAGACTAGCCAGTCTGTATTATGTTACGCGAAATATGTGACACAAACAACCACTTTCCACTTGAAAATAGAAATTATCTTTTTAGAAATAATAATATTGTTGTATATATTGCTAAATTAATGTGGTTTACATATCGCTTGATCGTAATTGCTATCTAAAAAGGCTTAAAAAAATCTATCACATAAGAGCCTCAAAATGTACACATTTAATAAAGTTCTGAGTCGAATCTGTACATTAAATATTTTTTGGAAAAATTTATTGAAATAGTCATTATTATCGACACAGAGAACAAGTCGATATTTTTTAGAATTTTTGTGTGCCTGTCTATCTGTCTGGGAACCACTGTACACACTGATGAATAAATGAATGGTATGATGATAGTTGTTTATGCGGGTCAAGGTATAGGATACTTTTTACTGCGGGAAAGTATCTTATCTCTGAGAAATCTTTAAATATATACTACACATATGTAAATTTCATGGTGACTGACAAAAGCTACATTTTACCCCCATTTTACGCTTACCAAGCGAGCAAAATTGCGGCCAAAAAGTAAATTATTTAGAAGAATTTATAATGTGTTTTCTTTCTTTAAAAGAAATAATAATCTTAAAAGAAAATCCACATAATACTATCGACGATGAAAATAACTGAATCCTTAAACCGCTTTATAATATAAAAAAAACTCTTTGTACACTATTTAATAACTTTTATGATTGAAAATATGACTGGATACAATAAAGATTAGCGTGACAAGCACCAGATTTCTATCTACAAAATGAGATCGTGTTCGAATCGACAATTCGAGACATTTTACAAAACTAAAAATAGCCCGTTTTACCGTAAATTCGATTTAACCCAGGAATAGATTGTCAATCCTCTGCATACTTCAATACTTGTACCATGATTCTCCCATCTATTAGGTATGTGCTGAAGTGGTGAATGTCTGCAGTACTTAAGGTCGATAGTTATGAAGGCTTAATACCTTTAAAACGTCACACAACGACGATACTGCCCCAGAGTTTTAACCTCACTCAAACCATTTTTTCCTTTTAATATCCCCCGAATTATCTTGTAACTAGCATTGCCCGCGGCTCCGCCTGCGTTCAGATGACCAAAAACAAAATTCTTAGATTTTATATAATATTAGTATACTCTTACTTTACAGTTTTGGTATTTTTTCTCAGAAATGAGATATTTTCCCGCGGTAAAAAGAATCTTTTATGTTGACCCGGATAACCAGCTATCACCATACCAAATTTCATCAAAATCCTTCCAGTGGTTTTTCTGTGATGCGGTAACAGACAGACAGGCAAAAGTTCTAAAAACTATAGATTCGGCCTCTGTATGGATAATAATGTTTATTTAAAAAAACCAAAAAAATATCTAATGTACAGATTTAGTTACAATTTTATTATAATTGTATACAGATTTTCATCAATCACGATTTCAAAGATCTCTTTTACATTAGTCATAATTGACAGTATTACGTAAACCTATTTAAATCAGAATTGGCAACTACTTGTATATCTTGAACATTATTTAAGTACCTACAGACATACAATAACAATATTGTAACGAACTCAATGTTAATCATGAAATATAGGGTTACTTGTTAGTTACTTGTTCTTTGTCTGTTGATTTTAATCTTGTATCCCTTAAGTACGGTATATATTTCAATAGGATTCAAAGCTAAATTTCATTTCAACTCACTATATCGAATTCAATCAATAAATCAATTTGAAATTCCCATTTAAGGCGATGGTCATTTTTAGTGGTTAAGGAGTTATATGAGTAGTGGGTACATGCGTCTATAAACCTATATGCCTTATTTTTATTTTTGTATTTTTGTGTAACCTTAATGTTAATCCACGTTATGATGTAAGTTATATTCATTTCGAATTTCACTCATGTTCGTTGGACATTGCAGAAATCACAAACACACGCAAAAACACCCACTTCGTTTTTTATTGATTATATTAGCGTCATCAGATCCAAAAGTATTTAGAGTCTGTCTTGAAAAACCTGCTGCTATAAGTGACCTCTTTAATTAACCAGGGCACAGATTTTGTCCACTCAATCTTGTACATACATATGCTAACCTGCTGTCACCGTGTCGACTCGCTATCCATTACGTGGAGTGCCGACGTGTCTGAGCTGCACCCGAAGATCGATAGTTATGACGGTTTGATAGCCCGCACTTGAATATACGACCGTGAAGATATTTTCAGTGAATGGACAGTAATAAATCAACATGGGAATTTGAAAGGGGACAATTTTTCCTTTAATACATAATAATCTATAAAATATGTCACAATCTATATAGTCTTCTTTCTATACATATAATAAAAGTGTAACCATTCATTGTCTGTACATGGAAGATATTTGAGATAAACTATTATTGGGGGTGTTGCGTTAATAACGCAATAGAACCCCAAAAAATTGTTTTTTTAGTGTGTTGTCTGTTTATGTGTGCACTTGTGCGTTCTAATCTCAGAAATGGCTGAACTGATTTGGATGCGGTTTTCACTTATGTATTCTGGTAAGCTTCACTAAACATTTAATATTTGTTTTATATCAATCGGTATATAAATAAATAACAGTTATGTCAATTTAAAGGATTGCCTTGGGACGAACTCTAGTGAAGCGAGGGTGAGTCGCTAGTTTTAAATAAAATTAAAGTGTCTATGTATGTTTGTAAAGTACCTATCCAGTGTGACATCAGATAGTTTCTTCCAAGGACACAGTCCCAAAAAAATTTCATATCATTCCCTATGGGCTGTTTTCGAACATACTAAACTTCTTGTATCCAACTTTTTTTCCGTTTAGAATTTATATAAATTATTATTTATACAAATTCTAAACGAAAATAAAGTTTTTATTTTTTTGAAAAATAAAAACATTTTTGTTTGAAAAAATTAATATTTGTTTAAAAAAAAAAAATAATATTTTAATGTGAAGCTTATTAGCTTCACATTTAAAATATTAATGTGCATATGTTTATGATTAAAATACTCACACTTTTAAATCCTTAAAAGTATAAGACGCAGTAGATGACACTTTGGTTTCACATTTTTTTTTCTTGTAATTTATATTCAGAAATAGCTAACAGTATAGCAGTAATGAAATAATTAGCTAATTCTCAAAGGATAACATTTTTTACAGTATACTTTAGCTAAACAAAATTATAAAATTTGTTCTCGTCAAACTTGCATTTGAATAACTTCCATCATGACGACACGTTTGGCTCAGTTTGTAGTGACCCTACTTGCTGTGCCAGCGGTCGCAGGTTCGAGTCCCGCTGGAGGCATTCATTTGTGTGATGAGCGCGAATGTTTGTACTCCAGTCATGGGTGTTTATATTTATAATATGTATGTATTTAAAGTTACATGTATGTAGTGTATCAACTATCTGGTATCCATAACACAAGCCTCGTAGCTTATCATGGAACTAGATGGTGCTGTGTGTTAATGTCCCAACATATTTATTTATTTATTGTCACCAGTCGTGCCTTGTGAGCATTGAGGGTCATTTAAACGGATACATATTTTTATTTGCCTAGATTTTATTTAATATACTTAATGTTAAGTAAAAAAAACTTTACGTATACTAAAAAGTAAATGTTGACTTAATTCTTAACTTATAAGAAAGCTGCCATTTTCAACATCAAGCATTGCAGGAGCGCACTTGAGTTTTCATAATGTTTAAGCACTCTTAGTACTCTTACGTTTTAAATAATTTTTAATGGCCTTAAATTCGATTCTAAACATTTCAAAACATATTCACACAGACTTTACTCTCGACTCTAAACAACTTTGAGCCATAGTACAATCTTATGAGATTTTGATTTATCATAATACTTTATTATATAGTATATATACTTTCTGAAGACATTTTTAGACCATAAATTATCTATACGCTAATAATGATGTAGATGTTCGTTGCTCTATTGCTAAAAGAAGAAAAATAAGCCGATAAACTCTTTCGCGTGTACGATATTAGTTAAAATTGATATAGGTACAGGTGGTACGTGAGTACATCAGTTAGATATTCACTGAAGGTTCTGTTATTTTTTCTATTCAAAATTCGATAAAATTTTCTTTACAAATCCACTCTTCGCGCTTGTCATCCATAACCTTGCACATTCATACGTTGTATTTTTGAATGGCGTCTCTTACGTATGAAGAGGCTTTACAACTTTTTTGATATACACAAAGAAATGAGATTCTGTGAATAACCTACTTAGAGTACGCTAAGAGAAGGCCGCTTTCATCTAACATATAAATATGTATTTGTTCGCAGGTGAGCCTTTTATTATCTGATCTTCATTTCAGTAAGTATTCCACTTTAAAAATATTTTTACTTTTCTCGCATCGCTCGGATTAACATTTGCATTCATTCTGCGTAAATAAATTTAAGACTCCCCGAAAACACGAATCCATAGTATAAAGTTCATTTCGATAATGGTGTACTTTTGTAGCGAGTGAGATTTTATTTGGTTTATACATAATCGATTGACGTAAGAACATTTCGCTTCTACTGAAGCTATTTTTTGAAACAAATTATATATATATATATATATATATATATTATATATATATATATATATATATATATATATATATATATATATGGGTGGTTCTTCAAAATTTGGTTAACTTATGGTCTAATTTTGACAAAGGTCTTTTTAGATGGTTATCAGTAAATTTCTGATTCTATACTGTGGATATAATATTTACTTTGTTGCATCTAAAAGGGCCAGTCACTTTACAATGTATTTTAAGAGAAATTCAAGTTTTTTTGAAATCAGTTATCTAGGGACTGACGAGACATGATAGGGACTGACGCCAAAGACGGTTAATGTGTTTTATCACATTTTTATAGCAAAATTAACTTTAACAAAATAAAATAACTTACATATTATTATTAATTATTGTAACAAACAGTCAAAATATAAGATATTTTATATAACAACTAGAATTGTCTTCCTACAATCTTAAATTTAGTAACATACTCAAAAATATTCAATGTACTGAAGTAGACAATCAATTTTATGTTTCCTTGACAAGCTATTTTTTATATCAGTGAAACTTATTATTACCTACTTATCTCTTCAGTAAACAAAATTTATAAAATCTGAGTAAACTGAAAAGTTACAATCATAGGCTTTCTTTTATTAACTGTACTTTGAGTTTAGTACTTACAAACTAAAAATCTTTAATAATTAACAATACTTTAAAAATTAGCTTTCTAAGTAACAAAATTATAATTTGAACGTAATAATCACTCTTTCTCTAATTAATCACAAATACTATCACATCACTATTTATTTGTTCTATTTTTCGTAAGCGACAACATGTTTCTTAAATTTGTGAAATACGGTTCCACCCTATTAGGTTAGGAACTGGCAGTTATTCTAAAACATTCTTCGTAAGGCACGTCAGCGATATCATTCTCATTTATTTGAAATTCTGTGCCATTTATCAATTCAGCTTTTTGATTAGGCTCGTTAGCCATGGCTTCAATTTTACTTTTTGGTGTAAGTGTTTTCTTATTTTTCGTCATTTTACGTTTCAGCCTTCTGTTTCGTGGTTCTTCTATGCTCACACGGTGTCATGTCCTTGACACATTTCCTTTGTCCTTTTTCTTTTTTCTTTGGATATTTATGTCGTTCTTTTTCTTTGTACTTTGCTAGCAAAATCGGGTCTTTTTAATTTTTTCCAAACGTCTCTTTGCTTGTTCACACTTTTTTTTGGCGAGTTCCCCTTTGGAAAGTAATGTTTTCTTTTTAGGTGCCATATTCTACAACAAATACATAAATTTTATTATTAAAACCATGGATCACGCAGTATGACCGTCAGTCCCTAGGTGTGCCATCAGGCCCTAATCACTTTTACGACGAGGGCCTGACGGTCTAGGGACTGACGAATCAAAGCAAAATCAAAAATAACCTATTATTTAAAATAAACATAACAACCAGCAGGTGATCAAAATAACAAGGCAGACAAAGCTCAAATTTACAATAAGTAATGAGATCAATTATTAATTAACTATCTTTGAAACGACTTACCTAGGGACTGAGAGTTTGACTGGCACAGCACGTGTTTCCGTAACAAAGTCGGCGACTGCAGTAAAAACGAAATAGCTGATGCGGCATTGGTCGTGTTTACATTTAACTTCACATCAATGCTTTCGCTTGAGTAAGTTTTGAAAAACGCCATAAGCTTAGATGCCGCGTATTTTCGAATTTCGCAAATAGCTAGGGACTGATATTTATTAACGCTTACACTTTTTAACTTGAAATAATATGATAAAAGTTATTGTTATTAAAAATTAAATCGCAATGACTAGGTTAATAATGTAATAGTAAACGTGTTTAAGTCGAGTTAAATCAAAGTATGATTTAGAGAATTACAATAACAATGAAATGCTTGCTAAATTGGAGATCTTACATGGCTAGGGAGTAGAAAGAAGCGATTTTCGGAAATAAAAAATATTGTGATATAAATCAAAGTGAGTGACCAAATTACATGAACTTTATAATATTGCTTAGTAGTTGCAAATATTCAATAAAATAGATATAAATATATATATATATATATATATATATATATATATATATATATATATATATATATGATATAATTAAAAAAACTAAAATAGAACAAACCTCCATAAGCTTTATTAAGCTGAAATCGAACCTGCTGAAACAAAATACTGGCATACCGCTACTAATCAACGTCAACCATCACAAAACATTTACTTTTAGTAAATATTTCAAAGCAGTTGTGTTTATATCGCCATGTTTGTTTATCCTAACATATTCTAGTATCATTGTATTTTGTAACAGTATAAATCACTTAAAGGCTCAAGGCAGACAATTACACGTACATTTCTCAGGAACAGCACGAATAATATATGATATAAAACAACAAGAGAATATAGAGACTATATGTACCTATATTAAATAGCTATTACAAAATTACACCAAAACTTTGGTTCATTTTACTGTAATTTCATGATTTAAATATAAATAAGTGTTAATAAAACTTGAATTAATCCTAATGTCCGTCTGTACGTCTTATAGCTGAAAACTATATCAATCGTCTGTCTGTAACAACGGTTGCGCTAGAATAATAGCGTTGCGGGTTCGATGACCGTATAAGACAATACCTAGTATTCATGCTAGTGTCTGGTGGGTTGTGGAATCCATAATATAACGCCTAGGAAACCCTAGTGTAGGTATTGGTGTTTAGTCCCTCCACGACCGCGGACACGCCGGCGTTACAGTTAACAATAGATTTCTTAGACATTTAATTAATATCTTAGAAATTTACCTGGAGGTGTCAATAAAACAGAGTGGGATGTTTTTCTGTTACAACATTCTTAAGATAAGATTACTAAGGTACTGATTGTTTATTAAAGTGGATGCCCAATAAATAGAAATGCATGCCAAATATATTGGCATATGATCTTCATGATAGACTAGCATCGCCCGTGGCTCCGCCCGCGTTCAGATGACCAAAAACCAAATTATACTCAAGACCAAAATCCAAGTATACTCTTACATTGCAGTTTTTGTATTTTTTTCTCAGAAATGAGACATTTTCCCGCAGTAAAAAGTATCCTATATGTTGACCCGGATAACCAGCTATCACCATACCAAATTTCATCAAAATCCCTCCAGTGGTTTTTCTGTGATGCGGTAACAGGCAGACAGGCAAACAAAAATTCTAAAAACTATAGATTCGGCCTCTGTATCGATAATAATGTTTATTTTAATAAGATTTTCCAAAAAATATTTAATGTACAGATTCGGCTTAGTTACAATTTTATTATATGTATAGATGACAGTGATTTTTATAAACTACATATTTACCCATATCTACCCGTATAATAAATAAATTTTCTTAACAAAAAGCTAAAATGATCATGCTAACCTCACTTAATGCCTCAGCATCCATCTTCATCAATCAGACAAATTATAACTGTGATTAATAATACCATGGCAGCCAATGCTTTAATGTACGGATTCGACTTAGAATTTTCTTTAAGCCAAATTAATGTTCACAGATGTTTTGAGGAATAATTATCAAAATTATAAATATTCAAAAATATATATTTGTTCTAATCATCTCCAGTTTGTAGTTTCTAATAGCAGTCTTTAGGTAAGTTTTTGCGACAGGCTACTGAGTGATCCCAAGTAATTGTAGCTATGTAACTTTTCTACAACATCGGTACCAAATAATAATATAATAATCAAGAATGTTCAATTTAATTTATGTACATCCATACATAACACCTCCAGGTAAATTTCTAAGAAAATAATTAAAATTCTAAGAAATCTATTGTTAACTGACACGCCGCGCGCCGGCGTATCTGCGGTCGTGGAGAGATTAATATTATATATGTGAAAGTGTGTTTGTTTGTTTGTCTTTCTTTCACGTTGAAACGGAGTAACCGATTGACGTGATTTTTTGTATTGAGATAGTTGGAAGTCTGGAGCATGTAACTCTGGGTAACTTTTTACCATATCGGAGATAATCTCATTCCCACGGGAAAACACGTTATAGTACAACCCAAAAATTATTTATGATCAAAATTACGTGAAATTTAGTATTAACATTCTTCAATACAATTAAATAAATACATGTGTTAGCATTTTTCGATATTCATGCCATAAGGGGGTAAAATAGCGGATGAAAGTTTGTATGAAACATACTTTTTTAAAGTTTTTCTGTAATGTTAGCGCAAGCGAAGCCGCGGGTTCTGATAGTATTTTACAAATAAACTAGAGACTTACACTCACTTCGCTGGAGTGTTCCCTAGGTACGCAGATTACAATCACAATTTCATGGGTTTTATTTTTTTTACGCGGAATCCTGATTCTTTTTCCAAAATAAAAGTAGCCTAAGTTACTCCTTATAACATCTGCTATCTGCCAGAGAAAGCCCCATCAAAGTAGGTCCAGCCGTTCCGGATATAATTAACCGGAACAAACAGACATACAGGCAAAAAATTAAAAAAAATGTTTTCTTATAAGTAATACTTTAGTAAAAAGGTGTTATTTTGGCATAACAAACAGACTCTAGTTTTATTTATCTGTATAGATATGTAGGTATAATGTATAGGTATCTATAAAAATAAATTTATTTAAAAGTATAAAAATAAACATAATTCTTTAATGAATTTCACTTTTTATAACAATTTTTTAAACCTGTAGATTCTGTTCAATGTAGACAGACATTTAATTAAGGATATGTTACAGGTTCGAAATCGATTCGATCATTTTTTTAAACTCAAATCTTATCAAAAAATAGAACTTGTCCGATTTCCTTAAATAATTTAAATATTTGACAGCAGTCTGCAATATCTGCATACTTAAAACGAGTTCGCACATTCAATTAACTTTGATACAAACATTAATACAAACAAAAGTTTTAAGGTTTTTGGCTAGAAATATTAATAAATATTTGGTTTCCATTCCACCACACTGTTTGGAATTCGATATTATTTACACATCCTTAGTTAACCAAACCCGCAATACTAGGCCCGAATCAAAAAACACGGGCATGCGCTAATTGTCGGATTTGCGTAAAACTTTAAAATCCAGCGACTGAACTTTCACAATTCAACTTTGGTATTAAATGTGCAAAGTTATTAATGGACGAGCTTTCCCGATGTGAACTTTATGACCTTGTTATAAGTGTGAAGATGAGTGTACTTATAAATTGGTTAAATGAAATCCTTGTTTTGACAACTCATTATCGTAGCGTCCCTAATTGGCCCGTTCGTTTGATCGCTTCGGATTCGCTCGCGTTCGTAGATTCGTTCTATTTGTTCGACGGTCGTTTACACAACTGATTGCGTGAGATGAGGTCGCGCTAAGTATTCAAAATATGAACGTGCACAGACTTCACTTAGCCTTTCTTTCTTAGGCTCATGTGCTTAGGTATATACATAAATCTAACGCTGTTAAAAAAACCTAGGATATATAAATACATATTTGATGGGACATCAACACACAGCACCATCTAGATCCGTGGTAAGCTACGAGGCTTGTGTGTGAATTATGGATACAAGATACAATACACATATATAACTTTAAATACATGTATATTATAAATATAAATACCCATGACTTGAGTACAAACATTCGTGCTCATCTCACAAATGAATTGCGGCGGGTACCCAGCGGGAATCAAACCCGCGACCGCTGGCACAACAAGTAGGGCCACTACAAATTGAACCAAACGGGTCACCAGTACTATGCCTTACAAACGTCATAAAATTTTTATTTCTTTACTAACATTTAAGTAACAAATTGAACTAAAAATATAAATTAAGAAAGTATTGTTTTCACATTTACCCCAATTGTTCTGATATTAGAAACTTGAAATCCTTTAATACGAAACCTAAACGATAGTCTGAGCCGCGGGCGATACAGCCATTCAGTTTGTACCCAAATTAAATCTGTAATTTGGAAAATTGCTATTGATAAATAATAGCTCTTGGCATAATTTCGGACAGACTTTTTTTTTATACTATTCAGAATTAGTGCTTGACTACGTTCCACCTGATGGTAAGTGGTAACGCAGTCGTAGATGGTAAGT
The DNA here is from genome assembly GCA_951806755.1 of Brenthis hecate. Lineage (NCBI taxonomy): Eukaryota > Metazoa > Arthropoda > Insecta > Lepidoptera > Nymphalidae > Brenthis > Brenthis hecate. Next base: position 6,255,375 of record OX638265.1, on the reverse strand, counting down.
CGCACAAATTCAGTAGCCACCTATTCACTCTTGCCTTGAAGACTTACAGTGGTTTTGATATATACCCCCCAGTGGAAATAATAAATAGAAACGTGGAGGGAATCTTGATTAGGCTGAGACGGCACCTGTTAGTGCTATTTACGTAACATTTATTTCTTTTATTGAATAAATGATTTTCAATATCAGCCTCTTTGTTCTATTAACGATTATCTTGGGTACATTTATTTTATGAATATTATTTATTCTATCTTATATTTATTATTATATCATCTATCTTTCTATATATAATTCTTCTGTGAGTGTGTATGTCACTGAACTTCTCTCAAACGACTGGACCGATTTTGATGAAATTTTTTGTGTGTGTTCAAGGGGATCTGAGAATGGTTTAGATTCACAATTTTGTCCAAAAAGTTTGAAATTTTCAAATTAAAGACGTGTAGACAGGACAACGTCTGTCGGGTCCGCTAGTGTATACATATAGTAAAATTCAAACTGAGTCAAATTTGTACACTAAATATTTTTTGGAAAATCTTATTGAAATAGTCATTATTATCGATATGGAGGCCGAATCTATAGTTTTTAGAATTTTGGTCTGTTAATATGTCTATCTGTCTGGGAACGCGTCGCGAGAAAACCACTGGGAAGATTTTGATGAAATTTGGTATTATGATAGCTGGTTATCCGGGTCAATATATAGGATACTTTTTAATGCGGGAAAATCTCTCATCTATGGGAAATCTATACTAAAGGTTAAAACGTAACTAAGAACGAAGTCGCTAGCTCAGTTGCTAGTATTTTATAAACTTATTTTGTTTTATATTTTTTAATGTTATTTACGTTATGTTATTATAAGAGCTTTTAGAATTTTAGGCAATACGTAATGTTACAGAAAGAAATTTACCTTTTTTCTTATAAACTAAGAGAAATTTTAATTATTATTATTTTTTTCCTTAAAATCAAAGCAGGTGTTCTTTAGATTTTTAGAAGAAAATAACTACCATTAGTCTGTATAGTAGAATGATGATAAGTTACCTCTATATTCCAGCAAAATGTTCCTCTCTTCCTTGTTGAATATATCTTGTTTGTGCAAAGCAAGCCATGATTTGTGTAATCCAATTTAACTTCGCAATCAGCGGGCACAAATGAACTAACACGAAGGCAAACACAATCGATTATTTAAAACGATTCAATTTTGATGGCCGAATCGTTTCGGTGGAGTCGATTTAATGACTGTTATTTTGGCATCGCACTCGTTGATAAAAATATACTATGGGATCAATTTGATACAAAGTTAAGATTGGCGTGATGAATTCATAAGGTTTTTTTTTCAGTATTTATGATTTTTTTAGTTATGAATACTTACTGGTATAATAGGTTGTAGGGCTACAGTTATCGAGGTCGTGGGTTCAAGTTATTCAAGCATCCTGGAGTTAGAAAGTTTATGATATCACATATGTGTACAGCGAATAATCCGTTTCCGGTTGTCCCAAATATATTCACTAATGTTCACCCAGTGGTCGAAATTAAAAGATCATAATCCTTTTCAATAGCTATTAAACAAAAAAAAAAAGAAAATCGATTGACAAACAGAGGAGAAAAAGATACTGAACATTTATGTCTTTCCCTATTTATAGAGATACTTATGTACAAATTATATACATGTACATACATAGGTATGCCCCGCATTAGAGTGTAGTTATATGTGCAATTACATGAGAGATTCGTGTGTGCACTTATTAACCGACTTCCAAAAAAGAGGACTTCGAAAATAAAATTAGGTATCTATTTTAAATTAGCCCGTTTAGTTATTTTTTACTTTTTAGTACCAGGGAATAGTTTTTTATTTATTTTTTTACGTTTTTATCCCATACATACTTTATTCTCCAAAAAGTATTGATATCAATAAAGTCGGCCGCTGTTATCGAAGTCATACATAGACTCGTATCACTGATAAACACTATGTACAGGTTTAAGTCAATTATATGTAGTTTAAACTAATAGTATACCGATTATGTTGTTAGAAAAATATATAGTAGGTACTATAATATTTTCTGGTCAGTCTTCCGTGACCGAAATTGATTAAAATTAATTAATTAAAGACGATACGCTAAAGTTATTCTGAATTGGGAATATGCGTGTGATTTAAATAAAAGTGTTTTTTTTTTATATAATCTTTATTGCTTTTGAATTAAGCTTATATCAATATTTTTAATGTATTTTTTTTCATTAAGAAAATAATTATTAAAAAGTGCAAATATACGTGGGAAATTAAAAGTAGTTGAAACGCACGCCATTGGTCAGACTGATTATGACGTCAAAGTATTATTATAAAAGAGCAATTAGCGATTTTGTCGCTACAAACTAAAGTCGTCATTTTTCTATGTATGATACTGTGACATCACGCCAAACGCGTGATATGGTGGGCGTTTAAAATATACTTTAAACTTTAAAGTATCCATATTAGTATGATATTCAAAAAAAATATATATACAAAATTTTAGTTTTTGGAGCTGGATATTTTTTTTACAATTATATAACGTAAATAGCTATTATACAAAAAAATAAAATAAAAATCACGCATATTCCCAATTATGATTTTACCATTTTGGTAAATAAAATTCAGAACGTCTTTTAAAATTGCAATGATTTACAGTAAAATTTTATCGGGAAAACCATTAACGAATGTTTTCATACAAAATTACTGCATGTCAATGTTGCGTCGAGTCGCGTCGCGTCGAACAGACTGGCTCGTAACAGCTTCTCTCATTATATCGATGTTATTAATTTTATACATATATGTGTCTTTGTAAATAAATGTTATTAATTTTATATACCTATATAATATGTGTATGTCTTCTGTACATATAATAAAATTGTATCTAAGCCGAATACCGTACATTAAACTGTTTTTTGGAAAATCTTACTGAAATAGACATTTTTATCGATACAGAGGTCGAATCTGTAGTTTTTAGAATTTTTGTCTGTCTGTCTGTCTGTCTCTCCGTCCGTCCGTCCGTCCGTCCGTCCGTCTCTGTTACCACATCACGTCAAAACTACTGGACGGATTTTGATGAAATTTGGTACGATGATAGCTGATTATCCGGTTCAACATGTAGGATAAGACTTTTTACTGAGGGAAAATATCCCGATCTGAGAAAAAATACAAAAACTGCATTGTAAGAGTATACTAATATGTAAAACCTAAGAATTTGGTTTTTGGTCATCTGAATGCGGGCGGAGCCGCGGGCAATGCTAGTTGTAAATAAATTTATTTCTATAATTATAATGCTTATAAGAATGCTAAACATATAGGAATATTGCTAGTGTTACAGCGTGTGTAAATATAATACCTTTTTTAGTTTATTACGCGAATAATTAACATTTAAAAAAAAACTATCATTTCGGATTTTATCGCGAATTTATTCAATCTTTCCCATAATTGCTATAAAATGTAAAGCATTCAGAACGTTGGGAACCAAAAATCAAAATAAATCAGCGAAAAAAATCAAAAACATAGTTTTGTTCAAAATACTAAATAAATAACTTTTTCACTTTTATCTACTTTTGTAATATTAGTGTAATTTAAATAATAAATTATAAAACGAAAAAGCTTCAAAATATAAAATATTACCTTATTTTAAACCTCTTTATATTCACGACACTGATTAAGACTACCTTGGAGACGCTTATAATAATGGTAATTAAAAGAGAAAATTTAACTTTGTTACAATGCAATTATAATAGCCGGCTAGCGCCACATTTCACGTCAGCCACTTAAGTTATTGCGTATAATACACTGTAATATTGTAGGTACGATAGTTTGGAATCTAAGCAAATTGCTTAATTAAAATCCAGTGTACCAGCAAAGTATTAAATTTTTTATGGAAATGTAACTAAAGATTTTCAACTTGTGAGAAACAACTGTTAATAAATATTAAAAGTTATACTTTTATTAGCACGTTGAAAAAAAAATGAGAATAAAATTTTTACGATGCGACAGCCAAAACGCGACATGATGAAGTTAGCTGAAAGCGACATGATGAAGTTAGCTGCATTCCTTTTACAAACAGAGAGTTTTGACATACGGGATGAAATCTTTAGCTATTTTTGTTCTGTTACGCCAAAGAAATATAACTTCTTACGTGCGTACATAAGTACACACAAGATCTTTTTTATTATAACCTGTATCATCTTTGGGAGTTTCCATTCGAAATTGTGTTAATCATAGAGATTCGAAATTGTGTTAATCATAGAGATTCGAAATTGTGTTAATCATGAATGATTTTAATGCTTTCATTTACTTAATTGTTCAAAGTTTTTAGTAAAGCGATGAACGAAGAAGATACAGAAAGTAAGAGAATCGTTATTTTCTCTATCTATCCGAAAAAGAGAAATCATATTCTATAATAATCTATACTAATATATTATATATTATTAGTATAGATTATTACATAGTATATTATATATATATATATATATATATATATATATATATATATATATATATATAATATTATAAAGAGGTAGAGTTTGTTTGTTTGATTGTTTGAACACATTTATCTTAGGAACTACTAATTCGATTTGAAAAATTCATTTTGCATTAGATAGCCATTTTATTACGAAAAGCTATGTAAAAAAATGGAATAAAAAAAATGTATAATATAGTTTCTACAGTAAAAAAGGTACAACAAACCGATACACGTACAATAAAAAATAATTAATTAAAAAGTTAAAACTATTAGAAGTACAAGAGTAAAACGAAATAAAGCTTTAATATAAACCTTTATGTCTGTTTGTAGAAATATTTATATCTGTACATAAATTAAGAATTTCCTTCCTTTGAAGTTATATGTATAAAGTAACTCAACGGTAGAGTGACCAAGTGCTTTGTTCTTAGCACAGTTGAAACGGATGCGTGTCATAACGAATTAACTGTAAAGACGTGACCATATAAGATGGAATATTACAGAGTACATCCGTTCATAGTAGTCTCTAAACTACGTGTAGCTATTTTCTGCCTTCGAACTAAGATTTTCTTAGGGTTTTTATTTAAGTACTATTTTTAGACATAAATAAAAAAGTCTAGGTTATCTAGTATATGTTCGTTACGTACTTAATATTATTTAAACTTAGTATCGACTTGTAATAAATGCATTTGATTCGTAGATCGAACTAACACGTATTAAGTGCCACCATTAAATACAAAATATACTCAGACGGCATAACAAAATGACCAAAATTATTCTATCTTCATTTGTTAAAAAATAAAACATTTAATTTCATAGCAATCACATGTAAAACATAAAAAGGAAAGTGACTTCTTCAAGCATGCGTCATGTTGTTGGTAACGTATTTAAAAGTCAAAGTTTAATTATGAAGCAAACTATGTACAAGGCTTTAGGAGAATTCGTGTAACGAGATAATATCACTAATTATTCAATTTAAACAGCCATATTAAATGGCCAGTGTTAATTAAATTTTCACTTTGTAACTATAACAAGCAAAAGATTATATACACAAGATGTTTTTCCTGGCTACAAATAGCTAGTTGTTGAGTATCATTACCCAACACGCATTATTTTGATGGCTAACTGCCTCGGTTGTGTAGTGGTTAGCATGCATGACTGCACATCCAGAGGTCCTGCATTCGAGTCCTGAGTTGGACCAAGTTTAGTTTTTTGTGTCTTTCTGTTAATAAAGTCTCAGTAACAGCCCGAAATTAGGAAGTGTGCGGTGTTTCACCCCGTGCTTCCTAGAGCACGTAAATCCGTGTTGTCCTGCGCCTGATCTCTCACCGGACGTAACGAATTATCGTCCCATCGGTGTTTGAAAATGAAAGGAATAGAGTGCGCTTTTATTCACTATAATAACTCCTGCGCAGTTGGCTAGTCTCAATGAGATTGGCCGCCGTGGCCGGAATTGATCAAACATCATTTCGATGGGAAACAAAATTACGTATTTGTTCCTGTGCTATCTCTAACTTACCCGTAAGGAATATAGTGAAAGCTTAATTTAAAGTTATAAAATATATACATATATTGAAATTCTCACCAATATATTGCTTTCAAAATTTCGTAGTCTTTACAAGCATTAATGAGGTTGATTGTCACAGAACTGATTATTTTTGCCTCGTAATACAACTTTATTTTGCAAAACTTTAATTTGCAACAAAACTGATACAATTACAGGAATCGATGATAAAGAGTTCAGGTAATGAAAAGATATTATTTGGGAAGTTGTTAAAATTTGAAAGTTACGTTACAAGTTAATATAACAGTAAAAAGTTATTTGTCATCTCAATTCTGAGCGAAGTTGTTTGAACTGTAGAGTTGTAAATAATCAATATTTTTTACCGTATAAGGACACCGTTCTATTAATTCACGTACGAATAAATCAATTAGATTTGTATTTTTGATAAAATATTTATCAAAATTTTATATTATATTGTTTTGGAACTCATTTAACCCCTTACGCAATAGATGGGTGTTATAAGTTTAACATGTGTGTTTGTCTGTGGCATCGTAGCACCCATAAAATCGGATCATCCGTTCGATGAACCGATTTTAATTTAGTTTTTTTTGTTTGATAGGTGACTAAATCGAAAGTGTTATAATTAGCTTTAAATCAAGATAATTCGTTTAGACGTTTGCAGTCTATCAGCTGTTTTCTAGACGGTGAAAGGATATGAGCAACTTCCACAGATCTAGTCCATTAGAAACTTGGTATCCCGTCACTTCAATGACATTGCAACGATATGGCAACCTTGGACTGATGCAGCGTCACTTGGAATCTGCAAGATAGTCAACTGTTTACTAAAATACTGCAAAGATATTGTGTTAAGGCTCATTGAAATGGCTTTAATGAATAGGTTGTTGTGTTGGGTTTTTTTTAATTTTTAATTTAATATATTGTTAGCTATGCTAAGTGTAATTTATTTTATATAAAACCTTTCTTTATTGTAAATGTAAATTTTAAGAATAATAATGAAGAAATATTCTAAACAAAGTCCTTAAATTATAACAAGAGCATTATCGCCATGACGTCATTTCAGAAATTCTTTTTTAATATTTTCGTCATTGTATATTTGACCCCATTTTGACCTAGATGGCCTAAAGTTTGTAAAGTATTTAGGCCAAGAGGAAGCCGTATTGTGATGAACTGACGACAGTAAGAATAGTTTGATATAACAAAACGTAAGATTTTTCCTTAGAAGCAATTTTTCAAATAGGGACTGTTTGAAAATTGAAACTACTTCATAAATAACGAAATGTTGCAAAGATTTCTTTCAAGTCGGAGATAAATTATATACCAGCATTATATAAAAATATTACTATAATAACATGGCAATGTAGTATATTCGATGGTAATAGTTGTAATATCTTACGTAATTTACATCAGGTACATTTATTGCTAAAGTGGTTTTATTATATTCGGGGACTCCTTTTTCATATTCTATGCACATCCTGTTTAAAGGACTTTTTTACACTGTTTATCATATAATTCAAATATATATATATATATATATATATATATATATATATATATATATATATATTTGGGTAGGCCCTTTCCTTAGTGCGTATAACTAAATTAAGTTTTTTACGTCTCACTGCTGGCACGGGCCTTCCCTCAACGAAGGGGATCAGGCCATAGTCTACCACACTGACCATGTGCGCATTGGCAGACTTCATATGTCTTTAAAAACTTGCGATGTTCTCAGACATGCAGGTTTCCTCACGATGTTTTCCTTCACCCGCTTCACTCGATTTTACCAACGAGCGCATTGCCAAGTGATATACCACTAAATGCGTTACTACTGCCAAACGAAATATTCATTTTTAAATTAGTCAAATGAAAAAAAAAATATTTTTAAATTGGCCAATGTAGCAATCCTGAATTACTTATAAACATTTTGATATATATATATATATATATATATATATATATATATATATATATATATATATATATATATATATATATATATATAAATACGCAAAGATAAAACAGTAAGTAACTTTTTTCCTCTTTTGTCAACTGATTTTCCTTTTTTAGGGTTCCGTACCCCGAGGGTGTTAATGGAACCCCATCACTAAGCCTCCGCTATACGTCCGTCCGTTCGTCTGTCCGTCTGTATGCTGTCGAAGGGCTGTATCTCATGAACTGTAATAGGTAGAGAATAGTAACCGTAGTAGTTGAAATTGTCACTGAGTATCTATTTCTATTTCCGCCATAATAACAAATAAAAACTAAAAATAAAACACAAAAAATGTTTTTGCTTGTTCGTAATCGATCATCGAAGTCAATATACTACACACATATAGACAGAGTAAAAGACATATTAATAAAAAGTGCATGTACGATGGTACGGAACTCTTCGTGTGCGAATTCGACTCGCACTTGACCGATTTAATTTTTTGTTTAGTAGCTATTGACGAGCATTAGTGTTGTCAGTAACAAAATGTTAGAAACAATTATTTTTTTATACATTTAGTAAGATTAAATAATGATTATCGTCGACTACAAATATTTAATATGCGTTACATATAGTAGATTGAGTTGTAAAAATAATAATATAGGTTCCAATATTACGTTAAGCTGATTACATTGTGACCTCATTTTAATTCCCTAAGGATCTTGGCAACATTTAATTTTAGGTGCAGATAGTATGACGTCACGTAATCCCCACTCTACCACTCTATACCAGGTTAATTGCAAATGAAAATGTACTTTATTATGTGTTTAATAAGGTCTAATTATATATTAGCAGCGCACATTCAAGTAAATTGCTGTAATAATTTTGTGTTAGGATTAATTGAAGATTAAACTAGATGATATTCTATTTTCACTTATATTGTGTGAACTATGTTGAAAATTGATCATATTTTTATCTTTTCTCGTATTTCAATACAAAAGTTTGTCAGATTGTTTGTTATAGCAAAGATTTTATTTGATAACCAATAAAAACTTTTATCTTAAACCTGAAAAGATAACAGACAGAGTTACTTTTACACATCGATCAAAAAATTACTAGATACACAATCAGCGACAAAAAATGTCCTCACCGAATGAACGCTCATTTCAACATTTGAGCGCGCTTTTAATTTTTTTCTTGTGAAAACAACTTCAAGCATTACATTTAAGGTTTAACTTATATTGTTGTATATTTACTTCAACCAGAATAATTACCTAAACACAACTGGTGACAGTTTTAAGAGAACATTTGCATGGGATTGTGTATCTAGTACTTTTTTGATCGATGCTTTCACATTTATAATATTAGTATGGATTACTTTATTTAATGGTTCTCGACAATTGTCGAAATTTATTCATCATCTTATAATGCCAAAAAAGATGCTTTATAAATCTATCTATATTGAGTTTAACTGCTAACGTATTCCAGTATTCCAATAACCCTTTATTTTGAATCCAAACTTTTGACGGGACTTTCAAGTTTAAACAAGAAACAAACGGGAAAAAATTTAAACCTATTACAATTTATTTTTCGCGCTTAAATTGTTCATCCGAAATTCAGGAAAAGCCAAATTACGTAAATTTCCAAAGTAATTAATCCATTTGCTAATTGACAGAATATCCGATTTAGGGATAGGCTTGATTTCACCCTTTTTAAGAAAATTTCAGTTTACATTTAGTACGTCTCTTAAACAAACATAAACTTTCACCTTTGATTTTGTTTTGCTTCGTTAGCCATTTAACTCCTAATAAAATCTCAATAAAGCTTAATTTTATGAAGCGTGAACGCTAATTGGACAGATAACAAACAATTAATAGCTAAGTTAATAACGTAGAAAAGTTGTAAAACGAGAGCAAAACTTTGTAAAGTTCAAACATTTATGGAAACTTATTAAATTATTAGTATCTATTAAACAAAAAATAATCAGCCGATAAAGGAATAAAATAAACATAGCAAATTTATAACAATTTATTATGGTTATAAAATCTAAAAAGGCTCTGTATGGTTTGAAGCTTGTAAAAATGAATCAAAACTCGAAGAATTTACCAGTAGCTATTGAAGAGTTCTACTCTCCACATGTGACCATCATCAGACCATCTCGAACAGTATCAAATTAATATAATGAAATCAGAATTTGACAAACTTACAAAGTTTCTAAACGATAGGGCTACTCAGTAAGTAGTTTATTTAAAAGTCCAAGATTTCATTACAGTTTACAAATGAAGCTAATAAAGACATGTTAAATTGCAATATCTACGAAACCCTTGTAATTAATATCTTACTTTAATAAAAGTATAATAGGATATGTCAGCTATATAACTGACTACAAACTTTCACCCCCATTTTTACCCTCTTAAGGGATGATTTCCCAAGGTCTCAAACTATCTTCTTACAAAATTTCATCTAAATCGGTTCAGTAGATCCAGAGATTACCCCCTACAACGTCACAAACTTTACCTCTATAATATTAGTATAGACAAATAATAATGTTTTGTAACTCGTATTTGTAACTAATATATTGTAATAGACAATAATATAAAAAAATATCTACTAAACAAAAAAGAAATACGGTTATCAAAGAAGAAAACGAAGAGAAGATAATTTTATCTTTGCCTATTTGTATGTACATTGTACATACTCGTAGATATCACAAGAAGACGTAATCAGAAACCTAATATGTTGGGACATTAACACACACCACCATCTAGTTCCATGGTAAGCTACGAGGCTTGTGTTATGGATACCAGATAGTTGATACAGTACACATATATTACTTTAAATACATACATATTATAAATATGATTGGAGTACAAACATTCGTGCTCATCACACAAATGAATGCCCCCAGCAGGACTCGAACCCACAACCGCTGACACAGCAAGTAGGGTCACTACAAACAGCCAAACGTGGTGTCCAACCTAACCTATAAACCTAATGTCATATTAAGTGTTTTCGTGTCTCGTCTCATTTTACCCATTAACGTTATAATTTCAAGTGTAAAACGAATAAAACTCGATTTTACCACAATACTTAATTGGTTCGATGACCTTTAACTAAGTAAAAAATGGCTGCCATTTGCCGCGCATGTGTCTCAACTCTACGACTAACGACAATTTACATGTACTGTAGTTCGAGATGGCTCTCGGAAACTATGAAAATATAACCCTTTTTTTTTTAAATGAATCATTACTTATAATGTGAGATTTATCAAAGACTAGCATTGCCCGCGGCTCCGCCCGCGTTCAGACGACCAAAAACCAAATTCTATGGTTTTTCATATGCATTTAATAAAACGCTGTTATTTTGACATTACAAACGGATACTTCAATTTTATTTATCTGTATAGATTGTATATTATGTAGTTGATATAAATTCGGTCGAGCGGTCTTTAGCGCACCTGGACTGAGGAAGCCGTTATTAAATATTCAGTTTATTATATCATATTACTTTGTAAATTTGACTGTTGTATGTTATGTAAATCCCGCGTAATATTTGATTTAAAACCGCATTACTGGAACAAACAGTTTTAAATTGTTAACGTAATTACGTATGTACGTTTATAAAATTTAACTAGTATTGCCCGCGGCTCCGCCCGCGTTCAGATGACCAAAAACCAAATTCTTAGATTTTACATATTAGTATACTCTTACATTGCAGTTTTTGTATTTTTTCTCAGAAATGAAATATTTTCCCGCGGTAAAAACGATCCTATATGTTGACCTGGATAACCAGCTATCATCATACCAAATTTCATCAAAATCCCTCCAGTGGTTTATCGTGATGCGGTAACAGACAGACAAAAATTCTAAAAATTATAGATTCGGCCTCTGTATCGATAATAATGTCTATTTCAATAAGATTTTCCAAAAAATATTTAATGTACAGATTCGGCTTAGTTACAATTTTATTATATGTATAGATTTCTTGTTATTAGTAGATATTGTATGTTACATACATACATATGTACTTAATCTACTTGTTAACATTTACAGAATTTGTAAATGATCGATGCTTATGAACTAGCGACCTTTCCCAGCTTTGGCCAGAAAATTTTTCAGTTTTGTTAAAATATTATAAAAGAAATCAATTAAATAGGCCAGAAAAATATATCGAATACGAACTTCATATAATTTCTTCGCGCCCCTATGGAGGTGGCGTACTTTCACATGGTTATCTACATTATCATAGAATACCTAGGCTTTAAAGTACCTATACCTAATACTATTCAGGCCCCACGGTTTGTTCTTGGTATTGATCTTGTATCTATGACAAACAACTGCATGTATATTATTATAGATATTATTGGCATAGCACTTTAAATGAAGTACCCAATTATCACATTCGTTTATTAATATATTTAAAAATTTAAATTTACAATAATGAAATAACACACCGGACCGTTATTCGCACTCTTACACCCTGTCAATATGACAGTTGTGTCACATACATTTTTAATAATAAAAAAAAGAATGTTGCCATCGTATTTATATAAATCAAATTAATAAATAGTAATTAATTATTTAACACATTATTATTGCCTCTTTAATTCATTTATTTTAATTCATTATAATAAATACAGATATTTTAACTTAGAAGTTGTAAAAATGTGATGATTATGCTAACAATATGTATATATTGTATGTAAATAAAATTATTAATATTATTTTTTTTTTTAATTTTTTCTTTAGTATAATAGTTTATACCCCTGGTCTTTCTTACAGTGGTTAAGTTTCAAAAAAATCCTTAATTTCATAGAAAATTAAATGAAAATAGGTCACCATATTAAATAGGTGTTTATTTAGGTATATGACGGGATGTTTTATAAACTTTCCGAGACTAAGATTTCCGGTACTTTCATTATATATAACTACTTACTATACTTTTATAATATACATATATACAATATTTAACCGACATCAAATAGGGAGATGGTTATCTTATTAATAAAACATATAATTTAAGAGAGCGAAGGACTCTGTAGAGGCTTCAAAAAATTGAATTTAGATTAATTTATTAGCGCTATAATTGATAAATGCCTAAAATATTATTATTATTTCCTTTATGTAATAAATGAATACCTCGTATCATTAATTTCTCACATTACATAATTAACCTTACATGTTAAAAATGCGGTTATATATAATTTCATCCGCGTTTCTTTATTACAAAAGCTCCATATTGCCATAACCAATTCAAATGCTAAAAAGCTATTAAAGCTTACTAGAATACGGACGGTATTAATCACGCTCGTTAGTACACAATGTGGGCAAAACGTTAGGAAAGGCGTTACAAATTTTTTCGAATTAAATGTAATATTAATGTTTATTACATACAAATTTGAATAAATCAAACCGAGTACAATGTGTACGCTTGTAAACGCATTAAATGGCTTACATAATTTTTCTTAAGTTGTTTATTATCCAGCACTACGACACAGGCGTGAGTAGAAAATTGTTTGACGCGATGTTGGTGTAGTAATTTTTATTTTATTTTAGTTAACACCTGGAATTATTACCTACACTGGTTGTATTATACCATACAAGTGGCTCACCAACGCTTCGCTCGTGTTCGACTCTAGAAAAAGAAAAAGGATGTATCCCACGGGAACCGTACACTTTTCCGGCATAAAAAGTAGCCTATGATTCTGATGTATGAGCTATATTATTGTAAAGTTTCATTAAATTCCATTCAGTAGTTTTTGCTTGAAAGAGTAACAAACATCTATACATTATACACAAACTTTCGCATTTATTATACTAGTAGGAATATACCGTATTTTATGTAACATTTGATTGAAATTAGTAAAAAATTATATTGTTTTGTTTTTCATTGTTAGTAAATTAATATAGCCACAAAAACAAGAAAAAAATGGGAAGCTGAGAAATAGGAATGGTGTGTAACTAAGTTTTTACCATTTACTGTTATATTTACAACGTGATGGTAAACGATACATATTTTGACCCTATTAGTGAGCTTTACGCTCACACTTGATTTACTGAGACTTATTATAATGAAATGTACACAATGTAGATGTAAATATCGAAATTCATCATATCGAATAGTTCTCACAAAATTCAATTGATATAAATTACTTTCATTTAGCTATATTTAAATAAAACTAGAAGAAGCGGAAGACTCACACGGTGTTGTACTAAAACATAAATACAACTCTATTTACATATCAACATAATAAAATACATTTATACTAGTTTTAGCGTTCTGCCCCATGGGTTTTATTTTGAAATATTACTCGTCCGTAGCCTAAGGCCCAACGGCAGCATAGCAGCTGTGAACGCTCTGGTTTATGATTTAATTCTTTGTTTCCGTTCTTATCAAACTTTTAAAATTACTGTAATTAAACTCATTCGTTACTGAGTTACGGTAGAAAGGTTTATTTTAATAATATACAATATCGTGGAGTTTTGTAAGTACCTACCTACACTGTTAATTAATGTATGTGTGTGTGTGTATATATATATATATATATATATATATATATATATATATATATAAATTTTTACATAAAAACGTATAACCACAAAAGAGTTATGAAGTTAAATCTAAATGATTAACCATAATTACAAAAACAACGACTTATATAGAAGCCCTAGAAAATCGAAGTCTAGAATGTACCATTTAATATTCCGGTTAAAAAATAGAGCACCGTTTCCCTCGAACGTTAACCTAAACAAAACAAGAAACTGTTGGGACATGAAAAATCTATATACCGTTAATTAAAAACAATTTTGAATCCACTTTCGGCTAACCAGAGCCGCAACTCGAGCATTTATTTTGAATCTGGAGATTTCGAAAATCAGAATAAGCCTTAAACCCCAATAACCCCTTCAAAGCGAAATTTGTGGTGGAAGCGAGTGTACAGTGTAAATCTTTTAAAGGTTTTAATTACGATAAGTGGGGGCCCTCGCCTCGGGCTTTCCGACATCAATCTGTTTAATGCGGAGAGATACCTGTTTGGAAACAAAACGAAGTAAAACATTTTTTCGCGTCATTCATCACGTTCACGGCCGAAATCTGTGGAAGCGTTTGCTTTCTATCTAGCATATCCAGAACTTGTGTTTAAATTGAACGGCACAATCGAGAGATTTCTTTCTTTTACGAATTTCACAAGAGATTTACTCGAGAATGCTACGGTATATATAGAATTTTCAAACAAAGCCCGCATATAGTTGGCTAAAATGGCTTTTAACGTGTATTATATATTGCACAAAAATTGTATAAAAGAATATAGGCGACGCGAATATAACCTCGTAAAGGGTAATGAAGATGAGGAAGCGGCTACGTACATTTAGGATCGCTAATTGCGTTTTCCGACGGCACTTTATGCAAGCTTATGATTAAAGAGGCGGCATGTCGCAACGAAGGTGCTTCTAAAAATAAATTTAAAAAGTGAATATTTAAATAGGGCGGTCAATGCGCCCTCACGTTCTGAAGACAGCACGGCGAATTTAAGTAGTGTCTCAAACCACTCCACCGCTTTCAAATTAGCCGGACTTTTTGAAATGGCTGGTTAAATTTTAAATTAGATTAAGCCCCGGGCTGGTCGTGACGCCGCAAAGAATATGAGTGATGACTTGGGTACTCGGCCAGTGCAACATGACCTGTAGTGCCTTATTGTTTGGTCGGCGAGCGGTCTATTGTATGGACCACAATTATGGAATTAAAGCAATCTCCATTTTCCTGTTGATATAATTGAGTCTTTATGTGAATGTACTGAGGTGCCGTTACGCATAGTGATGCAATTGTAACGGCATTCCGCGACGCATTTCCTCGTTACGATTCCCAGGTACCATAGGAATGCTTTACATCCGCTGTTTTAACAGATGCTATGTTATATATGTTACATAATTCAATTTTCTTCTGGGAAGATACTTGTAATGAGATTTTGTTAAGATCATCAGAAAATCTTAAAAGGTTTAAAATATGACTTCGAGCTGCTAAAGGTCGTGGATTCAATCCTTGCGTGGAGCATATATGTATCCTTTGACTTCATCTATTTTATACTAACGACATTTCTTTTTTTGGTACTAGCGACCGGCCCTCGTTTCTCTCAATTCTTACAAATTGTTTTGAAGGATGTTTAAAATTTTTATATTTTGATAATAAACATTAAATATATTTAGAGCTCAATATGAGGTAGCTACGTATTAAAAATCCCATACTGCACATCCATTCGCAACGCTGAACAGATTTCGATAAAATTTGGCAAGGACATAATTTGCTTCCTAAGGACGGACTTAGGCTACCTTTACCACGCGAGCAAAGTCACGTGTAGAAACTAGTATCTAATAAAATTAAAAATTATAATATATCATCTTTGAACGTTCAACTCGCATATCAAACTATGACCACAATCATGTGAACTCCGATTACGCATTGATACATTGTTATAAAACCTTATTAGTTGTGGGACAGCTCCCTATCTCCTTTCCTCAGCACTCGTTTAATTCGTCCATTAACTGGCCCGTATACTAGATTACATACATCCGTCGGTGGCCTTATGAAGAGTAACTAATACCAATTACGCGATAGATGCCCGATTTCACCAACGTCACTTAAGTTTAAGGGATCCCCTAAGCATGGTTAGGGGGCTGTTAGGGGACAGTGTCTGTTTCACCGACAGTTAGGGGTCACCTAAATATTAAAAGGCCCCCTAAATTTAGGTGCTCGAAATATGGGCTTAAAGACGATCGTAACACGAAATTTAATTTAGGGGCTAGTTTAGGGGACTTTTAATCTAGGGATCCCATACGTAGGTGGTAGCTTATGGGTTGTTGGTGAAATCGGGTAAGAGACGTTTAAAAGGGGACAGCGTTTTACTTAACGTGAAACAGCGTTATAAAAATTTTATGACGAGTTTTTATTTGCTTTCAAATTAATTTCTTTCGCACGTAAATTATTTTGTGCAAAATTAAACTAAAGAATAGGTTATTGAGATAATTTTTTATGTTTAAGACGAATAAAATATTAATTTTCATTTTAATTTTCATTGTGCGATTAAATACCATGCGTTTATATGTAAATGGAAACGAGATCGTGACTAACTAAAATTTACAGTACGAGAAAGACATATGTCCGTCTGTTAGTGTCGTCTTAGATGTAATCTATTGCGATAATGATAGGTTAGGTAACAAAATTATTTTTATCTATACATATAATAAAATTCTAAGTTGAATCTGTACATTAAATATTTTTTTGGAAAATCTTATTGAAATAGTCATTATCATCGATACAGAGGCCGAATCTATAGTTTATAGAATTTTTGTTTGTCTGTCTGTCTGGGAGCGCATCACGAGAAAACCACTGGACAATTTTTGATGAAATTTGGTATGATGATAGCTGGTTCTCCCGGTCAACGTATAGGATACTTTTCACTGCGGGAAAATATATATTTATGAAATCTAATACAGTCTACTGCTAACTTATTAATTAACTTATTAACTACTTACTAATAATAACTTATTACAAAAATTAAAGATAAGTTCAAAAATTACATTCAATAAATAAAAAACAACTTAAAACTATAACACAAATTACACTCAAACAACAACACAAATTACATTCAGAACAGCTAATTCAAAATAAAATATCAGGGGTGCATAACAAAACAAGAGCAAACATCACTTAGCTTAGTTAATCAAGGCGTTGCTAATCCAAAGGTCTATTTGTCCGGGTCGCCTCGACATTATTCCCGTGTCCGGCTCTGATCCCGGGATGGCTGGGATTGACCGGGATTTATCCGGGATTGAGAACTTTAGTGTCCGATGGTTACAAAAATAGCTATTACTTTTATCATGACATAGGTACTATCTACAATTAATGGAAACATTAATTTTTAATTAGTCGACGTATGTAATTATATTAGAAAATTAAGTCAATTATACAGTTAAAAAACAAATTATTAAATATACAAACAACGTATACAGTATAAAAAATATTGAAAAACGCCGTGTTCTATCAACCTCAAAAGGGGAAGCACGCTTGATAAATTTTTAAATAGAATTTAGATTGAAAAAATTCAAAAGCCACGGTACAAGTTAATTTTATATGCATAAATCTATTTAAGTCGTTCCAATATTCCTACGAAATTCCTTACATCTAAATAGCAAAGATAGTTCAGACTACCCCACAAGGGATATGAATGAACAGATATATGGATAGTTAAAATAGTATTATTACGTAACCCTTGTTAAATTTGTTAACTCTGGAATTATTTGATTAACTTTCCTCTATCAACTGGCCGTATCCCCAAACGTCTCTCCAGGGATTTTTTCTAATCTCCAACAGGTGACTCAGTGTTGCCTCATTTGTTTGCGGTGATTGCGTGCAATCAACATGCAGATGGCAACACCAATTTCACAGATAATTAACTGCGAATGACTTGTGAATTTAATGGTCGTTTCCAGGAATTTTTAGTAAACAAGGGCTTTTAGGTTGCGTGTTCGCTTAAATAATGCCAACTAAAATAACATTAGCGGGTTGAAAATGATTCATGTTAATCTATGCATGATAAAGTTGAACAGCTAACCGAAAAAAACGTTTTTAAAGTATAAAAATATTCGGATGGCTTGAAAATGGGATAATAAAATGTGAAAGTACTTAAAAATTGAGTTTTTTTTCCAGATTTGATTTATGTTAAGGGCTATTTTTTGTGCAATGTAAAATTTAATTTACCCATTGAACCACTATTATAAATGTGATTTTTTTATGTGTGTGTATATTTGTCAGTCCTTCACGCTGTAACAGCTGGAAGGATTTGAATGGCATTTAGTAAACAGATAAACCTAGAGTAAAACATGGGCAACTATTAGGCATTGGTGTGGCGAGCGTAAGTCGAATGTCGCTTATCTTTAGTAATATTATAATGAGGTAGAGTTTGTGAATTGTGAGTTTGTGACGTTGACGTTAGTCTCTGAATCTAGAGAACCGATTTAGATTAAATTTGATAAGAAGATAGTTCGAGACCCTGGGAAGGGCATCGGATACTTATTATCCCGGAAACCATCCCTTAAAGGGGTGGAAATGCGGATGAAAGTTTGTATGGGGAATCAAGCTAGGGACGAACCCGAGCTAAGCGAGCGTGAGTCGCTAGTCGCTAAATGAAATAGAATGATATATCCACTACTGACTACATATAGTGGATTGAAAAATAAGTTTTATGGCCGTGTATAAGTAGACATAATTATACAAATATTAAATAACTAAACAATCAACTATGGAAAACATGCACCTATAAGAAGTACCTGATGGTTAATTCACTTATAAACAAAAACATTTTGCATCATTTATTTGAAACTAAAAATAAACTTTATTTGAAATTACCAATTCTAATAATCAATTCTTACGTACAAAATGTCAGTGTTGAAATCAATAATATCCTAAATAAACAATACATATTTATATGCTTAAAAAATATTTTAACACTAGCGGCACAATCGCCTCTAGAAAAACAAAAACAAATCTATCTCACAGGATCCGTACATTTTTTGGAGATAAAAAGTAGGCTATGTGTTATTCTGATATATGAGCTATATTATTGTAAATTTTCATTAAAATCCATTCGGTCATTTTTGCGTCAAAGAGTAACAAACATTTATACATCCAGACTTCCTCACAAACTTTCGCATTTAGAATATGTACTAGCATTTCCCGCGGCGCCGCCCGCGTTCAGTTGACCAAAAATCAAATTCTTAGGTTTTACATATTAATATACTCTTACATGGCAGTTTTTGTATTTTTTCTCAGAAATAAGATATTTTCTCAGGGTAAAAAGTAGCCTATGTATTGACCCGGATAACCAGCTATCACCATACCACATTTCATCAAAATCCCTCCACTGGTTTTTCTGTGATGCGGTAACAGACAGACAGAGAGACAGAAATTCTAAAAACTATAGATTCGGCCTCTGTATCGTTAATAATGTTTATTTCAATAAGATTTACCAAAAATATATTTAATGTACAGATTCGGCTTAGTTACCATTTTATTATATGTACAGATTAGTATGGTGTAATTTAACTACCAAACCAAATCTACTTTTAAGAAATTGAGCAATAAGTATACCAACATTATATTTAATAGTCCACATACATTAAGTTACAGCTATAAATTGCACACGACTACGTTGATCAATTAGGTAGATGATATCATTTTTATGTGTCAGCTCTTCAATGTGTATGAAAATACGTATAAGGTAGGCAATAAAAAACGACTAGATCATCATTTCTTACTTGTAGAATAATATTGTATGTTAATGTTCAATGTTTTCAACGACACGTTTGGCTCAGTTTGTAATGACCCTACTTGCTGTGCCAGCGGTCGCGGGTTCGAATTTTTGTACTCTCTGTGATGGGTATTTATATTTATAATATGTGTTGAAAGTTGTGTATCAACTATCTGGTATCCATAACACAAGTACTGTACTGTGTGTTAATGTCCTAATATAAAAAAATATACATAATGTGATGTAATATAAATATTATATAAAGATTATTCTTACTAATATTATAAATACGGCATGTCTGTCGGTTTGTACCACTTAAGCTGCAAAATGCTTAGGGTACTTTTTATTCTGGAAATTCAATAGGATACGTGCAATAACTAATTTTAATAATATTATCTTAAAGCTCTTAGTAGTCTCAAGTTTTCACGTTAAATATGATTTAGATTGAAATAAAATTATATAATAATAAATTATAATAAGAAAATCAGTAAAATTTATACACCGTATAAAGAGCCTGTACTAGACTAAACAATCATTAGAAATCCGTTGAAAAAAGCCATTCAACATCTTTCGCTGTTGTAAGGCTCATAATAGGGCTATTCCGCTTTGTCACCTTTTAAATAGTTGCGACGCATTGCGAAACTCATTATGCATCCTTTGTAACGTAGTAGGCAACGTAATCAAGATAATTCGCTCGCATTCCCACGTTCCACGGGTATTGTACAGGAAAAATGAAAGGTTATTCAACTTAAGGTTGTTTTAAGAAAATTTATACACAAAATCTTATTTACATGAAGCCATACGAGAAATTTGTGGATTACAACGTTTTAGAAAGGAAAAATATACAGAATTATATATGATATGTTTTTTGTTAAGCTTCTGAAAATCTCCAGTTTCACGAGATTTCGGCTCTCGATTTCAGGGACGTTATCAATTAATTAAAACTTGATTCTACTGTTACTTTCTAAGGGGGATGTTTCATCAATATTATATATCTAACTTTTACCTTATATATACTAGTAACTCAGACATACGAGTATAAGGACTTTTTGTACAAGTTCTTTGTATATTTGAAATATTTCAATACCTTATACAATAGCAACAAGTGTAATATATATTGTTTTACTTATAAGGGACTGATGTCATCACACATTTAGCTTAGAGGCGGACAATGAGCGGAATTCCTAACAGATTTGATTAAATCAACGCCTACCTAGTATGTACAATAGGCAAGAATATTTTACTTAGCGAACATCGAAGAATACAAGAACAAAGGCACCGAACTTTAATATGAAATGTGATGTAATCAAGTGTTTGTATTGTTACAGATATTTCGGGGATGACAATCGTCTTTTCGATCAGTCAACTTAGCCGGTATGTTTTTTAGTAATATTGTTATTTACTTGTACTAAAATTAATATAGGAAAAGTATTGAGAGTATTTTGTATTGTCTTGAAAATCTATACATTTAACAAAACTCTGAGTTGAAACTGTACATTAAATACTTTTTGGTAAATCTTATTGAATTCATTATTATTTATTAACGGTACAGAGACCGAAACTATAGTTTTTGGAATTTTTATCTGTCTATCTGTCTTTCTGTCTAGGAACGCATCACTAGAAAACCGCTGTACAGATTTTGATGTATGATGATAGCTGGCTATCTGGGTTAACATATAGGATACTTTTTAATTTCATCTCTGAGAAATCTATAGGTACTAACCTTTAAAATATTATTAAATATCACAATTATGTAAAACCGAAGTAAAAATATATTTCTTCAAGATGCTATACAACCCATTTTATAGCACTAACATACATATTTATTTTAGACATAAATGTTTAGATCACCAAATCCACACCATCAATTAATGGCATGAAAGATAAAATTTTGTTGCCACAGCACTACAGGAATTTATTTCGATAGAACGATCTATTCCGTTTTTGCGTTTGATTGAAAACACTTTATCCCACTTGTGAGCGACAATATTTGGATATTCGTTCTAACTTCACATTCGCGTTTACAACTAAATTGGTAGCCCATGTAAAGTATCGTGTCGGTAAACTAGCATTATCATAGTTTCTGGCAATCTTTGGACAAATCGGGGCGTGTGTTGGGATGGTGGGCTTACTAGGTGCCTGAACGTGGCAATCTTCGATGCACATAAAATGATAGCGACATTTCTCGTTATCGGCGCGGTACGGCGCAAACGGCTTGGAAAATCGAGCGAGTCCCGTGTCGGCGTCCATTACCGGTATTAGAGTATTGGCGTTCGAAGATCGCTATCACTTGGCCCGGTGACGGTTTTTTTCTATCTACAAGATTGAATACGCCGACGATAAGAAAAATAAGAAAGAAAATTATGTTAGGATATAGGATGTAAGATAAAAATAACTTGGAAGTGACCTTCTTTATTTTAACATTTATTATTTCAAATTGGACAGCGATTGTTACTAGAAAAGCTTCCACTTAAGCAAACGCTGTCTAAAACTGAAATAATTACTCAAGAAATTATTAGCGAATTAGAAAACACGTAAAATTATTTTAAGTAACGGTGTAAATTCTATGTAGTAATTGTCGGTAGGTACGAGTACCTAACTATCAACTTTAGCCACGCTTTGTCTTAAGCAGGCTTGCAAAATGCCACGATAAAAATATGTACCACGGCGTTCGTCAAAAAATATTTTAATATGCAATGATTATGTCAATATCAGTCAATGATTTGACGATACTATACTAGTAGTGAATGCTGTGCCAGCGTTCGCGGGTTCGAATGATGCTGGAAGCATTCATTTGTGTGATGAGCACGAATGTTTGTACTCCAGTCATGGGTTTATATTTATAATATGTATGTATTTAAAGCTATATATGTGTAGTGTATCAACTATCTGGTATCCATAACACAAGCCTCGTAGCTTACCATGGAACTAGATGGCGCTGTGTGTTAATACCCTAACATATTTATATTTATAGTCACTCATTACGTTATTAAACATTTCAGGTACTTTCATGTAAGTATTGTCAAAGTACATACTTTAGACGAGTGACAATACTCATATGTATAAGTAAAGAAAACTTATATGGAATAGACTACTCAGAAACAGTCCCCCATTCTAGTATATCTAAAGAATAACGCGGTAATCAAAGTTTATCACAAACTTTCAGCCCTTACATTTCCTAAACGTTATATTGTACATTCTTTATATAGGAACTTTGTGCGTTGCTATTTCCTGATAGAATTTGTTCAGCAAACGTTTCCGTTGGGGGAATTTACCATTGTTTGTGATATCTCGACCAGAAATTATTGAGTTAAATTTGTCCGGAACCAATTCGCGGAGATGTAACGATATAAGCCGACCGCTTTGTTCATCATTCGTTTCATCTTTATTGTTCCAACAAAAACATTTATTGCGCTGATATTTTTTTTCGAAAGGCACTTTTTCGAGTGCTCTGATTTCCGTTTTAATAGATCGGTTTTAATCTGTAATTACAATTTTTTATTGCATGCTTCTTTCGAATTGTGGGTACATTTTATCATAATAATATGTACTCTGCTGTGATAAAATGTTCAAATTAATGTACACAGTCGGTCGTATCTACTCAGAGTACGTTTTTGTACCAAATAAAAATATACAACGTAGACAAAAAATATTAAATATTATATAATAAATTATAATAAATTGTTTATATTTTATTTTGTATGAAGTACTTTCAAATTTAATTTATGCAAGCTTTAATGTTTACCAAATCTCAGACGCAATTTAGCTCAAGAGCGCAACGTTCACTTGACATTTGACATTTTATAACGAAAAGTTTGCGTCGATATGATCTAATAAAACAGAATTTCCTAACTCGCACATCGAATCATTTTATCAATTTTGTGGCGTAATCTCCGTTTTAACACATGATGTACTTTAAATTATGCTCTTTTAAAATATTTCTTGTACAAATTCAGTAATTTACTCCAATACTTTTTAATTGCTAACAGACTTCTATACTAATAATATAAAGAGGTAAAGTTTGTGAGTTTGTGACGTTGTAGGGGGTAATCTCTGGATCTACTGAACCGATTTCGATGAAATTTGGTAAGAAGATAGTTTGAGACCCTGGGAAGGGCATAAGATTGGGATGAAAGTTTGTGTGGGGAATCAAGCTAGGGACGAACCCGAGAAAAGCGAAGGTGAGTCGCTAGTTTCAAATAAAACTATCTTTCCGAATTTCTTCGTGGATTTATTTTGATTTTAATTCCCGATGTTTCGAATTTTTTACGGCAATAATGATCACCGGAGAGGTTACAGGCCTCTCCCGTGATGTGGCAATATATATAGTTTCATTTAAACGACTACCGTTATTGTATAACAAAATAGTTTTATTATTTATGTACATTTTAACAGTTAGTACAGATTTCTCAGAGATGAGATATTTTCCTGTAGTAAAAAGTATCTATATGTTAATCCAGATCTATCATCAGACCTATCATCGTACCAAATTTCATCAAAATCTGTCTATTGGTTTTTTCGTAATGCGTTCCCAGACAGACAGACTGACAGACATAAATTCTAAAAACTATAGATTCGATCTCTATATCGATAGTATAATAATGATTATTTCAATAAGATTTTGTAAAAAAATATTTTGATGTGCAGATTCAATCGACTCAGTTAGAATTTCATTATATGTATGTATATGTATGTAGATGTCAAATATTTGCGTAAATATAAGAAATCTTATATATAACTAGTCAGATACATATTAGAATATTATGATGTTCTATCTGAGAAGCTTCTAGAAAGGAGTGTGAGTTATAACTCACACTCCTTTCTAGAAGCCTTTATCTATTTATAAAACCAAAAAATAGATTAAAAATATACTCATAATTAGATTGTTAAAATGTGAAGCAAACATAAACTACAGTGACATACAAAAAATAGATCTTTCTGATGATTGGAAACGAAAACCGTACACAGGTTGGACTTTGTCTAAAAAACGCATAATGTACATAGCATGTGGGTAGATTATAAAACTATAAACACTAAATAACGAACACCCGGTGCGCATGCGCTTGCGTGTATTGTATCTTTCAAATCAGCACTCACGCGAGCTTACTTTGTTTCCTACGGTGTTTACGGAGGTTCAGTAATTAACACTACAAACGCTACCATGCTCGAAATTTGTCGGATAACCTTACAATTTTTTATTTATATTTACTCTAGGTGACGCATAACCAGTTTCAGGTAAAATTGAAAGTGACAAAGTACAATTTTGGTCGATGTCTAAAAGGAATATGTACTTAATTGAAGTATTTTTTTATGTGTGTTTTTCATGACTTTTTTTAAAAAATGGCGATTTTTTTAAAGAATTCTCGATAGCGATTCCGTATTTTCAACAAATCAATAATTATGTGTGCGTAGTAGATTTATACTATAGAGTATAAAAAATATATATTATAGATAGGTTTACTTTTCATTTTCAGATATTTAGATACTCTTATACATTGACACGGTAAAAACAAAACAGCTAAAAAACTTTCCAAATTTAAATATCATCTTAACTTTGAATTAGCTGTGAAAAAATATCGTAAGCCAACTCATCTGAACTTACCACTCCGTACATATAAGTTTTAGTTATCTTTCTGTCAGCCATAAGACCTCAAAGTCTCTTTAAAACTTCTACTGTCTAGCATCTGATATCAGTATAAAACAAACTTCGAAGGTCCGTTACGTAATCTTAATCGTGTGATGTCTTAAGATACTTTCGTCGCAGAATTAATCTTGCGTCTCCGTTTGTTGGAAGACTTTAGTCGCCTCACGTTCAAGAAACTTCTTTTGGCGCGTATCACTCGGAAAGTTTTCGAACTATCAAACCGCCGAATCGTATCCGCTCTAAACTCTGTAATGTTTAAATGCGGTGAGATAGTAAAAATACTTGTACTACTAAATTAATGGTAGGTACAGTAATTTTAAACTGCTAGTTAAAAGTTTTAATTAACCATTCGCATTTATTTTAGAGTAAAGTTAGGATTTAACTAAAATAGCAGTAAATGAAAAAGACGAAAGAATTCAATTGTTATTATATATATTTTTAACGTTAGCAAATGTATTTCCACATATCATCAGAATATATACAGGTAGTTATGTGGGACTCACCGATCAGAATAGCCAGTTTAACCCACCAAAACCCAACAAACCTCCCCGTCTTAATGGGGCGTCGCAGGATCGCTTTCGTACTCAACCACGACGTCCCGACGGTTGCCTGCCGAAGCAGACCACAATAACCATGGGGTTGTCCCATGGTCCACCAGTTTATTCAGTTCTTTCTTTGTTTTGTGGGTAACCTAGGCTTCTACACTAATTTTTGGGGTTCCATACCCGAAGGGTGCCAACGGAACCCTATTAATAAGCCTCCGCCGTCCGTCCATCCGTCTGTCACGATCTGTATCTCATAAAACGTAATAGGTTGAAATTTTCACAGAGAATGTATTTCTATTGTCGCTATAACTACAATAAAAAAAAATCGTATGCTAATTCGACTCGCACTTGACCGATTTTCTCTTATTGACACGTTTATTGACGCTTCGATGTTTTTAAACGATTTCACACTTCATGAAACACTTATAATGATAATAGACTTATGAATGTCATTATTATAATGCGAGAATAGTATACAAAGGTATACTCGTAATAAAATAGTTACGAGTAAGTTTATAACATAAGCATATTTTTAAAAAGAAAGTCCTTTAGATAAATAAAATTAAAGTACACGCACAAGCGATTGCTATGTTTTATTACAATTAGTACACTTCTTCTCCCTGCGTATTTCCCAATTACTTGGGGTCGGCACAGTACATCCTCTGTACTGCTGAAATATTAATTATAAATCTATCTTAAGAATATTAATTATAAATCTATATTTAGTGTTGCCATTATTATATTTATAACCATAAAGAAAAAATATCAAATATAATATTATATATTTAAGCCATATATAATTGTTCTGTGTGTAATTTAAAAAGTTAAAATTAATTAAGGATAATAATTTTAATTTAGTTTGCTATTATTTAAAAAGACAAATTACTAAGCAACACTATTACTATATGCTTTTACAAATGAAAAATATTAATCTGAAATGCTGTCATTTTGATCCACACAGTAAGAACTTACTACATAAGATCCATCAGACAGGTAGATGTTGTAAGGTAATTGGTGCAATTTTCATTTTGTTAAATGTGGGTAGGCTGTCTGGAACAACTATACCTTCGAGATATCTAACACCTCAGTCTCTCCCGTGACCATGATTGATGTAAAGCATTCGAAACGTCGGAAACCAAAAATCCTAATAAATCCGCGAAAAAATCCGAAAACATAGTTTTTTTTTGATAATTCAAGTAGTTCTCAATTTGTATTGTAATAGTTGTACATATATGTATACGCCAACTCGCACTTGGCCAGCGTGGTGGGCTATGGCCTGATCCCCATCGTATTAAAGGGAGGCCCGTGCCCAGCAGTGGGACGTTAAAAAAAGGGCTGAATACACATATCTATTATTAGCGGATCTAAAGCACGACACTAGCATAATAATGTTATACTTACATGTAAAACAACAAGATAATAAGTCCAAATGATTAATATTAGACCGTCTTTTTAACGTAAAAAGACCACGCCCTCTGGCACTTACATTCGTTTGATAGATGACGTCGAGACGGCGTGACATAACCTTCTTGCAGAACTGTGTGGCATTAATGGCTTAACATTTCTCTATATAGTTTCTTGCAAGTGCCAATCTGTTTTTGCTATTAAAATAAGCATTGTTATATATTTTTATTAGTGGACTAGCGACTCACCCTCACTTCACTCGGCTTCGTCCCTAGGTACGTTTTAACGGTTGGTATAGAATAGATAGACTTATATATTATACATGGGGTTTTCCTATATTTGTTTATATTTAAACCACCCCTGATACACCCCAAACAAAACAAAAAAAATACTCAAATCGGTCCAGCCGTTTTTGAGTTTTGCGAGACTAACGAATGGAAATTGGTTTATATATATATATATATATATATATATATATATATATATATATATATATATATATATATATATATATATATATATATAAACCTTACATGACTTTACTGATATTTATATTACAGCTAAAAGATGAAAACGTTCCTAATTTTAATTTTCAACTACTGGGATTGACTGGGATTAGCTGAGGTATATTAACTACCTGTAATACTTGTCTAGATAACGGTAGAATTATTTAATGTTTTACAGAGGCTTCACTATCGAAAACTTCCTTATATTAAATTTAGGTGATTCTTTAAATTGACATAACTTTTTTATTTATGAAGCGATTGAAATGAAACAAATACGAAATGTTAAGTGAAGCTAACCAAAATACTATTAGTGAAAACCGCACCCAAATCGGTTAAGCTGTTTCTGAGTTAAGCGCGCACAAACGCACTGACAAACAGACATTTAAAAAAAAATCGTTGGTATTTGTTTTATTGTGTTATCCTTCAACGTTAACAACAGATTTCTTAGAAATTTAATTAATTTCTTAGAAATTTACCTGGATGTGTTAATAAATAAAAAATAATAAACTCAAATATCTTCCATGTACAGACAGCGATCAGTAATAATTTTATTATATGTACATATAAATAAATTGGTACCAAATTATATATAGACACTTATAATTATAACTAATCATTCTTTCATCATATACCGAAGCCATCCTAAGTCGGCTCTATTTTCTTGATTGATGACGTCGCACGCCGTGACGTCACTATCCTTGCATAAGTGATGTGGGTTTCCTTAACGTAATTATGTGCAGCGAAATATGTTGCTGATAGCGGAGATGGATTATAGGGTTACGGGAATAGACATACACTTAAGCTGTCGCATTTTTCTCTTTCACCAAAGAATTTCACTGGTAACCCAGTAACTAAAAATATATACATGTAAAGGAAATTTTATTCATTTAAATCTATACATAAAGTAAATTTCTAAGTAAGTCGATAATAATTATATATCGTTACAGAGGCCGAATCTATGGTTTTTTTAATTTTTGTCTGTCTGTCTGTGACTGCATCACGGAAAAACCACTGGAGGAATTTTGATGAAATTTGGTATGATGATAGCTGGTTATCCGGGTCATCATATAGGATACTTTTTACTGCGGGAAAATATCTCATCTCTGAGAAATCTATACTAAACGTTGAAACGTAACTAAGTACAAACCCGAGTGGAATGAGGATGAGTCGCTACTTACGTACATATATTAATGGTAAACAATACATATAGTATATGGAAAAATATTAATAAAATTAAAAAATATAATTATTATGTGTTTCACGTATTGTTTCAAAATATAAATTAATGTCTGGCTTTAAATTTGAATCAAAAATATCTAAATTATACGCAAAGAAATCTATTTTATGACTATACACAAATGCGTCAATTCAAAAGGTTTTCAAATGACGCGTCAGCGAAGCATCATTGAAAGGTTTTTACAAAATAATATAAGGACAAAAGAGCGAACGCCTATGTCGTTTTGATTAATAAGTGCTGTTGACATTCTAATTAACTCGACTAAAAGTCAGCCAGCCTGCCTCTTTGTTTACCCCCTAAATGGGATGTTCAAATACCAACGCTGATACAGGACTACCCTAGGGATGTGAGATATGTACAGGAAATATTGAAAAAGCTTTACAAAATTGCTCGTGACGTATGCTGGATTTTGAAATAAGTCTACTTCCGTTATTAATTAATGCTTTTTGCTGTTTCACGTTATGACTTACGTTTTAAACATCTACCTATATTTAAACTTTGTCAGCTTTACACCACTTATAGTAATTACAAGCTTAATCATGCTTTTCTCGATTTAATTTAAATAATATCGTTTCCCAAACAAACTTACCATCTACTTTTTACCCTTTTAAGAAGTCGAATTTCAAATATTTTTTAACGAGTACTTGTATTCCACGTTGACTTGGGCGGTGATGAGTTTAGCCAGAACATACCATGCCATTAGATTAAGTGCTCCCAGAGAGCAACGTAGTAGATTCGATTTTCGTTTAAGGTCTAAATTATCCTACTAATATTATAATTTATAAATGCAAAAGTTTGAGAGGATGAATGGTTAAGTATAGATGTTTGTTACTCTTTGACGCAAAAACTACCGAACGGATTTTAATGAAACTTTTGCAACAATTTAACTCATACATCATAATAACACATAAGCTATTTTTGTTCGGAAAAATGTATGGTTTCCGTGAGATAGATTTGTTTCTGTTTTTCTAGAGGCGAACCCGAGCGAAGCGAGGGTGAGCCGATAGTACTTTTATGGACTTTTCAGACCATCAATATTCTATGC
Organism: Brenthis hecate; assembly: GCA_951806755.1. Lineage (NCBI taxonomy): Eukaryota > Metazoa > Arthropoda > Insecta > Lepidoptera > Nymphalidae > Brenthis > Brenthis hecate. Next base: position 6,224,778 of record OX638265.1, on the reverse strand, counting down.
AAGTTTCACAAAACCTGGCAAGTGTGTGCATTAAATTAAACTTACATGTATGAATGCCTACTGGTAAAGTAAAAATTTATATACCTACTGGATATGTCTAAAATTCGCTTCGTATCGGGAAAAGTGTCAAAGGCAGCCCTAGCAAAAATCTTTTTAAAGCTTATATCTTTTATACCTTCATCTGTTCAATGAAACGTATCTTACGTTTTGAGCTCCACTGTGTATAGGCTTTTCAGTTTTATCAGCATTAGCTACAGTCAATACTGAATACGATGTTTGTGTATGTGAAGTACAACCAGGACTTGTAATTAACAGTTACGCTTGTTAAATTTTAATTGGTTTTTTATATCGCCATTGATATATTTTCACCTTTTATATGATTTATCCTAGGATTTGCTTTCATTAGCGATCGACTAGAGCCTTATTAATATCAATATTGTATGTTGCTTGTATCGTGTTTTTTTTGTATGCGATAAAAATTACTTTCTATTTCATTTTAAAAATTAAATCCATAAATGGTTTCACGACTAATTGAAAAAAATGACATAGTTATAATGGGATATTCTTTTAAAACTACATGTTCATATTGTATGTAATGTATAGAAATTAAAGTGAATGTTCATATGTTTGACTCTATGCGTTCCTGAACCACTGATCCGATTGTGATGAAACTCTCGAAGGTTATTATATATATACCCAGCGAAGTTTCCTGGCACAAAAAAAATTTCTGACGTTTATGTTTTATGCAAGCTTAGGAACGCACCCGAGCAAAGCCGGGGTAAATCGCTAGTAATATAATAAAGCACATTAAATTTTAAACCATTATGTCTCTGATTAAATAGGTCAGTGGATATCCCAGATTTACTTTGCTCTTCATACTTCATACAATCGCGCTAAGACGTGGCTTAATAACATTTATTCGTAACTCCGTTTGTAATGTAAATTTACATATTAAAACAAAAGCATTACAGTGGAAAGCTAAGGTTTAAACTCTTAAACAATACCCCGGTTGAATAGAGACGCGCCTAACCCCATTTCCCGGGGAAAATATTTTTAAGCTGGCAACACCATTAGTGCAGTGCAACGGTTTTTCGCATTTAATTTAAATTTTTACTTCTATCTCTCGTAATATTACGTTTTCAAACTTCTTTGTTTGTTTTTTTTTATGTTGTCATTTCGCAATATTACCACTTAGATGCGCAACACTAATTTCTGGAGCGTTTAAAGATAAACTTTGATTATTTTTTATGCATAAGATTCAAACTAAAATTGTTTTTGTGTTCCACTTGTTTTTGTTACTTGATATAATTGGATATGCTTCATTTCATTATATTTTTGCATTCTAGCAAGTTAATTTGTTTTGGCGTATGTAGCAATGACTCTATCATAGCTAACTACTGTACTGTGCAAGTGTTGATAGTTTAATCGTTTACATCAAAGAATGGAACTGGCTGTTAATGTTCTCATCCAAAAATGTTATATAAATAGTTATATAATATCTAGGGGCTTATACAAGATGGCATTCTACAATCATTAACAATCGTTACGCTTATAGAAAACTAAAAATATGTGAGAATGACATATTTAATATACCGCTTAAATCTATCATTCCCATACAATTTTTAGTTTAATATTCGTAAACTATTATGAAATATCGTGTCTAAACCCGTTCGATCGATAATAATAATTTATTGTAATCCATACTAATATTATAAATGTGAAAGTGTGTTTATATATTTGTTTGTTTGTCCTTCTTTCACGTCAAAACGGAGTGACGAATTGGCATGATTTTTTCTTCTTTTCTACTTTTTACCACGGGAGATTATCTAATTCCCAAGGTAAAACATTATAATACAATCAAAAAAATATTTATTATCAGAATTACTTGAAACTTGGCATTAATGCTCTTCAATAAAATTAAATAAACACGTGTTTTAGCATGTTTCGAAATTCAACCTATAAGGGGGTAAAATAGGGGATGAAAGTTTGCATGAATAGTTTCATTCCTTTTTCGAGATTGTTTTATAGTTTCAGCGCAAGCGAAGCCGCGGTTTCTGCTAGTTTTATATATTTATAAAAAAAAATATAAGTACAAAATAGATGAAACACTCCAACAAATCATATTCAAATAACTTAAAATCTTTAATAAATTACCGGTCAGGGTATAGCGGTCAAATACATTTTTTGTCTTATGTATGCAAATTATGCACAATCTCCTAAACCGGTGTCACGTAGAATTTTATAATCTATGATTCATTTTGACAATTGACATTGTGTTTTTTAAAAAATACATGAGGTGTGACGTAATTTACATATGAAGTTAAAGAATACAAATTAGGTAAATTTAATAAAATTATATTTGATATAATACTATAAAGAGGCAGAGTTTGTTATTTGTTTTATTGTTTATTTGTTTGGTTGTTCGAACGCGCTAATCTCAGGAACTGTTAATCCGATAACTGCTAATTTCAATAATTTTTACATTAGATAGCCCGTTCATTGAGAAAGGCAATAGGCTATATATCATCTGCTGTAACCCAAGGGAGCGGAGCAGTAATATTATTAATATATAGTATATCTATTCGGTGTTCCATAATAACCGTTAAAACGTACCTAGGGACGAACCCGAGTGAAGCGAGGTTGAAGCGCTAATCTATATGTACATATAAAAAAGTTGTAACTAAGCCGAATCTGTACATTAAATATTTTTTGGAAAAACTTATTGAAATAAACATTATTAGCCATACAGAAGCCGAATCTATAGTTTTTAGATTTTTTTGTCTGTCTGTCTGTCTATCTGTCTGTCTGTCTGTTTGTCTGTCTCTCTGTCTGTCTGTTATCGCATCACAGAAAAACCATTCGAGGGATTTTGATGAATTGTGGTATGGTGATAGCAGGTTATCCAGGTCAACATATAGGATACTTTTTACCGCGGAAAAATATCTCATTTCTGAGAAAAAATACAAAAACTGTAATGTAAGAGTATACTAATATGTAAAACCTAAGAATTTGGTTTTTGAACATGTGAACGCGGGCGTAGCCGCAGGCAATGCTAGTATTAAATAAAGGAATATTTATTGTTGGTTATATTCAAATTCAAAATATTTTATTCAGCATTAAACTATTACAATTTTTACTGACATCATAAGCCTACTCAAGGATGTCTGTAGCTTTCTACTTACTAATGAAATTATATACAGAATTTCAGTTATTTCAGAGATTACCTCTTATATCCAAACTCACATTTTTTCCTACGTACATTTTAATAGTACTCAAACAAATATTATTAAAACAAATATTTTTTTCAAGTTACTATTGGGATTTCATTATAAAATATAAATAACCCTACATATTTCAACATCTGTTGCAAAACTAAAGGGGACAAGTGCTTATAATGTGTTTTAGAATTGTGTTCAATAAGGGTGCAACGAAAGTGTCACCATTGACCATTTATTGACGTGGAACACTTCCAACGATGTGTAGGCGGAATAATCATGACCTTCAAATTTCATATATGGGTGCTAAATTGGATTTTTATTTATACTGACCTCACTAACTAAATATACTTATGTAAATGAGCTAAAATTATTATAATGTTATAATATTTAGTATTAAAAATTTTACTGTACCAGCAAGCAAGCAATTTCCTACAGGCAATAGAAAGAATATCTTAAACATCAATTTTCATATTTCTGACTTCGGAATTGCCTTATCCATAATTCCATACTAATATTGTAAATTTGAAAGTATATTTGTTTGTTCTTCTTTTACGTAGAAACAGAGTAAGGAATTGGAGTGAGTTTTTGTGTGGAGATAGTTGAAGGGTTGGAGAGTGACATAGGCTACTTTTTACCGCGGGAGATTATCTCATTCCTGCCTAGGGTACGGACCCGAGCGAAGCGAAGGTGAGTCGCTAGCTTAAATATAAATTTTCATTCCGTATTTAATCATTTAGAAACAACTCTTCTAGATACCTTCATCTGTGCTATCCTGGAATTTATAACACTGTTGTGCTAAATTCCATGCTTGAAGACGTAGAAATTAAAACTATGTGTAATCTGTCAGTAAGTAAATTAATCAATTTTGGATTTCCATTCATACATTGTCAAAAAGTCTCTTATTGAGAAAAAAAAAGATAGGTTTTTAATTTAAGTATCCGTGAATCTATAAACTCTTGAACCACCATAAATCCACTGATTTCAACTTCCAACTGTATTTCCCACTCACCTATATACAAAATGTATATAAATTCCCTTATAAAACCCTAGATAAAATGCGAAAAGCTACTATTTATTCCTAGTAGCCTCCATCCACTATCCATTCCCTTGACCACGGTTATTTATATGTGGAGCAATATAGAGTCAAGTCACGTGAAAAGCGTTGCCGAAGCACAATAGGTGTATATCACACGCTGACTTCATGTGACGAATGCACCCACCTACTTCAGTTTTAAACGTGAAATATTGGTCAAATGACAAATATTTATGTTATGACATTTAATGGAGATACAGTAGTGCGATAACAATATGTCTTTATTCTAAAGACAGCGGGGACGTTCAATAGCGAGCCAGCGAGATATCTCATAGGGACCGTGTTCGTTCTGATTCTCTTGGGCAGGTTTTTAAAATTACTGAGTTTTGATGTCATTTCAAATAATTTTATATCCAAATATTTGTCCTGTAATTAAATCAAGCTCATTGCCTTTAATCAGTTTTATATTTAAATACTAGCGTTGCCCGCGGTTCCGCCCGCGTTCAGATTACCAAAAACCAAATTCTTAGGTTTTACCTCTTATAATGCAGTTTTTGTATTTTTTCTCAGAAATGAGATATTTTCCCGCGGTAAAAAGTATCCTATATGTTGACCCGGATAACCAGCTATCACCATACTAAAGTGCATGAATATCCCTCCACTGGTTTTTCCGTGATGCGGTAACAGACAAAAATTCTAAAAACTATAGATTCGGCCTCTATATCAATAATAATGTCTATTTCAATAAGATTTTCAAAAATATTTAATGTACAGATTCGGCTTGGTTATAATTTTATTATATGTATAGATTATTAGTCAGTTTTAAAGTTGTAATAGTACTTACTAAAAATATGAAGAAAAACAATTTTTAAATATAAGGTACATTCGAACACCACCCAAGGCAACAATTTGTCGGGCTTATTTTTGGTTCTTTACCGCGGGACCCGATCTAAGGCCGTTACTGATTGACAATATCCGATTTCCCACACAAAATGTCAGGAGACGCTTTTAACCTTTTTATAGTGAGGATAAACGCAATTGCAGATTTTTATTTTATTTTTATATACATGGTGTATTATTTTATAGTAAATCAAAATAGTAACCTCAATTTAATTTTTACTTTTTTTTAATAATATTTCAATATATTTTAAGCATTGCATCTAGCAACGGATTTGTCTGTGGAATTTTTAAGTTGAAATTTCCTAAGAATGTTGAAATATGTTTAATTGCATATCTAAAGCACATTTTAAGCTATATAAATTAAGTAATAAAATTACTTAGTCAAAAAATATTTTTCATATAAACTTTGCATCCCTTATCCATCGTCTTAAAAACAGGATATCAAAAAATCCTTTATTAGTTGTTACCCATTTCAAATTTTAGCCCTCTAAGTCTAGGGGTTTTGGTTTGCACATCATTGGATATAATTAATTCAGTTAGGACATGTGGTTGTAATCTATATATATATAATTAAATTGTAACTAAGCCAAATCTTTACATTAGATATTTTTTGGAAAATCTTATTGAAATAAAATCTAATATTGAATCTATAGTTTTTAGAATTTTTGTCTGTCTGTCTGCTACCGCATCACAGAAAAACCCCTGGAGGAGTTTTAATGAAATTTGGTATGGTGCTAGCTGGTTATCCGAATCAACATATAGGATACTTTTTACCGCGGGAAAATATCTCATTTCTGAGAAAAAATACAAAAACTGCATTGTTAGAGTATACTAATATGTAAAACCTAAGAATTTGGTTTTGGGTCATCTGAACACGGGCGGAGACGCGGGCAATGCTAGTTTTTGATATAGAAGAAAGTAACCTAAGCAAACTACATACATTTACATAGGTCATTAGTAGCTGACTTCCATATTAATTGCTTCATAAAACTAATAATGATATATTACTAAAACAAGGATAAAAATATTTTATAATAATGTATTATTACGTATATAATAAATGATATGAATTCATGGGATCAAATTATGTATAAAATGATATGGGACTATTAAAAAATTGTAGCATAATTTACACGATGAATGTTGTTGAATTAAATTTTTTTTTCTTTTTTTTTTAAGAGATAGACAGCATGGTGACGTCTGATCTCTCTGCCTTCCCAGCGATATAAAGATTACTTACGTTACCATTAAAACAAATTCCTGCGTTTATAAAATACTAGTAGAACCCGCGGCTTCGCTCACTCTAAAAATAGAAAAAAAAATTCTAAAAATGTAGTTTCATACAAACTTTCATCCCCTATTTTACCACCTTATAGAATGAATTTCGAAAAATACTAAAACACGTATATATTAAATTTTTTTGGGAGACCATTAATACCAAGTTAAAAGTAATTCTGATCAAAAATATTTTTGGATTGTATTGTAATCTGTTTTCCCGTGGGAAAGAGATAATCTCCCGCGGTAAAAAGTAGCCTATGTCTCTCTCCAGCCCTCCAACTATCTCCACACAAAAAATCACGCCAATACATCACTCCGTTTCGACGTGAAAGAAGGATAAACTAACAAACAAACTCTCACATTTATAATATTAAGTATGGATACATATATTATATATATTTTCTATCATTTCGCATATAACATCTTAATCTTTTATACATCAATAATATTATATGTAATCGGTAGGTATATATTGGATAAACTGGAGCAAACAAAATTAGACTTATTGTTCAGTTGCCACACTACAACTATCTCGGGGCCCGTCTTTCGCTCGCTTCCTCAGCGGTTTCCTGTTCTGCCGGTGGTGTAAGTTGGGGTAGAAAGCGTGTTATGAAAAATTTCATTTTATTATGAGGACATAAAAGATATTTGTATTTCTTTCTATTTTCATTATTTTTCTTTTCTACACATAGATAAATTCGTATTAAATCATATAAATAAGTAATATAGCTATTAGTATTTTATGAATAAATGGATTTTATTGTACTTATACTAGAGAAAAACAAAAAAAATCTATCCCACGAGAACCATACATTTTTACGGGATAAAAAGTAGTCTATGTGTTATTCTGATATATAACCTATATTATTGTAAAGTTTCATTAAAATCTATTCAGAACTTTTTGCGTGAAAGAGTAACAAACGTCATACATCTAAACATCCAGACATCCATACATCCTCACAAACTTTCACATTTATAATCTTAATAGTAGGATTCCAAGACAATCAATTCATGTAAAGGGATAAAATATAGCGGAACATTTATGTCAGTATGTATGTCATGTCCGTGCCAGATAACTCAAAGTCTTAAACGATTAATGCATTGAGACGGCAAGATGCTAAATTTAAATTATTATATTATTACTAGCATTGCCCGCTCCGCCCGCGTTCAGATGACCAAAAACCAAATTCTTAGTTCTTACATATTAGTATACTCTCACATTACAGTTTTTGTATTTTTTCTCAGAAATGAGATATTTTCCTGCGGTAAAAAGTATCCTATATGTTGACCCGGATAACCAGCTATCATCATACCAAATTTCATCAAAATCTATCCAGTGGTTTTTCGTGATGCGGTAACAGACAGACAGACAAAAATTCTAAAAACTATAAATTTGGCCTCTATATCGATAATAATGTTTATTTCAATAAGATTTTCCAAAAAATATTTAATGTACAGATTCGGCTTACAATTTTATTATATGTATAGATAATAATTATGCTAATATAAATGCGGGCATAAAAACATCCACAATAGCTTTTAATACAAAAATAATAAAATAACTTATAACGAACGTCATTGCTACTTCAACGCTTCAGGCTACGTATAAAATTAACTTTAATATCAACTTGAAACGAAATCATATTATTAAACAATTTATTTCACTGAATTCTTTTACATGATATTTATTGAACTGTTAATATGTTAAGATTTTTTCACAAATATTTATCAACGCGTGATTAATTTATGTCTGCGGTTCCACTCGAGTTTATTTATGTATAACTAGAAATTCACCCTCGTTTCGCTCGGGTTCGCCTCTAAGAAAACAAAAACAAACCTTTCCCACGGGAACCGTACATTTTCCGGGATAAAAAGTAGCCTATGTATTATTACAGACTTTAATCTATTTCTGTGCCAAACATCCGTACGTACTCACAAACTTTTACATTTATATTGATTTCATTTATTGATAAGCAGGCTTTAAAATGTAAAAATGATTCAAATCTATACATATAATAAAATTCTGAGTCGAATCTGTACATTAAATATTTTTTGGAAAATCTTATTGAAATAGTTATTACTATCGATACAGAGACCGAATCTATAGTTTTTAGAATTTTTGTTTATCTGTCTATCTGGGACGCATCACGAGGAAACCACTGGACAGATTTTGATTAAATTTGGTATGATGATAGCTGGTTTCCCGAGTCAACATAAAGTATACTTTTTACTGCGGGAAAGTATCTCATCTCTGAGAAATCTATACTAATCGTTAAAACGTACATAGGGGCAAACCCGAGCAGAGCGAGAGTGAGTCGTTAGTCGGATTTATAAATGCCGGATTTTGCGCGTCAAAACAAATAAAAAACTTTTCAGCATATACACAAGTACAGAATAACAAAACCTTTAATAACTAAGGACGAGAAACAGAGTACAGTACATTTTTTCATAAAACTTTTATTCATTGAAAGGTCAAATTTCTTAAAGTTAGACCATCTCATGCTATTAACCTTATTTGCCTATTAGCCATTGAACTACTTGATCTCCTAAAGAGATATTCATTTAAATATTATAATTAAGGGGATTTCACTGTTAGCTACACAATAGACGTACAAGCTGACATTTTAAGTTATCTTGCTAAAGCGTTTAATAAATCAGCCAGTCATCTGCTATGCCTTGAAACAAGATTGCCGTCCCGAAATAATACGATTAAGCGAATGAAAGGGCCGAAATGTACAAAAGCAAATGTGATTACAGCGTTCACTAAAAGAAATAAGTAATATTTCTTACGATACTGCCGCCGCCTCTTCCTTCTTTTTGTACTCATTGGCTTGTTCACATAACGTATGTTGTAAAAATATATTAATCTTTAAATTAAGTGTTGGAAATGAATGTAAGTAAAGGCAAAGTGAAAATGGTAAAGTTTTGAAACATTTAACAAATAAAATTCATTTTATTACGTGTTTTGAATGTAAATTCTATAATAATACTTATATACATTATACTAACCAGTAAACTAGTCTTTATATCAATTAGGCTAAAAAAGGATTTGATTTGAGCATAACGACCTACACGCGTGTGTTTAAAATTCCTCATTGTTACCTCAAAGACGATTCACCTATATTTTTTTGGCTAAAAGCGTATTGGAATGGCTTGTATTGTTACAATTCGGCAAATGTTCGTAAAATGGGTGATTTTTATAGTTAAATACTATGTTTTTATAACAAAAGCGGACGAAACTCGATAGCTGCTAGAGGTAACCTGACAAATTGTCGTCTGCGAAGTTGTCACCCTAGAGACATCACAGTTAGCGAGAGCAAACAGCACAAGTTTATATTTAATCTCGGTCAAACATCTGAAATGGTACTCATTTAAACTGGCTCAAGAAAAAGTATAAAGAATATCCTCATTTCCAAAGTGCTACGTTGATGATTAAATTTACGACTTATATTTTTCTGTATTATAAAAGACAAAATGTTTTATAAAATTAAAATATGGTCCACTACTCATTAAAGTATTGAAAAGGTAAAATATACAGCCAGTGTGGCTAGTCTAAAGGTTTCGAGTTCGATTATGAAACGAATGTTACATACTGAAAGCGGAAAATACGGCATGACTGAGTGACTACAACCGACCTAATCTAGGCAATTTTATCGACTTAACTGACCTGCGAGCGGAAAGATGTTAATAATGAATGACGACTACATGCTACCAAATTACTGGTTTTCTGTAAATATTTCATTAAAACAATGCAGTTTTAATCATTTCTAAGTACTTAGGCAAATAAAACTGAAAATGACCGATACAAATATGTAGCTATTAATTACCATTGGAACAAATTTATAATATAAGGGTGGATATAAAAACTATTTAAAAACGTCTTTCTATCAGATATAAAAATTGGGTCAAGCAATTACCATACTTGATTGAGCGAGATTTTATTGGTAATGATTACAGTCGGGAATGAGAAAGCTTCATAAAAGTTCGGTCAAATTAACAATTACAGAAATGGCCTAGAAAATGACTTAATGCCATTTCATCGTTTGTTGGAGCTAAGTATTCTAATTGTGCAAATGTTTACGATAAAAGCAAAAAAAAGTCACAAAATTTACAAAGTACCAAAAACTCACAGAAATAATATTTGATATTCATGAGTGATCCGTGAATTCTCAATTGAATAATCAAATTGGTTTTGCATGTTGAGTGAAATTATAATAAAGTGGAAAAATTGGAATGCTTTAGATAAACATGTTTTTGAAAGTGACTAACAATCCTCCCACATTTACCCACTATGTAGTGTTACTACAATTTAGGGTTACCACTTTTGGGGTACTCTCGCTTTTATAACAGTATAGACGCTAAAACTTTCTATTTCCAATTTTAAAGCTCACAATTGGTAAACAAAAAGCTTAAAAACAAAGTCTTGTAAAAAATAATTTATTATCTACAGATATCAAAATAAGCGTAAGCGTGAATTAACAAACACACTCAATTTAAATGAAGCCAGAGGAAGTGCACTTGTGAATCATTGCTATTTTATAACAAACACGAACGCTTAAAATGTAGTATTAAATTATTATTAATTTCATATTTCAATTTAGGCATGAATTCATGTTAATAAAGCCATAAATATATTTTCCTACGTATGAATCAATGAAAAGGAATGAATGGATAAGAAAACGGATGCAAAGTGCGCAGATCTCAACACTTATATCGCATGAGTGGTTGTTCTACGGTACAGCGATTTGCAAAACGATAGATTCAATGATTCATTCGTCTGAATCAACAGAACTAACAAAGGGTAAATTTAAACTCAAAGAATAATATTGAGTTGGCAAACGTGTGGCTATCAGTTTCGAGTTCAAAAACATCAAAAAAACAATTTTATAATTATGGATAGACTAACCTCTGCCATATTTTTATAGGTATTTTGTGAATTTTGTTCCAAAAACAAAGCATGTGAATACTTTAATAATTCTTAATTTGTATCCCAAAATGTTAAAAAAATGCAAAAATAAACTGTAATCGGACAGAACCTCGTACGGAAACGACGTAGATACGAATTTTAATCACTTATTATATTTAAGAAGGCTGGCAGAACGCTGTCATTTTGTCAAAGATATCATCTAACTCTTGCCAAGTCTCGGGATCTGGCCGCTTATTATCACAATTTCTCTAAATTGCCTTATAAGAGGCAAACGACAGGCCAACTAACGTCTCAGATACAGAGATATCGTCATTTGCATAAAATGAATTCCGTACAACGTGAAGGGCGTCGTCTCGAAATATTGCCAACAAGATTATTTTGAAATTCCGTGAAATATTTGACATTTCGCGTTGAAATTTAATCAAACTGAACTTAATTTACAAACATTTCACACAGTACATGTAAAAGAACATGTAAAAGAAAATAAAATATTTGACACTGTGATCAATATTTTTTATCTATCTACACGATTATAACAGCGTATTTGCGATTAATTAATAGTGTGGTCTGAATTTCACTGAGCAAAAACAACTCTCTACACTCTAGCTGGTTCCTGTTAATCTAAAAATAATGGCGTCGAAGATTTATTGAGAGCTAGATAAAAACAGCCTAAAACATTCCCGATTGACGGAATGATGTAATTGTAATTAAAAGTTGGCGTGTTACTATGTCTACCTTTGAATATATAACTTATACTAATTAGAAGAGAACTCTTTTCAAGATTCGGAACTTGTCGCTCCGAGAACTTCGGCGGGGACTGTCGCACGCTTAATTGGGAACCCTAAAGAATTCATTTTGTTAAGAAATTTGTTTTAGCGAACAAACTAAGGTTGTGGAACTTAGTTTCCCTTTTCGAACGTGCACGCTCATCTTATTATACGTATCTGAACACATATCTGTAATTAAAATTTACAAAGACATTTACGTGAAAGTCATATTGATGCGAGATAAGTTTGACGTACATAGCGCGTGGAACTCTCAATTCAATCAGTACGTTACGAATTGAATACCGAATTGATAAAGCCTACCCTAAAACGGATCATTAATTTTATCTAGGCTTCAATGTTACAGCGGGATTTGAGATAATCTCCCGAAGATGTGATTGCGTATGGGGATACGAGTGCTTCGGTAAATATTACTTACATATCCTACACTTCGTATGATTACTTCGCGTTTTAAATGCAAAAAGTATTTAAACATATTTTGTGAACATTTTAATGAATGTTTATTGCATAATATTTATTATTATTATAAATTATAGTCAAATTAAAAAAAAATCTAAATCAAAATATACTTTATTCAAATAGACTTTTGCAAGCACTCTGGAATCGTCAATTTTACATTTTAAATTTAAATTAAATGTCAGTTTAGTCAGTCCGTGAGGAATCTACCACCGGCTTGGAAAGGCAGTACTGCTGAGAAGAACCGGCGAAAAACTCAACAGTAGCTCATTTAAAATAATAATTGTGTACAATATTGTAATACAATAATAATTATATGCTATTTATATATTTGTAAAAGTTTGAAGTAAAAGAAACTGTTTTTTACATATATTCAAATATAATATATTATCATATAAGTATCTATATTTAATATATTTATATACATTTCATTATGTGTTGGCAACCATCTTGTAGCGAATTTCATGTAACTGTTACATGCACAAGGAAGTCTCTAGCCTCTAGGCGCGTTAATTAAGCAAGAATGTACGTACTCTACTGTATTCGGCGCACCCCACAACTTTAAGTCAAAATCCGAAAACTTACTTGGAAATTTGTTTTGCGTCTTCACGGATCTTCATTAGGTTTACGAGTCCAAACTTATTACGTATGTTTGACTGGGGTGTTAGTGTTGCGGTGTCGTGACACTTCTAATCTGGCGATGTTCGAATTTGTACTAATTTCGCATCGCATACAGCCCAAATCGGACCAATTATAAAGCCGGGTCGTCTCAAATTTGGAGCAATTAGATGAGCCAACGAACTGTGTCGCTCTCACTCGGTTTTGTCGGCAATATAATTTATTAGGGAGGCTCAAAGTTGCCGGCTCCAACCCTTAAAGACTCGAGTGAAATTTGATTACAGATTCTCTAAACGTGTCCCCTCGCCGCACTTCAAGTTTAAACGGATGAGTCCGTTTGCAGCTTAAGCCCATACATCCGATACATTACTATGTACAGACAGTATATAAATTAATTTCAAGCATTCCGGCATTCGGTTCTATTAATTTAAACTGCAAGTATTGCGAGAGACTTAAACGATAACGTTGCTTAACGTTTAGATTTATTTTCGCAAAGGACGTGTAACTCCAACGTCTAACCTGTCCACCCTAGTAGAGACTGACAGGGTATGGAGAAAAGTAAATATTTATTTTTCTGTATAGGTACTTTTTAATAAGTGTCATAATTATATGATGTGAATGTAAACAATAAATTATTTAATCACAAAAACTTCTATCACAAGTATACACTATACATGTACATATATAAATAAATAAGTTGGGACATTAACACACCGCATAATCTAGTTCCATGATAAATGAATGCCCTCAGTAGGACTCGAACCCGCGACCGCTGGCACAGCAATTAGGATGACTACAAACTGATATAAAAATGTCGTCCATATATTAGAACACATTATAAATTTCAATTTAATATAAACCTACTCGCTATTCATAAGAATTAGTTAACTCAGTTTCCGAAATATTTAAACTTAGCACATATAATATGTTGTTATATAACTTCGTAATAGTTCTCGGAGCGAAACGGAAAAGCGCAACATAGGGTCGAGTTAAAATGTCGTTTGTATCACTCATCGTAATTTAATGACAATGTCCGCTACACGAGCACGCTATAGTAAGTTGAAGTTGAATCGCCGTCTGTACATACGAGTATATCTATATTTGAGAAACTAGACAAAAATACATATTGTATTGAAATATATATGTAATAGTTATGTATATAACTTATATTATATATATATATATATAAGTAGACATACCTTAAAAAGAAAATTAAAAAAAAAACCAAAACAGATAATAAAATATATGAGATTTTATATAAGGTATAGAAAATTGATTCTCGGAGCTTAAACTATTCCAATAATAGAGATATAGAAAGCTCGAGATTCCGTCTTGAAAAGACATTCTTCTCTGGAATCAATTAAATTCTTTGTCGTACCTTTCCCTCTATTTTCTTAAATCGCCAGGGAGGTACATCAAAAAGCCTTTACTGGAAAGGGCCAATTAAAGGTTTTGAAATTGATTCAACGAATTTCATCGCCTTTGTAGACTTTATTGACATTGGCCATTGATGCCGATTGCCGTTTGAAGTCACAATTTTGTGAAAAACGTATTTTTCCTCTTGTAGATATAAAAATAGCTCACGGATCGGAATATATAATAATTATAACATATTATTTCATTTTGAATACATGGATGAATGTTACCCTTTAAACTATAAATAAAACCAAATATATTTGTTGTATTTATGTAGTACAGACAAAGCTCTTATTACATAAATTTTATCGAATTTCTTACTTAATTTGCTACTTCATCGTCAAGTGGATGCTTAAACCTAGTTTATTAATTTACTTTTGTTGCTCCTTTTACTGTTCAATTATACACGATTATAAGTTATGACGACCGACCCGGCTGTGCGTGGGCTTTTGTTATAATATAATAGAGCAATTTTACATTGAGAAAATATAGGATGTAATGAAGTCCAACAAATATGGTTATAAATTAAAGCCATTTAGTAAATAACTTTCGTTCATGTAGATATTAAGATTAGAAGGCGTTTCAGATGAAATTGCTTTCGTGACTTTTGGGACAAATATGTATCTTAAAGTTACCTAATAAATCATGAAAATTACTTACAAACGAACCTCTGCCTAATCAATTAATCACTTGGGATTGGCTGCTCGTGTAGTCTCTTGTAATAGGGTCTCGGCGACCCGAGGAAGGGTTGATTTATGAGAATATAATACTTATGGGGAAATTTTACACTTTTGAAAAGCAAAAACCACTTGAGAAGTTTCCAATTGCCTCACAAGAAATTCGTCTTCCGGATCCTAAGTGCAAACCTCGTAACTAAATGTGGATTAAATAGCTCTAGCTGAATCAGTTTTTCGTAAGTTTCGTTGCGCAAAGTTTCACAATTGCAAACCGAGCCGTTATACCCCTTAGTGTGTCGCAAATCACTGTCTTTCGCTTCCACTATCAACTTTTTCGTTTGTAACGTAAGTGCTAACTTGGATAGAGTTATTGACGCTACCACTAAATCAGGCAAGTTTACGAGTTATCTCACGAGGACTCCATCACGTCACGGATTTCCTGAACCCTGACGTTACGATCTATCGAGGCCAACCTCTATAAAGAACCCTTGCCCTTGTTACGTCGTCAATGTTGTTTAACACTCATAACTTATCAACAATGGACTATTACGCTGGGCAAAAACTCCTACGGATCATGGTGAGCTACAAAAATACACTGTTAACCCAATTCCATTTTATGCAGCCCTCAAAAAGCTTTTCCCGGCTTATTGTTCAAGCATATTGGCTGTTCCTACCTTTGCAGCTCGTTAAATAAATGGAATTGTCCACCAGATATTGTATTTTTTACAATTGCTTCTCGTAATTTTAAGTGCAGCAGAACATCATCGACTAGGGCACTTTTGTGTTTGTATTTGCATGCCGTCTTGGTTCCTTCAAACGTTGCAAAATAATTCAGATACGAGTCACGTAATTGTGCCACAAATTTATACGAACAGAAATCTAAGGTAATTGCGGAGAAAAGTGTTTCGACATTGTTGCATACAACACCTAAACGTTAATTTATTTTACCTTTTTTTAGTAAAATCTTTAGTTCCTTATAAAATTTAGTTTTAGGAATAAATTATATTAAAAAAACCTTAGGTTTATCTGCAAAAACCATTTTATCGCTTTTCCTATAAATGATTATGTATTTCCCTCGAAGATCAAATGGCGTAAAAGTATCATGGCAATTTATGTTAACGGCACTTAAAGTCGAAGTTCGGTAAACGGTGCGTGCCTCTGCGAGGTGGTGGTTTAAATTTTTATCAAATTTATCCGAGATATTCTTTTACCTCACTGCTTCAAAGTGTCGAACCTGATTCATTTATGACGGATTTGCTCGAACACCTGTCGTTAAGGTGCCCATGTCTTACATTCTGAGTCTGATAAAAGAATACGTACACGTACGTACGAATAAGAACAGGGCTTATAGTACTTTAAAAAAAAATTAACAAAGAATTATTATGCCGTAAAATATGTTAATATATGTTGTTATATTTATTTTTATTATTATTATTCTTTATGTAATTAGTATTTTTTTTTCAAAGTATACAGTAAGGGATTATATCCCATAGAAATCTATTGTAAGATAACTTCGATGTCCTTAATACAAACTGTATGAAGTATAACTGTATAATATGTATATTAGCCATTGCCTTCACTGCGCTCTTAACACAATTCTATACACTATTATTGTATAAAAAAACTAGCGCCTCGCTCGCGTTTCGCTCAGGTTCGTATTTAGTTACATTTTAACGTTTAGTATAGATTTCTTAGGGATGAGATATTTTCCAGCAGTAAAAAGTATCCTATATATTGACCCAGATAACCAGCTATCATCATTCATCATACCAAACAGACAGACAAACAAAAAATCTAAAAACTATAGATTTGGCCTCTGTATCGATAATACTCGTAATAACTATTTCAATAACATTTTCCAAAAAATATTTAATTACAGATTTGACTCGTTAGAATTTTATTATATGTATAGATATTTAAATTATAGGTTATTAAGACACTATTCGTTCGCCAAGCAAACAGGATTTCAGTTTTGTATTTGCGGTACTAAATTTTATCGTCACCCTATCCCTCGCAGACAAGCAGAGTAATCCTCTTACGAACGAACGAGATATTAAGCCATAATTATTGTGCCCTGCCACACCTACCAACCTTTTTATGACTTATTATTAAATTATTGCTCCTTAATGATATTTGCATGGTAATATAGATTTCTGTTAGAAAAACGATACTTTAATGAAAGATTACAATAAGTTTTTGTCATATTATCTAGACACTTTTACAGAAATAAATATTTTGCAATGCATTCGTTGCTTCATGGCGAAGTTATTTGAGCATTAACACACAGCACCACCTATTCCATGGTATGCTACGGGGCTTGAGTTATGGATACCAGATAGTTGATACACTACATATGTATATAATTTTAAATACATACATATTATAAATATAAACATGACTGGAAAACAAACATTTGTGCTCATCACACAAATGAAACCAGCGGGACTCGAACTCGACCGCAGACACAGCAAGTTGGGTCATTACAACTGAACCAAACGCGTCGTCGACACATCGAAAAGTCATGGTTTTGATTCTATGGCTATACATATATACAGATCCCGAAAAAAGAAGTTTGGCTTTGATTATTATGTAGGGAAATTGTTCTTTTACGTCTTAGTTACGGGTAGTTTATGTATAGAATATTTTCATTATAACAAGTTATTGGACAAATATCTAGGCAATTATATCGTTTCGCTTTAGCATCTATTTACTATGGCAATTTCTGAATTAAAAAAAACTCATAATATGTGTATAATACACCGTACTTTCACGCATCTAATATTCCCAAACACATCTGGCAAATACGTATTATAATTTCGCCAATTGTAAATATAGCTTTCAATTCGAGCCCAATATTCCGCAGACGTTATTCGTTTTCGAATTATTGTTTTTTCTCCACGCCCCGCCATTACATTCTTTACGAAGATTTCTGGCATTCGGGAACTTGCCGGAATATTGTAAAAAGTGACGCTCCCCAGGGAACATTTCGATTGTCTGCGGAACGTTTTTGATGGAGAGACTTTACGCGGCCTGTATTCTATTACTTTTATGTTTATTGCGAGACCTCTTTACTTTTACGTTCCATTTTATGTTTAGTTAAAATAATATATTCTATTTTATTAATGATAAACTTTATAATAAACTAGCATTGCCCGCGGCTCCGCCCGCGTTCAGATTACCAAAAATCAAATTCTTAGGTTTTACATATTAGTATACTCTTACATTGCAGTTTTTGTATTTTTTCTTAGAAATGAGATATTTTCCCGTGCTAAAAAGTATCCTATATGTTGACCCGGATAACCAGCTATCATCATACCGAATTCGACTCAGAATTTTATTATGTGTATGTATAGATAACAGATCAAAAGCTTGACAGTACCATTACAAACAAATAAAAGTTCTATTCACTTTGAAGCTGCTTTCAGATTTATACACCGAACGTTTTCTTTAACCCATATACATACCTGCTGTACAATTTGATATTCTAGTTTTCAAAAGCGCTCTCAAATAAGCCTTGTACTTGCATTTAATGACTGCCCTCTATAAACTTAGAAATGTCCAACAAAAAGGATCAACTTCTATTCGGTAGTAAATTCAAAGTTTTCATCTCTGATTTATTTGTAGAATATAATTTATTTTTCTGTAATGCTTAGATTTCCAATTTATAAGAAAGAGGCTACGAAGTTGGAACGGTATTGAAATATTTCTATAGCATTATTGTAAGTATCGTGATGTAATACAATCTTGGACATTTAAAAGACAGATATCTTCTTATTAAAGGGAAATAACTTTATCGAGCCATTTATGTGGTATTTAAAAGTGAATGAAAAAACCAAATGGACGTTAAAAAAACAGTTGTGCTCAGTGGACTAGATGCGAGCCGGTTATGTGCCAAATTTCATTTCGTTGGCATAGGTAGAGCGGACTACTCTAACTATGCTTCACTAGAGCCTTTATAGTCATTAAAATTGCTTAATTTATAAACTAGAACGATATCTGGTTACTCGTTTTTCTGTAAGTTTGATTTAATTAATAGAGACCTTATTAAACTTTTATCGAATATTATATGTTCATTAGAGAAATATATTATATGTATACACTGGAGAATATATATATGTATATGTATATATATATATATATATACACTATATATATATATATATATATATACATATACATATACATATATATAGACTGGAGAAGGTGGTTGTAACGTTCTCGCTTGGGAAACCAAGTGAAGCGGGTTCATATTCCGGGTTTCGCACCTCTGATATTTCCATGTGCGAATCATTTTCAATATGATTATCACTTGCCTTACGGTGAAGGAAAATATCGTGAAGAAACGTGCATATCTGCGAAAAACTATTAAGTTTTCAAAATACACGTGCAGTCCGCAATCCAGCACTTGGCTAGCGTGGTGGACAAAAAAGACGTTATTATAAAAAAATTTACAATATTATAAAGAAAATTAATGAATAATGAACCGGCCATTGCCCTAAGTTGGCATGTTTAAAGATACTTAAAAAAATATCATTTTTCGCATAAACATTTGTAGCGATATAAAATCTGATAGTCGCACAAGTTTCTTTTAAAATTTCATAACATTCGAAATGTATGCAATCTCTGCCTGAGATACGTAGAATCGTTCGTTCCTAACCTACATGAAAGGTGTTTTCGTACTCGTGTTGTATGTAAATGTAATATTGTGTCTTTTATATTATTGACATCTTCCTATTCTGAGCTATTATACTATGGAGAATATTTGAATATTTTTTTTTTACATACAGAGCTATAAACAAACCTCATAAAATTAAATTAAATCACTTATACTGGCAACGGCTATGCCGATTCTCAATGTTTAACTATACCGAAAATTCCGCCAAAAATGTCATACGAGCATGTTAATTTTCTTTTTTTTATATATATTTAAATCGTTTCTAGATGTAAATCAGAATGGAAACATCACTAAAGGAAGCAAAAATGATATATCATATTTTTCCACAAAATAATTATTCAAATAACACCGGCTGTGACCTGACGGCGTACCACACTTTTTTCCAAACAACGAATCATTTACAATTCCAATATTTCAGGCTTCAAATGTATCACAGAGGCTGTAAATCATACATCACAAAGTATAACGTATCTATCTCGATCTGAAATTGACCTTTACATAGTCTCTAACAGCTGGACTTTATTCTTCTTTATTGCTCGTAAGTGATATACAGAAATTTATTTTTTTCATTTATTTAACAGCAACAAGACACACACTAATAAAAGCATGACAAAAATTACAAGAAATAATAAATTCTAAGTGCTGGCTTAATTACAGATGTTAAACCTTTTCATAAAATAGAATTCAAAAATTATAGGAATTTTATATATATTAAATTGTATATAAATGTATACTAATATAATAAAGAGATAAAGTTTGTGAATTGTGAGTTTGTGACGTTGTAGGGGGTAATCTCTGGATCTACTGAACCGATTTAGATGAAATTTGGTAAAAAGATAGTTTGAGACCCTGGGAAGGACATAGGATAGTTTTTATCCCGGAAATTAGCCCTTAAGGGAGCGAAAAGGGGGATGAAATATTATATGGGGAATCAATCATTTCTCAAGTAAAGAATATAAAACTAATCATACCTATGTATATATAACCCATCAAAAACATTCTGTAAAAAATTGCAAGTCTCGCAACGCATTTCTTCTACCGCAAAAAGCTATGAGATGTAATGTAAAACCAAGTCGGTTAATTTATTCATTACCTATCTATGGAAGCATATATCCGACAACTTTGTCATAAATCGTTACCGAATTAGTTAAGTTACAACATTTTATAGTGACCGTATTAATATTAGATATATTTATTTCTTTAATTAATAGAATGACTTGGCCATCGCACGGAAACATAATCACATATGAGTCTACTACTTTAAATAGTCCTAATTAAACATATCATGACCAAGGTGGACGGACGACTTGGTCAAAGTCGCTGGAGCCCACTGGATGCGGATGGCACAAGACTGGTTGTCGTGGAACTTTTTGGGGGAGGCCTATGTCCAGCTGTGGACGTGTTTGGGCTGAGATGATCTGAACATAGCACTAGCGGGTCAAATTTATGTATACACTAACATAATAATGCACTCAGAACGCTAATTTCAAGTAAATTTTGTTATTTGTAGATTCTATTATCATGTGCGATGGCCAAGTCATTCTATTAATTAAAGAAATAAATATATCTAATATTAATAACGGTCACTATAAAATGTTTGTAACTTAACTAATTCGGTAACGATTTATGACAAAGTTGTCGGATATATGCTTCCATAGATAGGTAATGAATAAATTAACCGACTTGGTTTACATTACATCTCATAGCTTTTTGCGGTAGAAGAAATGCGTTGCGAGACTTGCAATTTTTTACAGAATGTTTTTGATGGGATCTCATTTCTTTTTGTAAATATTTCTTCTTCTTTTTCTCTTTTCTTGTACTATTTCTTGTGTGTCAGCTAAGGACTTTTTAAAAGCCACTCCTTGTCTCTGTGGGCTTTTTTCAGAGGCTTTGATATAGGTAACAAATTTTGACAAGTCTGGATGATAAAAAATCTAAGTCTATTGTATTGGGAAAATTACGGATTCCTGGACTTTAATACTACTATCTTATGCATTAAGTATAAATATGTATAGTTAATTTAACGAATATTTTAATTTCATTGTTGACCCTCAATACCTACCCCGATACTGATATTCGACTTACATAAGTTTAATGAGACGTGTAGATTTTATGTGTCTATCTGCAGCATAGTAGTTAAATCCCCGAAAGTTGTATTCCATTCCATTTTAAAAGTAATTTTCGAAGAGATTGATATTTCATGACCTCTATATTCCATGATCTAATAGGTGGGTACAATTACGAGCAATGAGATGTTGACAAGGTTTTTTTATTTTTAATTCATATCAACATCATACTTTGTAAAAGAAAATGTACGAGCTTTGTTTCAAAATTAAGTAATCGTCAAGTTGTTTCTTAATTTAGGTATATATTTTATGAATTCATTATAAATAACAGTAATCGAATATTAGTAGATAGAAACTATACACGCTTCACATTACATTTATGTACCCATTTGTATATGCATAAAAATTATACAGCTACTAAACAGGTTAAAATATTATTTTCGCATTTAAAACATACTTTTTCTAATACATATAGTTGCAAATATAAACATTAATAAATAGGACGAATCGAAATTAGGTTAGTAATTACGAGGGAACATAGGATCGGACATACAAACATACATACCTTATAGGTTAGAAGGTTTACAAACACTAACCTAACCACCTTTTACAGTGGCAACTATTGTATAATTAATTAATTTACTATTAATTATAAATTTTATTACAATATATGTTTTAATTTATATATTAAACATATTATTTCTTAAAACTATATACAATATTGATAATTACATTTTAGTCATCACTTAATACTTACAGTATATCCACTATTTTACCCAGCTATCCATTTGGGTAGTTTTAAGTGACGAAAAATGATATGTATGAACTGCAAAAATAACTTTGTACATCCCATATATCGCATATCTATTTGTATAGGAATACAAAGTTACTTATGCAGTTTGTATATCTCGAAAACAGGAGTGAAATTGCATGATGTTTGAGTTTTTCCTTGCGTTATAGCCTAACACTAATTGTGTTAAAAATTTGAAGCTCCTATGTCTGCTAGAAGTACCTTAGAATTTTGATGATCGGTGAGTGATGAGTGAGTGTTGTGAGTGACGATATTAGCGAATTTTGATCTGCAACAGTTCTTAAACTACAGGTTCAAATTGAATGTAATTTGGAAATATGCCTAGTATTATTATGTTCTTTTAGTCACTGAAAATTCAGGCTTCTAGCTTTATCCATAACGAAGTTATGGGGGGGTGGAAAATGCTCTGAATCGCTTCGAGAAAAGGATGGTACTGTCGTGCCCTTTTTTGCTCGACTTGGCGGGGGCACTCCGTGCCCCCCGATAATATATAGTCTATCTATTCCATACTAACAGTTTAAACGTACCTAGTGACAAAGTCGGGCGAAGCGAGAGTCGCTTCTCAGAA